>OY390716.1:42719013-43380929 GCA_959613365.1 Balanococcus diminutus
TCCCTAACCAAAAAGATCAAATTCTTCAACTCCACCTAAAACCCCCTTCCAATGGGTGTAATAATCTTAAAATTGAAAACACCCCAAAAAATCTGAATTTTATCGTCTTGGAATTGAATTGTTTTGAAGTAAAAATACTTTTCTCTCTAGAGTGTAAAATCTTAATTTTTTGGATTTTTTTTTCAACTTCCTCACAAATATTTTTTTTTGGGGAGGTCTCTGTTTTTTGTTCTCATTTTTGGAATAAAAAAAAATTAAACCCGAATTTTTTTGATCAAAATTGTTTAAAAATTGTTTTGGAAAAAAATTACTTTTTTTTTTTTGAAATAGAGAGAATAATCTTAAAAAAATTTTCGAAGGAAGAAATATCAAGATTTTATGGAATACCTAAAAAATATCGAAAAATCTTTTTTTTGTATTTTTTTCAGAAAAAAATAATGTTATACCTAAAATTTCCTTATGTGAAGATATTTTTTTGAATTTCTGTGGAAAAGTTTCTTAATTTTTTCTTTGTGAAGAAAAAAAATCGTTTTTTTCGAAGAATAATTTTAAAAATTCTTCTGAAAAAAAAACTCAATTTTTTGGAGATCATATTTTTTCTTTGATAGCGAAATAAGTAAATAAAATATTTTTTAAACTTTTGGACGAAAAAAAAAAACAGAAAAAATGTTTCTCTTTAGAAAAAGTTGTTGAAAATTTTTTTAGGAAAATTTTTTGTTTCATTTCCATAGGGAAAAAAGTCATTCTCAAATTACAACATGAAAACAGTTTCAAGCATCCACCTTTTAGGGAAGAAATCGAATTACACCCTTGAAAATTCCAAGTATTCATTAAACTTTTTTTTGAAAGATGTTTTTGGTTACAAAAAAAGGGGGTCTCGGAGGGCATAACAAAGTCATGTATTTTCAAAAAAAAATCAGATAGCCACACTGTATTGGCAGGGATGTTATCTGCGGTATTATTGGTTACCTTTCGAGTCTGCCTGTTAAAAAGCAGGTCGTTTGATTCGACTAACGTCCTCATTAATGATTCAAACGTGTATAATGAAAATACTATAATTCTTCGTCGATGGTCGTTTAAAATTCGTTCGATTTTCAAACTTTTACACATCGACGAATAATATATTTCGTCGAATGTTTGACAAGCTGCCCCTCCCTCCAAACCTTCAACTATGTAATCCAGTCAGGCCAAAAATTTTAGCAGTTTTTCTCCTCTTGAGACTTTGGAACGCGGTTCCAGTTCAGTGCACATGAAGAGAAGTACATACGTAATGGTAATTCTCAGAGTAAACTCAAATCCGTGATGCATGAAGCAGACTAAAACCTCGAGGGTGTTACTCGTGAAACGAGCTTTTCTTTTTAAATTTATTAAATGCGGATGGTTTACTATAGTTTTGTATGTAAAACTATATATGCACGGTTCGGCAAATACCTTTGATACTTGTCCAACGCAGTAAATTCTTCATAAAGAGTAATTCTAGTTATCTACGAGTACGTCAATATACCTCGTACAAGCCAAACAGATTACTTCTCGGATCACGATTACACGTTGAAAACTTATTGCACAAAAACTCGTAACACTATTTTGAGAGAGAATCTTCGCCAAACTGCGAACTGGAACTTTTCCTCTTTACGGTTTTTTAATCACGAAAAATACCACAACACAGACTCCGATCCGTCGTATAAATCTAACTTTAACGCTTTGAAATGAAAAGCAATCTCGTAATATAAATTCTTCGCACGGATACGACTAATCAAACCATCAATATACCTGCAGAGATCTCTCCAACACTTGGCAAATACTACATCGTATATAGGTAATCTAAACTCGACATTTATTCATATTTAAGACGACCCGAGCCACTGCACAAGATTACGCAACATCATCGACGTACACTGAGAACTAGAAAAAAAAGCCTATGACAATTTAGTCGCGACTGCCTCCAGCATCAATATTCATAAAACAACCATCTTACAACTGCAAAGTGATATTTATAACGCCATCTTATTAGAGAAGCCAAGAAAACACGTTTAAATTATTTACCAGTCGTCTTTGGTCTATAAACAATTTTCTTTCGCGGTGCCCTCGCAAATCGACATACTCGAGCGTGAGATTGGCATCGTAATAAATCAATCTAAATTGGATACCTTTGAAATGTTACGTACGTAGAGTAGAGGTAAGAATTTTCAAATGATAATGATTTTCGTTATAGTGCCATCAAAATGTATCCAATTTCCAAGCATCTCTAGGTATCGAAATTATTTTAAATTGTCTCTGGTGATTTTTTTCTCGCAATTTTTCCCAGCGAGAGCGAGAGAGTGAAATTTGTTAAATTGGTCGTGAAATGGAAACACCACTCAGTTGTATTATTTCGTTTTTAACCGAAGATCACGAAATATGCTTCGATTGCAGGACTTGGAAATGATTTTACTGTGATTTTAATCACAGTAATGACTAATTTGGAACAAAAAGCTCGATTTTTACCGAATTCTGTGTTTCGAAAAAACTGAAATTTTCTTCTTTTTTTTCCATTTATTTAAAAGAATTTTTCCTAAAAAAAAAAAAATAGCGACCCAAGTAATTTTTTGTAATAATTTATTTAAAAAGAGGTGACGGGCCATTATTTTTGAGATAGAATTTTGAAGAAAAAAATTAGATTTGTCGGAAACTAGGTATTTATTTTTTTAATAAAAGAATTTTTATCAACAACTGGTGTCTCTTTTGGAATACTTCACCTTTTTTTTTTTGCATTAAAAAACCTTATACCTATTTTTGAAAAGGATTTTTCCGAATTTTGTAGATATAAAAAAAATATTTTTCCATTAGGTATTACTTTTTTCTCAAATAATTTTTTCCATTTTCCAATTTTTTTTTTAAATTTTGAGCAGTGAACTTTCAATTATTTAAGATATTTCTCAACATATTTTTGAGCGAGTTTTCTTTTTAAATACAGATAGCAATTTTTAGAAATTTAGGTATGTCAAAAAACTATTCATTTGACTAGAATATTTTTTTTAACTTTTTAAATCAAGTTTTTTAAAATACCTACGTCTTTCTGTCACTCTTCTAAACCTATATTTAATTATTTTTCGACATTTTTTTCCTGAGGAAAAAAATACATTTTGTAAAAAAAACAAAAAAATTAAAAATTTTATTTCAGAGAAGTCTTTCTGAATTGAGTAGGTATTATGTTTTAAAAAATTTTTGTTGACAGAATTTTTGCTTAAGGTACATTATTTCTATCGAAAAATTATTCATAAATTTTTTTTTTAATAAAGAAATTGTTTTTTAAAAAGTTTTTGAAAAATTACGAACAAAACTTTTTAAATCCTAGGTACCTAATAATTTTAACTTTTTTTCAAAATGATTATTTTGAAAAAAAAAAAAAAAAAATTTATTTTATTCCAGGAAATTTTTGTTGAGCAAATTTTTTAAATATTTTTCACACCATTTTTACTTTGAAGAATTATTTTAACATTTAAAAAAAAATTTTGTTCTTCAAAAAATTTTTCAAGATTTTTATTTTATGTATTTATTTGTTATTATTAGATATTATTTATTTTTTTCAAAGGAATTTTTCAAAAATATATTTTGAGAGATTCTGGCCAACAAAAATATATATATATTTTTTCAATTGAGGTTTTTTCTTGTTTTGTTTTGAGAAAACTTTTCTTAACATATTTTTTTCGGCACTTATTTAGAAATATTGTTTTTTCGACATTTTTTAAGAGGAGTTTTTCTTTGAAAATCAATAATTTTGTGTAAAATTTTGAAGTAATTTTTTTATAATTTTTTTCCAAAAAAAATCAAGTATGAACTAGCCCTGTTTTGAGACATTTTTTTTTTCAAATGAATACTCCTCGAGGGACTTTCAATAATTTCGTTCTCTTTTGAGAGAGAACTTCAATATACTAGAATATTTTTTTTGCATTAAAATTTTTTTTTAACATTTTGGTCAACTTAAAAAAAATCAATTTTGTTTACAAATTTTTTGAATTTTTTCCAAATGATTCATTTTTAGCACTTTTGACAAAGTGATAATTTTTATTTTAATTCAACTTTTTTTAGAATAATTTTTCCATCATCGTTTTTCATTGTTAAAATATTTAAAAAAAAATTAACATAATTTTTTATTGTTTTGTCTTCACTCACAAAACCTTTTTTTTCGTAAGTATAATTATAGCTTGAAAAAATTGCAAAGATTTTCAAATTTTCAAATTTTTATTTTTTCAGAAGTAGGTAAGTAAACCGAAAATTTTCTTAGGAAATTTTTTCAGAAAATACGTTTAAAAAAATTAACCAAAATATTTTAAAAATAATTTTTTTGACATTTTTTACTCGTATTCGAAACGTGATTTGAGAGTCATTTCTTTGATCGTTTCTAAAAAATTTTCCTGAAATAGCATTTTTATTTTTACTAAAAGTGCAGAAGACCCCACCTCCAAGTACACCATAATCAAAGAAGGGGTGTTAGATTTTTCCGTTAAATCTTCCATAAGGAAATGAACTCAAAAAATGAAGTATCGAGCAACCACGGACAATATGAAATCCTCTAACTCCAAAAAAATTGCCTGTGGTTGCTAGAGATTTCATTTTTAAAATTTTTTTTTTAATGGAAGGTGTAGCACACCCTGCAGTAATGAAAAAATCAAATACCACTTCCTTATCACTTATAATGCAAAACATTAAAGCAACGTTTTCAAAATATCAATAGCTGTTTTTTGTCTCTCCTGTAAAATTGATGTTTTGGCACTTGGGGCTTTTTGCATTTAGCCGAAAGATTTACTGATTCATTTCGAAACCAAAATTTGAATTAAAAAACCAAACGAACGAAAAAACGACAATAATAAAACAACAAACTGAATTTTCAAAAAAATTCCAAAAAAAATACTTAGTACGTTCAAGCCCTACGGTTGTCCTCTTTTTAATTTTTTTTCACTGAATTTTCGCACAAACACAATAAAAAAAAACTCGTCGTCAGAAAAAATATAAAAATACGAGAAGAAAATTCCCTTCCTTCTCAGATCGTGTTTCATGAAAAAATTATTCGCGATAATCGAGCGTAGGTACGTAATGCATACCCCACGAATACTCGTAATAGAAAATATTAATCCTCGGAATTTCATTTGCCAAATACATTGTTAGCAATATGCCCTCAGCATACGATGTCATTTTCAAAGAAACAGCTTTTCAGGAGAAAAAAATTCAACGCTACAGCACGTTTAGGTCGCGTATAAGGCAAAAGCTCATCTGCAGTGTGCAGGGAATTTGTGTATGTAGGTATTTTTGAATGATATAGCAATTTTCTAAAGACCTGAAGGCCAAATACGTCCAACAAAGGGAACCCGAACCGTTCAATGAAAACCAAATGAAGTGATTATGTTGCGGGACATCGAACCATGTTCTGTATAAATACATACAGTCTGTGTAGGTATTTCGTAATCGAATTTTTACCAATAATGGTCCAGCTGAATTGTTTTTCTTTTTCACTACGCTACATACGTTTTTTTGTCTTCTTTCTTATAAAGCTCTCTTTGAACACTTGCCGTGAGTTGTTCTGTTCTGTCGAAAGGGTACATGTATTAATGTATACAATTTTCGTCTACTTGTTGATTGAGATTTTCAATGCATTAGAAGAGATTCGATGATTGATGAAAAATGCCTCTCTCGTATCGAAAAATTTGGAATAAACCGACATCACACACGTTCAAGTTATGAGTATGTTTAGAGCTATAAACGATAGACCGTATCTAATAATTTACTTAGAATTCCTCTAACCTATGAGTCTTGAAAATGTAAACAAGCGTTGGAAAGATTGCACGATGCGGTGGCGAGAAAATAACCGTTTAAGTCAGCTTTTCGGTCAGTCTACGATAAAATGATTCGAAAAATTTATCGTCGTAATATCCGTTTCCTAAATCACGAATAAGCCATTAATATTCTTATCACAGAATTGCCATTATGTATAGCATTGTGTGTATAACTTTGTGTAAATATCATTTATTTTACCAGCTATATTTCTAATCACGTACCGTGTTTATGGAATATGTAATTTGAATTTAGTTTTTTTTTTCTCCTCTCCCATATTATTCATTTCAGTACAATGTATTTTTTATTAGATATATATATTTTTTTTAAATAATGAAATGATCGATTTTCGACGAATAATGATGACTAACGATGTGGAACCTGATAATAACAATTTTTTTTTTTCAATTCTGTCTCCATTTGGATTTTTTTATGCTCTCAAAAATATAAGTTCCCCCCCCCCCTCGCAAAAATAATTTTAGGAAAGGTCCTACAACTTTGAATTTATTTTTAAATCTCGGTAAATTTTAGTTCATTTAAAGAAATTTTTTTAAAGTAACAAAAAAATAAGACAAAAAAAATGTCTCCAAAAATTGGAAAATATTTTTTTTCTAATGAAATTGAGAGATTTTATTCCAAAAAATTGAAAGTGTTTTTCAAAAAATTGAGGAATTTTCCACCAAAAATTAATTTTACCTCAAAAACATGAATATATATATATTTTCATTTCAAAAATAATGGAATTACATTTCAAAAATGTTTTCTTTATGGAACTTTTTGTTCCCCAAAAAATTAACAGATTTTACTTCTCAGAAAAAAATTATGCTCTGAGAAAATTAGGTATAAGGTTTAGATTTAGGTGATTATTACCTACTTCAAGAAATTGAAAAATTTTTACCCCAAAAATTGAGAGTTTTTCTCCAGAAAAACAATATATTTTTTTTTTCATAAAAATAAGAGATTTTTCTCCAAAAAAGGAGATTTCTTTTAATTGGAAATTTCGTCAGAAAACAAATTTTCATTTAGAAGCTATCACTTCAAAATCTATTTTTTTTTACCGTGCTTCATTTTTTCATTCACAAAATACTTATTTTAGCAACTAAAATAATTTTTTTCAATATTTTCCCAGAGAACACTCCTTAAATTATTTTTTTAAAATTCATTTTTTCTACCTATAGGTATGATTTTTCCGAAAAATTTTGTGCAAGAAATTGTTCATTCTTTTTTCTTGGAAGATTTTTTTCTGGGTTAGGTAGGACCTTTAAAAAAAATTGACTTTTTTAAATAATTTTTTTGAGATAATAATAACTATTTTTTCGTGAATTATTTTCAACGAGTTTGTCAATTTTTTTCCAATTTCAATTTTTATTTTTGTTTAATGATCCGAAAAATGAAACTTTACTTGAAGATTTAAAAAAAAAATGTTCAAGAATCACTACATTTTCACCATCTTTTTTCAAAAAAATCCTTCTCTAAAAATTAGCAAAAATTAAAAGCCTCCCCCACCTTCTCAAGAAAATTCGTACGTTAAATTAAATTTATTACAGAAAACAATTCAAATGGCGGGAAAAATTCAATTTTAAATTTCGTTCAACAATGGACGAAATTTTGTGATTTTTTAACGTCGATGGTTTGATTTTTTTTACTACGTAAACAACTTTTAAAGAGTTTCTTGTTAAAAAGTGGCTCTAGAGTGATTTCGCAACTCTTCTGTTAGCTATTCACGTACGATATTGAATTTGCTAAATTTTTTTCTTGTACCTAACGCTAAAAACTTGAATTTAAAAACTAAAACGTTGAAAAATCACGATAATGACAATTTTACACACGTATTATGCACTAAAATGTGGTTTATTTACAAATTTTCCTCAAATAATCAGGTATTGGGGTTTCAATTTTTTCAATATTTTGTTTTCAAACATGAATTATTTCAGGTTCTCAAAATTACTAATTAACTTTGTTTGTATTAAAAACTTTGTTAAGTTTTTCAGCAAACACCTTTTTTTTTTTTTTTTTTTTTTTTTAGAAATTCTCACTTCATACACCTACGTGGCTACCCCCTTCCCAATTACTTAATTTCTTAATTTTTTTTTCAAAATTAGGATTTCTCACAACTCTACAAAAATTGATGTTGTAGCAGAAAATTTCATCAAAAATAAAAAAAATCAATTTCTTTTTCTTTTTTTAAAAATTAAAATCATTGACTTTTACATTTTTTTAAATGAAAAATTCAGTTTTTTTTTTTAAATGTAAGTACACCTATGCTAGATATTTTTTTTCGAATAATTGACTTTTTAAATCAATTTTCTTATCTTGGTGTAAATAGCACGAATCTGTCGGGCATTAAAAATTTCAAAAAAAATCAATTTCTGATAAATCCATAATTAATATCCTGTCAGGAAGAGAAGAATCGTACGGTGCAATAAGACGTCGCATCGTATTAAACGCACAAATTAAAAACGTAACGAATTCCTCGAAATATCACGTATTCCACCAATTCACCTTTCAGTTTTAATTGAACGTTTGAGAAATTTATTTATTTTGACATGAACGATACTGCAGCCGCACATCCTTAGCAAATACCGAAAATAATCTCCCTCCGCCTTTCATTTTTGCTCGCCATTTCTGACATCTACATTTTATAATCGCTACAAAGATGAAGTTTTTGTTTCGTTGGAAACAATAATGATGTTTATTTTATCCAAGTGTAGTTTAATTATTCGTTCATATTACGAACTTCTGGAGGAATCAACCGCGAAACAAATCTCACTCGAGAATTCATCGAAAAAATACTCTCGTTTAAAATTTTCTTTTCTTAGAACGTTGTTTCATTTTTACGTAGAACGAAGTTTGCAGTCGAAGTATATAAATATATTTTTATATATCTATAGACTAGAATTAAATTGCAACTGCAAAATTGTGATGTTAGGATGCCAGTGATGTTGCGACTAAATACAAATTATTATAAAAACTGTCATAATAAAAACAAAAATGTCGACTTTTACGTAAAATTATGTGAAAGACCTCTTCTCCGAAGTGATAATTGAAAAAAGCAATTAGACCACACGCACCAAGCTTCATCGTAATACGTGGTTTTTTCGTTGATACAAATCGCGTCGTCATTGTTTATATAGAAAATTCGTATAATATAAAATTGAAATAGTTCTGGGAATTTTTTTATATGTAGGTGATCTATTTGTTGGATTATTATATCGAAGTTTAGGTGTGTTTTTTATTTTAGGTTAGCGTGTTAAACTGAGATTGCCTACTTTGGTATGCTTTTTTCGAGGTTAAATAGGGCTTTGATTCGATTTAATCATTTCAACTCTAGGTTCATTGCACGTAGATATAGGTGCGAGAGAAAAAAAAGGCAAAGTCGACAATATGTACGAAATTAGGAATATTATACATAAATGTATATAGGAAATATGATGGCATATGGTTGCAGGAGGAAAAAAATAACTGGGGCTACATGAAGACATATTCAGATAAACGCGTACAATACGAAGTATTTAATCCGAAGTCAAGTGTTATCTTCACCCTTTACCTTCAACACGACGTAAGCTATGAACTGACGTGTGTAATATTGGTTATTTCAATTCGGCTGTCGAACAAAGCTTTAAAAAGCCGTCAAAGGTATTCGCAATTCGCATCATCTTTTGTTCGCGAAATGTACGCTCAACAACAATAAAATGACGCGACGCTACGCAACGCAACGCGACGAATGATTCCACCACTAGGGGAATTCATATCATCTTCAGCATAGAAGTGATTTTCCACATTATGCGACAAACATAATGCGAATATTTACAAACGTTCGAATGATAACGTATACGATTACCATCTCTCTAACGTAAGTCATAGGCACCTTACCTTGCGCTCAAAAAAAAGAAATGGAACAGTTACATTAAGAAACACCTTATTTAATCCGGTGAACCTGGTATTTTCTGTGACAGCCCTTCAACTTCGTAACCCTTTCCAGCGAAGACAGTGAATTTTAGTTCAAGATGACAGGAATTGAATATTTACATAGGAAACAAGAATCAATATTGGGCGAAACTCAGTAATTCACGAAATCACTGTGGGTTCTCGTATTCATTACAGTGTTTTGAGGAAATAGTACCAAGTTTGAAAATCCATTTTATTCTGTGTGGCTAAATACAGGGTGTTTCGTAGCTAATGGATTTCTTTCCATCGGGTAAATAGGCAACCCTTAAGAAACAAGAAATGTTACATAAACATGTTGCCTATTTTGAAAATTGAAGGGCAAGGTGAAATTAAATTGAAAAAAAGTAATTTTTGACTGGATACACGAATGGTACTGAAAAATTAATTTTTTTTGTTCGTGAAATTTTTTGTCTACCTATGAAAATGAAGGCGCAAGAGAGCCTTAAATTTCGGGGGAAAAACAGGTTTTTCGATTTTCAAAGCTCTGTAGGTATCTCCTTCATTTTCGAACACAGGCAAATCCATTTTTGCTGTTCTCAAAAAGTAACACTCATTTCATGCATTTCCAATCTTCATAACATAATTTTGTAATTTTCACGTTTCGTTTTTATCCATTGATCATTTGAGCTTTAAATTATCAATGGACATCCGTGGGATATAAAAATTGCAAAATGTTCTCAAGATGATATATGAAACCGATGTAACTCTTTGAGAGAAGTAAAAAAAGTCATGTGATGGATTTGCCTACGTTCGAAAATGAAGGAGCTACAGAACTTTTGAAAATTGAAAAACCGGTTTTCCAATGTTTAAAGCTCTACTAGGCCTTCATTTTCAATAGTAGACAAAAAATGTCAAGAACAGAAAAAGTTTATTTTTCATTAGTACTATCCATGTACTCAATCAAAAAGTACGTTTTCTCAATTTCATTTTCCCTTGCCCTTCAATTCTCGAGGTAGGCAACATGTTCATTAATTTTTCATCCTTATGAGTCGCCTATTGAAATGGTGGAAGGAACTTGCGCATCTAGCATATGAAGACAAAAAAAAATCCAATGTTGATTGAAATCGACGAAAAGGAAGGTAGCACTGAACAAATTAACGATAACTTTTTTTAATTCTTATTTTTACTCAAAGGATAAAAAAAATCAGGGAAATGTGTTTTTAGCGGAGGTGGCCACATTTTATACGTATACGTAAAAGTGCTTAATAAATATTTGATTTTTTTATACTTTTTTTTTGTGCTATATGCTTTGTACTTAAGCTCTTGAAGTTAGTATGTATGACGTATTTCCTACCCAGTGTTCTGCCTACTTTTTCCCCCTGCTCTGTTGCTTTCCTGTTATTCGCTATGTTTTCGAAAAAGAACGAGAGTATATCCATGTTTTAGGAAATGCTTGGGGGAGAAAACGTAGGCATAGTCTCGTCGCGGCAGGAACTCGTAATCTTGCAGAAATTACGAGTACAATGAATGAAGACGTTTATTTTTTGTGAAAAATCATACCGGAGCTAATTTTCACCTAAATAAAGATTCTGTTTTATTCGCAATCGAGCTAAGGTAGTTGCACCAGTCGTTGGCCACGACCCAGTGGTGGGTCACTTGAGAAGAAAAATGTTTATAATTAAGCGTATTTTTAAAATAGCTTCAGAAATTTTTTTTAGAGCAAACCTGGATCATTTCTGCATAGAACCACATAAAAGTTTTTAATAAATTCTGTTCAAGTAATTAATAATGATCGTCTGAAATTTTTTTGTTAGAACAATTTTCAAAATGATGCCAATTCTAAAGATTTTTGTTAAGCCGAAGTGTTATCGAAATATGAATTTTGCGCTATTAAGATTAATAAAACTTGAAATATAACCATTTGGACCTGAATAAGAAGAGTTTGGAGATTCCATTTCTTCATTAAAATAAAAAATATTGCCAAAATTCTATCAAATATGGCGGTGACTATCTACTGGAAGGAAAAAATGGTGTTTGGCCAGTAGTTGATCATTTTGATCAAGTACTAGACTTACGAAATTTTTGTAAAGTTCTAGTGGTTGATCATGCAAAAAATTGGTAAATATTCACGAAAAATGATAGTTTCTCTTTCTCATGGCTAATGAGTGACAATTTTACCGAATACTTATTGATTTTTAAAAAAATTAAATGGTTGAGAGCCGTTGTCATAATCTGATTGACCAACTACTGGGTGATCAACTACTAGCGCGTGACCAACTACTGGGTGGTCAACTACTGGATTATCTTGACCAACCACTGGACTTTTCTATTTTTTCACTTCAAATGGTCGTAATTTTCAAAGAAATGAAGTAAAATTAAAAAATTATAGCGCATTTTGTAGTAGAATACACAAGGAATCGTTTGGTATATTCACAATTTCGCCAACGTTATTAGTTTTTAAACCAGAATGTTTTTTATAAGACACTTCCACTATAAGGGTCCACCACTGGTGCAACTACCTTATCTTAGCAATAATCCCACAATTTTATTTGGTTGGTTACTAAAAGAATTTCGTTCTTAATCCATTAGAAATTGTCATTTTGAAGGCATAATTTAGTAGATACTATCATGATTTCTTTTCTTGTTTGTGTGTGTGTGTGTGTGTGTGTGTGTGTGTACCTAAGACAATAATAATAAAATCACGTATTTAAAAAAAAAAAAAAAATCAATTGAAAAAATACTTGTTTTACTCCTAAAAAAATTGAGACAAAAATTAAATTTTTCTTCAAAAATTTGAAAAAATATTTCCATTCTAAAAAGTCGTTTTTTTTACAAAAAAAAATTTAGACAGAAAATTAAGATTTTTTTTCTATGAAATTTTTTTTTTTAAATTCCACGTTAGAAATTTTTAAAAATTTTTACAGCCAAATTTTTTTCAATTTAAAAATTTGTTCATGTGGAAAATTACAAGATTTTATTGCTTAGAACAAAAATTGAAAGATTTTTCACTCAAAATTTTTTTTCTCAAATTTCATTATAATAACTTTTCAGTTTTTTTTTTTTTTTTTTTTTCTGAAAAAATGAAAAGTTTTCTCCTCATTTTTTTACTTTAAAAGAAAGGTAAAATTTTCTAAGCTGCCTCTTAAAAAAAAAAAAAAATCTACAAAAACTTAAGAAGTATTTTCACCCTAAAATAGGTGAAAGTTTTTTTTCCAAAAAAAAAATGAGACAAAGTTGAGATTTTTTCTGCAAAAATCTGAGAAATATTTTGTAACCCCCCCCCCCCCCCCAAACAAAAAACCCACACACAACAAAATTGAAACTTTCTCTACTTCCAAAAGATATGAAATGTTTTCTTCCAGAAAAAAATTGAAAGATTTTTTTCTTCTGAACAATTGGAGCATATTGTTTTCGAAAAATTGAGAGATTTTTCTTCTTATTTCTTTATTTTAAAAACGTACAATATATTTTTTTTAAGAAAAAAAATTGTTGTGCAAGCATAGTTGGCACAACTTGCAGTTACTCTTGTGTTTGTCGCATCCAATCTAGAAAAAAATCTTTAGTTTAAGATTATACGAATCGATTGAAGGGACTGTCAGGGTTTCCCCATTTTGGGGTAATTTAGAATTCTCGTGGATGGGAAGTGGAATTTCTCGCAGTTTTTTTTTGTCTACTGCTTTTCGTTTCTATGCAGATTTTTTTTGGAGGGGTACCAAAGTTGGAAAAACGAAATTTAATTTTTTGGCAGGAAATTTTTAATTTGAAAATTATCATTTTGAAGAAATTAGCTTAGGCGATATATGGTATTCCTTTGCTTTTTTTTAAATAATATAAAAATTGGTTAAAAATTACTATGTTTTTTCAATTTTTCAAATAAAATTGAAAAACTGTTTCCAAAAAAAAACTCCAAAAATAAACAGGCAAACAAATCTAAGCAAGAGAAAAGAAAATCGTCGTGAAAACGATACGAAAACCGAAGAAAAAATATCAATTAACGTGTCCGCCTTGCCTTTTCTGGCCCATATGGCCGACCACACGTTGACCCTAATTCATCAAAACCGTTCGATGACACGACCAACGACGCGTTATTCAAACATTCTTCTACACCGAATGCAGTGTAAATAAAAAGGGGAAAAAGAAAAACTACGAAGAAAACCTTCTTGCAGTAAATATCCGCGGTAATCTTTGGTAAAAGGTTTTCTCGTGTTTTTTAAGAGCAAACATTAAACGTAGGAATTATTTTTCGAATGTGTTTCATTACAGTCTGACGTGCTTAATGTGTGTAACGCGTCATCCACTGTCCACTGTCCAGGCATCTGGATATAATGATCGGAAGGGGAAAAAAAGACGAAATGGAAAATAAATCATATTTACTATCAGTCTCCATGACAACCAATTCAATTGGTTTCTAATAAGTGATTCCAGAATGAAAAGTAAAATTGTCTCACAAATGGTCGTTTTAAATTTCATCACGTTGCTAAATTCACCACTCGTCTGCTGTGAATTGAAAAAGAAAAAAGTCTTCAGAGTAAATAATACAGACCACATTGCCTTCGATGGGTATTTTGAAAAATATGCCAACAGAGGTAAATATACCTTTTATTTCTCAAAATAGAATAAATCTGTTTTATTACAAGACAAACTCTCGTCGTTCAACACACTCTCTCTCTAATAGTCCAATAAAATGTTTAATTAAAACTTGGAAACGATTTTAAAAACCAACCTTTAGACTTCAAGAGAGCAGGGGGAAAAAATTAACCATGTCGATGCTCCCCAGACATATATTTATTTTATAATTCTTGCTCATTCGCTCACACACCCAATTCTTAAAATCTTTTCGTGCCTCATTTGTAAAGGAATTTGGCGACTCCACTGTTACAATATATACGTGTTTCCCTCTCGAGCAAACGTGCACACACTACCCAGCCACATATATTAACATTTCCACTCGTACATTATCCAAAACACTGTAGCATAGGACGAGAAAAACATGCTGAAAATTACCAACACGTACCATACAGTTCATGATTTTAAAACAGCCCAGAGTAGAGAGTATTTTTGGTTCTATGAAAATGGAGATATAATCGGCCCTGTGTGATTTGTGTGTATATATAGGCGAAATTGCTGCGGTTGAGAATTAATTCCCATAATAATATACTCGTATCTGGGTCTATTCGCAATGTTATAAAAAGATGCTACGCGAACGTACGAGAAAATGTTTCAAACCTGCATGTACCCTGTACCCTCCGATTAACGTACTTATCGCTCTCTGCATTTGGGCAGAAATAAACGACCGATTTTTAATTAAAGGAAATTTAATCAGAACATGTACCAGGCGTGATACAAATTTTTAAAACTTTCCTAATAACTTTTGTAACCCCTCTGGAAGCGAAAAAATAACCATAAATCAAGTGTACTGTTGTTATTCTGCCCTTCATACCTACTGGTGAGGTGAGAACGAAAATGAAGCATGAATCTTATTTCCATTTCATCAATTTTTTTCTTTTAAAAAATTACAACTTGTTCTACCCTATTTATGAAATGAAATTGATGCGAGCATAAAAATTAGCACTCCAGTATTTTGTTTCAAATAAAAATTTTCAAAAAATTCATTAAATAACCCCCCCCCCCCCAAAAAAAAGAGATAAATATTTAGACACACTTAGAAGAAAATTTAAACACAATTTACTCGGTAAAAATGTGTAAAAATGTTTTATGAAAATTAATGGAAAATTTTGGATGAAAAAAAAAACGGGAAAATAGAAATAAAACTGAATTTATTCAATAAAAATTTAGGGAAAAAATGATAGAAAAACGTAGAACAATTTCGCAAGAAAATTATAGGGAAAATATGAATGAAAAATATGTACAAAAAAATAAGTGAAGAAAAAAATTGAAAAAAATTTGATGAAAAATCTGATCCAACAATTTGGAAATATTTTGGTAAACAATTTAGGTAGGTAGATACTTGAGTACATCAAAAAATTGGATGCAAAATTTGGAAAATTTACAATTTAAAATTTACTTGGGAATAGAAGATGATAAAAACTTCGAAAAATTTGGAGAATATTCAGGTACCAAATAATTTTGAAATTTTTTCAATTTTTAAACAAATTATTAAAACTTGAGTAGGTAATAAAGAAAATTTTCAACAACAAAAAATGGTGCAAATGAAAAATTTTGGTAAACATTTCAGAAAAAAATGAATAAAAAAATTGAGAAAATTTGTATTCGCCGTGTTGGCACCACTGATACGGTTATGAAAAATCTCAATCCTACATTTTTTGATTTTATTGGGCGGCAACACTGTTCATTCAAAAGCTCGAAACCAGCTCGAAACGATTCTCATACCAAAGCAAGGTATTAAATTTTATAACTAAAATTAATTGTTTCTCAAAAATATGATTTTCATGCATAATTACAGTTTTATTGAGGCAGGGTCAAATCTCTTCAATTTTTCTGAAAAACTTATTTAAATTTTAAAAGAATTTTTTGACCTTTGTAAAAAAAAATTTTACAATTTTTTAGGGAAAATTTAATAAAAATTTGGTAAAGTATTTTTTTTTCAAATTTGTACACATTTTTTCAAAAACTGAAATTCCACAAAAAAAACTCTGCAGTTCTGAAAAAATCATTTGAAAGTTTTGTAAAAAAATTTCTGGAGTTTTGTGAAAAAATTCTGGATTTTTTCTTCTAAATTTTATTTTTTAAACATAAATTTTTCAAATTTTTTAAAAGTAAACTATATTTTTCCAAAGAGTTTGTTCAAAATTAAAAAAAAAAAAAGGTATTTTCCTGAAAAAAAATCTAAAATATTTTCACGCTTTTTCAAGACCAAAAATTTGAATAAAAAAATCAAAAGTGCCAAATAAATGACAATAGTCTACTTACGAGCATTACATTTTCACAAAAAATTAACTCGAGTAATAATTCGTTTAAAAATCAAAATTTGATGTAGTTTCGAAAATAATTAGGTACCATTTAAAAATGGTAACACTTAATAAGTAATTAATTTTTGAAATAAAAAATCGATAAAAAAATTTTGAAAAAATATCGCGGCAAATGATTTTTTTTATTTCACTGAAAATTACATTAGTAGATAGAATTTACCTTCTTTTTTCAATTTGTTTATGAATCTGATCGAATGTGGAATCTCCCATCACTAGATAGTTACGTAAATACTCGTAATTGCAAATCTTACCTATGAAAACACAAATAAAACATAAACGAGAATTTGTAAAAATTCTGAGAATCAGTAATCATACTCAATACTAAATTAATGTGTCTATCGACAGCGAAAATTTTCTCAAATGTTAATTCGTGTTTTTTTTTTCAATTTTTTTGAAGTCTGTAAAAAGCTCTTCAACAATTTTACCAAATACATATTTTCTGAAATTTTGTAAAAAAAAATATTCTGAGATTTCGTGAAAGTTCATTCTGATTCTAATCTCTTGTGGAATATTTTTCCAAAATTTTCGGGGGCATTGTCAGCAAATTTTGATAAATTTTTTGAAAAACTCTCTGAAGTTTTATGATTTTTTTTCAACTTTATGAAATTGTGTTTGTGCAGGAAATTTTTCGAAGATTTTCTAGGTTTTTGATATTTTATGAAAATTCCTAATTTTTTGTGAAAAATTGTTTGAAAGCTCAAGTTCTCAAACTATTTTTGAAAACGTACTACATATTTTGTGAAGAATTTTCAGAAAATTTTATCATAATTCTTCGAAATTTTGGGGAATAATTCCACAATTGGCAACATTATTATATGATTTTTATGAAGTTGTAAGAGAAATTCTTGGAGAAAAGCTTTTCGTAATAATTCAAAAATCTACTTTTACAATATATATTTTGTAAATTTTCATAAAATTGTCTCAAAATCTTGGCAATTTTTAATGAAAAATTCTTAAAATTTTCGTTTGTAGTCGGAAAGTAATCAAAAATAATCAAAGCATAAAAATAATAACGACAATTAGGTACTTAATATCACGTATGCAGTCTCCCCTCGCACTTTTGATAAAATTTTAATTATGTTTACAACATGTTCGGCTTGGTTTTTTCACGTAGATGCAATTTGTTACATGAAAAACGATTTAACAAGCTCGTATGTTCGATTCGAATTAATACACATATCGGATTAAGCGTCCAATTAAAAATTATTGATAAAAGTTTACATTCGAATGCGAAAACTTTAAGCGCGCTACCGCACCTCGTCCTCCTCCTAGCACTCCATTCCACATACCAAACTTGCCGGTTCTTCTTCAAACCCACCTTCTTCCCTTCACCTAAAGTCTCATTCAATTAAAAACTTTAACAACGTACTGGAAGTCTTGAAACGATAATTCGATAATAATTCATTGTCCCTTATGTAACGTTGAGTTATATTAATTAAACCATTATTTTTTTCGTACGAAACTCTCACATTCGAGTACATATTTTTCACGCTTCGACGACACAATCCGATCGTTTGTGCGTGAACAAGCCAACGACATAGGTTTAGAATTACAATCACGGGATATCGTCTATTAGGTCGGCTATCTGAAGGCAATAATCAGATAATAAACGCTTCCTCGTAATTGTAGCATCGTTGGCGGGTAATTAGCCGTGCAATTGTTTCATACGTAGACGTACAGATCGACTAATAGAATCAAATATAATGGTAGTAATATCGAACGTGCTATGCCATTTACCATTTTATACGTTGGTTAACTCCATCCAGACCTTGGCTGTTCGGTACCCTCTAATTCAAGCGATAATACGTCTAATAAATTTCCTCTACCGAGATTAAATTACGTACACAGCTACCGAGATTTAACCCAATTTCGAGGCAAATGGGGGGAAAAAAACATCTAAAAACTGTCACGTTCCTTCGTTCGCCACACGTACAAAGGATAGAGGCACAAATCTAGCTACAAAATTATGATATTCCTTCCGGTCGTGCTCTTGATCAAGTTGATAAAAATGTGGTCGTATTAATTTCCCGCAGACCGATGCGATGTTTCGCTCGTGAACGACGAAAAATTAATTTTTCTCAACGAAACGAACGAATCTCTTATTATTTCACCAGCTTCAGTATGTGCCATGCTGGAGAAAAAGCACCTGGGTTTGTTTCCGAGAGACCACCTACGATCGTTTAGTACATAACGTAACAAACGGAATTATACCATTTTCAAACCGAAATAATTAACCACCTACATTTCAACCATTGTACACTTCGCCGATTTCCTCCAGCACGTACTTCATCAAATTAAGTCCATATGCGACCAACGTATGTATATATTTTAGGTACACGAGTATGAGATATTCTCCGCGGTGTATTCTTGTGTTTTTATGGTTTACATATTCAACATTCATTCATATACTATTCGTTGATTAATTTAAATGGATCAATGTCGAGTATTTTCGATTGTCATTTTTAATTGGATATAAAGCCGCATATCCTTTATCGAATCGTATGACTCAGCAGCTCCATTAAAATACACTACGGACAGAGCACACCGTACAGTCGTTTGATAGAACCGCGCAATCATTACCTATTTAATTGATAATAACTTGACATTGTATTTCGCTTCTACTTTGCTATCATTTACAACGAGAAAAGACTTCTTTTTAAAATATAGAATAATTATAATAAAATCGTTCCACAGGCAAAAAGAATAGAAACAATACAAAAAGATTTTTTTTAAATGACCATGGAAGAAAAAAATGGCAATCAACACACTTCTTATTGATAATCCATCAGATTGCAAAAAAAAAAAAAAAACAGCTTCATCTCAATAAAAGTCTTTGGGGGTGTAGAAAAAAATCAACATCTAATTTCATGAAGTGCTAGTTAATCAACGCGAAATCGATACAGGAAACAAATCCTCGTTTTATTGTCGTCGAGAAACACAACAGAAATTATATGAAATCCAAGATGAGTCTGAAGTTTCAATAATTATCGTTTCGACGCCACTTTTGAACCCTTTTAAAACGATCTGTGCTCGGCTTTCTCTCCCTTTATTTTTTAAATTCTCCGTTTCTCTCGACAAGAGCACTAAGCACCTGTTGATTCGATATTTTTTACGGTGCTTCCTTTAAAAACGTTTCGATTGTATTGAAGGTTATAATTTATAAATAAAGAACTGAAAAATAGCGCGAATAAGTACCTATAGGAATCAACTTCTGGTGAGAAAAAAAGTTGTGGTGAAACATAAGCATGATTTGGGGAAATTACATCTATCGACTGTTTCAAGGTCCATGAACTAAATCTATTGATACTGAATCTATAAAATTTTCAATTGCTCAGAGGCAAGGAGTTATTTTGGTCGTTTAAAAGCTGTCATTAAAAAGTTTTCGAAAAAGAACTCGGAAAAAAATTGAAAAAATGAAAATAAAAATTTGAAAAAATTTCAAAAAAAGAGCCAAAAGTTGAAAAAAATAAAAAATTGAAAAGATTTCAAAAAAGAGCCATAAGTTAGTTGAAAAGAAATAAAAAATTGAAAAAATTTCAGAAAAAGAGCCAAAAGTTAGTTGAAAAAAAAAATAGAAAAAATTTCAGAAAAAGAGCCAAAAGTTAGTTGAAAAAAAAATAGAAAAAATTTCAGAAAAAGAGCCAAAAATTAGTTGAAAAAAAAAAATTAAAAATTGTTCAAAAATTGAATAAAATATAAGATTGTACCTGATAACAATTTTTTTAAACAGTAAAAATAATATTTTAAAAAAATCATCAGAAAATAAAAATAAAATAGAGAATGGACAAAGCGTTGAAATTTTCAAGAAAAAAATTTCTAGTTGATTCTTATTTATTTTTTAAAACTGAAGAACAATTTTGAATTTTAGAAAAAGAGAAAATCAATATTTTTATTAGTTTAGGATCAGTTTTTCAGAAGAAATTCGAAAGAAAATCACACCATCGCACTAAAAGTTCCAAAGCTGCCAAGTCAAAAAATTAAAAAAACGTTTTTTCTCTTGATTTGGCATCAGAACACTGATGCATTACTCGTACCTATAGTTTAGTCACTTTTCATGTCATAAAAAGTGAATTTATCAGTAAAATTTCGATTATTTTTAAAAACTGCAAAATCCAAAAATTACTAATATTTTAAAATTTTCAGAAGACGTAGCAATTTTCAAAAAAAAAAAAAAAAATTGACTGAAAAATTTGACTCCTGGACCACCAAACTTGTTGTGCGGGGTTCCCTAGAAATAGAAAGTATACCCTAGAATTTTTATGTCCCTAATTTGAAATTTGCGATAAGGCCCTTCTTTGTGGAAACTCCAAGAGAGGCCAAAGCTAACGAAATTTTTTAAAATTTGTGCCAGCGACGGGGACTCTCATCAACTCTAACATATTCAAATTTCAGTTTTCTAGATTATCCCCAACACTTTTTAGACACTGAAATGTGGATTTTGGGGGCATATTTTCACATTGACCCGGCTACAAGGCCCCAAATTAGCGCAGGAGTTCCAAAATATCATATTACCCGAGCGGCACACTCGATCGATAATATCGGAAGATGTAACGTATCGATAAAAAATCGTTTGAAAATCTATAGATGTTCTCACGATATTATAAAGATTTATCGGTACAACTTCATAGGCAAAAAATCTAAAAACTATCGAATTCGATATTATTAAGATTTTATGACGATATTCGTCAACGATACTATCGACAAAGAATATTAAATTTATCGATTCCGATTTTCCACCGGTTTTGTGCAGTCATTTGAAACTACATTATCGACAAAGAATATTAAATTTATCGAATTCGATTTTTTAACGATTTTGTAAAGATATTTAAAACTATATTATCGACAGATTATATGAAATTTCTCGGCTTCGATATTTTACCGATTTTTTGACGACATTTGAAACTATATTATCGACAAATTATATTAAATTTATCGAATCCGATTTTTTACCGATTTTGTAAAGATATTTGAAACTATATTATCGACACGTAATATGAAATTTCTCGATTTCGATTTTTTAACGATTTTGTGACGATATTTAAAACTATATTATCGACAAATAATCTGAAATTTCTCGAATTCGATTTTTTAACGATTTTGTGAAGATATTTAAAACTTTATTATCGACACGTAATCTGAAATTTCTCGAATTCGATTTTTCAACGATTTTATGACGATATTTGAAACTATATTATCGACACGTGATATGAAATTCCTCGAATTCGATTTTTCAACGATTTTGTGGCGATATTTGAAACTACATTATCGACAAATAATCTGAAATTTGTCGAACGATTTTTCAACGATTTTGTGACGATATTTGAAATTATTTCCAAATTGGTGAAAATTTTTCTAAGTCCAACACGTCTGGAAGTACTAAACTGCCTATTATAAGCGTTTTATTGCTAATTCCTCAACGATAAGGTATGGCATAGTGGTTAAGGAAGAGGATTACCATGCAGGAGGTAGAAGGTTCAAGCCCCCCGGGTGGCAGATTTTTTATAATTTTTTTTGACTTTTTCTGAAATGATCCTCTTACCGTAACATGAATAATGTGTTTAGGCATAGTTTAATGTATTAATTATGCTAATTAATGAGTTTTAATTATAGAAAAAAGCTAGTAAAAGACGAAAAATCGGAATAAAAAATCGACAGAATATCGAATTCGATAAAGTTCCGCCTAAATCGTGAAATTATCTTTCGATATTATAGATATATTATCGATAAAATTTCTTACTATAATCTCGAAATTTTTGCTAACTATAATTCGTCGATAATCTATCTATATATCGAAAGATAATTTCACGATTTATGCGGAACTAACGCGACACTTTATCGAATTCGATATTCTGTCGATTTTTTATTTCGATAATTTGTCGAGTGTGCTGCTCGGGTAGTCAAAGTTTGTGCCCCTGATATACTTTTCGTGGGTTTCCACTTTTAAACACTCCAGACCAAATGAGTCGGGGCATAAAATTGATATGTGGAGTCAACAGAGGTCATTGAAGGGGTTTTGGGAGGTTTTAATTTTTGTGGAAAAAATTTAGGGTAAGCCTATTTTTTGTTGGTACTGCAGCAGAGGCCTGAAGTGATGAAATTTCTTGATATTTGTACGAGTGATGACGATGAGGACCTACATTATCTTCATCATGTGCAAATTTTAATTTCCCAGAACATCTCTAACTCTGATTAGACCCCAAAAATGAATTTGGGAGGCCTTTTTTTAATCTAAGTTTTCAAATGGGAACGAAAAAATTCGATGCTCAAGTAGCAGCTTGACTGCCTCTCTCTTTTAAATTTTTAAAAATTCGCATAAAAATATTTTGAGAACAATAATTTTTTCCAACGATACTCATTGACATTGTAAACTTCCTGAAACAAACCTCTCGTTATCGAAAATTTCCGCAGATAAAAATGACAAACCTAAATTAACACAATTTTGAAACCTCTATGACCATTTCGAAATTGACCGTGTAATTATCCACAACACAATGATCTTCCCTATGCCAAAATATTCTAGACAACAATGGTGGCAAATTTCATAAAATTATTCTTCTCTCTGTCGCGTCGGGAGAATAAAAAATACAATAATAAACGATACTAAGTTTCAACTCGTACATCGTACACTTTCTCTACATTCGAAATGTGGTTCAAATCTGGTACTTTGTCACGGCAAATTTGGTTCAGTAACACGTTTGCATTTACGTTTAGAGCTCGCAACTTTGACGGTAAAGTTGTTTTAAACGGACGTCGTGTTAATGTTCTATCGCCTTCATTTTTAATCGTCGTTCAAGTTTTCGCTATACTATAAATTTGGCATACCGTGCAACTTCTCGTATACGTAATCCTTTTGATGTACTTGATGGCGATATTTGTACTATTAATTAATTACTTATAAGTATAATTCGTACTATTAATGAACGTCAATTCATTTTGTTGCTCGCTGAACCATGTCGAGAGAACGAGGTATACTGTACGTATCGTTAATATGTGTTTACCTATGTTACAGAACGATGGCAGAGAAGAAGACGTATTGGAGAAAAAATGTCGATGTTTATCTATGGAATGCGATTTCCTGATTCAGGCACAGAGAATCTCAGTCAGCTGATATAAGATGAATTATCTTTGTCGCATGACTACTAATCAAGTTTCTTCAAAACACAAGGCAGTAGTTTTCAACTGAGCCTTGTCAATTCGAAATCGAACTGACGTACTAGTCTTATCGTATTATACGATTATAATTTGACTGGTGACCGCCCAGACCATTCAGATTGTCATCCATCAAGCTAAAGGCAAAATTACAGGAACGAGCTCGAAAAACGTGAGACATATTCACGCGAACGTCACGTCGTCGTGCTATAATCAACCCCTAGAAAGTAATTTTGATGGTATAATTAACCACTGAGATCTAATTAAATTAACACCAAGTATCACGTGTATGCCTATGCCTAGGTAGCTAGTTAGGTACTTTTTTCCGAGACTTTTGTCAGTATCTGATAAAAGGTGTATGTAGGTAATAACTGTGCGGCTATGTAAACCTTAATTATAATGATTTAATGAGCTCAGCGTACACGCGATAACTATTAACCGCGCATATTTACGTACAATTTGTTTATGAAAACTGTATCATATGGGCACCTAGAGACTTTAATTTGGTTTACTTGAAAAGATGTGTCATTTGGGTGAGAATAGAACAATTAGATCATTGAGATTTTATTTTTAGATGACCTTTCATTATGAAAAAATTATGTCGGGTTTGCGGCATTTAAAAGGTCGACCTTTTTTTATCTAAAGCAAGTCATAATAATAATACCAAATGATGAAACTTTTTAAAAATTTCTTCAAAAATTGAAAAAAATCAATTTTTGAACACGTTTTTTAAACAATTAATACAGCACAGAACCCCTGATCACCTGATCAACCCCACAAAAAAAATGCTACACAAAATTTGCTTTCCAACGCCGCAAAGTGCAACTTTCCAACTGCCACAGTTGTCGAGTAACGCATGCTTAAAACTCTGAAACAAAACTGGAAAAAAATTTCTTTCGGGCATATCTCCGCCCCTTCAATTCACGGGGTCGGCAAACATGCATACATGAGCTTAGCTTGAGTTGACTATATCGCTGGTGAAGGGGTGCTAACTGGTGACGGGACACCCTATATATCTTATGGGTACAATATCCCAGTATTAGTCTACTATGTACAGAAATCCGACTTGATTACATACTATGTTACGGAAAGAATTACCAGCGAGAAGTTAAACCTACACGAAACAGACTATGGAATGTTACCTTGGTGACTAACTAAAAACTAACTAAGGAAGGAAATTTAAATTAAACAAAAGCATTGCATCGCTTAGCTATGAAAATTGATATTCTCCCAGCAAAATCGATTGGCAACACTACATTCAAAAATTTTCTGCACTGCCGGTTGATAGCACTTCGAAAACACAAAACCCGTCTACGCTTCTAACCACGTGGGCCCGTGGGGCACACACGCTGAAAATACGGCAATGATACTTTAAAAATACCACTATAATACGCCACGTATTATTGCATGTTAATTTCGCTTTTTTACACTGAATTTAAGTCAGTCATTACGTCAATGTAACTTCAAAGATACGTCATCGTAAATCTATGGTATTAATGCTGTAAAAACCAACTAAATATTGACTTGACTGACGTATATTCGACGTTTTATTGACGTATTGATGGACACGAATTCAACGTGAAAAAGCGAAATTTACATGCAATAATACGCCGCGTAAAACTGACGTATTTTTGATGTGAATAAAATGTTTTTTGACGTATTTACTACAACATTACGCCAGTATGTACTACATAAATACCACAATTATACGTTGACGTAGATTTGACGTTTTGTTGACGTATTGATGGACTTCAATTCAGCGTGAAAAAGCGAAATTTACATGCAATGATACACCGCGTAAAACTGACGTTTTTTAAATGTTAAAAAGAGGTTTCTTTGACGTATTTACTACAACATTACGCCAATATGTACTACATAAATACCACAATTATAAGTTGACGTAGATTTGACGTTTTGTGGACGTATTGATGGACACGAATTCAATGTGAAAAAGCGAAATTTACATGCAATAATACGCCGCGTAAAACTGACGTATTTTTGATGTGAATAAGATGTTTCTTTGACGTATTTACTACAACATTACGCCAGTATGTACTACATAAATACCACAATTATACGTTGACGTAGATTTGACGTTTTGTTGACGTATTGATAGACACGAATTCAACGCATTGCATGTAAATTTCGCTTTTTCACGCTGAATTTAAGTTCATCAATACGTCAACAAAACGTCAAATCTACGTTAACGTATAATTGTGGTATTTATGTAGTACATACTGACGTAATGTAGTAAATACGTCAAAGAAACATCTTATTCACATCAAAAATACGTCAGTTTTACGCGGCGTATTATTGCATGTAAATTTCGCTTTTTCACGTTGAATTCGTATCCATCAATACGTCAATAAAACGTCGAATATACGTCAAGTTTAACTGTGGTTTTCATGCAATTCATACAAGCGTAATATTGTAGTAGTCAAGTCAATATTTAGTTGGTTTGTACAGCATTAATACCATAGATTTACGATGACGTATCTTTGAAGTTACATTGACGTAATGACTGACTTAAATTCAGTGTAAAAAAGCGAAATTAACATGCAATAATACGTGGCGTATTATAGTGGTATTTTTAAAGTATCATTGCCGTATTTTCAGCGTGTGTGCCCCACGGGGGGATGTCTCTTCTGTAGTTGAAAGAGCTGCAGTGGCAAGGAATTCATCGCCAAAAGTATAATTGCAGATTACAAAATTCTGTAGAGACATTTTTTTTTTGCGCTTTTAATTACCAGGATTATCGCGCTCCTACAATGAAGTTTAAATTAAATTGTAAAGATGGGTTTTCTTTAAGAAAGTTAATAGTCTATTTATATTTTCTAGATTATCAGATGATAATATTTGGGGGTTTATTTCATATTGTAAGCGTTGATTTGAAAAAGAGGGGCAAGAAAATGGTATTTGAAGAGCAATAATTACAGATGAGTGTTTGTTGGATTCCTGGATATAAATGGCTATGGGAGATTTTTGTAATTGCATCACACATGTGTAAATTTATGAGATAATGAAATTGAAGGCAGTACATAAAATTTATAAAAAATACAATGTTGTTGTAAAAAAACATTATTTTTCAAAGATAAGTAGCATTTTCATTTTCATTGATAAGCAAATGTTTTGAATATCCTTTTTACCACGCTTTTATATACTTGGTATGTATGTTTGTATGTTTGTTTGTTTGTTTGTTTGTATGTCTCATGGAACCAAGAGTATGTTTTCGACCAATCCTCTCTCATTTAATATTTTACTGGAATTGAAAGAACATAGTGCTCACATTAGGGGTTTTCGAGGTCGCTGAATTCGATTTTCGAACTCAAATTTACCCCCGACCCCATTATGAGCCCCTATGAGGGGGTTCAATTTTGAAAATTTCAGAAAATCACAACATTGGTATCGAAATGTAGATTTTCGAGGTCGCTGAATTCTATTTTCGAACTCAAATTTACCCCCGACCCCAACTTGAGCCCCTATGAGGGGGTTCAATTTTGAAAATTTCAGAAAATCACAACATTGGTATCGAAATGTAGGTTTTCGAGGTCGCTGAATTCGATTTTCGAACTTAAATTTACCCTTACCCCAAATTGAGCCCTTATGAGGGGGTTCCATTTTGAAAATTTCAAAATTTACAACATTGATATCAAAATGTTGGTTTTCGAGGTAGCTGAATTCGATTTTCGAACTCAAATTTACCCCGACCCCAAATTGAGCCCCTATGAGGGGGTTCAGTTTTGAAAATTTCAGAAAATCACAACATTGGTATCGAAATGTAGGTTTTCGAGGCCGCTGATTTTTTTTTTTTTTTTTAGATAGACATTCGAACCTAGTAAAACTATGAAATTAAAATATTTTCAACGACAAAAAGAGTTAAATAAAAATGTAAAAAAAATTTTAAAAACCACGCTTTTATTTAAAGTTGGTCACTTTGTAAAATGTTATTCATAGGGAAAGAGTAATGCCTTAAAAAACAAAAAATAAAATTTACTTGAATACAAAAAATTTTCATGACACATTTTTGTATTCAAGTAAATTTTATTTTTTGTTTTTTAAGGCATTAAATATAATTTCAGTTGGATTTTTTACTTTAATAGAACAAAAAATTTTAGGTTATATAAATAATCGGTTAGGTCCTAATAAAATTTTTATTATAGGTTTAATTCAATTTATTAGAGATTTAGTTAAATTAATTTTTAAAGATAATATTTATTTATATATATTTAATTTTTTTAGGTTTTATTTTTTTTTGTTTATTTTTTTTTCATTAAGTTTAATATTATGAATTTTTGTTCCTTTATTAATTACTCTTTCCCTATGAATAACATTTTACAAAGTGACCAACTTTAAATAAAAGCGTGGTTTTTTAAAATTTTTTTACATTTTTATTTTTCTTTCGCTAAGTTACAACGTTACTGTTTCGTGTGTTTCCTCAGTATGCCCAATTTCTTTGAAATGCCTAAATTTTTGGCATTTATTGCATTTCCTTGATGTGCTCAATTTCTTGGATATGCCCAATTTTTCTGATATGCCCATTTCCTTATTATTCTCAGTTTCCTCAATATGTGCTAATTTTTTCTGATATGCCCAATTTTTCCAATATGCTCAAGTTTCTTCAGAATATGTCCAATTTCTTTAAAATGCTGAATTTTCTCAATAGGTAGATACTTACGTCAAATTTTCAGAATGCACATGATTTTTGCAATATGCTCAATTCTCCTAATATGCTCAAATTTCTTGATAACCTCAAATTACTTTGATGTGTTAAATGTTCTCAGAGTCAAGTTTTCTGAAGATGATGTCTAATTTTTCTGATATTGTGTGATTTTCTCGATATGCTCAATTTTTTGATATGCCCAATTCCCCCCTTGTGCTAAATTTTCTCAGTGTCAAATATCCTCAATGCGCCCAATTTAGTAATGCCCAATTTTTTCAATATGCTCAATTTCCTCAATATGTGTAATTTATTTGATGTGCTAAACTTTCTCGATATGCCTGTTTTTATTTTTTTATGCCCAAGCCCAATTCTTTGATGTGTTCTATTTTTTTGATGAAACAAACTTTCTCGACATGTCGATTATTTTATACCTATGCACAATTTTCTTGATGTGCTCAATTTCTTCAATGGGGTTCAACTTTTTGGATATCTCCAATTTCCTTGATATCCCCAGTTTACTTGATGTGATAATGTTGATTTTTTTTATAGGTATGTCCAATTTTTCCGATGTGTTCCATTTTCTCGATGGGTCCAACTTTTTTGATATGCCTAATTTCGTCAATATGCCCAATTTCCTTGATATGTTCAATTTTCTTGATGAGCCTGATTCTTTCAATATGCTCGAATTTTTTGATATGCCCAAAGCCCAATTTCCTTGATATGCTTAATTTTTTGGAAAGCATGCTCAATTTTCACAATGTGCCTAATTTTTTTTAGAATTTACAAATTTCCTTAATGTGATTTCCTTGATCTGTCCAATTTTCATGCCTAATTTCTTCAATAATGCACCCAATTTCCTTGATGAGCCAAATTCTGTTAATATGCTCAATTCTCTCAATATGTCCAATTTTTTTGGTATGGCCAATTTTCTCGACATGTGCCCAATTTTTTCGATACGTATACTTTACTAAATAGTCCTGATTTCCCTAATTTGTCCAATTCTTTTGATATGCTCAAATTTTTTGATATGCCCAATTTTCTTAATATGCTCAATTTTCCCGAAGTGTCGAATTGTTTTGGTATACCCAGTTTCTCAATGCACTCAATGTTTTCGATGTGCCCGTGTAATTTCTTCAATATGCCCAATTTTTCCGAAGTGACCAATTTTTTTGATATCACCAATTTCCTCACATAAAGTTCTATGCTAATTTCAATTCAGTGAACCAGTTCTCGAGATATTCGCGATTTTATATTTTTCAAAATTATGTTATTTTCTACAGAAAAACTGCTGTTCTATGATGCTTATTTCTGACACCACGACGAAAGAAAACACCTCGAAGAATGGCGAAGAAGAAGGGCGAAGAAAAAAATGTGGAAAAATTTCAAAATTAGAAAAATGCCAACGTTACACTACGCCGCGCCATTCTCTCTAAAAGCGTAAGAATTAAATATGATTTATAATACGATGATAGCACCTTATATGGTATATAAAAACTACACGAATAAACAGCGTCGAAAACAAGAAGCTTACAAGATACGCGAGGGTAACGAAACTGAGAGAGAGAGAGCGAAAAAAAGCTCGGGTGGTCGTTAAAATTATTAAATTACGGTGAAAGCGCGAAAACGCAGGGAGTCTTTGCATATATTATAAAGTGGTTCCATAAAGGCGAATTTTTTTCCACGCTTTTATACAAAATAAGTTGGTATTTTGAAATGCAGCGCTGGATCGTGTACCCAAATTAAAAGTCTTGAGCGCTCTCGCCATTCGCACGGAACAAGCACCCGATGCAGCACATTTAATTTTTATTCCTCGCTGTATAAAACACTCCTCGTGCAATTTCACAACAAATGAATCAGCTCAAATTAAAAACTTCGAAGGCGTATTGTTTCTAGTTTTCTTTCTAGTTTCCATACAGACGAGCGTGGTACGGAGGATGGCGCGACGACACTATTTTCAAAATAAACCATCTTCGCTGAGGTGGTTGGCGTGCCCCCGCCGTATAAATGTAGATAGTTTAGCCAGATGATTTAACAATTGTATGTACATATGAATTGTCGTCGATGGTTCGCCCCTTTGACTTTCTAATATGTGTGGACGGGCCAGTGTAGTCGTCGATACGTTAAAGCGAGGCAGGAAAAAAAAAAGATTTTATGATTCCGCGATGATCTTTATCTTTAGATCGGTGTCGGGTTTCTGTACAAGTGTACCTGATATATCCATACGTTTGAATGTGGTTAGAATAATGTGTGGTTGAACGTTTATACAAAAAAAAAAAAACCTATTTTAAAATAAATATCGAGTTGGTTGCGATCGTATCGACGAAGGATGAACAACCAAATCGGCGTTGTTATTTTTATAGAGGCCATAAGTTTCACCATCATTGGACGAGCCAGAAGGCGAAAATTGCCAATTGTCGGGTCGTACAATGACAATTTATCGAGTGATTCTGGAATTAATTTATAACCAAGTATAAAATTCGCAAATTGAAGAAAGAAAAAAACGCCAAATTGCGAACTGGTGTACTTAATATACTGGAAAACTTATCTCTGCATATCTGGCTAGTGACGTCACCGCCGATGATACCTTCAGCAGATGAACAAACAGCTACTGAAAAATCCACCATGAACGTGAAATTTATTCCAAAAGTACTTCGAACCAGGCCAACGATGCCAACGATGCCAAAAATCTTCCCAAAAGTCGCCCAATCATTTTCGAATAAGTTTCGAAACGCACGAGTAATTTTCAGCGCAGCACAACAAAAAGACAATACGCTTATTTTTATCACGCGAATGCACCGCATAGCGAAATTTCTCCGTATTCCGCACGAGTTAAATACATCTCACCGTCGCCATCCTCCGCTCCTGCCTTCTATTCCCATCCAAACAATAGAATTCGTTTTGAAAAAAGAAGCCAGCAGCATTTGCTAAATGAACAGGAACTTTGGAAAAAAACGTAATAAATGTAGTGCCAAGTCGCCGTAAAAATTATTATCGTTCTTCTTCGCGGCTCACCAACAAATTCGGCTTTCTCGTTCTAGGTATAATATCTCGACGGAAGGAAGCATTTTTGTACCAAAATCGCGCCTGTAAGTATATAAAAAAGAGAGGGCGATGCGTTTCGTTGATGCGAACGGCGCGAAATATGAATGAAGGGATGTCTTTATATCTACTCGTATTCCTGCGATGATGCGATGGCAGTAATAGTATAGTAGATTCGAGCATTTGTGGCGTGCATTTTCCGTTTAATAACGTCAAAGCGACAAATAGGCATTTTACGTCGAGTATCGTTACATCATATCAAAAAAAGCTGCATGGCTTTCCTGTAAATTATATCTGTGTGATAATTTTTTCCCCAGTTAGTTGACTCATTTTTTGTGCCTTTTTCCCCCATATCTGATGTAGGCTACTATTACGCAGTAGATGCGTGCTCTCCATCAAATTACACGTTTTGTCGGATCTTTAAAACTTTGATAAAAGGATTCATTTTTCCAATTTTTTTCTGGATTTAATTCGTTCGGTTTTTCAAAAATTAAATTTGTAAATTTTTTGCAAAAATAATTTTTTAATTTAAAAAAAAAAAGAAATTAAGTAGGTATAGGTACGTAAATGATTCCAGTTTTTTTTTAATGTTGTATAAATCAAAATTTTTTGTCCACACAACTTTCTCAAAATTTTGTGATTATACTAATTTTTAATTTTATTTAATTTATTTAATTGAAAAACTCTTTTTTAAAACACTTGAAAACCGTTTTTCTAAATTTTGCCAATTTAGTCAGAGTATTTTTTTTTCATCCAAATTGTTGGAAAATAATTTTTTAAATTTGAAATAATAACTCAGAATTTATCAATTTTTTTTAAAACTGATTTTTTTTTCTTGTTAAAAAAATCATTAAAAGAAACAATTTTCCAGAATTTTTTAAATATTTGTTCAAAATACTTTCCAGAAATATTGCTGAAAAACTAGTTCTATAACAATTTTTTTATCATTTCGTACAAAATTAATTTATAGAATTTTGTTCGAACACAAACTTGCAAAATTTTATCCAAAAATCAGTTTACAATTTTTTATGAAAACAATGAATTCCTAAAATTTGAACTAAATTCAAATTTGTCAATATATTAAACAAACAGTTTTCAATTTTAGTTCAGAAACAATTTTTCTCTTTTTACTTCCTTTTTTTTTTTTTTTTTTGAAAACAAGTCCATATTATAATTTTAATTATTTTATAAATTTACATAAAGTATTCACAAATTCCTAAAATTTTGATGAAAAAAAATGATTTTTCAACATTTGATTCAGTCGTTTATTGAGATTTGGTTAAAACTCAACTTTTTTCTAGTTTTGAACAGAATTCATTTGAAATTCTGCCCTAACAACTTTTTAAAAATTATTTTATTCAAAACAGTACTGTGCCAATTTTTTCGAAACAATTTTTCAGCATTTTATTTGGGAAAAAAAAATAAGAATTTTTACAAAAATTTTCAATTAATTTTTTCAAAAACAAAATTATAACTACTTCCCCGTTTACTTTTTTTTTTAGAAAAAAAGAAATCATTTAAAAAGGAAGCTATTCAAAATTTTGTATAAAACCAATTTAAAGAAAATTAGAATTTCGTTCAAATACAATTTTATTAAAATTCCACCCAAGAACCACTTTATGTTACAAGAAATTTTTCATCAAAATTTTGAACAAATTGAAATATGTAAAAAATTTTCAACAACAAATTTTTCTCATGCGACTAAAAAATTTTTGTTGTTGTTTCACTCGATACGAAAAAGAAGACGTAGAATATTACAAAAAAAAAACACATTTATTGATTTATCCGAAAATAAACTTACGATACTGCAGCCGCACATCCTTAGCAAATACCGAAAATAATCTCCCTCCGCCTTTCATTTTTGCTCGCCATTTCTGACATCTACATTTTATAATCGCTACAAAGATGAAGTTTTTGTTTCGTTGGAAACAATAATGATGTTTATTTTATCCAAGTGTAGTTTAATTATTCGTTCATATTACGAACTTTTGGAGGAATCAACCGCGAAACAAATCTCACTCGAGAATTCATCGAAAAAATACTCTCGTTTGAAATTTTATTTTCTTAGAACGTTGTTTCATTTTTACGTAGAACGAAGTTTGGAGTCGAAGTATATAAATATATTTTTATATATCTTATTGATTTATCCGAAAATAAACTTTCATAAAATTCGGCATAAAATGAATTTTTTTTGTAAAAAGTTACAAATATCAAAGTTTTGTAAAAAAAAAAACAACTTGAAAAATTCAGTATATTATAGGTTAAAATTTTGATTCAACTATTTGTCAATTTTTTCAAAAACGAAATCTTCAACGTTTGTGTTCAAAAAGGACGAGCACAATTTTCTATTTTTATTTTTTTCACATAAAAAATGTTTTCAAAATTTTCTTGAAAAAAGTAATTTTCCAACATATTCTGTAAAAATATAATTATTTTGAAAATTCAAATCATAAAATCATTTTTTTTTAAAATTTTGTTCACAATGATGTTTTTATTTGTGTACAAAATATCTTTAAATTGAATTTCGTTCCAACACAATAATTTTCAAAATTTTACCTAAAATATATAATTATGTTTTGCAATTTTATCGAAAAGTAAAATTTTAAAATTTCGATCAAAGCCAAATTTGTAAATTTTCTCAACCTAACCGAGCCTCAACGTTTTGAAGAAAAATATATATATATATATTTTTTTTTTTTTTACGTAATTCTAAAACCCATTTTTTGAAATTTTGTTCAAAAATAATTTTACCACCTACTACATTTTTTCTAATCGATGTTGTTTAACTGCTAATTTTAAAAAATTCATCCAATTTTTTCAAATTCAAATTTGCCAATTTTATCAAAAACGAAATTTTCAACGTTCAAATACAATTTTTTCCAGGAAATTTTAATAAAATAAATTAATTTGATTCAAAACCATGTTTCCAAAGTTGTGTCTAAAATATAAATAAATATTTTTTCAGTTTTGATGAAATTCAATTTCTTTTAAATTTCGAACAAACTCAAATTTGTGCATTCTTTCAGAATAAAAATTTTCAACTTTGCTTCGCAATTTAAAAAAAAAATGAAAATGATTTACTCTCAAAGAGAAAAGTTCCTTTATAAAATCTTTTTGAATATCTTAATCAGAAACAAATTAGTTTTTTTTACCTTGAAAATTTTCCAACGTAAATTCTGAGCTGTATAAATCTTTGAATTTCGCTTTAAATACGATGAAAGTATCTACGTAAGAAAAAATTATTAAAACTTTCGCACACCTCATAATACGTATTCATGTATATCAAAGTGGAAGTATTTAGTATTAATTTCCTTCCACCACTCTAAACTTACACAACATACCACACTGGTATAAATATCGCTCATATAAACTTGCAAACTCGAGATCCTACATACCTAGCAACTCAAACTGTAGTGTATTTTTAGCCTCCTCGAATCCTTTTCGCAATATTTATACCAGCATACGTACAACTTAAAAACTTAAACATACGAAGAAAGCGATAAGAATGTTGATTATTAATGAAAAACCTGATCAAGTTGAGCACACTTTGGTGACATTTTGAATGTAAATTTTATCCTAGGCGAGGCGACGCGACGCGATGGCAACAACTGCGCGTCAAAGTCGAACGAGAGAGAAAGAGAGAGATTTTACGAGTAATAAGTAGTACTTATAAAGAGCACGTAATTTGAAATTTGTTTGCTTACTTTATCTCTGTAAGTATAGCTAATACCTATAATAGTACGTAGAAGTTGGTACACATTTTTTACCTCTGTATCATCGAATTATCGTCGTCGAAATAAAAACCTCTCGACAGTCTGGGTTGTGTGTAAATGCACAGGGTGTGGTTATAGCGTATTACCTCCGATCATATATTTAACATGGTAATTCGTATAGGCGTATGCATGTCGCTCTACGTACTATATCTGAATGTGCTGGCGTTGTCTGCTCGATCAATGGGATTTTCTCATTTTTCTTTATAAATATATAGACTGTGTATAGTTACGTTACATATATATAAATTCTTTTTTGAAGAGATAAAAAAAAGGTACGCTGTTTGACGAGCTAAAATCGGTGCTAATCATCCACGGTTTGATAGACGTTATTTTAATATACCTTTATCTAAACTTCCCGTACGTGGCTTTAGTAAGTATATCAAGTATTGTATAAACGCCAAGAAATTTAGGTCGTCATGTTTTATTTTTTTATTTTTTGTAAAATAAAAGGTACATGGTCTGAATTTTTTTTTACAAAATTTGATAAAAATCGTCGTATCAAAGGAAACCCATGGTAAACGAATAAAAGTTCTAAAACTGAATTATTAGGGTTTTTGCCTAATGGCAAAATCCCTATTGTGTTCACTTTTTTTTGTTCTTCAAACTTCAAGACATAACCAATCAGCGATCAGCGAACTGTGTTTTGTAATTTAGCCAATGAGCATTCAGTATCCAGTAAATAAGTAGGTGTTCAAATAACAACCTATCATGTTTAGCCAATGAGCATGAGTATTTTTCGCGCGTGATTCAAAAATAATGAAAGATTCTTTATATTTTCAACACATAGCCAATTAGCGTTTCGTATTTTTTATATGGCCAATGAGCAATTGCTATTTATTCGCGCTTATTTCAAAAAGAAAAATGAATTCATCGACGTTGCGTCATTGATTAAAACGAAAAATAAATACGTAATAATTATTAATTATTGTGCCAGACGAGGCAATTATTTTAAAATATGAAAATAACTTTAAATTTTTTTAACTCAATCTCATTTTATTTACCTAACCTGTGACCATGTGACCTGTGCCCTGATCATAATAATTAATAATACCTGAGTAGGAGTAGTGACAGACGACAGTGAGTAATTTAATTCATTGATTTTTTTCAAATCTCTTTGCTAATACCTATTGAAGATTTGATCAGAATTCTCAATTCTTCTCTTCGATAAGTTCGATTGATTTAATATCAATACATAAATTATTATTTAAACTGTTCGTTTCAGGAAAAAAAGTTCGTAATTTTTTGAAAACTGAAAAAAACATACCTCATTCAAAATTTATTTTATATAGCTAAGATTGCTCAAAATAAAAAATTTGTATCTATTCATTTTTTTCATCAATTTTTTTCCTTATTCAGTGATGAAATTTAATAATTTTTTTTTACTTCTATGAACGAAAATAAAAACATTAGAACTAGAAGAAAAGTAGTAAAATTTCATAAAAACAATGTCAATTAGGTATTGAAAATTTTGAAGTATACAAAATAGAAAAATACAACTTTGAAAATCATAAAGCACAAATTTGTGTAATTTTTATTAATGAAAAATAAATCTTAATTCTTTCACGAATTGACGAAACAACAAAAATATTTGTCAAAAAACAAAAAGCAAAAACCCTCTTACAATGAGCGCATAGCTCATTGCTTGTTTATCATTTTTTTCCTAAAAAAATCTTCACATTCATTCGGAAACGCTCAAGGCTGCCTAAATAAAATTCGTAGTAGGTCAGGGAGAAAAAAATATCAACAAAAAGGTGTACAATATGTATGTCTAAAGTACAAAGTTATTTGTCCGAGGTAATTCTTTCATCGTTCGAATAAATCTTTTCAAATTATCAAAGCACAGAAGTCTCACAAATATTCGTGCGATTTAATTTATAAACGTATTTTCGTCGGAAGCGACGTACAAATACAAATAGGAACTCAGATATCACAAACCCAAGGACGAAGTTCTTTTGAAATGCAAAGTAAAATAGTTTGATAAGCTGTGTGTCTGACATTTTTATTTTTTTTTTTGGAAATCGTGCGTACTTATGAGATTTGGTTTCATAAATAAACGTATAGGAAATTTGAAATATCCCAAAAAATACTGCTACGTAAAATCTCGTACAATGACAGCTCAAAATAAAATCAGTCGTAAATAGAAGCTTCCAAGGAATCAGAAGTTGAAAGCGATTTTATGATGTATTTGTAATTTAGAACGTATTTTATTATTTTAAAGAGCTCAAGTTACAGTTTTTAAAGACCTTCTCTTTTTCGACGGTTCGTTCTCATATTCAGAAAATCTCCCCATCGCCCATCCAGCGATTGCGAGGGGGAGGGAGTTCAAAAAGTGCACTTGCATCGAGCCAGAAGTTTTTCCTTTATAAATTTGAGAAATCGTTCTTCTCAAAAATTTACTCCATAACGCAATTAATTTTTAAAATTTTTCACTCCAAAAAATAGAGATTATTTCTTTTAAAAAAACAAAGATAAAATTTTCAAGACTTTTTACTGCAAAAAGTAGAAACCTAAAAAGTTTTTTATTCCAAAAAAAATCAGTGATTTTTTTTTCATAAAAATAGATTTTTATATCTAAAAGTAAAAGGTTTATTCCTTTGAAAAAGTGAAAAAAAAATTTTTAAATCAATTCAACAGAGTTTTTAAAAAATCGATTTTTACTTCAAAAAAGTTGAAAAAATTTGAGATTTTTCAAAAAAAAAAAAAAAAAAAAAAAGTAAAAGGTTCAAGTACCTACTACCTAGTACCTACATAGGTATTTTTGAAATCAAAACAAAAATCTGCATTAAAATAAAGTGATGTTAACCCCCCCCCCCTCAAAAATAGAGAAATCGCTTTTCTCAAAAAAAATTTACACCAAAAAACAAAGGGTTTTTCTCAACAAAAAAAAAGACGAATTCTTTTTCAAAAAGAAGTCGTTTTACTGCAAGTAGTTGAAAAACAAAAAAGTTTTTTATCCAAAAAAAGTTCAGTGATTTTCCTCATAAAAATAGATTTTAATCCCTAGAAGTGTAAGTTTTTTTTTGTTTTTTTTTAGTAACGCCATGTTCAGACAGTCATTTGGCTAGAAGCATATGGACTGTTATGGTATGATCAGATTGAAGGTTTATTCCTAAAAAAAAAGAAAAGAAACTTTGAACTTTTTTTAAAAAAATTAACTCAACAGTTCAAACAATTTTTTATTCAAAAAAATTAAGATTTTTTTCTCAAGAATTGAAGTTTTTTAAATATTTAGACAAAAAACTATTTTTATTATTATTTTTTTTTAATGAGAGGTCTTTTTACTTCAAAAAAGTTAAAAACATTTCGCTTCCAAAAAATTAACAAGATTTTTTTTTCTAAAAGTAAAAGGTTCAAGTATTTCTGAAATCAAAACAAAAAAAATTGCATTAAAATAAAGTGATTTTGACTCCAACAAATAAGAGATATTTTTTTCAAAAATGTGAGATTTTTCACTTGAAAAGTAAAAGACGTCTTTAAAAAAAAATATGATCTGCAAAGAAATAAAATATTTTTACTTCAAATTAAATGTAGAGATTTTCTTTTCAAAAATTTTGAAAGATTTTCATTTAGAAAATATAAAAAATTGAGTTCAAAACGAGAAGTCTTTCAAACTTTAAAAATTGTTTTGCTCCAAAAAATTTTAAGAATTTTTTCTCTTCAAGAATTCAAGAAAGATTCTTATTGCAAAGCAAGAGAAAAATTTTTTGCTCCAAGAAAGTGGACTTTTTTTTCAATTGATACAAAATTTGAGATTTGTTCCCAAAGAATTAAAATTTGTTTTTCTCTAAAAAAATGAGAGATTTTTTTTCTGAAAAAAAATGAATAATAAAAAAGTGATTTTTCCGAAAAAATCGAGACAAGAAATTCAAATATGATTTTTCTCGACAAATAAACCACTTTTTCTTCAAACCATTAAAATTTTTTCTAAGAAAACTCGAGAGGCCTTTTCTTCAAAAATTGTGATAAGAATATAAAAAAATCTCCAAAAATCGATCGAAAAATTTGAAATGTGAAAATTTATACGAAATCCATTATAATTTGGACAACATGACCTGATAATTCAAAAATTTCATGAACTATGACCTTCCTCCAGCAGTCCATGCTTCTCTTTCGACCATGAAATTAGTAAAACTTCCCTTGAACCAATCGGTGCTGGAAAAGGTGGATAAATAATCGATCCTACAACACCATCCAGTGCAGACTTCTATAGCGTGTGGACATCTAACTCCAACAGATGTTTGAGTTGAACTGGGCGACTATGTATTGCCAGAAGAGAAGAGAATTATCATTCATAAATGGTCCGGTCACCGGGTATGGGTAAAATAAATCGAAGTATATAAAGAAAAGCGTGTAGGAGAAAAAAGCTAATACACTAGATAGCGAACGAACGGTCAGCAACCACGCAAACTCCTACAATTTTTTTTTCACTACACAAGAGCACGGCGCGCAGCACCACCTTATTAATTTGCCAGACTTGCATAATTCATTAGCTCGAACGTAATTTTTCATTTCTTTATTTTTCCTTCTTTTTTTCCCTTTTTTTTTGTTATTTATTTCGCGTATATAACTCACGTGCTGGCGTGATGCATCGGACGAGCATGGTACGCTGGCGCGTATATGTTTTCGCCGAATAACACACCACGTGCTGTGCGAGACAACAAACGAAATATTAGCCTCGCGGGTTATTAGCAGCGCCTTTCTTGCACATTCATCACGTAGGCGACGTCAAATTAAAACCAATTACCACCGATATTACGAAGAGACTACTGGTACTGGTGCTGGTGCTGGATTCGTTAACACCGAGAAAGTCTTATTACGTGTGCAAGTTCATCAGATTATCTTTAAACCTGCAATTTCGTAGGAGGTGAGAAAACTGACGTGAGAGATCAAGTTCAAATTTATATGCTTCGACTTCGAGTAACAAATGCGGATGCTAGATATGCCTGAGTCAGCAAAATATGTTCCATACGAAGAGATGAAAATAAATCGAAAAAAATGTTTACAAAAATGACTTCTCACTTACTTACTTCAGTAGAGAAATGTTTGCTATATGTAATATTTCATAAAAGAAAATATTAAAAAAAAATATATCAAAATTTTCTTATTTTTTTTCTATCTGCGAAATTTAACTTTAAAAAATGGAAATACAGAGGAAGTTGGATCAATTCTAACTTAGATATCATAATCCTAAAACGCAGAAACGATTATGCAAAGTAGAATTAAAGTACCTACTTGAAGTGAAAATGATCCAAAATTGAAAAAAAATTATAAAATCCAAGAAATGAAAAAATAAAATGAAAAAAAATGAAAACATGGAAAAATTTTATAACAGAAAAATATTGAACTGACATAAAACAAAAAATCAAAAAAGATGAAAAAATAGAATTATAGCTGAAAAATGGAAAAAAATGAAAGTACCTATAAGTTACAAAATAAAATAATTACAAAATTGGAAAAATTCAAAATTTGAAATGAATGAAAAAATTAAGACGATCAAAACGAAATTTAAAATTAATAAAAGAACTGAAAAACGAAAAAAAAAAAAAAAAAAAAAAAGAATGAACTTAAAAAGTGAAAAAAATTATAAAAGTAGAAAAATTAAACTGAAATATGTAAATTTTATTAAAATTAATAATAAATGAAAATAGGACAAGGTTTAAAAATTTAAAAAGTTGTCAACTCAAAAATTCAAAATGTTTGAAGAAATTCTTGACACAAAAATAAATAAATTCAAGTTATTAAATGTCAGTAAAAATTAGAAACCATTATGAAAAACAAAATTAGGTAAAACAATCGAAAAGAAAATGAAACTGACTCGAAATTGGAAAAATAAATAAAAAGATGAGAGAAAAAATTGGAAACGGTTGCAAAAGAATAAAAATAAATATAAGTAATTAAAATGGAAATTTAAAATTACTGAAAACTTAGGGAAGTATAAAAGTGAAAAAGAAATTAAGAATTTAAAAAAATGAACAAAAAAATTGTAAGTGGTTGAAAATATTGAAGTTGAAAATTTTGAGAGACAATGAAAATAATCCAAAATTACAAAAAGTAAGGAAATAAAAAAATTATAAAACATTTTTTAAAAAGTCTAAAATCAAATTAATTTCAAATACTCAACACGGAAATTGGAAATGAATGAAAAAAATCAAATTTAAATATTTATAGTAGGTAGAAATAAAAAAGTCTACAAATTGTAAAAAAAATAAATAAAAAAAATACCTAAACACATTCAAAATATTTTTTAAAAATACCTCAATCAAAAAAATTTACAGCCAAAAAAATTAAATTAATATAATTACTGAAAATTGAGTGAAGCCATAAATTGACGTTGAATTAGGTATTTTATATTTTGAAAATTCAAAGAATTGATTTTCAAAGTAAAACGATTTGTGTTTTTAGGAAAAAATAAGGTTGAAAGAAAAGTAAAAAAGCAACCATAATCGTTTACTGTACCTATACTATTAAAAAATTTTAGAGCTTACTCAGGCTTACACAAAAATCGGATTTTTGACTTCTTTCGAATAATTTTTCAGGTACAAAAATTTTTTAGCTTCAACGCTAAAATAAATTTTTAACTCAGATTTTTATTTTTATTTTTATTTATTTGGGGGGGGGGGGGGCGTTGATGAAAGTCTATTCGATATAATGACTGGGAGGGGTAGACAATTCTTCATCACCACAGTCCCAAAATTTCCATCGTAATTTTTCAGCCTTTTGCTCATGAAAGTGGATCGTTGTTGAATTTTTATTTCACTAGTAAGTTCAATAGTACATAGATACTTGATATTCAAAATTGGAGGGGAGGGAGAGTTCCAATCAAAATTTTTGTGATATACAAAATTATTCCTAGTACAACAAGATGAAACTTTTGTTTGAAAAAATTTTCAATGGACATCTTCCCTCCCTCCCACGGCCACACCACTCTAATTTTGAATAAGTACTGTATTATTTACGGAGTGTTATACAAAATGAAAAGAAAAGGGAGCGAAGGCGAGGTTCAAATGAAAAAATTTTCAAACAAAAGTTGTTGCTTGAAGTCCTAAGAATAATTTTGGTTACCACAAAAATTTCGATTGGACCTATTTTTTTTTTTTTTTAAATTGAGATTTTGAATGAAAAAAAGTGCGAATTTTGCCCAAAAAGAAGTAAAAAATCTACGACTTTCCATGGTCTAGTGATTTTTTTTGCAAAATATATGATTTTTCCATGACTTTCATGACCTGTAGACACCTTGCTGCTTCTCGATACGATTTTTAAATATTCAATGTTATTTGAACAAATATTTCTTAAAACTGGAAAAAAATTGTTTAAAAGCGATTGATTTTTTTTCTTTGAATAAATACGAGTGGGTAATGAATTCCAAACTTTCGATAAAGTTGTACCTACGAGTTACAATGTTTGAAATTCGTAACTTTAGTTTGAGAAAGAAATTTTTTCAATTTTCAACTTTTCTTTAAGGTCGTCTTGTTTCTAAATTTGAAACATTATAATTCGAATTTCATTCTTCGTTGCGAAAAAACTCAGCAAAAATTCCACACACGCTAAATTCGCCTTAATCTAATCCAACAGATACTAAAAAATACTCACACATACCTAATCGTTCAAGTATAATGCAGGCATGATAGCAACTATTTTATTTTTTTTAGTGACTTTAGTGACCAAAAATCATTCAAAAAGTGACCAAAAAATGTGAAAAAGTGGTCAAAAATCCCCCCCCCCCCAAAAGAAAATTTGAGTCATTCAGATAAGAATCATTTCCAGATTTTTTCTCAGGGAGCAAACATTGGGTCAAGGCTACGCTACAGGGTACTCAAATTGACCTAGGAGGCTGTTCTTCGGCATGTAGGTTTGGTAGGGGTCCTGAATGTGCCTTTTTGTGGTTTCGACCCGCTAACCTTTTTCCATCCCCACCCACCACCAGGCGCGGCAACTTAGAATTTCGCCATGTATTGCTCAAAATTTTTTGCTACTACAGGGGCTCAAAAAATTGATGGGAAAAAATTATCCGGGGAGGGGAGGAATGTAGACAGTTGGGCAGAGCTTTATTTTGGTATTTCGCTTCCCCAAGAACTAAAAAAAAAGTAGAGATAGGAGGCAAAATATGTGAAAATGTTGAATTCAACTACCAAAAATTGCTAACTTGACAAAAATGAGGAGAAAAATAATGCCCGAACGAAGCGGGGCGAAAATTTTTGAAAAAATTGCAATTTTGAATGATAGAATATGAGTTTTTCAGTATAAATCTGAGTTAAGATTTTCATCTTTCCATGGGTTTATTTGAATTTGAAATTATTTCATGTAACGCTGAGCAATACACGAATGAAATTCATGTATTGCTTGAGCTTTCGAGCAATAGGGAAGTTGCTGCCACTGCCCACCTCCAAAAAACAACGTTCTACCAAAATTTTGAAAACTGAAATTTGCGACTTTTTTCAAGATATATTTTTTCCTCTTATGACCTAATTTGAATCAACGAATTCTTTATTATCCTCTCTGCACAATTTTTCTTCAGTATGAGGGTTGTTAACTAAATGCAGAATGTCAACGTTGAGGTCTTCAATAAAATAAAATCTCAGAAAGAAAAACATAAACTCTTAATAAAATAAAATCTACGCATCGGATAGGGGAAGGGGTGAAAAGATATTTCTAAGCGATTTTACGTTATTTGTTGCCCGAACGAAGTGGGGGCAAAATTTTTTGAAAAAATTGAGGTTTCGAAAGAAAAACTTCTCATTGCCACCATGAATAAAAAAAATTTAAAAACCTATGATAGCATTTGGATCTGAAATGGACGGTAATTTTTGAAGAAATTGCATTTTTAAAAGAAAAAACAAAACATTTTTTTGCGAAAATGTTGAAAACAAACGTTATTACTTTTGGAATATAAATAAACAAAAAAGCAACATAATGCCCGAGCGCAGCGAGGGCGGCGAAAATTTTCAGAAAATTGGAATTTTTAAGGAAGAAATAATCCATTTTTAGTATAAATTTGAATTCTCTCTTTAATTTTTTTTTCTCAAGTTATTCTCAAAACTTTTCATTTGTTTGTTGTTTTTCAATAAGGTATCGCCAAAAAAAACCCTGGAAAAAGTGACTTTAAAGACCATTTTGGGCGAAAAGTGACAAAGTCACTAAAAAGGTGACTGAATAACATGCCTGATAATGCCACCTGTTACGTTTATTTTTAAATTTCGAAAATTACTACACGTGTACTTAGTCGTGTAATCTTCAAAAATATCCTCCATCGAAATAATAAATCTCCAACAAACTAGTACTATTCCTACAAAAAAAGAGCCGAACATAAGTAAAGCCAAAGGTTAGCAGTCATATTTCATCCACGACGGATCCGAATCCATGGCCAGCTAGACAAACTACAACTGGCAAATAAATTAAGATTTTCGAACTAATGCGACATCGCAAAATGAACTAAAAGCGTTTGCTAACAAGTAAGTATCTCTCGTATAGTCTCCGTGGTAATCGTGCTCGTATGTGTATGTACATATATATTATAGTAGACTCTTCGTCATAAGACATATTACACTACCCTCTCGTGACACCCCCTTTTTTTTCCTCGCAAAATTCGCTCCATTTTCCCAATTCCAAACACACCGTTGATATTACACATACACATGGTAGACTTCGTCGACTGAATCATCCCTCTCGCGACGACGATGGCAGAAAAAACATGGAGTATTCGTTATGGTTTTAAATTAATTCTCCGATATGGGCTTCGTTGCTCCCTTCAAATTCACTTTTATCTCATTAACGTGATGTACTCATCGTAATATATGCGGCGATAACTCGAAGGATATGATGTAAAAATAGTAAAACCGAAACTAAACTAGCAGTCGCAGTCGGTTCGATGAGTATATTAAAAATATAGAAATGCCTAAGCCTACTACGAAGACCTTAAAACCAAACAGACCAATTTAAACGTGCCAGTGCCATACGAAATTACACCTACCACACGAGAAATGGGTAAAAACTAAATTAACATGCAGATTACTACCTACTCGGTTGTAAGATATGAGATAACATCAGCAGCGGCGTCAATCAATTCCCTGCTAAGTCTTTCTCCACGTCCACTTTTTCTTTCATCTCACTACTCACTTATTACCGCCTGCGCCTTCTGTGCCGCGTATAAAAAATAACGGTATCGTAATGTTCGATCACGTACAAAAAAATTGAAATTTACCTGCAACAGAAAACATAAAAAAAAACTCGGTTATTTTTGGAATCCAATTTGAGGTAATTAAAAGTTATTATTTTCCATTTTCTTTGTACCTCGCTACCGCAAGTATACAGCCTCGGTTTATACGCCCACGCTCACCAGCAGCGCCGGTACACTATTCCGCACTTTAAATTGAGCAATTACTCATTTTTTTTTCTCAGAATTATGCTAATGAAATTTTTTTATTCGCATCGTTCACGCGGTAAATCCTAAATTTATATTCTTTTTGCTTCGACGCGCGATATTAGGTACATCGGAATACGCATTTTATTGGCCAGTTTTGTCGAATGGGCTACTAAAATTTTTTCGTACTCGTTGGTAATATCGATGTCGATGGCCGGAATTTGAATAAATTTTTATATTTTGGAGGTTACGAAGTTGAGGAATTAAATTTTTACAAGCCAAACAACGTAAAATATTTCGACGATTTTTTACTGAGAAATATTGAGGAGGTGGAAGGGGTGGTACAAACTGTTCAAGCTGGCAAAAAATGTAAGAACTTTTATTCTAAATTATTTTTTAAAAATCATAAGAAATCAAACTTTCAAAACAATAAATTTTTTATAAAAAATTCAATTTCAAGTAAAAACAATATATTTCTTTTGAAAATATGATGACAATTTTCAAAAAAAACTTGGAACTACTTACCAAAAATATTCGTTAAAATTTAAAAATTTCATTTTCCAAAATTTCCAAAAAAAATTCATAAAAATTTAAAACTTCTCAAAAAAAAGGTCTGAATTTGTGGATACAAATTTTACATAAAAAAATAGCACAATGAAAAATATTTAGAAAAAATTGAAACAACAGAAAAAAAAATGTCTAAAATGTCAAAAAAAGATTGTAAAAAATTCAAAATTCTATTTAAAAAAACAACTACAAAAATTTTTAAAGAAAAATTTAAAACTTCTCGAAAATAAGAGTCTGAATATATGATTCTTTTAAAAAATGCCTGAATAAAAATAAAATTTGATTCGAAAATATTAGTATAGACAAATATGTTAAAAATTCTAAAAAAAAATCTTAAAAGAAGCTGAAAATTCTGTTTCAAAAAAATATATAAAATTTTCCACAAAAAAGTTCAACTCAATCAATGTTCAAGTGGTCAAAAAAAAAATCACAAAAAAATAAACTTACAAATTTAAAAGAAGTTCCATTTGAAATTTTTTTAGAAAAATTTGAAACTTTGTAAAAAATAAATTTCTATGATTTTTAAAAAATGTTCACAAAAAATCGAACTTTTAAAGCAACAAAATTTTCAAAAAGACTTTGAATCTCATTAAAAAAATCCCAGAATTGTGAAAAAAAAATATATAAAATTGAACTTTTTGAAAGATACCTACTGAAAATGTATCAAAAAAATGCAACTTTCAAAATAATAAAAAAAAATAATTTGAAAACATCGGGAAAAAAAATCAGAAAAATCTAACACAAGCTAAACCGTCTAAAAAAATCTAAAAAGAAATACAATGTAGGAAAATTTTCAAAAAGACTTGAATCTAAATTTTAAAAAAGCTAGAACTGAAAAAAAAATATAAGAAAATAAAAATGATGCAAAAAGTTGAAAGTTTTGAAAAAACACTGAAAATGTCCCAAAATGATTAAACATTTCAAAATTAATTGTTTGAATAAAAATGTCATTAAAAATTAAACTTTCAAAATAACAAAAAAATTAATTTGAAAAAATGGAGAAAAATTTTCAACTTTTCGAAAATACTCAAACGCGTCTACATAAAAATTTCATGAAAATTGAAACATTCAAAGCATTGAAATACCTACTTCACTCAAAAATAAAAAAACAGTAAAAAATTTTCCAAAAAAAAAAAAAATCAAAATTCCGAAAAAAAGAAAGTCTTGTCAGAAAACTTTATAAAAAATTAAACTCATGAATAATAATGCTTTAAAAAATTTTCAACTCTTCAAAAAAAAAAAAATGTGATCATGCCTGTGACTAAAACAAAACATCGAAAATCGCCCTGAAAAATAATGAAAATTTCCCAGAAAAATTTTGATCTTTTCAACGAAATACAAAAAACAATTTTTTTTTACGAAAAATTGAAGAATTTTTTAAATGAAAATAATTTTAATTAAAAACAATTTCCCTAAAATATTAATGAGAATTTTTTTCTCCAAAAATAATTTGAGAAATGTGTAAGATCAGCTACAAGATGTACCTAAGAATACATAATTTTACAACTCACCTACTTTGGAAAAATTGAGAATTTTTCTCAAAAAAAATTCTTCTCCGAAATTTTTAAAATATTTTTTCTGTAAAAAGTTGGAAGATTTTCATTTTGAAAAAATTGATGAATTTTTCTACATATCAGATCCAAAAAAAAGAAGAATTAATTTTTATTCCGAGGATATACAGATTTTCTTCAAAAGAACTGAGATATTTTTACTCCAAAAAAATTGGACGAATTTTCCTTCTGAAAAAATTGAAAAATTCTTCTTTGAAAAACAATGAGATAAAAAATTGAAATAAATTTTTTTTTCACTTGGTAGATAATATTTTAAGAACTTTTTTTCAGAAAAATTGAGAAGTCTTTTTTATCCAAAAAAATTGGCATATTTTCTTCTTCAAAATAGGTACCTAATTGAATGATTTTTTCGATCAAAAAGTTGAAAGATTTTTTTACGTAGACCCTAAAGGAATGATGTATTTTTTTTTTCAATTCCAGGATGATTCAGATTTTTTTCTCTAAAAGAATTGGGATTTCTTCTCCGAATCCTGGCAATCAAAAGCGACCAAAAAAAAAATTATAAAAAAATATTTGAATGATTTTTTGATCAAAAAGCTGAGTGATATTTTACGTAGACTCCAAAAGAATGATGTATTTTCAATTCCAGGATGATTCAGAATTTTTTTCCAAGTTGAGTACAAAGGTACATAGGTATTCCAATTCTATAGGCCTACCTATCCAAAGGTGAATGCTGCGGCAAACATTACCTAAAATGTTTCCCTCGTACCATTGCGGATATTTAGCGACGAATAATTCGCGTATTTCGCTCGAACGAATTTCACTGAAGTAAATTGGATTTTGAGATAAACCTTGGCGAAAATTTTCGCCTCGTGTTGTTCAGAGAAACACAACTCGGGCAAAGCGGTCAGCCGTTCGTGACTTGTGTACGTAAAAATCATTCAAAAACGTGTTTATTTATTGGCCGCAGCCACCTCTGTCCTAAGAGCGAACCGAATGTTTCGCACACAATTAAATACAAGTTGCGAGCACTTAATCGAATAAATCATTTTACTCCTTTCTGGCCGTTTATTTTCTAAAAGAACAAAACCATCTCCTTGAATGACAATCTCGCTTTTCCAACTTCCTTCGAAAGGAAAAAAAAGAAGAAAGGCAAGGGGCAAAAGGGTCATAAATCTCTTAACGAATTCCAGTCTAGTTGACCATTCGGAATGGGCAAGTTACCGGAGGCTTTGGCTGGGCTGGTGGGCGGGGGCGTTTATGGAAAATTGGACGACTTAAGAGTTGGCACACGTGGCTCGTAATTCATCAAATTCTCCATCGCAGGTCTCTTTAGTTCCAACGACTAAATTAAATTACGTATACTTTACGCGTATACGAAGAAAGTATAACCCATTTAGTAATTATTTTAGGTTCGCTGTGGCGAAAAAAAAATTACACATACGAGGAAAAAGGTTAAAATAATTAACACCAATGCGAACTATGGAGCTGCAGAGTAGATGACGATCAACTATGTAAATTGGCGTTTGTTGAATAATGCAAATTTTTAACAACTTTCTGAAATAATAATCATACGAGATTATGTAGCTCGGTTGGCATTCGAAGATATCATTTCGCTGCTCGCTGATAAAATTAACGATTAATTTTCTCGATTAAATAACCTGACTGGCCTGGCGTACGCAGCCGGAGAAGACAAACACCGCACTGTTTTCGAATCATCTACCTAAACACCCGATGGCGATTTGTTTTACGAAATTAAAACGCAGTCGTGCGTATTCCAGTTTAAAATGCTATTTAGTTGAAACAATATCTCGTCCAGAGTCTGTAGTATTTCGTTAAAATGTACTCGTGAAGGTACGATGGCGATGTGTGCTTGTGTGAGGTACATGTACGAGCGAAGAAAACCAACAACCTAGTTAACAATCGCATCATCGAAAACCAGCACGAAATGTTTTTCACTAAGCACACCAACGGCGATATTTTCCAAAATGCTCTCGCCCAGCCTCTTTTCTACTATATACGCTTAGCAAGAGAATACGTCGTGTACGAAGGTATATACGAGTCGAGCTGAAAAGAAATGCACACCGGCTCGCGACATTTCTTTTAAATGGAAATCAGCATGCCATAAAGTGGTATGCTTTCTTCCCTATGTATACATACTCGAGCTCGACACGAGAAAATCTATCCTTTACTAAATTTCGAATAAAATAGCCTACTCGACCGTACGATTAAAGATGTGTAACACTTACCGCACTCGGTACGTGAGCGAGAATCAAATGAAAAGATTTTCATCCCCGTTTACCCAGCTACTCCTGTATAAGTTGGCATGGCGTGCTCGTATGTGTGATACCACCACACCACACTTCACACTTAACCGCTCGACCGAAATCGTCGTGCTAAGATGTTAAATCCAAGCCAGTGGTGTACCTAGCTGACCCGAAACTTGTATTGAGGTCTTACCTGAGCGTAAGTTTTATTTGTTGGGGATTTTTTATTCGCTTTTCAACTTTTTGGCTGGGATTTAATCTTGCGAGATAACAAATTATCGTAAGCTTTTAGTCTAGTTGACCTTTATGTACAGTCTGGTCTTCGGAAATCTCCGGTATACGAGAAAATTACTATTTGAAAAGTTTTCACTTTTCGAAGAATTTTTCTTACAATTTTTCTAATGAGATTTTTTTTTTTTTTTTCAGAAAAAAGTTAACGATATTTGAATGAAAAAAATTGCGATAAAATTTTTCATTTGAAAGACTGAATTTTTGACAATTTATATGAGAATTCTTTTTTTTTAATTTTGTGATATTTAATTTTTGAGCATTAAAATATTCATTGAAATACTAACTCGTATTTCTAAAAAAAAAATCGGAAAACTTTATTTTTTATGAAATGTTTGTTTGGAATTTTTTTTTGAAAAGTTCATAACTTTTTGGAAAATTTTTGAAATTTTTCAATTTTTTACGAATTTGACTTATATTTTAGCATTTCTTTTGAGGTATCTGTAAGTCTTTATTTTATTTATTTATTTTATTTTTTAAAGAAAATGTTTGCTATTTCAAATAGGTAACTAATTTTATTTATTGTTTTGTGAAATTTTCATATGACTATTTTACATACTTCCTTTCGAAGAGTTATAAACTCAATTTTTTTCATCAATTTCACTTACTTTGAAATGAGTTGGTTTATTTTTGTAGTTTAAGGAGTGACATTAAATACTTCTGAAAAATTTTCATTTTTTTTTTTTTTTTTTTTTTAATGTTTTGGAACTTTTGAGTTTTTTGAAACTATTATCAAGGCATCAACTTCTCAAAAGTAACAATTTTTCTGTAAAATTTCGACAATTTTTAAGAATAAAATTTGTTCCGGAATTTTATTTTATATTGAAATTTTTGCTGAGACCTCTTTTTTTAAAGCGCTTCAAATTTTTCTGATCGTTGTTTTTGTAAGGTTGATTTCCTCTGAAATTTACTCAAATACGATTTCAATTATTTTTGAAATATTTTCAATCCTATTAAAATATTTTATTTTGTAAGAGTTTCAGTTTTCGTGAAAATTATCATTTTGACAATTATTGTTTATATAGAGAGCTTCAAATTTTTCTGGAACATTTCAAACTGTTCTTCAATTAACATTTTTGATTGATTTTAAAAATCAACTTTTTATGTTTTTTTTTTTTTTTGACAGTTTAGACATAAACAAGACACTTTTTTCAAAGTTTCAAATTTTTTTGAACATTAGGTATTTCGATAGTTCAATTTTTTATAATTTTTTTTTTTTGATAACTTATTGCTTTTTTAAGAGTTTTGAGCGTTTTGAAAAATTTTCAATAGGTATTCATTTTTTACAGCATTTTTTGATTTTTTTTTTCAACATTTCAGATATACGTACCTGTTGAATTTTGTAACGAAAAACGTAACGAACAAATTTTCAGGACCCCCCCCCCCCCCCTCCGTCAGGCATAATTATTCATGTCGATTTTTTAATTTTTTTGAGGGGGAAAATATATTCAATTTATTTGGCTTAAAGAAAATCGTCATTTCTTCAGAACGAAGATTTTTCAATTTTTTTTTTTCAGAAAAGGAAAGTTTTTCTGGAGTAAAAAAATTCCTCAACTTCAAAGGAGTAAAACTATTTTCAAAATTTTTGGATAACAAATTTCATTTTCTTTGGGGTAAATAAAATTATTTATTGTCAAAATCTTTTAATTTTTTGGAGAAAAAAAAATCTAAATTTGTTTGGAGTGAAAAAAAAATCTTCATTCCTTTAGAAAAAAAAAAATTTCTCAATATTTTGCAAAAAAAATTAAAAATAAGTTCTTCTATAGTAAAAATTCCTCAATTTCTCTGGAGTAAAGTATTTTTTAAATTTTTGGGAAAAGAATTTAACTTTCTTAAGAAAATTTCTTATTTTGTTGAAATGATTTTTTCATTTCAAAATCAATAAATGAAATAGGTATTATGTTTTTTGAGAGAAAAATTATTTCCCTTGACAAAAAATCTTAATTTTTTTGGAAAAATCAGCTGTCCTAATTGTACTGAAGCAGAAGTATTCTTCAAATTTTGTTGGGGGTAAGTAAAATATTTCCTTATTTTGAAGGAAAACATACCTACGAATTATTTGAAAAAAATCTCGTATTTTTTCTCTCAATTCTTTGAAATCTTTAATTCTTTTTTTTTGGAAAAAAAAATTGATCAATTTCTTTAGAGGACGCAAAAGGTCTTCATATTTCGGAATAAGAAAGATTTCTCAATTTTTCGGGATTAAAAACACTGCTCAAATTTTTGTAATTAGAAAATTTCTTAATTTCCAAGAAGTAACTTGAAAGTATTTAAATTTTGTGGATTTTTTTTCAATGTCTTTAGAGCGAAACATTTCATTTTGTTTGAATTAATTTTTTCCTCAATTTTTGGGGGAAAATCCTTGTTTTTTGAGAAGGAAATCTGTTACTCAGAGAAAGAGAATATCTCTTAATTTTTTCTTCGTGTTGGTAAAATTGAAATTTAGTCCATTTGAAAATTTTTCTATAGTAAATTCGAATCCTATTTTTTTTGAAAGGTTCAATTTTTTATGAGATAATTTTTGAGCGAAGAGGGGGTTCTAAAAGTTTTGTGGGTAGTAAGTAGAAAAAAAATAAATAAAATAGTGAGTTTGGAAAAAAAATTCCTGCAGACACCATGATTTTGTGATTTTTAAAAATTGTTTCAATTTTTGTTAGAAAACTCGTAGATAAAAGTTTGTCTCTGAGGGTGAAAAAAATAAAGAATTACCTACGCACTACGCAGCCAATAAATGACTAGAATTTTAAACTTCTTTTTGAAATTATTAGATCAGATTTCATGATAACCAAACACCTCATTTTACGGTCGCTCATAATACTCTAAGTTGAAGAATAACGTCAACTTTGGAAAAAGTAAGACCCTCGTAACATTAAACATAATAATTTTTCAGTATCACGCGTATTTATAAAAATAACTCGTGCTTTTATTTGAAAAAAATCTACGATACAAATATTGCCATTTATACAAACGTTTGGTAACATTATTTATAATTCTACGCTCATTGCTTAGTGCTTACGTAGCGTAAAATGTCACGTAATCGTTACACATTCGAATCATCCGAACGAAAATGTTATCCTTTTAACACTGTGTGGCAAACGGGAGAAAAATATTGAAATATCTGGCGAAAAAACGCTTATTAAAATTTCACTCGCATCGACGTAATAAAATATAACGATAGTTTCAACCAATTTCCAAGACTATTGTGAAATTAAATTTTCACAAAGTTTTTATACTCTTGTACTTCTTTTCAGAAAAGCTTTTTTGCCTAAACGTCCGCGCTACTAACGGGTTGCGAAAATTTCTCGATACTTTTTATCCTTTTCTCTGTGAACCGTAAAAAAAAGGAATAAAAATTGATTTGATTATTTCGCTAGTATAGTTTAACCTTTGACCACTTCGGTCATCGCGTGAAACACTAAAGCGAATTAAAATCTCGCACGCTACAAAAACATCACTCGTTATTTTGGCTGCTTAAAAACAAGAAATAAGAAAAAAAACACATAGAGCCGAAAATTATTTCACACCAGAGGCGAGTTGTACAAAGTTTTTTCATTTTTTTATTCGGTAGCTTTTGAAAATCAGGCCAATTCTTCACTTCACACCCTAGCATTGCGCACGAATTGCTGACTATTTGGAAGTTTTTTTTCTTCTCAAACTATTTATTCGAATACGCAGAAAGAAGAGAGAAAAAAATTACTCGTGTCTTTTCCCATTATGTGTAAAACATAGACATAACATAGACCATATATACAATATACATACATGTAACTCGCGCTATACTACCATAATTGAGTTTTCCAAAAGTTTAATTCCGCTTCTATTGTTCGGTTTTGAGTCTGATAAAATTACAAACGTGACTGAAAACGAGATGTCAAACTTTCGCTTTTTATGTATTCGGTCATTTTGTTTATGACAGCGAATTTTCTCCCATATAATACCACGTATAAAATATCCTCCACTCGAGTCATTTACTAATGAGTCGATCGGGTCCAATTTGGATTTTCTTATTTGATATTATCGCTGCAGATATGTTCGAGTTTTTTTTTGTGTCTGTATTTTGCTTATCTCACTCTTGTCACTGTCTGTAGAAGTGTAGACTTATTCCACCAATCTAGCGTATTATTTCGAGTTCTTATTCAATTTCGTGTTTTTGTTTCGAAAAAAATCTAAAATATTCCTCGGGTACACAGATGATAAACCTTATTTACAGACCTCGGATCGTTACTCTTAATCAATCATATTTTATGACGCTATTTTCAACATACAAATTATGCTAATATATTCAATGTGATGGCTACGAGAATCGTTCATTTTGTATATTTAAAATATCGCTTCTCGTCTAAAATTATACGGTGGTCTTTTGGTCATTATGATATGTGTATCGATTTTTTTTTCAATGCCTCCTCTTTTATACCTACTCTCACCTTGGAAATAATAAAATTACCAGATTTTGTAAATTCACCGATAACGTCGATCAGTTGAAGGCATTATTTCCAAATTTTGTTTATTTTCCTATTTTTTTTTTTTTTCATTTTTTTAAAAACAAATTCTTGATAAGGTTTTTATTTTGTTAAATTTTTTCTACATCCAGTTATAGTAATACAATTTTTAAAAAAATTCCGAGAATTATAACAAAATTTTAAAAGAATTTTTCACGATTTCAAAAAATTTCCATAAAATCTCAAAAAAAAAAAAAAAAAAAAAAAAAAAATACAAAACAGAATTTTTTACAAATTTGAAAAATAATAAAATTTTATAAATAACTCTTCTGAGAATTAACTTATACTTAACAAAATTTCAAAAAATTCACTCAACTGTCTTAGAATTTTCCACAAAATTGTGGGAAAACTTTCAAAAGCGGCAGATAATTTTCTCAAAATTTTCAATGAATTTTTTGGAAAACTTTGAAGAATTTCTATGTATAATAATTATGATACCTACTAACTGGATTGGAAAAAACATTTTCTACGGAGCTCCACAAATTTTTTTAAATATCAGAAACTGCCAGAGCATTTTTTATAAATTCAAAGAAATCCAAATTTCAGTTTTTAATGCATTTTTCTTAAAACTTTGGAAATTTCATAAAAATTCTCACAATTTCACAAATATATCTACCTAATTTCATAAAATCTTTCATGAAATTTTCGGATAATTCTTTCCAATAATTTAGAGCTTTTTACAAAAGCCATGAAAGTTTTTCACAACATTTCGGAAAAATCCAAATTTCCAAGACTTTTTAAAAACACAAGTTTAAATTGTAAAAATTTTCAAAAATGATTTGAAACCTTTCTTTTTTATTTTGATTTTTCCAAAGAGAAGTTTAAAACATTGTTTTTTATTTTATTTTAAATGAATGTTGAAAATTTTTTATTAAGAAAAAAACAACCGTTTTATATTTTTTTCAGGCACTTTAAAAAATTTTCCCAAGAGTTTCCAAAAAAAAAATTCTAATGTGATTTATTTTAATCTCCCGAGCGGCACACTCGATCGATAATATCGGAAGATGTAACGTATCGATAAAAAATCGTTTGAAAATCTATAGATGTTCTCACGATATTATAAAGATTTATCGGTCCAACTTCATAGGCAAAAAATCTAAAAACTATCGAATTCGATATTATTAAGATTTTATGACGATATTCGTCAACGATACTATCGACAAAGAATATTAAATTTATCGATTCCGATTTTCCACCGATTTTGTGCAGATATTTGAAACTACATTATCGACAAAGAATATTAAATTTATCGAATTCGATTTTTTAACGAGTTTGTAAAGATATTTAAAACTATATTATCGACAGATTATATGAAATTTGTCGAACGATTTTTCAACGATTTTGTTACGATATTTGAAATTATTTCCAAATTGGTGAAAATTTTTCTAAGCCCAACACGTCTGGAAGTACTAAACTGCCTATTATAAGCGTTTTATTGCGAATTCCTCAACGATAAGGTATGGCATAGTGGTTAAGGAAGAGGATTACCATGCAGAAGGTAGATGGTTCAAGCCCCACGGGTGGCAGATTTTTTATGATTTTTTTTGACTTTTTCAGAAATGATCCTCTTACCGTAACATGAATAATGTGTTTAGGCATAGTTTAATGTATTAATTATGCTAATTAAGGATTTTTAATCATAGAAAAAAGCTAGTAAAAGACGAAAAATCGGAATAAAAAATCGATAAAAAATCGACAGAATATCGAATTTGATAAAGTGTCGCAAAAGTTCCGCCTAAATCGTGAAATTATCTTTCGATATTATAGATATATTATCGATAAAATATCTTACTATAATCTCGAAATTTTTGCTAACTATAATTCGTCGATAATCTATCTATATATCGAAAGATAATTTCACGATTTAGGCGGAACTAACGCGACACTTTATCGAATTCGATATTCTGTCGAATTTTTATTTCGATAATTTGTCGAGTGTGCTGCTCGGGCTTGACCATTTTTTAAAATCTTTGTACCTAAATCGAAAACTTACAAAATTTCAAACGATAACCACAAACATAGTGCAAAATTTCACTCAGCACCATACGTGACCGAAATCCCATCTAGTGCCAAGTTATACTTCGCGAATACTACAAAAGGGCTAAAAATCCTCGAACCGTTGAAGCTCTCAGAAGTTTAGATTCATTCATAACGAAAATTATTTGAAATTAAATCCCACTCTTTCTACGTAGGTAAAGGTATTAATTTGATTCGGCGAAAAACACACACGCTTTAAAAGCTTATCAGTAGCGAGCAGTTTGAATTAAATTAGAATATCCTGCCATTACTCGCACCTCTGTCATTTTGACCATTGGTGTTCAAAATAAAGCCAATACTCGCACGCTGGTTATTTCGACCAAAATTAAGCCATTACTCGCACCACGGTCATTTTGACCAGATTTCTAAGGACGGTTAATTTTTAATATTTGCTTAGCACTTTGAAAGGTAATGTATACTCCCTCGACACAACATCATTTTTGGTCATATCATCTTGTACTTTGGTATATATATTTCAAAACTTTGCTCAATAATTTTTTTATACCTTGCGAAACAAAAGTAATAATAACAGGGCAACGAAACAAGCAAAATTTTTTCTCATCTTGTGATACATAAACAATAAACATAAACACAAACATTGATAACACACTGAAACGACCAAGAACCAGTTTGCAAGGCTCGCTACGTGTTCACGGAAGATGTCATACCCATCGAGCAACGCACCAACAACCTTGCTAGTAAGGTGCGCACGCTGCTAGCCAGGTTGATTGGTTAAAAAACCAGCGTGCGAGTAATGATTCAATTTTGGTTAAAATGACCGTTGTGCGAGTAATAACGTTTTTGGTTAAAATAACCGCAGTGCGAGTATAGGCTTAATTTTGGTCAAAATGACAAGGTGCGAGTAATCAGTAAAAAAATGACTTATGCGAGTAACGGCAGGATATAAGAGAATACTTGAACATTATTTCTGAAGTTTTAATTATCGTCAATGCTGGGACATCTTTTTCATCCTCTTATACACCAAAGACTTCTGTATCCCATCAAGTAAATACTAATGGAGGACATTGAACACATATTCACTGGCTTCTTTGTATATTATGGAATTCATTCGAGGAGAGCCCACGAGAAACCGAAACATAGGCAATAATTTCAATGGGAAAGGGAAACCGACAATTTGGAATGGAATTATTTAACGTGGTCATGTGATCGGGCCACTCTTCCGGTCATTTACTCGACTCAGCGAATTCTTTAAAAAATGAAAAAATGATGCCATCGTGTTTATGCCTAGTTTTCGATATTTGGATCTTACTCAACTGAAATCGATTACTCGATAGAAAAAATATAGAATCATTTCAACGTATCGAAGACTCTCGACTTCAGATAATAATTTATCCATCGTAAAAGAAATTCTACAACCAAAGTAAAAATGATTACATACAGCGACACATGCGACGAGAAATCCTACCCAGAAAATCGACCAGGGAAACTGATTATAAAATCAGAAACGGAAGCGATTTCTTCCTCCAGTTATGTATACGAATTCATTCACGTACAGTACAGATTATAAAAGGGTATCCCATACGATCCCTTTGATTTAAAAACCCTCCCATCCGGCGACCTAGCCTGGTGTATTCGTGCACGCTTCATGGCGATCGAATTGCCCTCACGTATACCGATTACCAGGAAGAGATCGTTTACACGCGCATATGTGCTTGTAAACCCATAATTTTTGGTGTAATTTTAATCATCAGGTCGCTTCGATATTAATAGATAATTCGATAATTAGACGAATTCGGTTCATTAATTTTGAACTCGCAATAGGTCATGCTCCTCGCAGTTAATTCATGATTTACGTACATCTTCGACCATAATTTTACCTTCTAAATCGATTTTTTTTTTTTCAAATAAAAAATTCATTACTTTTAATCGTGAATTTTTAAAATTGATAAAAAATTACGCCATATTATATATACAAGACCAACCAAAGTACAGAATTTCAATTCCCAACCCACTTTAAATATTAAACGAACTTTTTGGAGAAAAAAATTCTCAATTTTAAAAATTCCATAACGACTCAAAAAGAAATCAATCAAGGAGGATTTTTTTCACATTGCTGAGGCATGTTCTGATCGTCATCCTTATTTTATAAAAATTATTCCATCTCGTATATTCGGTTCGAAATATAAAACGACTTTTTTATTGTTGACATTTGGCAGATACAACGCTTTTGGCTGGCATATTCCCAAAATGCCTTTACGCTTGTTTAATACCTGATATCATGGCAAAGGCTAATGTTTTCAACGGTTAACCAACACCGAAATCATCGACCAGGGTACAAATTCGCGCTATAAAACTTTTTATCTCGACCATTCTATAAAGCAGCTTGACATTTTTTTCGGCTATTTTGTATCGTTTAGTAAATATTTGATTTTAAGGGGAACATTTTTTGTTGAATGCATAGCGTTGATTAGCGGAATTTTCTAAGACCTTTGCATGACGTCATTTTGATTTTTCACCTATAAAGTTTTGAAGAAAAATTGGAAACTAATTTCAAATTGTTTCTTTTTACAAAAAAAATTAATTTTTGATCTTTGAAAAATAAAATGCATAGAGTTCTCAAAAAAAGAAAATTATTTTCATATTGCATTTTGATTGTGTCATTTTGTAGAAAATGTTGGTAGATTTTTTGGAAAATTACAAATTTCAAGGTCAAAATTGGAGAAAAACGCGATTTTTACTTCATGCCCCGTTTCTAGGAAAACTATGCAACCCACAAAACTTTTTCTTAGAATCTATTTTATTCAGTAGAGTCTTGTCTATAATTTAACGAGAGGGATTTTGCAAAATTTTAATTTGTCGACTATTTCTTTCGAGTCGACCGGAATACTTCCGAGGAAAAACTATGAGAGGGTTTCATAAAATGGGAGAGAAAGTACGAATTTTGCAAAACCCTCTCGTTAAATTATAGACCAGACTCCACTGAATAAAAAAGATTCTAAGAAAAAGTTTTGTGGGTTGCATAGTTTTCCTAGAAACGGGGCATGAAGTAGAAATCGCGTTTTTCTCCAATTTTGACCTTGAAATTTGTAATTTTCCAAAAAATCTACCAACATTTTCTACAAAATGACACAATCAAAATGCAATATGAAAATAATTTTCTTTTTTTGAGAACTCTATGCATTTTATTTTTCAAAGATCAAAAATTAATTTTTTTTGTAAAAAGAAACAATTTGAAATTAGTTTCCAATTTTTCTTCAAAACTTCATAGGTGAAAAATCAAAATGACGTCATGCAAAGGTCTTAGAAAATTCCGCTAATCAACGCTATGCATTCAAAAAAAAATGTTCCAAAACAATCCCCCGCCCTTAAGATGAGAAAATTATACCGAAATTTTAGTCAAAGTAAAATTACACTTCGCGATTATTTTTCCAATTTGGAATATTACTTATGGGTTATGGAAGAAATTTGAAAAAATTAGGTACTTTAAAAAAAAATCCATCAAAGTTTTCAGACAGAAATAAAGAATTTATTTTTGCAAAAGTCTGAAAATAATTACAAAGCAAACTCTCGTGTTTCAGGGCTACTCGAATGAAAATCCGACGCTCTCCGACGAAATTTCTACCCACCTACGACTTATTTCATCGAACACTCATTGAAATCCCTTTTATTTAAAATAGAGCAAATAAACCTAGGCAAAAAAAAAATCAATCCGACAAAAACGCACAATTTAAAATAAGTACATACATATAAATAGAAATCTCTGTGCAATTTGATCAACGTACGTACTTTTTTTTCCACTCGTGTAAATATTTACTTAAGCACGCTTTGGTAAGCGCATAATGTGGAATCGTTTTAAATTATCATTATTTGAGGTGCAGAAAAAAACACACGTGCATCTGTGCCCTAGAATGGACATCAAAACATCGCAGAATTTTTCCAAAACCTTTGCTTGTATATGTATTTGCACTGCGAGCAAATTGTTAATAGTGAAACTACACGACAAACATAGCCAATGGCCACAAATCCGCTTTGTACACCGTTATGTACCTAACCTACTACATGGGCATGGAGATATTTTCGTTTGTTCGTTTTTTCTCTCTGTGCTTTTTTTCAGCGTCATTTTATGAGTTTACACACGCGATTCACACGGCGGAAAAAATAATCATTACTGGGTAATCAATTAAGCTCTTATTTCGAATGATTTAGCTCGGCATGTTTCCTTAAAATTGCGAATTTTTCTAATTGCGAATTGATTGCTCGTGCACAGGGCTCAAAGGAATCATTTTATTGATTTTAGTGACGATGGTGACTAAATAAATAAAAAATATAACAAATAGGTACTAATCAGTTTTAGCAAAAAAAAAAAAAAAAAAAAAAAAAAAAAAAAAAAAAAAATAGACATGATTGATTTTGGCGAAAAAGAAATATTTTTTTGCCAATTTTCCTAACAAAAATTAATTTTTTATATTAAAAAAAAATATTTTGAAATCACGTTGATTGCTTCAAAATTTTTAAAAGTTTTTTACTGAATTTTTTAATTCAAATTTTACATAAAAATAAATTTTCAACTTTTTCTATTGAAAAATATGGAAACTTTTCCTGTTTAAATTTATTTTTTCAAGGTGAAAAAATTAGTTATTTTATGTATGAAAAATCAAAAAAATGAAGAAAAAAATTATAAAAAATATATAACCAAATTTTTTTTTTTAAAATGATAACGAAATTCATTCGACTGGCAAAAAATACTTATTGTTTTATACAACTTCTGAAATTAAACTCTGGCCAAATTCGAATACTTGACCTTTGCAAGTCATCGTCACCATTCGAGATAAGTCCCAGGCTAGACACGACACACACCGTTATTGTTCAAACGGTCGATTATTAATAGCCTTCTAAATTCGATGTTCTCGTTTGATTAGCTGTCCTACGAGATAAATATATTCCAATATTTCGCTGAGAAATTGTACGCGAGATGATGACAATGCGAAAATTTCACCAGCTCGGAGATCATTTTCAAGTAGTCATAAGTCATAAGATGGAAACCATGGATAAAACGTAAACAAGCAGTTAGCTCGATTGTACACAAGGATACCTTGAGAATTCCAATAAAACCTCGACTCGTATTGTCGAACGACATGTTTATGAAATTTACACCGATTACCAAAGATGCACTCGATCTTGGGAAAATTTACCTACCTACTAATAAATTGATATTTTAATCGTTTGAATTGCCTACCGCAATATCCTCTTTTTTTGATCTACTCGTACATAGAATACATTTTAGCAGTTAGCACATCGTGTTGAATTATCAATGGTACAATTTTTTTTTTTTTATTCTAGATACGAACGAGTCGAAATGTTATGGAAATTAAAACAAACACTACGAATGAATTTGCATTTAGAAAAACACATTCGTCCCATGTAATATGGTGTACGGGAGACGGGTATAGCGCCGGAAATTAAATTAACAGGTGTTCGTCATTCGAATACATCCTGTAGGATGGATGGTGTCGCTCTTGCTGCTACGGGCAAAAATAAAATCATTTGATACTTCCATTCAGAACTTGTGTCTAGTATGATAAAAAAAATTTACATGGAAGTGGATCGTTGTTGAATTTTTATTGTACCTAGTACTTTACATAGATAATTAATATTCAAAATTGGAGGGGAGAGAGGGGTCAAATAAAAATTTTTGTAATAACCAAAATTATTGCTAGGACTTCAAGCTACAACTTTTGTTTGAATTTTTTTTCAATTGGACTTCTCCTTTCCCTTCGATTACGCATAACACTCCGTAGATACGTATTTATTCAAAATTAGAGAAGGGTGGGAAACAGGGAGCGTTAATTTAAAATTTTTTCAAACAAAAGTTGTATAGTTTGAGGCCATAATGGTTATTATAGAAATTTTGATTGTACCCCCTCCCTCCTTTCAGATTTCACATTACATTATGTAAATTAAAGTGGCTCTTATTTTGGACTTTTGGATTTTTGAAATGTTTTGTTTACAAAGTTTATTCATTTTATGAGAAAACAATTTCCCGTTTTTTATTTTTCCTCAAACTGAATTTCAAGTGATGCCAACTGCCAAGTCATCCCTTTTTTCAGAAAAATAAAAAAAATATATACATAAAAAAATAAAAATAAAATTGTTCTTTTTTGGTTATGGGTTAAAACATTTGAAAATTCCAAAAGTTCAAAATTCGGGTCACCTTAATGTAGATACATATTCAAAATTGGGAGATGAATCCAACTGAAAATTTTTTCAAATGATCCTTGTAGATCGAGGTCGTAGGAATAATTTTGGTTATTACAAAATTTTCGATAAAATCCCTCCCTCCTCCCCTAATTTAGTATAATATGACTTTAAATATCAGTGCTCGAATTAAGCAAAATTACGAAACTGATTAACCCATTATGAACCAAAATTTTGGCCAAATCATGACAAAACCCCAATTTATTAAGAGTATTATTTTGTTAACCGCCTCAAATCTCTTTTTCTGTTTAGAATGAATTCTCTTATTTTGGAAAAAAAATTTAAATTAATCAAGTATCTACCTACCTAATCTACATTTTTTTGGAGACTTTTTTTTTTTTGAAGAAGAGGAACATTTTCCGAAGTGAAAATATTTCTTGATTTTTTTTGAGAGGGGGGGAGGGGTGTTTTCAATTTTTTGAAAGAAAATATGATGAAATCTCTCATTTTTAGAGAAGAAACTTCTCAGTTTTTTGGGGAAAATCTCTCAAATTAGATCTTTTTTTATTTCAATGAAATTGAAAAAAATGTTAAAAAATGTTTTTCCTAAATGCACTCAAAAAATTTTGATTTAGTAAGATTTTCTTCTAAAAAAAAAAACCGAGATTTTTTTTTCTTTAAAAATGAAAGATTTTACCCAAAAAAGGAAAGATTTTTTCTCCAAAAATTTGAGAAATACCAGAAATACTTACCTACTTTTACTTCAGAAAAGTTGAGATATTTTCTTCTACAGAAAGTTTAGTTTCCTTTTTTCTCGAAAATTTGAGAGTATTTGAAAAAATTGCCTCCAAAAATGAGAGATTTCATCTTAAACAAAAACACTTCAGAATTTTTTTCCAAAAAATTAAGAAAATATGTACCTTTTTTCATAAAAAGAGAACTTTTAGTCTTCATTTTTCCCACAAAAATTTGAAAAATATTATTTTTTAAAAAACTGGAAATTTTCTTCTTCCATAAATTTTCTTTTTTTCAAAAAATCAAAGGTTTTTTTCTTCAAAATATTTAGATAGAAATTTCATTCTTGAAAAAATAGAGCTTTCTTTCTGCATTAAATAAGAGCCTTTTTCAAAAAATAAATAAAAATCGAAAAATTTTCTTTAAAAATTTGAAAATAGTTTTCAAAAAAGAACCGAAAAAAATAAATTTTTTCAAATTTTGGTAAAATGGAAACGAAGATTTTTGTATTTTTTACGAATCGGAATACGGAATTTTTACATACTTAGTCTTAAATTAATAAAAATGAGGGGGTATGGGCTCAATTGAAAAAAAAAACGCGTAGCAGTCAAGATGCTCCGCGACAGCCGAATTTTTTTTTTCAAGTTAGTGTACCACTTTGAAAACGTTTTCATCCATGGTATTTCAGTTTCAATATCAGTTTTAACTTCAAATTCAGTTTAAAAATGTCAGGTTTTTGTCTTCAGTTTTAGTTCCTCTCTGCATTGAAGATTTCAACTTTAGATGGGGGCTCCGCCCCCATACCCCCATTGAGACTCCTACCCAACCTCCTTATCACTTTCAGCTCTTAGGATGGGGGCTCCGCCCCCATACCCCCGCGTTGGGGGCTTCGCCCCCAACCTCCTTATCAGTTTCAGCTCTTAGGATGGGAGCTCCGCCCCATACCCTTGCGTTGGGGGCTTCGCCCCCAACCTCCTTATCACTTTCAGCTCTTGGGATGGGGGCTCCGCCCCCATACCCCCGCGTTGGGGGCTTCGCCCCCAACCACCTCGTCACTTCCAGCTCTTCTAATCCCCATGCCCCAAGGGCATGGCCTTTCGGCTTTGCAGACGGGGGCCAACACACCAGAAAAAGGGGTTGAAACGTAAAAATTTCTGATTTTTGACTCTGTAGGAGGGTCAAATGAGGCTCTAAAGCCCGGTCCACACCTTCAAATATATTTGATCAAACGTGATTTGATCAAATTATTTGAAGGTGTGGACCGGGCTTAAACTCGAAAATCCCCAAAAGGTACATCAGTGACCTTTACTGACATCACATCCCACATTTCGACCTTTTAGGTCTTTTGGTTTGGGCTATAGGCTGATCAACACACTGAAAAAAGAGGTTAAAATGTGAAAATTTCTGATTTTTGACCCTGTACGGGGGTCATATGGTGCTCAAAAGTCGAAACCCCCAAAAGGCACATCAGTGACCTCTACTGACCCTACATCCCAAATTTCGATTGTTTAGGTCTTTTAGTTTGGGCTGTAGGCTGTTCAACGCGTCAGAAAAGACAGGTTAAAACTTGAAAAATATTGATTTTTGACCCTGTATCGAGGTCAAAAGGAGTTTAAAGGTCAAAACCTACAAAAGGCACATCAGGGGCATAAACTCGATCTATTATAAAAATTTAGGCCTCCCAGCTCCATTTGGGGGGTCTGTAGCCTGATCAACGTGAAAAAATGACCTCAAAATCCACTTTTTGAGCCCTAAAATGGGGTGGGGATGACTTGAGAAGCTGAAATTTGGATACAGTGGAGACAATCAGAGTCACTATTGTTGGTAAAAATTTCAAATCATTTTGTCAAATTGGGGCTTCTTTAGAGCCCCCCTCAAAAAAGGGCCACCCCCAATTTTGGGGCTCGAGGGTCAAAAACCCCAAAAGGCACCTCAGTGACCCTTACCTATCCTAAATACCAAATTTTAGCATCCAAGGTCATTTGGTTTGGGCTGCAGGCTGATCAACGTACCGAAAAGCGAGAAAAAACATGAAAAATTGTGAAAAATCTTGATTTTTGACCCTTGAGAGGGGTCAAAGGGGGCCCAAAAGTTGAAACCTACAAAAGGCACATCAGGGGCACAAACTTGATCCATGATGAAAATGTTGGCCCCCCAGCCCTATTTGGGGGGTCTGTAGCCTGATCAACGTGAAAAAAATGACCCCAAAATCCACTTTTTGGGCCCTAAAATGGGGTGGGGATGACTTAGGGGACTGAAATTTGACTATGGTGTAGGTAATTTGGGTTCTCATCCCTGGGGCAAGTTTCAAAAAATTTCATGATATTGGGGCTACCCCGCACCCCCTCAAAAAGGGGTAAAATACCCAATTTTGAGTTAGGGCCCCAAAAATTTTTTTGCATCATTCCTACACCTAGGGGACCCTACCTATCAAGTTTGACCTCATTTGACCTGTTAGGCTCGGCCCCAGAGTTCCAAAAGTAGCGGTAAAATTTTAAAAATAGTGAAAAATCTTGATTTTTGACCCTTGACAGGGGTCAAAGGGGGCCCAAAAGTTGAAACCTACAAAAGGCACATCAGGGGCACAAATTTGATCCATGATGAAAATGTTGGCCCCCCTGCCCTATTTGGGGGGTCTGTAGCCTGATCAACGTGAAAAAATGACCCCATTGGGCCCTAAAATGGGTGGGGATGACTTAGGGGGCTGAAATTTGACTATGGTGTAGGTAATTAGGGCTTTCATCCCTGGGGCAAGTTTCAAAAAATTTCATGATATTGGGGCTCCCCCGCACCCTCCTCAAAAAAGGGTCATATCCCCAATTTTGAGTTAGGGCCCCAAAATTTTTTTTGCATCTTTCCGCCACCGAGGGAACCCTACATATCAAGTTTGACCTCATTTGACCTGTTAGGCTCGGCCCTAGAGTTCCAAAAGTAGGGAAAAATTATATATATATATATATATATATATAAATATGTGACATGTGACAGATCGTCATCTTTTGGTCCCAAACGTCGAGAAATGGGGTCAGAACTCTTCTACCCCCCCTCCTTCTAAATTAGGGTCGGACACAATAGCCTAAATTTTTAAAAAAAAATTCGGCTAAAAATTCAATCAAAAGTTGTAGCTTGAAGTCCTAATAGGAATAATTTTGGTTATTACAAAAATTTCAATTGCACCACTTCCTTCCCTTTTCCATTAGGAATATTAAGTACCTAAGTATGGTATTGGACCCGTATTGGACTTGATAAAATTCAACAAAAACAATCCACTTCCATTTAAAGAAATTTTATCAAACCAGACTCGAGTATTTTCAGAACATATTAAAATTTCTCTCAGCTCGGTGCATGTTCCCAAATGAGGAAAAAAAATCTACTCATACGATAACAAAACTGTCGGCTTATCGAATGAACGTTGAGATAATATCGATTAGGTATTGCAACGCCTTGATGGGGTTAGGTATAATAAGAAATAAAAAAATACTGCGTTGGTTTAATTGTACCAAGTTTAGTCTATGTTATCAAAAAAAATAAATAAATAATAAGTATGAAAAAATTTCTAAGTAGGTATTCGATATCGTTTCCGTTTCAAATAAAGATAAGCTCGTGTCGGGATTAATGAAATAATCAATAATGTAGATAAGCGCCATGTTTACCTAATTGTAAATAATGTTTGTTTAAGATGAAATTAATTTATTTTTCGTTCGATTCTATCAACACAAAACCTAACGTATCATCATATATTTCTGGTTTCTGCCGAATACGATGTCCACCTTATAATTCGCAACATTTCATACTAATTACCTTACAAATCAATTCGTACGAAGAAAATTGAAAAAAATAAAATAAAATCAATTTATCAAATCAAAATACATACAGAAGTCGGGATTAATTTTAATAACCCGCATCGCCTTGCTATCCCCAGCGCCACCAAATCAATTTCTCGTATAACTTGGCTCGTCGCGGCGTCGGCGGTCAAATCTTTTTATGGAAACACTATACGCGATCGTTTATTACTACACGCGGTATTTAAAACTGTCCGGCATCATAAATTTATTCGATGAAGACGCGCAATAATACAACAAAAACGATAAAGCGCGTGATTTATGCATCGACTAAGTAATCAACGGAACACAGGGCGATACACATGGCTCAGCTTGCTCCAAGCTGCGGGTTCGTCGGGTATTATGGCGCTGTCGCTATCTTCTCGCTTGCTACGCGGTCAAATTTGATTTTGCAACGAGGACGAGCTCTACGCAGGCTGAAAATTTACTTTGGTTTTTAATCAGCGATACTGGTGTATGTTTCATTTCCATCAGGATGGAAACACGTTACGTGCGACCAATCGCTTATAAATCACTGGGCTTGGCCAAAAGCTACAGTCATCAATTCGCCCTGGCACCGTGAAGCGAAAAGTTACAAATTCATGAGAAGAAAAATTGGAAAAAGTGTCGATACCGTGTTCGCTAGCTCTGAAAATCCGAATACGACGAGTTCGATGTACGAGTACGTGGTGTGGACTGTGGAGGACATCGACAACACGATAATTACACCAACGTTTGGCTTACCTTACGATTCGTGTACACGATGGCATGTCAATATAGTCGTCGGTCTTGTATAATGAGCGAATTTCCAATTAGCTATTACCTCACACGCTGCCAACGAGCGATCGAATTGGCCTACGATGAGATACTTTCCTGGAGTCAGCGTCAGCGTCCGTCGGCGTTACACGAATAATTTGAAATATATTGCGGTGTCGAGCTCGGCGAAAAAAAATTAAATACAATTTAGACATACAAACTCGTTCTAATTCGCCCTTGGAAAAACGATTAGCGCGTTTGTACATTTTTTTTTCTATCGTTTTGACCATTTCGAACGATTGATTTTCAGGTGCTTCAATATGCTCGCACGGACGCCTGCGAGAAATCACCCCGCATGCCTCCGCTCCTGCGCCATAGGTACACATTTGTACGCTAATGTAGCGGAATAATTATGCAAAATATCGCGAAATTTACAAATGTAGCCGAATAATGTTTACCTACGTTGCGTAAGTTAGCGATGAATTTGTAGTTCCGTCGTGTCAATCGTTTGAAGGTGGTTGTCTTTCAAGTTTGAGAGATAAATTTTAATTAGGCTTCGCGCTGCGGCGCGTAGTTGATGTTTTCAAAGCGACGAGTATGCCCTACACTGTTTGTACTTGTACGTGTGCGTAAATTTCCTGAACCGACGCGTTATAGTCGTGTTTGGAGTAGTACAAACCGAATCAAAACAATATAATCACAGATGTATCAAAAATGAGAAGTATGTCTTTGGGTCAGTTTGAAAGGATTTTAGTTTTGAAAAATTGCATTAAAAACATTGAAATATAAAAATAACTACAAAAAGAGATAGAAATAAAATAATTTTTTTTCTATCAAAATCAATATCAAGTTACCCCAAAAATTAAAAATTACCCCCAAAAAACAAAATTGAAAAAAAAATTGAAAATTCCCGAGCAGCACACTCGACAAATTATCAAAATAAAAAATCGACAGAATATCGAATTCGATAAAGTGTCGCGTTAGTTCCGCATAAATCGTGAAATTATCTTTCGATATATAGATAATTATCGACGAATTATAGTTAGCAAAAATTTCGAGATTATAGTAAGATATTTTATCGATAATATATCTATAATATCGAAAGATAATTTCACGATTTAGGCGGAACTAACGCGACACTTTATCGAATTCGATATTCTGTCGATTTTTTATCGATTTTTTATTCAGATTTTTCGTATTTTACTAGCTTTTTTCTATAATTAAAAATCATTAATTAGCATAATTAATACATTAAACTATGCCTAAACACATTATTCATGTTACAATAAGAGGATCATTTCAGAAAAAGTCAAAAAAAATTATAAAAAATCTGCCACCCGTGGGGCTTGAACCTTCTACCTCCTGCATGGTAATCCTCTTCCTTAACCACTATGCCATACCTTATCGTTGAGGAATTAGCAATAAAACGCTTATAATAGGCAGTTTAGTACTTCCACACGTGTTGGACTTAGAAAAATTTTCACCAATTTGGAAATAATTTCAAAAAAATCGTTGAAAAATCGTTCGACAAATTTCAGATTATTTGTCGATAATGTAGTTTCAAATATCGCCACAAAATCGTTGAAAAATCGAATTCGAGGAATTTCATATCACGTGTTGATAATATAGTTTCAAATATCGTCATAAAATCGTTGAAAAATCGAATTCGAGAAATTTCAGATTACGTGTCGATAATAAAGTTTTAAATATCTTCACAAAATCGTTAAAAAATCGAATTCGAGAAATTTCAGATTATTCGTCGATAATATAGTTTCAAATATCGTCACAAAATCGTTAAAAAATCGAATTCGAGAAATTTCAGATTACGTGTCGATAATAAAGTTTTAAATATCTTCACAAAATCGTTAAAAAATCGAATTCGAGAAATTTCAGATTATTCGTCGATAATATAGTTTCAAATATCGTCACAAAATCGTTAAAAAATCGAAATCGAGAAATTTCATATTACGTGTCGATAATATAGTTTCAAATATCGTCACAAAATCGGTAAAAAATCGGTAAAAAATCGGATTCGATAAATTTAATATAATCTGTCGATAATATAGTTTCAAATGTCGTCAAAAATCGGTAAAATATCGATGTCGAGAAATTTCATGTAATCTGTCGATAATATAGTTTTAAATAATATCTTTACAAAATCGTTAAAAAATCGAATTCGATAAATTTAATATTCTTTGTCGATAATGTAGTTTCAAATATCTGCACAAAATCGGTGGAAAATCGGAATCGATAAATTTAATATTCTTTGTCGATGGTATCGTTGACGAATATCGTCATAAAATCTTAATAATATCGAATTCGATAGTTTTTAGATATTTTGCCTATGAAGTTGTACCGATAAATCTTTATAATATCGTGAGAACATCTATAGATTTTCAAACGATTTTTTATCGATACGTTACATCTTCCGATATTATCGATCGAGTGTGCCGCTCGGGAAATCTAAAAATCTAAATTAAGTTACAAAAAATGAAAATAATCCCCAAAAAAAAATTGATAAAAAAAATTTAGTTGCAAATTAAAAAATTGAAATGAAAAAAAAAAGAATATTTAACAAAAGTTGAAAGAAAATGAAAATGAATTTAGAAATTCACGATGACTGAAAATTTGAACTGAAAATGAAAACGAAAACTGAAAAAAAAATCAAAATTAACTTGGAAATTCAAAATGACCAAAAAATGAAAATAGGGAGATGATCAAAAAAAAAATATACTCAAATTCAAAATGAATAAAAATTTTTTTTTAAAATACATTCAAACTCGAAATGGCTCTAGAACGAAAATTTGAAACAAAAAATAAATAAAAAATGAGAGAAAATGAGCATTAATGCTGTTCATCTATCTACATGAATATACCATACCTTCATTTTTTATTTTTCAGTAATATTTCAATTTTTATTTCAGTCATTTTTAATTCACTAGAAAATACACGTATTTAATTGATCCAAAATTGAAAATGATTTTTAAAAAAATAGGAAAAATGAACAATTCACTCACAAAATTAAAATGAATAAAAAAAAATAAGAATGAAAATTTGAAGTTGAGTGAAACATAAACCAGTAGGTATAAACTCAAAATAAGGAGGTAAAAAATGAAAATGAAAATAGAATGAGGAATTATTCTTAAATTAAAAATTAGAATTTAAAAAAAAAGAAAAAAATAAGAAAGAAAGAGTGAAATATATTGAATTCAAAATCATTGAAAATAAAAAAATTAAAATAAATTACTTTAAACCTCAAAATGACTAAAAATTGAAATGAAAAAAAGAAACAAAATAAATAGAAAAGAAAAATTTAAAGAAAGTAAACAATCTACACTCAAACTAAGAATGACTAGAAAAGAAATTTAAAATGGAAACAAGAGGAAATACAAAATTTCTCGTCCGTGAAATCGAAATGGATGAAAAAAAGAGAAAAAATCGAACAATTTACTCACAAATTAAAAAATAAAAATTACTAAAAAAAATTTTTCGAAAAAATATAATTGTTAATTTGAGAAGCAAAATTTTCAAATTTTTTGGGAAGAAAAATTAGCCGTTTCTCAATAAAGGACAAAACTTTGTGATTTTTTTGACATCGATTTTTTGATTTTTCACTACCTACTTTGACTATCGATAGGTAAAAAACGAAAATCGAAAAAAAGAAAAAAATATATCTACTTTCAAATTTAAATAGGCACCTAACAAAAAAATTAAAATTTAAAATTAAAAAAATTTTATTTCTAACCTCAAAATGACTAAAAATTGAAGAGAACAAAATGGAAATTAAGAAAAAATAAATAATCAACTCTAAAATGAAAAATTACTGAAAAATAGACATGAAAAAAAAATGAAAAATTCACCTTCAAAAATGGAAATGAGAAACAGAGAAATTAAAAAAAATCACAATTTGCCCACAAATTCAAACTGACTGAAAAGTGAAAATAATAAATAAATTATTCACCCACAAATTCGAAGTGTAAATGGAAAAAATAGGGACAAAGGAAAATTTAAAAAATCTCGTAAATTCAAAATGGATAAAAATAAAATAAAAATTGGAAATAATTAATAATTTACCCACAAATTCAAAATGAAAATGAAAAAATAAATCAGTGAAAATGAGAGGAAAATAGAGACACGGGAAAATTAAGAACTGCTTCTTTGAGTAATTAAAAATGAGTAAAAATGAAAAATGAGCAAAAGCCACAAATTTAAAATAACTAAAAAATAAGAATTATTGGAAAAATTGAATGAAATTTTCAAAATTTTCTGCTAATTTAAGATGACTGAAAATAAAAATATTGAAAGTTTACTTTCAAGCTCATAACGACAAAAAATGAATACGTATAAAATAAAATAAGAATGAGAAAAAATAAATAATCTACTCTCAAATTAAATATGACTGAAAATGAAAAAAATTCAAATAAAAGAAAATTAAACAATTAACCGTAAATTCAAAATTAATAAAAATGAAAAATTGATTTTAAAAAAAGGTCCTGGCTGAAATTGTAAAATATTTTATGCTCAGAAAATTTCAAAAAATGAGAGTTTTTTCAAAATTGCATTTAACCAATTTAAACAAGCTACCTTAAAATCCAATGCAAAATCCTACTCTGGCTAAATTTTTTAAAATTTTAATTTTCAGAAATTTTCAAAAAATGAGATATTGCGTTTAATCAGTGACAAAGGCTCTGAAAAAATTCAATAAGAATAGATATATTTTTCAGAATTTGCCCTACTATTCATTAAATTTTGTGAAAATATAAAAAAAAATCATTAGAATAATAAAATTAAGGAAAAAATCATTGCCAAATTCACGTTAAATTTCTCTCAGAATCGACCCCAATTCGCTATGAAAATTATCGAATCATAATCATTCCAACCCTTACTTTCATATTCCAACCTCGTAGAAAACTCGATAAAATTAACTATAATATTTTCAACAAACACAGGAGACTACTTATGTAACATACTGTGATCCTTGAAAAACAAAACTTGCTGCCAACTTTGAACGACACTGCAGAAAGGTTGACAAGGGCGAAAGATTTCTTTTCAATCATGCGAAAGTGCGAGTTTATAATACTTGAAAAAGTGTAGACAGCGATAACAAATTTGAGTTTTCCCATCCTCTATCAACTTTTTTAATTTAATACGCCGTCAGCCTAAAGCAGAGAGATGATGATATGTGATGGGTTTCATCAAAGCGTGCCGTATACGTTTCATTTTTTCCAACATTATTTTCTCGCTTTTGACATTTGCCATTCCGTAAATTCGCAAAACAAATACTCCGCTTTTATCAGCATGATGTTCCAATTTTTTTTTCCAACACACAAAAAAATCAGTACGCGTATAAAAAAGACTTATTACGAGCACAATGATGAAAACAGCTGAATTCGATTACAGTACGTACGAGTAGGTGGGTATAAATCGTCGAGGGAGAAAAAAACCCACCATTTTAATTTTCTAGAAAATCCTTTCGTTTGAAAATATTCGGTAAATAAAACGAACACCTACCTACGTAAATGCAAAATCTATTATAAAAATTAATCAAAAAAATTTAGACGAAAGGTCCCCATTCTTCGTATCCATTGTTACACTAAGACGACGACGACGGTTTTGAACTGTTTTGTAAAGACCTCGCACTCGCAGTCCCGAAATTTACATTTAGGATATGGCCCATCTTTCCGCCCAAATTACCACCCCAACGAATACCTTCATACTCCACACAATGTTGTGGAAAACGAAAGACGAGAACTGAGAACTAGAGAAAATTGAAAATTACTTTCGATTATACCATCTCTAAGAGAGGGTTTGCGCATTTCCTACCATTACAAGGGCGATTAAAATGCACAAAAATGGCAAATAAGCTATTCCTTCGAATACAACGACCACTATTAAGTGTTGCAAAACGGCGCGATAATTGTTAGCGTAAAGTTAGACTTTTAATCGTTTCGTACTTTTCAGTCATAAACGACCGAATCGTCGTTAACATACGATTAGAGCAGTTTACAACCATAATTCTAGCTCGTATCGTTCGGAATCTACCATCTACACTACAGCTGCAGCTTACAGTACGTTAGCAGCTTTTACTGAAATTTTAATCCTATTTATACAAATCCGACGACCAAACAGTCCAACTTTTTCAACTTCTCATTTCACGTGCCTCTTTTGCTTTTTCCAGTCAAATATTTATAAATACTTTTCAAGCTTCGTTCGGTTTCCTAACTGATAATTTCAATTTACCTCGAGTCAATACCGCAGAACACAATTCGCACGTGGTAACAATTACCTACGCGATAACCCATATCTGCATAAATGATACCAAACTTGGAAACCACAAAATTTTAATTTTCCAATCGTAATAATACATACGAGTTCGCGATAAATATTTAATTTAACAAATGACTGTTTCGAGTATAAGAAAAAGTAATTTTAACACATCTCACGCAACTGAACCAGGCACCTAACGTACGTATACCTTGTAAAATCGATCATTTATGCAGAAAGTACACCGACAGTCACCTTCACGATGGTCGAAAAAAAATTGCTACAATTAAAGCAACGGTATATTGGTATTGTTTTCTGGCTTGAAAACAATTCATTATTCATTGTACGAACAAACAAGTTGATTAATTGATCGAATAACGGGTATATATCCGACAAATTATAAATTACACTACAGCAACACATGAATGTAGTGGTTTTGTAATGAATATTGCGAAACGAAAGGGTGAAACAGAGCTTTCTATCAAGTTTGCAGAATCTATTCGAATCCTGTTGAAGTAATTTTCTGAAAAGTACTCAAATTGATGTTTATATTGACACTGATCAAGTACCAACCACGAATATCTAGGTGTAAATATTTATGAGTAATTATGCAATTAATATTATTCTTGGGTGACTCGTAAAAATTCATAATGGAAAGAAAAATTGACCGGTTTCTCAAAAAAAAAAAATTGCGTTTTTTTGCTTCAAAAGAATCGAATTGAACTTGAAAAATTTTTTCGTTCCAAAATATTGATGATTTTTTTCAAAAAAATTAGTAATTGTTTTTTTTTAGTGGGGTTTTCCGGAAAATTTTTGGATTTTTTCTTTTCAGAAAATTCAGAAAAAATTTTCCCAAAAAATTGCAATTTTCTTTTCAAGTTATAAAAAATATTTTTTTTTAGAAAAAAAAAAAAAAAAATTTAATAACTTTTTTGCGATGAATTTTCTAAATTCATAAAATTAATTTGATTCCAATGTTATAAAATTTTTAGGAATTTTTAATTTTTATCATTCTGAACTTTTTCACATTTCTTAAAAATTATTTATTTTATTAAAATTATTTCAATTTATATCAATTTTTCAAATGTTTACTTAGATAAACAGTGGATCTATTTCAAATCTTCAAAAGTTTCATCTCCTTTGGTCACGTTTTTGGTCTTCAATAAATTGTTCATTATTTTGTTAATTTTTGCTTTTTCATGAAAACCTTTTATTCGCTTGATTCGTAAAAATTCGTATATCAACTACTTACATTTTCTGGAAATTTTCCAATTGAAGTGTTGGAAAAGGATCATTTTATGATTTTTGAGACGCAACAAACTCGACATAATTATTATGAACAATTGAAATTTCCGAACTCACCTAAAACAAAAATAAAAACAAAATCATTATTTTCAATTTACACCAATAATTAGTTATCTATAAAACCTATAAAAATGGCGAAAAGATCACTCTTATGTAGGGTCGTGAAAATTTATCAACTTTATTTTTTATAGATATTATTTTATCATAATTTTAATTCTCAATTAGGTAGGTAATTACTCAGGAAATATTTTACTTGAAAAGACAAAAAAAAAACATCTTTCAAGGTAAGAATACTTCTAGATTTTTTTTTTTTTAAATTGAAAAATATTTCAACATATTATCGAAAAATTTGAAAAATGTTCTCTAAACAATTCAAGTTTAGATTTTTCTTCCCCAAAATTTTTAAAAATTATTGTTCTTTGTTTTAAAAAAAAAATCTCATTTAATTTTAAAAAAAAATTTTAAATAATTTTTCACCAATGATAACTTTTCAATATTATTATTTTTTTTTGGTTTGATTTTTAAATTAATTTTTATCAATTTTTGATTTTTATTACTGTCAAATTTTTCTAACTTCATTAAACTTCGAATTTTATTTGAATTTCCATCATTTTTAGTTTAATAGTGATATCAATTTCTATTGTTTAATTTTTAAATTTAAAATGTTTTGATTTTCCAAATTTTTTTATTATGAATTTTTTTTTTTTTTTTACCAACCTACTTCCAATGAAAATTACCTTCTCTGTACTCATTCCAGATAGATTACTTCATTTATACGAAATTATACGAGCTCACGTATAAAATTCTTATTAAGACATTAATCGTTCCCCATCGTGCGTTTATTTCACGCAGGTATTCATCTCGTTGATATTCTTTTCCAGCTAAAAACGCTTAAATAAAGGTGCTAGGCCAAAGTTGCACGCTAAGGTAAACGTTGGCTGGATGGCTGGCTGGCTCGAGTCAAAATATAGGCTAAATTACTTGGTAGTTAAGCAGATTTAAAAAGTCATTTGTAAGCTTTATACCGGTAATGGAATAGCGCATTTCATTTCCTTCTTATTCCTGATTTGAAAATTGTTCACCTTTTTCTCTACCTCACCCTCTCCCTTTTTCACCACCGCACCAGGCTCTTTTACCTTTCACGCAAGCTAAATCCAACCACTTTAATTAGACCGTTCGAATCGCGTTTGTTCAAGTTTTCATTCATGGTAAACACAACCAAAGAGAAGAGGAAAAAAAGTTATAATTAAAATTACACAACTCGAAACTTTTTTAGGTTTTTTTTTTTTAATTTTGAAAAAGAAACATAAAAGGTTTATCGCAGGGTCTAATTTCGAGTACGGTTTTGCGGGCAGGTTATGTCAAAAGAGAATACAAAATTGGCACATTACTTTGTGAAATTCAAGTCCTATCGTTACAGACAAAATAAGACTATACCGAGCGTTATCATTGAAAACTGCGGCTCGGCGAATTTCAGCCAAATTTATTCTAGTGTTTTTGATGCGAACAACGATGAATTTGCAGTTTCTCTCGAGTTCGTATCTGGACTCTGTCCTATGACAATTTTCATCGGGCAAAAAGCCTCTTTCACGTACAAAGTTCAAGGTTTTATCACGTAGGTGTTCGTTTGCTCGTCGAGAAATTTGTTTAATTAATTTAATTGGGTGGGTTTTGCGAGTAAATAATAACTTCAATAGGGTTATCTTTATTTTAAAAGAATTTCAAACTGAATGAATTTTTTTATGATTTTTCGGTTTGAAACATTTTTATTTAGTGAGACTTTTGAAAAATTTCTTCTAATTTAGAACCATCAAAAAAAAATTACTCAAAGTTTATGAATTCTGAAAAAATAGGTAAGTATTCATAATTTTCCTTTGTAAAAAATATATCCGCTCTGATCTCGGTTCTCCTGAATTATAATCTACCTTCAGAAAACATCATTTTATCTGCGGTTATTCTTTCCATTAATCTGACAAAAATTCAGTTTTTTTAAAAATTGGTATCTGTTTTTCGAATTTTACCTTACAAAAATGTCCTCATGGTTGAAAAAAAATTCATACTCTACACTCGATTTTTTTTGAGCGATGGGGGCTGAAAAAAATTTTCATGGGTAAAACAAATTGATAAAAAAATTATAATGATTTTTTTTTTTGGAAAAATAATTTTGTCTTTGAGTTGGCTAAAAAAAAAGTCTTTACAGAAAAATTATCCTAAATAAATTCTCTGAAGAAAAAATTAAGAAATAATCACTGTAATACTCAAGAAAAACAGAAAAAAATTCTACAAAAAAAAATCCAACAAATTTTCAAAAAAATTCTCTAAAAGAATTGTCAGTCTACCTCAAAATATTATTACACACAAATTAATTGGTTTTTTTTTGAAGAAATTATTTTTATCAATAATGTGAAATGTTCAACGTAAAACCTTTATGTTAATCCAATTTCGACTCCTGGCGCAGAACTTAATTTCATTTTAAAAATCAGAAAAAAAATGGGAATAATTTTATATGATGATAAAACGATAAAACTCAATAGCGCCAGTAGCCTTAGTTGCTGTACACGGCGTTTAAAAAAAAAAAAAAAAAAAAAAAAACTCAATAACTGGGGCATCCATTGTCCAATTTCGAAAAATAAAAATAAAAAACGACACTTCAACTTTCATATAAAAGCAAGGTCGATGAAAAAAACACATAAATTTAACAGAATTTAAGACGTATTTTCGAACATATTTTTTCATCCAGAGTTAATTTGTTCATTTGGCGCGAGGTAAGATCTACCGCATTTATTGAGGTACCGAGAAAAAGAAGCGGCAAAATATAGAGAAATATTATAAACACAGCAAATATGATATTCAGATCGACGAATAAAATATGCCATTCGGCATTCGGCCAACTAATAAACGTGTCTTATTTAAGTCGTAACTATATTATACGACTCATAATTAAAGAATTTATAATTTTCGAAACTTTTTTCCACACATAATTCCGAGTCACCTAAAAAGTACGAAAAATTTATCGCGTTCCACACTCGTTTAAATAAATGCCACCCTATTTGAATAATTTCCCCCTATATACGTTTTAAAATTAACAAAATACCGAAACACTTTTAGTAAACCATTTAAACTTTTCGTTCATTCAACATCTTGCCAGTGATGAAAATTTATCGTCGAGTTTATTTTTTCGATGAAAAAACCTTTTTGAAATTTTCGTTCAATTGTTTTCTCCAAAGTGACACCGAATATATTTTATCAGTTTTTAAACGGACGTGTTTTCGTGAGCAAATAGAGAGAAGTCTCTTCCAAATTGCATACTATACCCGCATTATAATGATAGGTATACCTAGCTGTCAAAAAGTTGCCGTCACTTTTCACAATTTCTAACAATTTTTGGCTAAAATATTCGCTTCATTATGGCGTACAAAAGTTTTTGCAATTTATAAATCGAATCAACTATTTAACCAAAGCTCACGCCTGACTGAATTTTTCGCGCTTGATTAAACTTCCAACAGTTTATTATATAATCTATCCGTATACCTAAATACGAGTGAATTTTCACCATTCAGGTGTAATATATACCTAAAACGTCAATTACACTATTTATATTATACTTTTTCGAGTGCAATATCTTCATTTGCTTTATCGCAGGTTGACGCATACTTTGTCGACTGTCTACGTCTGGGTTTGTTTATCTTCCGCGATAAAATCAATTTGTTTTGCATTACTTCTCTCTATCTTTTTCTATCTGTTCATGGCTTGAGAAAGGAAAAAAAAAACTAGGTACTCGTATACCACTCACTAGTGTTGGGTTTGCTGAGTTAAATTAGAGGTGAAGAAGAGGTCTAATCGAAATTTCTGTTATGACCAAAATTATTCCTAGAACTTCAAGCAACAACTTTTGTTTGAAATTTTTTTCAATTGGACCCCTTCCTTGCCTCTGGTTTTGCATAAAAGTCTGCATACACCTCTTGAAAATTAGAGGAGTGCGTGAGGAAGGGGTCAATTGAAACAGTTTCCAAACAAAAGTTGTAGATTAAAGTCCTAGAAACAATTTTCGTAATTGAAATAATTTTGATTGGACCACTCTTTTCCCTCCGATTTTCCATAACATCATGTAGGTATTTATTTAAAATTGGGGAGAAGTTTAATTGAAAATTTTTTCAAACATATGTTGTAGATTGAGGTCTTGAAAGTAATTTTGGTTATTATAAAATTTTCGATTAGACCCCGCTCCTCTCACGTGCACCTAAATTTTTTTCCAAATCTGTCATTTTTATATTTCTCGATTTTTTTCCCTCTCATTCAGCTCCTCTCCTGTGCTAGATAGAAAAAAAAAGTCTAATATCAAAACAATCACATTTTTCAAAATCTATAATTTTTGTTTCATGACTTTGTATTCGAAATGGGATTATAGAAAACATTATTTTGAATGTTCTCTGTAACCGTAGCACATAGAATAATGAAATTTTTGGTGTGGACTTGATTTATCATGTAGCAGGGGACGCTAGTTTTATTTTTTCTAAAAATGCAATAATTACGGAGAAATTAATAATTGAGATTAGGGGAAGCGGGAAAAAAGTATAGTGGATGCGAAGTTGGTAATGGGGATGGAGAGAAGAAAGTAGGGGAAATGTCTGGTTTGTTTACTTTGGTCTCAGTATGATTTTGATGGTCGCTTTTGTTTGAAAATTTTTTGAAATGGACCCCCTCCCCCCCAAAATTTGAAAAAATATCTACCTGATGTTATGTGAAATCGGAGGAGAGGGAGGGATCCAATCGAAATTTTTGTAATAACCAAAATCATTTTTAGGGTCTTAATTTACAACTTTTATTTGAAAAAATTTTCAGCTGACCCCTTCTTCCCTCCCACGTGTTATGCAAAATTGGTGGGGAGGGAGAGGTCAGATTAAAAAAATTTTCAAACAAAAGTTGTAGATTGAAGTTCTGAAAATAATTTTGGTTATTACAAAAATTTTGATAAGACCCCTCCCTCCTCTCCAATTTTAAAAACAAATGATCCACCCCTTATAAACAAACTCATAAAACTAGACACTGGTCTCGTATACTGATTGACCTTAGTACCTTAACTCAGATTTTTTCCCCTCAAAGTAATCCGTTTATAATATCGTTTGTCATCGCTGTACGATTTTTCTCCCGCACAAATATCATTTAGAAAAGGAAAATACCTACGTCTAACCAATTCTCCACCAATTGGTCATTATTCAAACAATAAATTATGCGGCTCTCAATACCACAGCTATAAAAATTTCAGCAAAAAGGTTAACCTGGACTTAGGTAGTTCCTACAAACATGCCTCGCATTACGAGTACCTATCTACACACCAATCATTTCTACTCCTAACTTATCAAATTAATGGTTTTTCTATAGTTTCCCAATCTAAATAAATACATACCCACAAAACTCACTCACAGTTTTCAAGGTAGTATTGAATATTTCATGAAGTCGAATAGAGCTTTGAGCCGAGCAAGCATCATATTACTTAATTATACCGGAATAACAAAAAGTCTACCATCCGAAATACCCGCACTGACGCCAGCTCTTTAACGTGGAGAAGTATTAAATTACACACCACACGTCTTTGAAGCTGCGGACAATACACAATATAGAAAGAAAATCGCCTAAAGGTATTTTCTTATAGGTACACAATTAATAAATTACGCAGACGTTCGATAGCGATTGATACAGCAGCATTATAATCACGTTCGAAAGGTTATTTTGCGAAGCCTACGTGTAAGCTCTAAACCTCCAAGCCACATGCACATTGCACATACGATACAATACACTATACGGTCGTAATAACCAATATGTCAGATAATGTCGTTCGATATTAGTACGACACGACAGGTATAGGAAAATAGGTATAGGTAGGTATAAGCATATGATACCTAGTGTGTGTACTTCCAGTGTGCCTTATACTATATACAGAGTACACATATATAAAAGCTAATAACTCATATAGCTTCGTTATAAAATTTTATAGTTTTCGAAATGCAAATGATAAAAATAATCGTAAAAAAGGCGCACCTACAGCCCCGAAGCAATTCAAATATACCTAATTGTTTTAGTTTTTATGATATTCATTCATAACTTATTGGCATTTCGTATCTGAATTTGTACGTACACGTGCTTTAATTTTATATCGATTAATGATGATCAAATTCCAAGAATATCAAAAAATATTCCGACTAAAATCTCCGCACTATTTCGTAAAATCACAATAGGTAAAAATAATAAAAATATTTTCAACTTGATATCTATAACTACCTATGAGGAAATTTGCAATTAGCACGATGGAACTTTTTACAATGGATATGAAGATAATTATTACAGCAGGAAACCACTTCACTTTGTTATCATAATCACTAATTCGAAACGAAAAAAGCATATTTGAAAAAAAATACAAAACTTTCAATTGCATAAGTTAATATTTATTTTTCATCTTTGTAGAATTGAAAAAAAATCCTCCAGAATTTTTACGAATTTTCAATTAAACGATTTTGAATTTTTGCTAATTTTTCCGCAAAAGAAAGATTTTTGCCAATTTGCAAAAGTAAATTTAATTAATGATTTTTCAAAACTAAAAATTGCAAAAATTTTACAAGAAAAAACAATACAAACATTGAGAAGATAATTTTGTAATTTTTTGCAAAAAGGAAATTTGATAGTTCTCAGAAGTAAAAAGTTTTCATCAAATGTTTTCAATTTTTCACGAAAGTAAACTACGATAATCATGTCAATTATTTTTTGAAACGCAAAATCCAGGCGAATATTTTGAAAAATTTCCAGCATTTATAAATTACCAAAAATGTCTCAAAAAATCTTGACAAAAAGGAAATTTTTGAGACCTATTTTGTCAAAATTATCATTTCTCACAAATTTCATTTTGGGGATTTTTTTCAAAAACAGAATATTGCGAAAACCGTTTAGTAAATTTTTGAAAAAGAAAGAATTATTTTTGAGTATTTTTGTAAAAAAAAAAAAAAAAAAAAAATCTTAGGTAGTTTTTACAAGTTGATTTTTTATTTTTTTTTAGAAAAGTAAGTGAAATTGTCGTTTTATTTTTTCAAACGCAAAATGGCTAATATTTTTTCAGAACATTTTCATTTTTAACGCTTTTATGTAGGTATCGAAAAAAAAATGCAATCATTTTAAAGTAATTTTACAAAACACTTCCTATTTTTCACAACAGGGAAAGTCATGAATATTTTTTCCAAAATTTATCATTTCTTACAAAAATTGTTGCTTTTTTTTGCAGGAAGTAAATTTGTATTTTACAAAAAATGAAAAAACTCTCATTTATCGCAAATACAATTTTAGGAAAGGTAAAAAAGGATAATTCTCGAACTGAATATTGAGAATATCTTGGGAAATTTTTCTGCTAAAACATAAAAAGTGAATTATTTGAAGAAAAGGTTCTTTCTTTTCATGAAGAGCAAAATTAGAAATATTCTGAAATTTTTTACTCTTATCTTTTCGTTTTTTTGGTTATTTTTTTCAAATAAAAAACTAAAAAAAAACTAAAAAATTTTCTCGTACCTAAATCATTCTTCTCGAAGAAGAAATTTAGAACATTTTCCAGAAAAATCTTAATCTCTCACAAATGACTTTTTGCAAAATATTTTGCAAATGTAAAATTGGTAAATTTTTCCAAAACACAAAATTGCAAGTAGGTATTTTAAGAAAATTTTCTTTTTTTACGCAGAAAAATAATAGTTAAATTTTTGAAGAAAAAACCAAAACATTCTTTGTGAAAAAAATTTGCGAAAGTCAAATTGTAAATTTTTATCGAAAATGAAAAAATTATGAATTGGTATTTTTTTTTAAATTTGCAATTTTTTTCGCCATAAAATTTTATTACAGTTTTTCAAACAATTCTTTTATAGTTACTAGTTGAATTTTTGTAAGTTTTTTGCAAAATTAAAGTTTCAAACATCCAAGGAAATTATTTAATTTTGATGCTCAATTTTTTTACAGAAATAGAATTGCAAATTTTTCTCAAATGCAAAATTCCAAAATTATTAGTTTTTTTACTTCACAATTTTCGAGATTTTTTAAAAAAATTTTATAAAAAAATTTCCAGACCTTTAGAATTTTTTGAATTTTCTTTGAAAAAGTAAAATTGGGATTTTTTCCAAAAGAAAAATTGCAAATATTTTGTGAAAATTTTTCATTTTAAACACTTCCAATTTTCGCAAATATTTTTGCTAAGGAAAACTTGCACATTTTTTAATAAAAATTTTGATGACATTTCTTTTCTAATTTTTTCGCAAAAAAATGTGATCGTTTGGCAAAAAAAAAAAAAAAAAATCAAAAATTTGAACGGTACAAAATGAAAAATTTCCATAAAATATTTGCAATTTTGCAATGGAGAAAAGTTCTCCAAATTCTGTGAAAATTTTGCATTATGTACACTTCCAATTTTCATAATTTTTTCGTTAAAGGAAAATATAGAACTTTTTACAAAAATCATGCAATTTTCTCATAATTTTTTTTACCAAGAATGTTTACTTTTCATAAGCTGAATTTTTTCAAACGTGAAATTGCGAATATTTCCTGAAAAATTTTGGCCAAAAATATTACAAAGCACCAAAATGAATGAACAAATATTTTGCGAAATTCTATAATAGCACAGTGAAACATAAGCAATATTGTTTGTTCCCTTAAAACCAATCGATGGTACCCAAATAGACATTAGATCGAAATTTCCTATTCAGGAAGAAAATCACATTAATCCGTAATTTTCTCACAAATACTATAACCACACCAAACATGACACACTGCATTTCTCGTGAAATTGTTTCACTCGCGTGACAAACGCTACCATCGGAAAATTGTACCGTTACGTTGCCTTACAAATACATACATACATATTACACAGCATAGTATTTGAAAATCGACTTTAAACACTGTAAGTAAATTATTCGCTTATAAACAAGGTACAGACTACAGAGTGCACTGAATAAGTTGGCATATTGAAAAATCAATCGTAGATTCTCTAAATCGAAGTACCTTTATAACCACCAGAGAATAACTCAAATGCTTCGTTGCATTTTTATCTTTCGAACAGTTCATAGAAATACCTTTCTCATACAAAGGTATTCTGAGTTCTACACTTGATAAATTTCTTCCCATAATAACAGGTCCTGGATACCGGACAATATTTCCACGTAGGTTCGAAATTATTCTTCATTTAGAAGCAAAAAAAAACCGTTGAAATTCTGCTCAAATAATTCTTAAAATAATACAAATTTCATTTGAAATGTGACCCAGTGCTCTAGGCACTGTTTCTAATTCGTTTTGAAAAAATGTAATCGTGCTCCTAGTATCGTGCTTTTTATTACACGAATTTTGAGAATACTTGTATTTTCAAAATTAATTAACATTTCAACCTGACGCGAGTATTTTTTTCATTTCATTTACCGGAACGCATTCGCTCGTGTATTACATGCTTTTTAACCTGTACAAATACGTATACGAGCATTTTCGTGACACTGCTTACAATAATACGAGTACTCTGTGCGACCATAGGAGAAGATGGTATGAAAACTAAACGCGTCAAAACACACACGCCTTTTTTTTTAATCGCGTAAGGATGTAACTACACGGGCGCCATTACGTTTGTCTCCGTTATCTGATTATTCAGGCTACTTACCGAGGATTAAAAATAAATTACCGTTCATTGTTAACCCCGCGACTTGGAAACCTTGCTCTGCTCTAGCATTCGCCATGAGCCATGAGCACCTATAAATAGTAGGTATATATCGATGCCTATGTGTCGTGGTGCCGCATGCCGGTGCCGGCGTATGCGTGTGTATTTAAAACCAACATGCATATTTTACCATTGTACATGTTTATTGTCATGAACATCGTTACGTATTCTGGTCTGCTTCGGTTACGTACGTAAAATTATCGGCTAAGCATGGTTCGTCGTCGCGTCTCATATTCGCGATGCGCCGCACCACCAAAGATATCTACAATTTGTAGATACATACGTAAGATGAAACTGGATTGTTTATATTTATATACAGAGACGTCGATGTTGATACACGTACAAGAACACTTCCATTTCGGCATCTTCAGCAATCTGTTGTATACAGGGTGTCCCTACCGGTAAGGAATAACCAAGCTTGAGATTTGGATACATCTGAGTACCACTAACCAAAAACGTTATGTACATATGGTGCCTAAATTTGAAAATGAAGGAGCTACAAAGCTTTGAAAATTCATATTTTTCCAAACAAAATTAGTTGGCAACACTGCTTTCAATTTTTTTACGACTCTAGCAGTGGATAACACTTTGAAAAAGAAAAAAAAAGTTCTAAGCACATTTGATTGCCTACCTCTTAAATTGAAGGAGTTATAGCCAATTCAATTAATGAGACATAAAGATGCAAAATTCCTTCAGCACAAAACACATTTTGAAAGGAACAAAAAAAGTCATGTGAAAAATTTGCTTATCTTTGAAAGTGAAGGCGTTATGAAGCCTTGAACTTTAAAAATTCCGATTTTCTCAGCTTTCTAGCCCCTGGTCTTCATTTTCAAAGATAGACAAATTTTTTACATAACTTTTTTGTTCTTCTTAAAAAGTTACACCTGTTTTATCAAGTCTGGTTACTCTGAACAAGGACACCCTGTATACGTACGTTACATAGTATCTTCTAAATAAGTAATTTTCTTTTGTAATTTTTTTTTTTTTTTAGCTGGAGGTGTTGATGTTTGTTACTCGTATTGTACCATCACATCCCATACCATTTCAAAACCTATAATAAACGAAATTCAACATAATAGTAACTCAAGTACACCATACTATGGCAAAGCTTATTCATGAACATACCTATTGGTGTTTTGTTACGTGTCTAGTCTCAACAGCTGTGTTTACAAAGATTTGATGAAAGACTATTAAATTTTCATATGCTTCCTAGGAAAATATTTTTTTTAAATTTTGTTTATAAAAATGAAGGTTATAATTTTTTGAATAAAAATGCTTCCAATTTTAAAAAATTAATCAAGCTACCTCCTTCCAATATTTCAAAAAAATCTAAATTTTGAAAATTGATCTGATTTTTAAAAATATCCAAGTTTGAAAATTTACGAAAATTGTCCAAATTTCGAAAACTTGCTCTTTTAATTTTTTTGAAAATTTAGCCAAATTGTAGAAATTGAATGAAATATGAATATATAACCATTTTTTTTTCTTTTTTTACCAGTTTATAAAATTTTCATTAAATTTTCAAAATTTCACAATCTATAAAACCTTAAAAATTCCGTGTTTAGGTATTTTTTATTTTTTAAATTAAATTAAAATGGGTAAAAACCTGACTCCAAAAAAATTATTACATTATTTAAAAAATACAAAAAAAAAATCAAAATTGTAAAAATAGACCAAACATTGAAAATTGATCTTTAATTTTTTTTCAAAAGGTAAATTTGAAAAATTGATCTATTTTCAAAAATGCTGTTTTATATATTTTGAATTTTGAAAATCCATAATTAATTAATTATTAAGGTAAAAATACAAAATTGGGTAATATTCAAATTTTAATAAATTTTTACGATTTAGCCAAATTTTCAAAAAAAAAAAAAAAAATGAAAAGGACAGTTTTTGAAATTGGGTTAGGTTTTGCAATTTCCCAAATTTGGTAGGTAGATAATCTAAATTTTAATAAAATCTTCAAATTGGATCAATTTGAAAAATTCAGCAAAATTTTCAAAAAAAAAGTACCTAAGTATAATTATAAATTAATTATCAGTGATATAAGTAAATCATTAAATTTTGAAAATTAGTGAAATGTTTTAGTGTACTTGGTACAAATCATTAAAATTGGGCGAATTTGGAAAATGTAGTCAATAATTTAAAAAAATGTCCATTTTCTAAAATTTAGTCACATAACAATTTTCAAAATTTGGCTGTTTTTTTGAAAATTGGCCTAAATTTTCATTTAAGATTTTAATAGGTTAAGTTTTGAAATTTTCAAAATCAATCTACGACCGAACGTTGAAGACTGAATTTTGAAAAATTTATCTAAAATAATGTAGAAAATAGATTGAATTTTATTAATTTATTATTTGAAAATTATCTAATTTCGTATTTCTACCACTTGAGCCCTATAGATGCAAAATCCGCCAAGTCCACTTTTTGAAATTTTTGAGGGGAGGCGAAAAACGTAAATTTGAGATTTTGATTTTTGGAAATGTGACTTCATATAAATGGGTTGTTATTTACGCATTGAGTATATGTTGTTGGCAGTAGTGTCGGGTAAGATGTTTGGTCACAGAAACGTTTCGTAACTGAATCAGAAACCTTCTAAAACTAGCTGTTTTTGAATGGAAGAGCGATCTTTGATGGCCGATTACTTGTGTAAAAACTGGACTTGTCGGATTTTCTTGTTGTGGGTCGATGGAGGATGGTACCTAGTATACGAATCGCGAAAAAAGTGAATTTCGAAAAAATATGGACTTGGCGGATTTCGCATCTATAGGGCTCAATTATAAATTTTCACCAAATTTTCAAAACTGTAAAAATCGATCAACATTTTAAAGATTTAGTAGGCACTTAATATATTTAAAAAATTCAGAAAATTATCAATTATAAGAATTTAGCTGAGTTTGTAAAATCAGTCAAATATTATATATAATAGGTATGTAATTTAAAACATGTGGTCAAATTGAAAATTATACTTTCTAAATTTTTTTAAAATGTTGGTTAATTGAACATTGCCTCTTTCATGTTTTTCAAAAATTTTGGTGGTCAACTTTTAGAATTTGTTCCAACATTCCAAATTTATTAAAATTTGAACATTATTCAATTTTGAATTTTTATCAAATTTTTGAAGATTGGGCTTTTAAAACTTTGTATAAATTCAAGTAAATTTTAAAAAATGATATCATTTTTAAAAATACCTAGGTATATATTAAAATTTGAAAATGACCAAAGTAAAACTTTTCATTGAATTTTATCCTTTTTTTTATTTATTTTTTTTTAATTGATTTTTTCAAGTTTTTTGAAAATTTAGCCAATTTTTAGAAGTGTTATTAATTTTGAAAATTTACTAAAAGTTTTATTGAATTTTGAAACGCATTTAAAAAATTAACAAATGGCAAGTAGGTAAATATTGTAAGAATTTCTTAATTTTTGGTAAGCGATCTTTTAAAAATTGTTTAGAAATCGAGTGAACCTTATATATAAATGCCTTAAATTTCAAAAATTGAACTTTTTCCCCCTGAAAATTCAGCTAAATTTTCAAAGTTAAGTAATCAAAATCTATTTTTTTTATTTTTTGTCTAATTTAGATGAACAAAATTTTGAAAGCTATAAGTAAAAATTTTCTAAAAAAATCGTGTCAATTGAGTTGATCGAAAATCAGCTGACTCAATAAGCTGACATTGAGTTGGTGTTTTTAATTTTTCAAGAAGCAGGTCGCAGCTGACTAGCTGTAATTTAATTTAGCGATTCGGAATTTCTCTGTACGCACTACACGTACAACAAGACAGTGCTATGATTTGTGTACAGATTTGATAAGTTGTTATTATCAGCGGGGGTCATATCAAATGGGGTGAAGAAGTTTCGCAACAAAATACATACGTGAGATCAGGGTTGAGGGCGGTGCGCGGGTTCGCTGCGTTGAATTTCTCATTAACGAAGGCGCGACCAAAAAAAAAAACCGGACTCTGATTTTTATTATCGAGTCGATGTTCGACAAAATACGTTTACTCGTACGTAGAGTCTTAGACCAAGAGACAGTTGGGCTGATAAACGAGTATATGAAGCGCATTAATACGGGAGTTTATCAATCGCCTACGCCTACCTTTCTTCCTACATGCACATGTTAAAAAGGTAGAAGAATAAGAAGGAGAGGTTTTAAAAAAAAAGATGCAAACGTACGCCAAACTCGTTGATCGTATATTTTACGTAACCTGGAAGCCTCAGCACAACCGGACACCATTCAATTCTATTATTGCAACGCCATTCATCTGGTGATATAGCTTGGGTGTATTGTCTGCGGATGTCGAAAATACGAGTACCTCTCTATTTAAAATAAACGTCGGTAATTTATAACGTCGTTATCGATGATAAGTTTTATTGGTGATGGTGTTTTTACGTGCCAACGTTGTCGTGTCATAATAATATACTTCTCGTTATAAATCAGCGTCAAAGGCGAGTGTGTCTAGCGTCATTCTACGCGAGTAAGTAAAGAGGTTTGTGTGAATTCGCAATGCCGATACGATGCGAATATATCGTATGACGATATATTAGGCGAGCCAAAAGCAAGGTTTTTGTTAATTACAAAAGACCCTCGTCGAGTCAGTTCAATTCTAAGTGCTAGTTTCAATGTACGAATTCGATCCTATCATCATCATCGTATCATGCGTTCGGTTTGAATTACACCAAACGAGCCAGAGAGACGACTGAGACGTGGCTTGGCGGCGGAAAACTTTCAATTTGTTAATTGTCTAACATCGAATACGCGACTCTTTTTCCATTCCAGAGGTTGAGAGGTACCACTTAACCCTTTGGAGGTTCTGATACTTCCCACAGATGAAATTTTATTTGCTTTCAATCAGGATATGAGGCATCTCCACCAGTGAACAAAACAGCTTTGAAGTTGAACTTTGAGGTCATACTGGTGTCGGAAATTGAGAATTTTGAAAAACAACATTCACTTCATTTCCGACTAGCAGAATTACAATACATTGAAAAAATTGATGTGATGTATTAGAGAATCACAATATGAAGTAGGAAATCAAAAGCATTTTTGGGAAAGAATGACAGTGTAATTAAAAAAGTATTTATTATCCCCCACCCCCCCAAAAAAAGTGATACTCCGACTTCCAGTGTAGCCACAACAGGAAGTGGTTTAGAAAAAATTGCTTTCAAAAAAAAGACAGAGGGGGATAAAATCTAGGTCATAAAGAGGGGGATTTTCCAAAAATTTAACCCTCAAGTCGGAAAATGCAAACAAATTCAGGTAAAAATACTGTAAAAAGACAAAAAAAAGACAGATGTGGATGAAAAGAGAATTTCCACAATTCCGACTTGGTTATAATAGATATTTCACGAACTCAAACATAATGTGGTACATTAGAGCTAATTTCAGATTGTGGATAAAAGCATTTGCGTGTTTTGACATTTTTCAGAATTGGTTCTGATAGGACTTTAGCAATGTGTAAGTTTGGGAAGTGTATGTTCAGGTAGCCTGCACCTTGAGTAAAAGGTGATTCATTTCTAATTAACATTTCCGAGTAAAATATTTGGCGATTCGAGGATGGCTTTGATTAGAGCTTTTTTTCAACCTCTTTAAAAATTTTTGACTCAAGGCAAAGTTGTTCAACTTGCTTATTTCAGTCGGACTGTAAGAACATGTGAAATTGAGCACTGTTATGTTTGGCTAGTCTGTCCTTTGAATGAAAAGTCCTTCATTTCGATTAGCAATTCCGACTGAAAAATAAGGTGAATAGTGGTTTGCTTTGATGTGAGCTTTTTTTCAAACGTTTTCAAACTTTTTGACTCAAAGCAAAGTTTTCCAAAACGATTATCCCAGTAGGATTTTAGCAATTTGTAAAATTTAGCACAGTATCTTTGAGTAGTCTGTCCATTGAACAAAAGGTTATTAATTTCCAATAAAAATTCCGACTGAAATATTTGACGAATCGAGGTTGGCTTTGATGAGAGCTTTATTTCAACCCAATTAAAATTTTTTGACTCAAAGCAAAGTTTTTCAACTTCTTCAGTCGAGTCGGAATTGCCTGACTTGTATAATTTAGCAAGTATGTTGGGCTAATCCATTGTTTGAATGGAAAGTGCTTCATTTCAATTAACAATTCCGACAGTAAAATTTACCAAATGGAGGTTTTCTTTGAAACGAGGGTTATTCCAGCCCTTTTGAAAATTTTTGACCTAAAGCAAATCTTTCCAAAATTATTAATCAAGTAGGACTTTACCAATGTGTAAAATTGAGCACTGTATGTTTGGCTAGTCTGCCATTTGAATGAAAAGTGCTTCATTTCAATTAACAATTCCGACTGTAAAATTTGGTGAATTGTGGTTTGCATTGATTAGAACTTTTTTTAAACCCTTTAAAATTTCTTGACTCAAAGCAAAGTTTTCCAAAGCGATTATCCTAGTAGGACTTTAGAAATTTGTAAACTTGAGCACAGTATGTTAGGGTAGTCTGTCCATAGAATGAAAGGTAATTAATTTCAAATAACAATTTCGACTGAAATATTTGACGAATTGAGGTTGGCTTTGATGAGAGCTTTTTTTCAACCCCATTAAAATTTTTCAATTTGAAGCAAAGTTTTTCAACTTGCTCAGTCGAGTCGGAATTGCCTGATGTGTATAATTGATCGACTATGTTGGGCTAATCCTTTGTTTGAATGGAAAGTGCTTCATTTCGATAAACGATCCGACTGAAAAATTTGACAAATGAAGGTTGAGATTGATGAGAACTTTTTTTCAAACCTTCAGCCAAACATTACCAACATGTGAAATTGAGCACTGTATGTTTAGCTAGTCTGTCCTTTGAATAAAATGTGCTTCATTTCGATTAGCAATTCCGACTGAAAAATTTGGTAAATCGTGGTTTGCTTTGATTAGAGCTTTTTGTTAACCTTTTAAAATTTTTTTGACTCAAAGTAAAGTTTTCCAAAATGATTATCCCAGTAGGACTGCAGCAATTTGTAAAATTGGGCACAGTATGTTTTGGTAGTCTGTCCATTGAATGAAAGGTAATTGATTTCAATTCAGAATTCCCACTGAAATATTTGGCGAATCTAGGTTTGCTTTGATGAGAGCTTTATTTTGTACCTTTTGAAATGTTTTGACTCGAAGCAATGTTGTTCAACTTGCTCAATCAAGTCGGAATTGTCTGACATGTATAATTGAGGGAGTATGTTGAGCTAATCCTTTGTTTGAGTGTAAAGTGCTCCTGGGATAATCATTTTGAAAAACTTTGCTCTAAGTCAAAAAATTTTAAAAATGTTGATAAAAAGCTCCAATCAAAGCAAACCACGATTCACCAAATTTTCCAGTCGGAATTGTTAATCAAAATGTAGCACTTTCCATTCAAACAATGGATTAGCCTAACATACCATTACAATTATACAAGTCTGGGAATTCCGACTCAATTTGGTAAGTTGAAAAACTTTGCTCGAGTCAAAATATTTGAAAAGGTTTGAAAAAAAGCTTGCTCAATTTTACATCATCGGTAAAGTCCTACTCGATTAATAATTTTAAAAAGCTTTGCTTCAAGTCAAAAAATTGTTAATGGGCTGCATAATAGCTCACATCAAAGCAAACCTCAATTCGACAAATTTTTCAGTCATAATTGCTAATTGAAATAATTCATTTTTCATTAAAACGACAAACTAGCCAAATGTACACGGCCCAGTTTTGCACATTGGTGAAATCCTACTCGGAGTCAAAATATTTTAATAGGGTTGGAAAAAAGCTCTCATCTAAGCCAACATCGATTTGTCAAATATTTCAGTCGGAATTGTTATTTGAAATAAATTACCTTTCATTCAATGGACAGACTACCCAAACATATAGTGTTCAATTTTACAAATTTCTAAAATCCTACTAGAATAATCATTTTGGAAAACTTTGCTTTGAGTCAAAAAAAATTCGAAAGCTTGAAAAAAAGCTCTAATCACAGCAAACCACAATTTACGAAATTTTTCAGTCGGAATTGTTAATCAAAATGAAGCAACTCTCATGCAAAGGACAGACTAGCCAAACATATAGTATTAAATATTACACATTGGTAAAGTCCTACTCAAATAATAATTTTAGAAAGCTTTGCTTTGAGTGAAAAAATTTAAAAAGGGCTGAATAAAAGCTCAAATCAAAGCAAACCTCAGTTCAACAAATTTTTCAGTCGGAATTGTTAATCAAAATGAAGCAACCTTCATTCAAAGGACAGACTAGTCAAACCTACAGTGCTAAATTTTCCACATTGGTGAAATTCTACTCGCATAATCATTCTAAAATGCTTTGCTTCGAGTCAAAATATTTTAATTGGGTTGAAAAAAAGCTCTCATCAAAGCCAACCTCGATTTGTCAAATATTTCAGTCGGAATTGTTACTTGAAATAAATTACCTTTCATTCAATGGACAGACAACCCAAACATATAGTGTTCAATTTTACAAATTTCTAAAATCCTACTAGGATAATAATTTTGGAAAACTTTGCTTTGAGTCAAAAAAAATTCAAAAGCTTGAAAAAAAGCTCCAATCAAAGCAAACCATAATTTACCAAATTTTTCAGTGGGAAATGTTTATCAAAATGAAGCAACTCTAATGCAAAGGACAGACTAGCCAAACATATAGGTAGTATTAAATATTACACATAGGTAAAGTCCTACTCAAATAATAATTTTAGAAAGCTTTGCTTCGAGTGAAAAAATTTAAAAAGGGCTGAATAAACGCTCACATCAAAGCAAACCTCAATTCAATAAATTTTTCAGTCGGAATTGATATTTGAAATTAATTACCTTTCATTCAATGGACAGACTTCCCAAACATACTGTGCTCAATCATACAAATTTCTAAAGTCCTACTAGGATAATCGTTTTGGGAAGCTTTGCTTTGAGTCAAAAAAAATTTAAAATTTGAAAAAAAGCTCCAATCAAAGCAAACCACAATTTACCAAATTTTTCAGTCGGAATTGTTAATCAAAATGAAGCAACCTTCATTCAAAGGACAGACTAGTCAAACCTACAGTGCTAAATTTTCCACATTGGTGAAATTCTACTAGCATAATCATTCTAAAAATATGCTTTGCTTCGAGTCAAAATATTTTAATAGGGTTGGAAAAAAGCTCTCATCAAAGCCAACCTCAATTTGTCAAATATTTCAGTCGGAATTGTTATTTGAAATAAATTACCTTTCATTCAATGGACAGACAACCCAAACATATTATAGTGTTCAATTTTACAAATTTCTAAAATCCTACTAGGATAATAATTTTGGAAAACTTTGCTTTGAGTCAAAAAAAATTTAAAATCTTGAAAAAAAGCTCCAATCAAAGCAAACCACAATTTACCAAATTTTTCAGTCGGAATTGTTAATCAAAATTAAGCAACCTTCATTCAAAGGACAGACTAGACATACATACGATGCTCAATTTTATCTCATTGGTAATGTCCTACTTGAATAATAATTTAAGAAAACTTTGCTTTGAGTCAAAAAAAATTTAAAAGCTTGAAAAAAAGCTCCAATCAAAGCAAACCATAATTTACCAAATTTTTCAGTCGCAATTGTTAGTCAAAATGAAGCAACCTTCATTCAAAGGACAGACTGGACATACATACAGTGCTCAATCTTAGCTCATTGGTAATGTCCTACTTGAATAATAATTTAAGAAAGCTTTGCTTCGAGTGAAAAAATTTAAAAAGGGCTGAATAAAAGCTCACACCAAAGCAAACCTCAATTCAATAAATTTTTCAGTCGGAATTGATATTTGAAATTAATTACCTTTCAATGGACAGACTTCCCAAACATACTGTGCTCAATCTTACAAATTTCTAAAGTCCTACTAGGATAATCGTTTTGGAAAGCTTTGCTTTGAGTCAAAAAAAATTTAAAATCTTGAAAAAAAGCTCCAATCAAAGCAAACCACAATTTACCAAATTTTTCAGTCGGAATTGTTAATCAAAATGAAGCAACCTTCATTCAAAGGACAGACTAGTCAAACCTACAGTGCTAAATTTTCCACATTGGTGAAATTCTACTTGCATAATCATTCTAAAATGCTTTGCTTCGAGTCAAAATATTTTAATAGGGTTGAAAAAAAGCTCTCATCAAAGCCAACCTCAATTTGTCAAATATTTCAGTCGGAATTGTTATTTGAAATAAATTAACTTTCATTCAATGGACAGACTACCCAAACGTATTGTAGTGTTCAATTTTACAAATTTCTAAAATCCTACTAGGATAATCATTTTGGAAAACTTTGCTTTGAGTCAAAAAAAAATGAAAAAGCTTGCAAAAAGGCTCTAATCAAAGCAGCAAACCACAATTCACCAAATTTTTCTGTCGGAATTGTTAATCAAAATGAAGCAACCTTCATTCAAGGGACAGATTAGACATACATACAGTGCTCAATTTTACCTCATCGGTAATGTCCTACTTGAATAATAATTTAAGAAAGCTTTGCTTCGAGTGAAAAAATTTAAAAAGGGCTGAATAAAAGCTCACATCAAAGCAAACCTCAATTCAACAAATTTTTCAGTCGGAATTGCAAATTGATATGATTCAGTTTTCATTAAAAGGACAAACTAGCCAAATGTACAAGACCCAGTTTTGCACATTGGTGAAATGAAATCCTACTTGGATAATCATTCTAAAATGCTTTGCTTCAAGTCAAAATATTTTAATAGGGCTGAAAAAAAGCTCTCATCAAAGCCAACTTCAATTTGTCAAATATTTCAGTCGGAATTGTTATTTGAAATAAATTACCTTTCATTCAATGGACAGACTACCCAAACATATAGTGTTCAATTTTACTAATTTCTAAAATCCTACTAGGATAATCATTTTGGAAAACTTTGCTTTGAGTCAAAAAAAATTTAAAAGCTTGAAAAAAAGCTCTAATCAAAGCAAACTACAATTTACCAATTTTTCAGTCGGAAATGTTTATCAAAATGAAGCAACTCTCATGCAAAGGACAGACTAGCCAAACATATAGGTAGTATTAAATATTACACATAGGTAAAGTCCTACTCAAATAATAATTTTAGAAAGCTTTGCTTTGAGTGAAAAAATTTTAAAAGTGCTGAATAAAAGCTCGAATCAAAGCAAACCTCAGTTCAACAAATTTTTCAGTCGGAATTGTTAATCAAAATGAAGCAACCTTCATTCAAAGGACAGACTAGTCAAACCTACAGTGCTAAATTTTCCACATTGGTGAAATTCTACTCGCATAATCATTCTAAAATGCTTTGCTTCGAGTCAAAATATTTTAATAGGGTTGAAAAAAAGCTCCCATCAAAGCCAACCTCGATTTGTCAAATATTTCAGTCGGAATTGTTGCTTGAAATAAATTACCTTTCATTCAATGGACAGACAACCCAAACATATAGTGTTCAATTTTACAAATTTCTAAAATCCTACTAGGATAATAATTTTGGAAAACTTTGCTTTGAGTCAAAAAAAATTTAAAAGCTTGAAAAAAAGCTCCAATCAAAGCAAACCATAATTTACCAAATTTTTCAGTCGGAATTGTTAATCAAAATGAAGCAACCTTCATTCAAAGGACAGACTGGACATACATACAGTGCTCAATCTTAGCTCATTGGTAATGTCCTACTTGAATAATAATTTAAGAAAGCTTTGCTTCGAGTGAAAAAATTTAAAAAGGGCTGAATAAAAGCTCACATCAAAGCAAACCTCAATTCAATAAATTTTTCAGTCGGAATTGATATTTGAAATTAATTACCTTTCAATGGACAGACTTCCCAAACATACTGTGCTCAATCTTACAAATTTCTAAAGTCCTACTAGGATAATCATTTTGGAAAGCTTTGCTTTGAGTCAAAAAAAATTTAAAATCTTGAAAAAAAGCTCCAATCAAAGCAAACCACAATTTACCAAATTTTTCAGTCGGAATTGCTAATCGAAATGAAGGACTTTTCATTCAAAGGACAGACTAGCCAAACATAACAGTGCTCAATTTCACATGTTCTTACAGTCCGACTGAAATAAGCAAGTTGAACAACTTTGCCTTGAGTCAAAAATTTTTAAAGAGGTTGAAAAAAAGCTCTAATCAAAGCCATCCTCGAATCGCCAAATATTTTACTCGGAAATGTTAATTAGAAATGAATCACCTTTTACTCAAGGTGCAGGCTACCTGAACATACACTTCCCAAACTTACACATTGCTAAAGTCCTATCAGAACCAATTCTGAAAAATGTCAAAACACGCAAATGCTTTTATCCACAATCTGAAATTAGCTCTAATGTACCACATTATGTTTGAGTTCGTGAAATATCTATTATAACCAAGTCGGAATTGTGGAAATTCTCTTTTCATCCACATCTGTCTTTTTTTTGTCTTTTTACAGTATTTTTACCTGAATTTGTTTGCATTTTCCGACTTGAGGGTTAAATTTTTGGAAAATCCCCCTCTTTATGACCTAGATTTTATCCCCCTCTGTCTTTTTTTTGAAAGCAATTTTTTCTAAACCACTTCCTGTTGTGGCTACACTGGAAGTCGGAGTATCACTTTTTTTGGGGGGGTGGGGGATAATAAATACTTTTTTAATTACACTGTCATTCTTTCCCAAAAATGCTTTTGATTTCCTACTTCATATTGTGATTCTCTAATACATCACATCAATTTTTTCAATGTATTGTAATTCTGCTAGTCGGAAATGAAGTGAATGTTGTTTTTCAAAATTCTCAATTTCCGACACCAGTATGACCTCAAAGTTCAACTTCAAAGCTGTTTTGTTCACTGGTGGAGATGCCTCATATCCTGATTGAAAGCAAATAAAATTTCATCTGTGGGAAGTATCAGAACCTCCAAAGGGTTAACTTACTGTACTTGCTAGCTCTTGTATCTAGAAGATTAACCGCCGCTCTTATACAAAAGTAAACCTGATAATGAAATCGACGTTAATTTCATTCATTTGTATGCATAACCTCAACTCTATTCTTTATCAAAGCATCACGTTTTTAAGTTATCTTGTACATATAGCAGGGCTACAGCATCAGCATCATGGCAAGAAGAGAGCATCTCCATACTACATGATTTTATCTAGTCGTATTTTTACTACCGGTACCCTATCTACGTATATAATCCAGCAACTGCAAGAACATGTTTTTATCTCGATTATTTTTAGTTTTTTATTTATCTTTCTTCTACAGAAATCCCAAAGATTCTTGTTAATATTTCCCCGAAAAACTTCCAAGTGAATTATTAGAGGTGACTGGGTTTTTGAGATAATTAAAAAAAGTAGTAATAAGGTAAAGAATGTAGTTAGTTGCTGTAACGATCAACCATCTGGTTAGGCTTTTTCAATGAACTTATAATCTTGATGGGTGACTCGGTACGGAGCTTATCTGCCAAGGAAGCCATACCAAGATGGTCGATGAGGTAAGTTAATGTGGAAAATGCATCGTCATTTAGATTCCACTATGCTCATTGGTTAAAGATGCTGAATGATGTAACGAATGTTTCAGCTAGATTACTGACGTCTGTATGAGAAACACCGTTATCAATTCTTCACCATCTTTTACGTACCGCAACATATAGTAGCCAAAGGTTTACGTTGTGGTTTGCAAAAATATTGGATAGGATGTTGAACTAGATGTGAATGGCGGTGGCTTTGTTGATTAAGTGCTATTTTAAATGTGGTGAATTGCTGGAGGAAAGAAGGAATTGATTATTCGGCAACTGGCCAGCATGAAGCTCAAATCAAATCAAGTCGAGAGGGTTCCTGCCGACAAGAGAACTTTGCCAACTCTTTAATATTCAAAATTGAAGGAGAGGGAGGGGTCCGATCGAAATTTTTGTAATAACCAAAATTATTTTCAAGACTTGAAGCTACAACTTTTGTTTGAAAATTTTTTCAGTTGGACCCCTCCTTCCCCACCGATTTTGCATAACACTCCGAAGATACCAATTAAAAATTATAAGAGTGAAGGAGGAAAATTTTTTCAAATAAAAGTTGTAGATTAAGATCCTAAAAATAATTTTGATTATTATAAAAATTTCGATTGAATCTATCTTTCTCCACCGATTTCACATAAGATCAGATAGAAACTTTTTCAAAATTTGGGAGGGGCCAAATTGAAAAAATTTTCAAACAAAACTTGTAGGCCGTGGTCCTAGAAATAATTTTTCTTATTATAAAATTTTCGATTAGACCCTTCCCTCCACTCCAGTTTCGCATAATATGACTTAGATACTTATATAGTATGAGTGTTATTTATGTATCATCAAAAATCGGCGGGGAAGCAGGGGTCCAATTGAAGCAATTTTCAAACAAAAGTTGTAGCTTGAAATCTTAGAAATAATTTTGCTTATTACAAAAATTACGATTGGACCCCTCCCTCCCCTCCAATTATGGATATCAAGTATTATTTTGGTATTGGACTTGGTAAATTTCACGATGGTGTCAAAAAAGCAGTACTGCGGCGATCCACTTTTATTACAGAGCCCCCTGGAGCGATTCGAGTGCGTTGGAGAAAACTAAACTTTTGCTGGAGGCTCGAGACTTCTTCGAAAATGGTCGAAATCGACATCTGAGCTATTTTCGCAATTTTCAAAAATTCGTTAAAATCGAAAAATCAACTTCGGCAGCTCAAAATTTGGCCCTGAAGTCTGTGTGACATGCTCTTTTAGTGAGCTAAATTTCCGTTCAATCGGAGTCGATGAGTTGCCAGATCCCCTTGTGAATTTTATCTTGTAGTTTTTTCTTTGTATTTCTACTAAAATTTTTCGTTTCAAACCCATTTCAAAATATTTAATCAAGTAATTTTTTTTTCTAAAAACAATTTCAAAAATTTTCCTTATTTATTTTCAGAAATTTGCCATATTTTTCAATTTCATTCGAAACATTATTTATTCATTGTAGTTGATTCATACTTAATTCATTTCAATTTTTTTTTTTTGGAAATTGAAAAAAAAATATTTTCACAATTTTTTCAAACTAAATTTTTCCTTGTAAGATCCCATGAGTAACTGACGTGAGTATCCTTTAGAATTTCCACCAAATTTTTCTTAAATTAAAAAAGTCTCAAGTTGAAAAAAAAATTATTTTAAGTATATTTTTATAGATATTTTTTTCATTTTTGAAGAGTGAAGATTTTATAGCTTTGTAAATAATTTTTTGGGGCTAAAAATTTCTGTTTTGAAAAAAATCGATCAAGATTTTTCAAATTTTTAGAAATTTTTGAAATCAGATCAATTTTTGTAATATGACTATTTTTTTCAAAAAATTCAACAAAATTTTCAAAATTCAAAAATTTTTCAAAAAATTTAATTGTAAAAGTGTGATAAATTTTTCTGATTTAAAAAAATCATAAGGTCAGATTTACTATCTGATTTTTCAAAAATAAAAAAATCAGCTAAAATTGGCTCATTTTTATGAAAAAAAATTTCAGAAATTCAGAATTCAATGTCTTCTTGTGAAATAATTATTCAAGATAACCAGAATACTAATTCATCTACAGATGCTGTTGATCACTTCTCAATCTGAAAATTCATCCACAAGTTTATTACAGGTACAAATAGCACACGTTGTATTTCAAATTGGCCAACACTGCAGAAGAGGAATAAAGAGGGAAGGCTCCATTCATATTGACTTTCGCTCGTAAAACGTTCTTTCGCCAAAAAATCACCATAAAATTTAACATAAAGGTCACAACACACTGTTACAACTCGATGTTGGCGAATATTTTGGCGTCTCGGATACACTTATACGTGCTTCATTAAGAGGACGTGAACTTGCCTCTAAATTAATAGTCGTGTTGTAAAATTCCTACATACACATCTATTCGGCTACGACCAGCACCGCGCACTATGCTCGAACCTCGAAGAAGAAGTAAAGAGAGAGAAAAAAAACACCAAAACGAATCATCAATTCACCAGTCGACAAATGTTATCAGTAGAACACCGGTCTGAATAACAAATAGGTATTTTAAGAAGAGACATTTCGCAATAAAATGAGGCAGAAAAATCACAGAAAAGTGCTAGGTACTTTATCAGCAATATAAAGATAGAGATTTCGTGTTCTAAGTGGAAACTCTACATTGGCCGGATGCGATTTCAATTGCATACTCATACGTCGTGATAAAATTCAATTTGAATAAGTATATTCGCTCGTACGTGAATTGGAAGGAACGATACGAACAAACCTGAGCACCAGACAAGTTCGTAAGAAAAAACCTCGACAAAGAGATTCCGTCTTGGTGGAAAATTAAACCAACTTTCGAGATACGTAATTTCTTTTGAAAAACATTATTCGGCACGGCAGATTAATTTCGGACAAGGCGTGCGACGAGATAAAATTAACCCAGTTTGTGTATAACTGTTTTACTAGCTTAATGAGGGTGATAGTTGCCACTGTCGAGAAACCGAGAGAGAGAAAAAGAAACTTCCAAATATCAACACATCCTATGTCGAGTCGAGCACCCATCCAGCCCTTGTCATGTGCCACACACGCTTCTCGTACATTTTGGACGAATGTCTGAATCGTTTTATGCGTTTAACCGAGCGATTTACTTGAGCTTGTAATAGCGAGACGTGTGTTTTTAAGAGATTCTCTAGATTTACACTGCTTCTGCTTCTTATTGTAATTTTGTACTCGTGTACATTGTACGTCTCGTCTAGTCGTCTTGTAATGCTTGCGAGAGACACAAGAGTGAGAATCGGGTGGTTGTAATTTTCACGCTATACATGGCGAATTTTTCTCTCATTTCTGTCGTTCACTTACGCTAAAATAGACCTGCAGACAATTACCGAGGGGTTAAGTGACAGCTTAATGAATAGACGTTTGAACAACTCGTCGCAGTTCGCGTACTTTGTATGTATTCTGAGTATATGAATAAGTTTCCGTCGCGTTAGAGAGCATGTTTGTACATTGTGTTCAGTACAACACCGAGAGATGAACGAAACAACTGCAGTGCAGTGTACGATTAGTCGGTACCATTGGCGGGCTTGTTGCGCTCTATCGTGGGGTAAATTCGTAAACGAGATTTTTAGGGTGAATGAAGTGATGAAGTTTTGTAATGGAATAGTGTCAAGAGTATTTTGAAGGGGCTACTTTGAATCGGAGCAGGAAACAGAAAAATTATAGAAATTTTCAGTCCCAGGATTGAACTTTTTGAATGAAAATTTGTAGACAGAGAATTTATTGAAAATGAAATTGAAAACTTAATTTTTTGACATCTGTGACCCAAATTCATCGATGTTGACCAAAAACCACACACATCTAAATGAACTCTCACAGCAGATTGGAACCAAACTAAAAGCCCACAGTGATAAAAACCAGATCACCACAGAAATCAATGGTACACCCATTATCCCCATTACACTCCAAATACTCGATAAAACCTGCAATGAAAATATTTCAAACGCCACAAATCACTCATCCACGACACGAACCCTGGAATTAAATTACCAATACCCGAACCGCAATCACAAAGGCGTATTCTCGTCAAATTTAAATCTCAACTAAACATATTCGAACCCATTATATACCAAACCAGGCACACATTACGAACAATCCCATCACAATCGATTCCATATGATCACCTTTCGAACGATAAGTTAGATCACAATGTACCAGAGATTATCATAGCGATGGGTGTCTACGCTGGATAATCGACGACCATGATTACTCGAGCTCGAGTACTGCTCCAGCGAATGCATCGCTGCTTCGTCTTATTTACGAGACAGCAGCTGTTTTGGTGAAAACATCATATTCCTAGTGTAGTCCTCGACCTGGTTGTAATTTAGCCGAAAAAGAAAGAGAATTTCTAGCGACGTCGAATAACAGAAAACCGGAAACGATGGGAGTGCCGCGAACAAAACACTGCAGTTCAGGACACGACGCGGTGCGACGCGTTTCAAGAGGGTGACAACGACGACGTATGCGGCCAGGCGTCCAAAACGCAGCAAAAAATATAAAGAAATGACGTCACCGAACCGATGTTTGATTTAAGAATGTATTGTTCGAGGTATCCTGCTTTGTTTTCATTATTTCCATCCATCAGTCGAAAAGTTAATTGGGTGGCACGTGCGTTGCGCGTTCAAAGGCGTACGAATTTTTTCTCTTTTTTCGAGAACGCGAGTACTCCACCAAGACCATTAGTCATAGATGAGGTAAGACGGATGACATACAAATGAGCCCACGGAACCTACGAGTAGACAATTACACTCGCAGAGGTTTGAAAAGTTGGAAACCTTGTTTATTGAAATAGGTAAGTGTATTTACTATAGTGCCATGTGCATAAGACTTGCAAGACTGCTCGCATCAATGAGAGAACTGGTTTCTGAGATGAATATGGTTTACAATTTATTAATACACGTTTATGAGGGATACTCGACAGACATCGTGCTGAAGTCGTTTGTTAATAAAGGCACGTCTGTGTCTACCTAGCCAAGTAACGCTGCTTGTTGTTTACGAGTATTTCATCTCTCTTCACTTTGCAGATGATGTCGATTATAGTTTTACGAGAATTTCTTTTAAACCGATTTGAAATTCTCAAAAATCTACATTGCAGCGAGAGCACAGGAAGAAGAAAAAGCCAAAAAAGAGGAAAACTTCTTCATCGACTCCGAAAAGCTCAAATTTTAATCTCACCCAACTTGACCGTGATTAACAAAGAAAAAAAGATTCCCAATATTCACTTTTTGGAACCTGAAAAGGGATGGAGATGAGATGACTTAAGAAGCTAAAATTTACACTTCCCCAAAAAAAGGGTCACTCCAAATGTCGAAACCCCAATAAGGCACATTATACAGTAAGAACTCTGTATGCCAAATTACAATCACTTAAGTCATCTGATTTGGGCTGCGGGCTGATCAACTCACCAAAAAAAGGGGTAAAACTATGAAATTCATTTTTGACCCCTACACATGAGTAAAATTAGATCCAAAAGTCAAAACCAACCAAAGACACATTAGGAGCATGAACGGAACCTAATGAACCTATGATGAAATTTTGAAACACTTAGTCAAGTTTGGGGGTCTATGGCCTGAATAATCTGAAAAAATTACCCCAGGCCTTTCAAAGTGGTGGAGATCACTAAGGAAGCTGAAGTTTGGATATGTTGGAGGTAAGTAATGGGGGTTCTCACTGCTGTTGCAAACTTCAAGCAGGTTCGTCATTTTGAGCTATCTTGGAGCTTCTTACAAAAAGAGGCATATCAGTAACCTTCATCGACCACACATTGATGGAATGAAGGTGGTGCAGACTCAACCGAATATGGAAAGCCACATCATTACAAAAGCAACAATGCTCAGAATTGTAAAAATGCTCATCTTTGCAATTTTTCTCTATGCATCAGAGTGCTGGGCAATGCGGAAAGTGGATCAGGAATAAATCGTTGCCTTCGAAATGTACTGTTACTGACAAACGCTTAGAATATTGTGGGTTGAAAAAAGAACGAACGCGTCCATACTCAAGAAACTGGACATCAAAGACAGACTAAGCACAATAATAAGGAGGCTTATTCTCTGGTATTTTGGCCACGTGGTAAGGCAAGACAATCCGGAAAAACTGTTCATCCAGGGTCAAGTAAAAGGGAAGAGAACAAGAAGGTCGCCAACCCGATATACTGATCTGTTAAAAAAGGCTACTGGAATGACACTGAGTGCCTGCACAAGAAAGGCTGGAGGTAGATGGAGGGAGCTAGTTGCCGATGCTCCATAGTCACGATGCTGGGATACGAGTGGACGGCAAAGAAGAAGTCATTTTATTTATTTTTTAAATGGGGTGTAGGGTGTATGCTTATTAATACCGAGGGGCAGGAAAAAAGCTGAAAATTTTTCTAGATTTATAAGAAATGGGACATGCATCAAATCGTATTTTTTATGATTCAGGAGTCCAAAATTATGGAAGACAATATCTTTATTACAGGTGATATTATCTCTCTAGAATGTAGACACTGAAACACCAAGATGGCCATCTAGTGTTCCAAGGGGTAAAGGGATTCGGTCAAAAATTAATCGCATAAACTCCTGTTGGAGCGCTGATACTTAGGCCCCCTTTTTGTTAGCTGATAACAAATAATTCACGTGCAGTACTTCTTAAAAATATTTGCTGCAATCTGGTTGATTGAACTCTCCTTGACGACATCTACTGCTCCTATAAAGATTTATGTGTGCAATTATTTCCATAGATTTTGCGGATTCCATTTTCCTCTGTGCCTGCAGATTTCTATCTCAGTATCTACATATTATACTCTGGAAAAATCATCTCAAACCTTCAAAAAATTCGGCTAAAACATAGCAGCTGTTTACAAACATTTTCCTATATCTATTCCAGAATCAAATTCGAGAGGTACATAACTTATAGATAATTTTTTCGTATGTTAATTAGGAAATACCAACACACAGTACATTCTGCACCCTAAACCCTTACCAGATTTACCTTTTCAATCCCTCAGACAGCCGCCCATCACCATTCATAACTGGTAGTACGCGCGCCGAAAATGATTTTTTAACTCTTTATATGCAGACTGCAGTCGTCACTCGTACCCTGCTCTCCCTTCCATTCCCTTCTGTTAAACAGTTACGATTAGGTCACGTGTACGTCGTCGCTTTACAACGAGTTCTGCTAGTCGTTCTTGTTCAGCTGGCGTGCCTGCGTAAATGCTCTTTTGATTATTGTACTGTGCACTATGTACTGTTACAAATACAAACACCTCCCTGGTCAATATGGTAATAATGAAGGGCTTGATAACTAGTTATAGTTTGCGGTACCACGAGCGTTTTCAAAATGACAAACGTTGCACCGCGCCAAAAGTAATACCGCTACACGACCAAATTTTCAATATAATTTGGCGTCATCGTGGTTCACTAGTTGTTTAAATGACTAATTTGTAGTTGTGCTTATTACCGCCGTATCTTCCTGATGTGTATTTTTTCCCCACACAGTCAACTCCGCGTTACGACTTGTTGGTTTTTTTATGGCTTTTCCTGCCGCAACCCTGTAACGATATTTTTATAACGCTTGACATCGTGACGCGCGCCCCAGTCGTGTATAAGCTGCGGATTTTTTTCTCGTGTTTCTTTCCTATCATCGTGTCACGTTCCTCAATGATGTTTTGATGAGTTCCCATATCTATCGAAAATTTCCATCCAGCGGTAATACAAAAAAAAAGGCGAAAAATCGGATACGGCAGCGTATTCAAACCATACAGCAATGGATCGAAAAACAGTGCTACAAAAAGCTAGAGATGAATTTATTTCGAAAAACACTTCGGCAGAAATGTTTTGATGCTTTTCTGTGAAAAAAATTGCTCAACTTTTCCGCCTTTATTCGTTTACGTTTCTTTTTTTTGGCCAACCCGAAGAGATTTTTAGTTTTTTCAAACTAACCGCGCGTATATCAACAGGGTATAAATTCTTATCGAAAGTATTTTTGAAAATTGTCACCAAACCGTACGAGAGCGAGTATTTCTTTCAAAATTTATTAAAAATAATTCTACCGTCCAGAAGTGTACTTTTTTATGAATATTCGTTGGAGTATGAAAATACAGCAAAGCGTGCTTATAAGACTGTGAGTTATTCCTACTTTTTTTTTTTGAAGTAAGTAAGACAGTTGATCCCTATAGATATTTTTTAAATCATCTAAAGTTACTTTCGGAATATTTTTAAAATTTTTACAGCCAAATTGCTGCATGCCTCAAGACCAAAGAGCGTCAAATTTCAACACGGAATCTACAAAGAATTTCACGTTGGAACCGTATAATTATTGTAAGTAGATGGAATTCCAAGCATAAGAGTACAAAAAACGGTTCACGTTGAGAATTGAACTTTTGGTTGAGATTTAAAGTGAGGAGTGTTCAGTTTGAATTTCCCTCTTGGCCTCTTTAGTTAGTCACTATGATAACATTGTATACTCTGTTTCGCGTAGGTTCAACTTCTCGCAGGTAATTCCTTCCACAACATGGTATATAAGACCGTCGGGTTCCTGTACATACCTATAAGATATATGTACAGGGTGTCCGGCGAGGTCTGCCAAACTTGAAATTTGGATATAAACGAGTACCACTAACAAAAATCTTCATATACACATGGTGCCTATCTCGATTTTAAAGGGGCAGTGGTGTACAAAAATTTTTAAATTTCGTGAAAACAATGCACTTTTTAAAAGAAACAGAAAAGTTATGTCAAAAATTTGCCTATCTTTGAAAATGAAGGCGCTACAATGCTTTGAAAATTGGTATTTTCGAAATTCAAGGCACCGTAGTCCCTTAATTTTCAAAGATAGACAAAATTTTCACATGATCTTTTTTGTTTGTCTCAAAAAGTTACACTTGCTTTATGTATTCTTTGACCGAATTTCGCATTCTCCATGTATCACCTGTACCGTAATAAATTGAGGTAGGCAATATTTTTGACTGAGATTTTGCATTGCTGTAACTCCTTCAATTTCAAAGATAGACAATCCAATATTATTACAACTTTTATTGCTTTATCGAAGATCTATCCACTGCCGGTGTTGAAATTTTTTTTAAACGCTGTGTTGCCACGAAAAAAAATTATTCGAATTAGAATCACGAATCATTCTTGAAAATTGTGATAGGTGTCCTAGGTATAATGTACAAATTGAAACTTTGAGAAGTATAAAAACTTTCTCGTAACTTCGTACGTATCTATGCCTACGTATGCCTAAACTATACTATAACGTGAGCGAGATAACATAAGGAGGAAGAACTGCGAAATAATGGTCGTTCGCCAGAAATTAGGGAGAATTTAAGCCCTTAAGTGAAAGAAATTTAACGCTGAGTTGACGATGTGTCATGAACGAAACGGATGATTTATGCTGCCATGAGCTGGATGTTCTCTTTGTAAAGTGGCAAGATGTTCGTTTTTGAAATCTTTTCAACACGAGCTTACGATGTCTCGCAAGAACGCCTTGTACAATGTACATGTACACGTTTTCTGGTGCTTTAATGTTTAAACGTTGTATGCATTGTTTATCGCGCTCAGGTAGCTCACGTAATACGGTATGGTAATTAAAGTTGTTACTTAGAAAATGTACAATGTGTGTGAAGTGTGGATTACCACGCCTGCGTCTGCAGAGCACGTCGCCTATTTTGGTAATTAAACTCGAATGTCTCGCGAACCTTAGGGTTATCGTAATTTTTTAATCACTATGGTATTTTCATTAACATTTAGCGCTGCGCTGTGTAAGCGTATATTACGTAGATAAGACTTTGGATGACCAACTGACCTGTACAACGTACAGAAATAAACGTTCGGTGGACAGGTTGTAAACGTAGTGGTATGATTTATACAGCTAGCTGGCAACAGGAATAGGATATAGCAGTTAATATGGCGCATTATGTAAGTGCCGGGAACATGTATGTAGACTTCGTACGTAAAATAAAAACCCAAGGCAAAGAAAGAGGAAAAGCGAGGGAAAAAAAGATGAAAAATTATAACTCGTCGGCTTCGTTCCAATACCTCTAGTTTTGATAAGAATTACATTATTTTGAAGAGTACGAGAGAAAAAAACTTTTTTATCTTTTTATGTTCTCGTTTTAAAGACGAAGCGAGGTTTCGCCGCGGAAAGGCCTTTTATTATTAAGCTGTGTCGTGATTATAGTGATTTGTTTACGACTACAGACGAGCATCTTAAAAGTCTGAAAACCGAAAAGTTATAAACGTTTGAGCAAGCATAAGATCGTCGCATACTCTTCAAAGCGCGATGCGATTTAAAATGCGATAATGTTTACAATAAATGCTCCCTATTGTAAAGAAATTGTAAAATTGCCATTTGTTGGGATGCAATTTAACGGCGAACTCGTATAGCGGGTTTGTTATCGTGCCGTTATACCATACTTATGTGTGCGCTTTGCGCCCAAGACGTCTTTTGTTTACCTGGAATGCATTATAAGGGAATTTTTATGAACGTTTGTTTAGCTGTATATTTGTGTTATAGACGGAGAGTGAATCGTATTTGAGCACGTAGAGTGTCCTTTATGTTAGAAATTTCAGAAATAGGGCGGTACATTCTCGCTAGATAGTTTCCAATTTTTCTGGTCATTTTTTCAACATTTTAATCTTTTAAATTGAATTTTGAATTTAAATGCCTACCTAATCCTATTTAAAGTAAAAATTTTGCAATAGATTAAAGAAATTACTCTTGAGTCTTGAGTCACTCTACAGAATATTATTTTTATATTATTGGAAAAATTCTTTCAGTCAAAAATTTATACAATTTTGAAAAAATCTCTCAAATCATACGTAAAATTTTTAAAATCTGTTCACAAGACTTTCTTTGGGTCTTGAAGGCAAAACATTTTTAAACTGCCATAATTTTTTCAAAATATCATAAAAATTGGGCCTTTCTTAATATCAAAAAAAAAGTAAAATTTTCCAAAATTTAAGGAATTAAAACTTTCTTGAAAATTTGAAATTCACCAGATATTCCAAAATTGAAAACGTTTTCAATGTCACAAATTCAAATCATATTCAAAAATTTAAAAATTTGAAAAGTTCGAGGTTTTTCATTTGTTGTATAGAAAATTTATATAGAATCAAAACATTTTTATAAAAATAATGAGTAATAAAAAATTAGATTTTTCCAAAGTCTGCAAAAATATCTATTGAAAATTTAAATTTTATGGTGTATAATATAGAGAATTTTTTTTTAGAAATCACTACTTTTTCACTACCTTTTTTTATTATTTTTCACAAAATTTTCAGAAAAACGCTTATGTATCAGTTCTAATATTTAATCAATTATTTTTTTTTATTTGAGTTATTTACAAACTTATTCACACATTTGCGATTTTTCAAGATAATCAAAAATTCAAAAATTAAAATTTTCCTAAACATTCAAAAATTTCAGTTTTTCTGAAATGTTACAAAATTGAATTTTTCTTGAAAAATCTGTTTTTCCAAAATACTTGCAATCATATTAAAAAACTCGAGAAATGAAATTTTTTCAAACATATCAAACTCTTTAAACATTGAATTTTTTCTCAATGTTGAAAATCTAACGGTTTTAAAGTATTCGGAATATTAAAAATTTAGAATGTTCCCAAACACATCAAAGAACTTGAGCTTTTGAAAAATATTCAAAAATTCGAAAATTATTATTTTTTAATTTAATTTTTTATTTCAATTCAAGTTTTTTTAAAAAAATAGGTAATTAAACATTACAGATTTTTTGAGACAAATTTTAAAAAAATTTAAAAATAAAATTTCACCAAACATCCCAAAAATTTAGTTTTTCTAGAGTATTAAAAAACAATTACTTATAGGTAGGTAGTAGATACTTATTCTATTCAAAAAAATCAGCTTCCTCAGTATATTATTCAAAAATTGAAATGTTCCCAAAAACCTGAGCCTTTCCAAAATGTTCAAAAATTTAAAAATTGATTTTTTAATTCGAGTTTTTTTTTTAATATCAAAAATTTGGAAAATGAAAAAATTTTCGAACAAGTTCAAACATTTCTGATATTTGAAGATACTCAGAAATTCAAATTTTCCTAAACATCCAAAAATTTCAGTTTTTTAGAAAATATATTTTCAAAAAAATGAATCTTGAAAAAATCAGTTTCCCAAAATATTTATCTGAAAATAAAATTTTTTCCAAACATATACTCGTATTTAAAGATTTTACCTATTTCTTTTTTTTTAAACTCTGCAATGGTATAAAATAATGAAAAGTTGCATAAATGGCACACCGTGGTGAATCTCACCACCTCACGTAGAAAACACTTCGAATGGGTTTGGTGAAATATAATATGTATTTAGGTACCTAGATACAATTTCTAAAATTAGAATCGTTCAATAGTATACCTAAAAACATCATAATTATGCAGCCTAATAATTAACATCATACAGAGGTAGAGAGCTCTATCGTACAAAAAAAAATAATCTTCAATATATAAAAGACTGGCGTGAAATGCTGAAATTTTGAATATTAGTGGTTCCTTTTGTTGGGTTAAATAAATCTCTAAAAAGTCATTAACTTTACATATATTCAATCCCTCGTCATCATAATAGATTTTCTTCTGCTAAATTCGCTTTTTGTTTTACATCTCATTAATTTCGACGTCAGCGAAAAAATATTCCAATAATAGTAAATTTCATATCAAATGAGCTGTAGAAATACTTGCTAACCTTAAAAAGGGGGCAAGGACAGTGCTGCAAAATCGTTAGTGAAGAGGGCGATGGTTTTGGTTGGTGTGGCATAGTGCAATGTACTTTTGATTTGGAATTTCGTTCAAGAAATTAAGAACCACTCGGAGGGGTGGATTTTACGAGTGTTTTTTTTAGATGGTTCGAAATATTTCACTGTGAGTACCTAAACCTATAGGATGAAAAAACTGTGCCAAAAATACAAAATTTTTGGGATACTTTTGTCATACGAATATTTTCAAGAAAACAGCAAAGAGATATCGGTACTTTACCTAAGTATTCAAGTATGTGTTTGTCATATAATATTTAATGATTTCAAATTCAACATAATTCATCTTCTTAAATTACCTGCAACAGATAAAAACAAAGATAGTATTAGTATTAATTGTAAATACTTGATAATCAATAATATCTTAACAGTATCGACTTCGACTACGCCAAATGCAGACCAGAAAAAAAAATCAACCCCTATTCTCATCTCATCGTAACCGCTTCAAAACACCAAAAACACTCAAAAAACAACAAAATTAACCCAACCGCGATACACTTTCGAACACAATGAAAATTTTGTCAAAAGATGAGAACTGCTGTCGATAAACAGACTATTATCTCGTCTTGCTAATTTCGACGGTATCAGAGAAAAGCTCCTTTTAGCTCGACGACGACTCGACAATAAAAAACAGTCGGGTAGATTTCAGTGGGGGGGGGGGGGAGCAAAAGAAAAAAAATTAAAGACGAACATGCCCAAAAAGCCTCGTAAAACAACTATTTAAAAAGCTAGCAAAAACAACCATCAACGCCTGAGTTTCTTTTCTCTGCCATCGCCACATCGTTATAAAAGCTCGACTCGAGCTGCAGCTTTTATTGTAGGCATTTTATCAGTCTGTGAAAGTTGATATTACGCCAGTAGGCAACTACTGTTAAACCTTGTTTAGCTGATTACGAGTTTAAAGTTTAGGTCTACTTTATCGGTATTATACTGTACGATGGGACTACGTTTACCCCGCCTTACCCAAGGTTTTCTTGCCTTATAAACGTTACCTTTGCTGATGCTCGTGCTGCGACCACCTCAGCTCAGCCGTTCCTCGTTGTCATCGTTTCAACCAACACAACTCCTTCGGCTTAATTCTCTTTTCCAAAGTTTTAACCCGAGGTATTATTGCTTATTTTAAATAATTTAATAAGCCATGCGATCAATTACTTTTCTATCTTTTTCGCTCGTGTGTCGTGTATCGTCGATGTACGTAAATTTTGACGTACTAAAAACAATACAACGTTCAAGTGGGAAGTGGGAACCACTGACGCGAGAGTTTAAAATTAGAAATATCATTCCGTTGGGATACGATAATTTATTCGCATCACAGTAAATATGTAATAGGAAAAAGTAAAATTTCCAGCTTTCGAGGTAATAGTGTCATCGAACGATTTACCTGATATACTCGACTCGCGCTTGCATCCTTTATCCCAAGCGCACGTTCAGCAGCGCTTTGAGTTATTACAAAGAATCGAAGTTTTCCACAATTTCCACCATCAGCGGCACTCCAGGGAGCTTCATTTTGTCATTCGCTTAAAATTCATTTATGTACTATACGAGCAGGCATCGACGTAACCAAATAAACTCAATTTATGTTACATATATATATTATAGGGAAACGCTTCGCACACACCAAATTCCAATAATCAGCTTCGAATAATTTCCAACAATTTCTACTTTTTTACCCTCCAGCCTGGAACTCGTAATCAATTAAACTTGGAGCGAAATTGCCAAAACCAGAAATTACTCCAACAACGTAAAGCACCATTCGTTGAAAATTTTACCAACGTAATCGAAGTAATTTTTCATCTTCAGGTTTCTTTTCTTCCATACACTCCCTGGCAAACAATAAAGGTCGCTGAATTTAGAAAATTTCCATCTTTATTCTTTTCTTCGTCGATAAATTTGGAAATTTTTCGTCACGTAGGAAGTCCCAAGAGAAGAATACTGCTGTGCATAATATAATAATCGAGATAGAAAAAATTATAAAACTGAAAATTTTGCCTAACTTCTTCTGCTGCTGTTTGTGGAAACGTAAAAATGGATCATTCACTTCACTCGTATTGACACGGCTAATGAAAAATTGTAGGAAAAATTTATCAAAGCGTAAAATTATAAGGTAATTTTTTTGGCTCATTCGTATAATGGTAAATGAGTCTTCGAGACTTCCAATCCTACACCTACATCTTTGTTTGTTCCAGACACGGTTATAAAATGGAATCTAGGTAAGTAGGTACATTTTTGAGATTTTATACAAAAATAAGAATAGAGAAAAATTTGAAAAAAATTCTAGTTTGAATTTCAATCCTCGCGAACTCTCATTTATCGTATTCTTCTTCTATGTAGAAACGCGATTCGAACCTTCTGCAATTCATATCTTGGAGCAAAAGCCGGAAAATCTCATTGACACTTCAACGTAACAATTCTTGCGCTGTAAAATTATATTAAATGCTCATTGACTCGACAACATTCATTTAAACGAAGTATGCACTTTGAATTACTCGGAAATAAGCGCTCTACAGGCAGAAATAATCTTACTTGAAAATAACACCCTTATTAAAAAGCGTTCGTCGCGTACTCCTACTTCCTTCACATTGTATCTGTTGAGCTTTTCAACAAACTGTTCAACTGAACGTAATCGATAAAAATTATTCAGACAGTTGTGAATAGCGATGAAAATGCTCCTTCGATTTTTTCTAATCAATTTTAAACTTCAAGAAATATTTTTCATAAATAATTTAAAAATTGGAATTTTTTTTAAATAGAAAAAAATCGAAATAAGTAGGTATCTCAATTGAAAAAAAAATTCTTCAAGTTTTTTTACAACGTTCCAATTGCAAATTTTTTAGAAATTTCTATTAAAATTATGGCTGATTTTTTCAAAATGAAAAAAATCAGCTAAAAATAAAGAAAAAATATGTGAAAAGAAAAAAATACTCTTGAAGTTTTCCAGGAAAAATTTTGAAAAAACTTCGAATTAAAAAACTGAAAAGAATTCAAGTGGGACAACTCATAATGAAAGTACCAAAGCATATTTTTTTGGTTGATAAAAAGGGAGACAATATTGAAAAAATTCGAACATTGAAATTGAGCACAAACTCATAATATTTTGGATGAAAAAAAAACAACAGGAATTTTTCAATTAAAATTTTGATAACCATTATTTTAAGTATAATTTCATTTTCAATTTAAAAAAATTCAAATGAAAATTATTTCAATTATCTTATAAAAACTTGATAATTTTCAAAATTCCTTCCAAGAAACATTATGAAAAAAAATCAAATAAAACAAGTCAATTGTGAAATTTTGATTGAAGAAGAAAAAAAAACAGAAAAATAAAATTATCTACCTATTGAGTATGTAAAATTAAAAAATTTCAGAAAATTTCCAATCAAGAGTTCGATAAAAATTCAGTACGTAATTTTTTTCAACTTAGAAAATTAGTGGAAAAAATTGAATTCTTTCCAAAATTTTATACCTAAATACAAAATTAAGAAAATATTTAGTTCAGTAAAAAAAAAAATGGACAAACAATAAAAACATTGAATTGGAACAAATTCATGATATTTTAATTGAAAAAATAATAATGATAAATAAAATAAAATATTCAATATTTTTTTTCAAACATTGGAATTGAAATTATAGATACTTAAAGATAGGTCAGGGTACTTGAGTATCAAAAATAGTTTTCAATTAGAAATTCGATAAAAATTCGAATAACTTTTTCAGACTAAAAAAGTTTAACTAAAAAATTCAAAAAATATAAACTGAATGTTTTTAAAATTTTATAGAAAAGAACATTAAGAGAAGTTTTGCTCACATGCATCGGAGCGAAATTTGAAAAAATAAAAGTAACTTTAGTAACCTGAAATTTCAAAAAAAGTAACCAAAATTATGGAAAAAAGTAACCAAAAATTTTCCATTTCCACTTGAATATAATGACTCATAACCCCCTCCCCTCCCCTCCCCTCGTCGCCGTTTTTCTCATATTTTCGCTAAATTTGACGTTTCACAACTCTTGAAATCAATGGTAAAAATTTTGAAAAAATCAAAATTTTTAATTCAAAAATAATAATTCATGCATTTTTTCTTTTTCTATAATTATGACGAATTTTAATAGAATAGTTGGCTTAATAGGTGCTCAATTTTTATATCATAGGAAATTTCAATTCTTGAGAAGCTCACAACAAATAATTTTTGAGTTCCTATCAAATCTTAATTTTTTTTGAACTCAATATTGAAAATTCAAAAAAAATTTTTTTTTTTTCTTGAAAATACTTTATATCAACTTTTTTAAGTTTTTGAACTCTTATTTCTTTTGAAATAGTTTTCAGTTTTCAAATAATTGTTGATTTCAAAAAACGTGAATTTTAGAAAAATTTTAAATTACAAACAATACTGTCCTTTTTTTAATTTTTAAATTTTAATTTTTTTCGATTTTTTTTATTTTTCAAACAATTTTTAATTTCTATAAATTTAAATTTATTAACAATTTGTAATTTCTAAAAAGTTCTGGATTTCAAAAAATTAAACTTAAAATTCTCAATTTTTTGATTTTTAAACAATTTATATTTAATTTTTAAAAAATAGCCCTTCCTAAAATTCATGTTTATTCAAATAAAAAATTTCCAATTTATAAAAATTGTAATGCCTAAGAATTTAAAGTCTAAAAAAAACAATTTTTTTATTGGCTTATTGCAAAATGAGTAGATACAAAAAAATTTTAATTTTTGAAAAGTCTTCATTCTCCACAAAAAAACAATTTTTCAACATGTGAAATTCACAACTTTTCAAAATTTTTAAAAGGAAAGTTTTGCTCATTTGAGAAATATCAAATTTTTGAAGCATTTTAAGTTCACGAGTTGAAACGATTTTATGTTTCATTTTTGAGAAGTTTTCTATTTTTCAAACATAATTTTCAAATACTTCGAACACATTTTTTTTTAATTGAAAAAATTACTAGGTATTCTCATTTTAAAAAAAAGTTTTCAATGAGGAGAAATCGGTTTTATTCTTCGACGGCCTGTACTTTTTTTGAAAAGAAATTTTGAGAAAAAATCGTTTATTTGTCGAGAAAAGAATTTCTCAATTTTTTCAAAAAAATACGGCTTATCTACTTACATTTTTTTTTTTTCAAGAAATGTGGCTCATTTTTAGACAATAATAAATCTTAATTCTTCAAGAAAAAAAATCACAATTTTTCATACTGACTTGAAAAATACCTATAAAAGAACTTTCAATTTTTTTAGGAGCAAACATTTTTCTACCTTGAATTTCAATACATAAGTACAAAATAAATACTTATTCCTGAAGTTCGAGCAGAAAAAATCTCAATTTTAAAAGAAGATTCAATAAATTGTTCAATTAAGGTCAGTTGGGGTAACTGGGCCACGTTTTTACAACTCTAAAAAATCTTTATTCAAAAATGCCTCACTAGTGAAGAATAACCTTAAATCTTCAAATGGGACGTGTAGAGGGGTGTCATAGAGGTACGTTCACTTTTTTGATTTTGAGGGTGAAGCACATACCTGAGCTGAGAAACACCTCACTCTACACAAAGAATGGTGGCCCAGTTACCCCGAAAAATGGGGTAACTGGGCCACCAAATTTTTTTTTTATTAAGGAAGATTCAAGATGTGTAATTCACTTACCCCCACTCAAATCTGAGTTTTGGGGTAACTGGGCCACAGTTGTTGGGGGTAACTGGGCCATGTCATGTTACTCAAATTACTGAGGCCTCCTCAAGGGGAGCTAGGAACCGAATGATAATTGTTATGGTGGGCTTACGATGTCAGTGTTACCATGCAACCAACCATTTACGTCAAGACGATTTAGGAGGGAATTAGGAAGAGAATGGCCCAGATACCCCGGTGGCCCAGTTACCCCAACTGACCTTACTTAATTCATTTTTTTTTTAAATATTTCAAATTTTTTGGAAGCAAAATCTCTGAAAAAAACTTTCAAAACGTTTTTAAAGAAATTTTAAATTTTAATGGCAGCTGTTCGTCAGATTTTTGACGAAATAGTAACCAAAATGAGTCCAAAAGTAACCATAGTAACCAAAATGAGCCCAAAAGTAACTAAAGTAACCTTGCCTTTAAAAAAGTAACCAAGTTACTAAAAAGTAACCGTGTTCCGATGCATGTGCTCAGGATGAAAAAAAAAATCGAGGAAAACGAGGAAAAAAATAGGTAAACATAAAAAAATTTAAAAACAAGAAACAAAAGAAAATTACTGAATATTCATTAAAATAGCGTAAAAATTCTAGAAAATATTCAAGCAATTTTTTTCAACTTGGGAAATTTCAATACGAAAATTTGGGAAAAATAAACATTTTGAGTGAAAAGTTTTTGAGAAAATATCTACTCAAGTTGAAAAAAGAGGGCCAAAAAACAGAGAAAAAAAATAAAAATAAATAAATTCATGATGCATAATATTATTTTATTTGAGATAAAAAAATATAATAATTAATAACAATAAAAATGTATGTAGAATTATTCAAAACAAAAAATTGAAAAATTCCAGAAAATTTTCAATTAATAATTCGATAAAAATTATAATAACTTCTTCATTCTATGTTCAATTCGAAAATTCGAAAAATAAAACTGAGCCTGTTTTTAAAATTTTATGTGAACATTTTTTGGAAAAATTTCTACTTATGTAAGAAAACAATTTTGAGCGGGAAAAACAGAAAAAAAAATGGAAAAGAAATAAAAAATACAATTTTTTTGAAAATATTCCAATAAAAAATTTCAATTTGATGGAAATTCCGGTAATTTTTTCAACCAAAAAAAAAAAAAAAATCTACTTGAAAATTTAAAAAAGTGAAATTAGATTGTTTTCCAAATTTTACGTGAAAAAAATTTGAGTAGGTAAATTTTTGTACAATAATATGAAAAAAATGCATGAAAATATTTTCAAATTCACCACGAAAAATTTTGAAAAACGTTGATAAAAAAAAATAATAAAATAATTTCATGATAATAATTTCGATTGAAAAAAAAATCAATAATTTAGTAACAATTCAAGAAATTTATTTCAATTCAAAAAATTTTGATTGAAAATTTAAAAAAAAAATTAAAAATTGTATATAAACAAATACCGAAAAAAATTCTACCAAGTTCAAATAAAATCGAGAGTGGAGAGACATAGAACAGGAAACGAGAAAAACATTCGTGCGAAAAACTATTACAAAAAACACACAACTTGAAACAATTGACGATTAAATCGAAATTCAAATACGAAATCAGCAACGAGTTTTTTTCTTTCAAATTCGAGTATAAATCAACAAAAAAGTCTGGTCTAAAATTCGGGGAAGTGGTTTACTCACTGTCTGTATTTTCCTAATCAACGCAACGTCGTCGTACCATATTTGTCGCCTTTATCAAACTAACGTCAACGGTGAACGACCTCATTACACGCCTCACGATGACAGCAATTAAAATGCAACAGAAATTATTTTTCGATAAAAATCTAACACCAGAAGCGAGCGAGGCGTTTATTCGATCAAAATAAAAAATTTACAATAAACTCGACTTGAACTGAAAAGCAGTCGGGTGAACTCAGCTCGTGCGGATTAAATCAATATGACATAAAAGGGACAATGTATCTTCATTACGTCTCATCACGATGATGAGAAAAAGTTTCGCCAGTGTTCGCATATATTTATATGCTCATCAAGGTGGCCAGGCCAATCAACCTGAATATGTCATCTGTGTCTACAGCTGATTACACGGTTTAGTGGGCAAATCCACCGGCTGCAAAAATATCTCATAGTTGGTTCTCGGTCGTCGAAGACAGCTTATTAAAAGTTTATAATACGTTTACGTAGTTTGAACTTTGGCCAATAATTTTTGCCATGTCGCGAAATACTAATAACTATACTAAGTACATACGGAGGCATAAAATGCACCTCTCGGTATAGGAAGAGAAAAAACTACACCATGGTTGGCCGACTGACCTAACATTGGCCAGTACAGTCTCGTCGTAAATAAACCAACAGCATCAAAATGAATCAAACTACGAGTAAAAGCGAACGAAACGCTGTAGGAAAAATAATTTTCAAAAGTTTTCCACCGCGTACCAAGCCTCGCCAAGCTCGTGGCTTACACATCTGCAGACGTGGTGCAAGGCTAAAACTGACATAAAGTTAATATTTCGTAAACGTCTTACACAAATTGTTGGTCGGCCAAGGCACTGCGAGGCAAACAACAACGCAAAGCTGCGAGAAAACTTTCTATAGCTTCATACTATAAACCCGAAACAGACATCGGCTGTTTTAAAAGCCGGTAATATTTGTTTGATTAGAACACTCTTTCTTGGACCAAGGGTTTGTTCAAGTTAATCGTACCCGTCGCCGGACTTTAGAGCTTTCTTCGTGGTACATTTGTCGCTGCATGTTGTGTGCTTCGAGATAAACTATTCGGTGTGTAATTCAGCTGGCGCAAAGAAAGCTGTGCTTAGTACGCGCCCGATGCTTTCGCTCGGCTCGTGTACCTCTCCCCAAGCCAGCATTCTAGGTGCTCCACCATCTTGGGCTATGGTACGTTTCCCAATATCTGCGGCAACGACGTCGACCTCGAATTCGTTTTATCTTGTGGTATTGCGGCCTGTCTCATTCTTGGCTCAATTGTTTTCTAATTTATCGCCTTTTAAACGTTCATTATATTTTCGTGCCGTTAAGTAGAAGAATCGTTTCGGACTTTTGCGCTTTAAGCTGTCTTTTGTGTCCGGCCAAGTCGTTCTTTTTCCTTTATTTTTTCAGCTAAAAATAACCAAACCGAGGGAGAAAACACGGTGGTCAAAGTCGATAAGATATTTTATCTAATAGCGAGCTACTTCCACCAACCTATTCTTTCCCAAAATCGCCCGGTCTTTTTTCGACCTTCGTTCGCTCGACGCAACGGAAACTAAAAAAAATTCAACGAAAACATCTTCTCGCATTTTTATCTCATTGTCGCACTCTTCCTATGTACGACGCGATGACCGAGGAATTTCAAACGCGACCGCTGGAAAAAAATCTCATTTATGGGTTAAACGCGACAAGACCAATTAATGGGTAATTTGTCCACTTCAAAAACCAACCGTATTCTCATTCGGCTCATTTAACGTTAAATATTTCATTAATGCACTAGTTTTCTAATTATTTCCGGTTTAATTACAGTTTTTTCTGCTTTTTTCGAGTCATTTTTGTAATGTCGAATAGATGATACCTTTTGTTCTATGCATACCCGAGCAGCACACTCGACAAATTATCGAAATAAAAAATCGACAGAATATCGAATTCGATAAAGTGTCGCGTTAGTTCCGCATAAATCGTGAAATTATCTTTCGATATATAGATAGATTATCGACGAATTATAGTTAATAAAAATTTCGACATTATAGTAAGATATTTTATCGATAATCTATCTATAATATCGAAAGATAATTTCACGATTTAGGCGGAACTTTCGCGACACTTTATCAAATTCGATATTCTGTCGATTTTTTATCGATTTTTTGTCTTTTACTAGCTTTTTTCTATAATTAAAAATCATTAATTAGCATAATTAATACATTAAACTATGCCTAAACACATTATTCATGTTACGGTAAGAGAATCATTTCAGAAAAAGTCAAAAAAAAATTATAAAAAATCTGCCACCCGTGGGGCTTGAACCATCTACCTCCTGCATGGTAATCCTCCTCTTCCTTAACCACTATGCCATACTTTATCGTTGAGGAATTAGCAATAAAACGCTTATAATAGGCAGTTTAGTACTTCCAGACGTGTTGGACTTAGAAAAATTTTCACCAATTTGGAAATAATTTTAAATATCGTCACAAAATCGTTGAAAAATCGTTCGACAAATTTCAGATTATTTGTCGATAATGTAGTTTCAAATATCGCCACAAAATCGTTGAAAAATCGAATTCCAGGAATTTCATATTACGTGTCGATAATATAGTTTCAAATATCGTCATAAAATCGTTGAAAAATCGAATTCGAGAAATTTCAGATTACGTGTCGATAATATAGTTTCAAATATCGTCAAAAAATCGGTGAAATATCGGAGTCGGAAATTTCATATAATCTGTCGATAATATAGTTTTAAATATTTTTACAAAATCGTTAAAAAATCGAATTCGATAAATTTCATATTACGTGTCGATAATATAGTTTCAAATATCTTCACGCAATCGTTAGAAAATCGAATTCGAGAAATTGCATATTATGTGTCGATAATATAGTTTCAAATATCGTCACAAAATCGGTAAAAAATCGGATTCGATAAATTTAATATAATCTGTCGATAATATAGTTTCAAATGTCGTCAAAAAATCGGTAAAATATCGAAGTCGAGAAATTTCATATAATTTGTCGATAATATAGTTTTAAATATCTTTACAAAATCGTTAAAAAATCGAATTCGATAAGTTCAATATTCTTTGTCGATAATGTAGTTTCAAATATCTGCACAAAATCGGTGGAAAATCGGAATCGATAAATTTAATATTCTTTGTCGATAGTATCGTTGACGAATATCGTCATAAAATCTTAATAATATCGAATTCGATACTTTTTAGATTTTTTGCCAATGAAGTTGTACCGATAAATCTTTATAATATCGTGAGAACATCTATAGATTTTCAAACGATTTTTTATCGATACGTTACATCTTCCGATATTATCGATCGAGTGTGCCGCTCGGGTATATCCTCTTGTACAGTGTGTGCCTTAAATTTAAATAAAATTCTACAGTAGAAATTTTACCAAAAAATTGTTGTTTTTGGAAAATATGTACTATAGATGTCCCTACTGGGAAAAGTAGGGCGGAGCCTGAGGGATGCCGGTGTGAACAGCAGATTTGAAAGAAACTGAGTAATCTAGACAAGTTCACTTTCAGTTTGTCAAGTTTCGAAAAAATTGAGCGATTTTTTTCCAAACATACGAAAAGCAATTTTCAGGAAAAAATGAAATATTTTTACTGCCAAAAACCCATAAGTTTTTCATTCCGAAAAATTACTCCAAAAAGGTTGAAAAATTGTTTCTTCGAAAAAGTGGAGATTTTTTTCATCAAAAATTTGAAACATTTCTTGTTGCAAAAAATTGAAATTTTTTTCGACCCATTTAACTGAAAATTTCTTGTTCCAAAAAGTAAGAAATTTTTTTGAAAAAAAAAACTGATTGATAGGTATTTCAGTTTGTCAAGTTTCGAAAAAATTGAGCGATTTTTTTCCAAACATACGAAAAGCAATTTTCAGGAAAAAATGAAATATTTTTACTGCCAAAAACCCATAAGTTTTTCATTCCGAAAAATTACTCCAAAAAAGTCGAAAAATTGTTTCTTCGAAAAAGTGGAGATTTTTTTCATCAAAAATTTGAAACATTTCTTGTTGCAAAAAATTGAAATTTTTTTCGACCCATTTAACTGAAAATTTCTTGTTCCAAAAAGTAAGAAATTTTTTTGAAAAAAAAACCTGATTGATAGGTATTAGGTATCTACCTACATTCCAAAAAAAATTATGAAATTTCTTTTATCCGAAAACTTCAATTTTTTTCTTCTTCATTGAAATGAAAGATCTTTTTTTGGAAAAAATGAAACAATTTAATTGCTACTTACCTAGAAAATTATTCATTAAATTTTTCAATTCAAAAATATTTTTAAAATTTTCCACAAGTTCAAAAAATTCAGTTTTTTTTTGCCAACTACAAAAAAGTTGAGAAATTGTTTCTTTGAAAAAGCTAGTGGAGATTCCCCCCCCCCGCCCATAGAATTTGAAACATTTTTTGTTCTAAAAAATATACAGATTTGTTTCAACTCAAAAAGGAACTGATAGAATGATACTTTTTTTTCAAAAAATCTAACTTTTTTATTTATTTCAAAAAATGTTTTTAAAATGTTTCTTTGAAAAAATTTAAAGACTCCAAAAATTAAAAAAAAAAATTTTGTTCTGAAGAAATTGTTTCAATCCAAAAAATATATAAAAGTTCTTTATTTCAAAAAATTTAGAAATTTTTCTTGGTAGGCATTCAGAAAAAAAAATATCTTTATACTCGGTGAGATTTGTTTTTTTTTCTCTCCCCCTCATCTTTTCTTTTTTTAAAAAGAGAAAAAAGTAATTCTTAAAAAAAAAACCGGTGTGATGCACTCACTTTCACAAACGGTGTAGTGCACTCACTTTCTCAAACGGTGTAGTGTACTCACTTTTTAAACGGTGTAGTGCACTACACTTTTTCAAATGGTGTAGTGCACTTACTTACTCAAAAGGTGTAGTGTACTACACTTTTTCAAACGGCGTAGCGCACTCACTTTCTCAAAATACACTTTTTCAAACGGTGTAGTGCACTCACGTCTCACACACATTTTTTCATTTCCTAATTTTTTTTTTGTAAGTTTAATAATTTTTTGGGAAAAAATGTTGTTAGATTTTTTTCAAGTCATTGAAAATATAATATTGTTTGACAAAAAATTTATAGAAAGAATTATTACAAGTAAATTTTTTTTCAAATGTGTAGAGAAACATATGAGAAATTTAAAAAAAGAAAAAAATAAGTAAATAAAATAAAATTTTAGGTACATAAAAATTTTTAAGAACTGTTTTTCATATTTATCTTGAAAAATATACAAATTACAATTCCTTCAATTCTAGGCCACAGAAAATACTTTGAATATTTTTCTTATCTTGAAAAAATTATGCAAATGCCAGGCAGGCACATAAAATTTTGCATTTCCAGATCATTTCTATTTATACGATCGAACGAATCATTTCACATAACACATACAAATCGAATACTAAACAATTACCCTAACATCTTGTTGGGCGTTCATTCGTTCGGTGTCTGAGAGTAATACACTGGCGAACCTTGAAAGAAAAATATGATCTATCACCGCGTCGCATTGCTCGGTGTCGGTGTAGCAGGTAACACGTAAGACGTAAACGACATCGAAGAAATTACCATTCTTGGAATTTGAATTTGTTATGATTTATAGGACAATACACTCGGAGACACCTTCTACTACACCCCGGGTTCAGCCCAGTACTGCACTCAGGTAATTTATGAACACGAATTTTTCGATTAGTACTTACACGCATTGTCCTCTGCTCTCGGTACTTGTACCATATACATCCCAAGTATATAAGAAGGCGATCGAAGAATACGAAGTAAAAAAAAAACCTCACTGTAAACGAAACAAGTTCATGGCGTAGGATCGTTCGCGCGCAGGATGAAACGCGTTTGCGTTTGGGTCTGAAAACCGGACTTAAAAACGAGAAGCAAGTGTTGTGCTTCGTCAACGTGAAAAGACGAGAGGAAAAAAAGACGGCCAGGTAAAGCATTCCGGTTGTGCTCCGAGTACATGGAGATCCCTCTCCCCTCCTGTAACCCCGCCGGTGTCTATGGTGAGGCCGCAATCTATCGCACGTTTCTGTTAATGATTATAAAAGAGCAGTGTACCGAAGTAATGCTACGTGTGTCTGTAGACCTTCTTCATCTATGCTTTCGCATCGGATGTTATTATTTTGATGCACATGTCTTTTCGAATTTTAGGTATACCTAGAGAAGTGCACGACTCTCGAACCCAAACAATACCTCGTATCAGCTGTTTACAACCTCTGCAGCAGGTATGCCCGACGATGGTGGAAGCGAAAAAATCTCAAATCTAGGCATATGGGAGATGGAACAATGATAAAATGACGGGTGACTCGAACTAATCCTTCAGATTTTTCTTCTCGTCTACCTGGTCTCTTTGGAGAGTAAAAAGGATTGCAGTTATTTATCAAAATACGTGTACTGTGAAGTATAAATGAGCCACGAGTATTTTCATTTTTACATTTTTCGATGCATTATTCTTCTCGCATCTCGACGTAACGCGTGAAATTGAAAACGATAAAAAAAATGAATCTAGTTTTATTTTCTCATTTGTGTATTGTAATTTGTCTCTGGGCCCTAGCGCAGAATAAAAAGGTAATAGTAACATTGCACTATGCGTATGAGATAACAAAAAAAAGTAGAAAAAAATATCTACATCGACATACTACTCGCACACTACATAAGACGACACAAAGATCTATATTTTTCTATTGCTGGCGGCAACATTTCCAGACTTTTTACTCTCTCGAACTGCATCCAATCTTCTGATAAACTGCGTCATATCGATAATAACCATCTAGCGAACGAAAAAATATGCTCGGTGAATTATAAAAGATAAAAAAAAAAGTCTACGTATTACGCTCGTACCCACTCTTCCTTTATGTATAGTACATGTATAATAAGGAATATGTAATCATGAATTCTTTTTCTTCGCGTCCAAAAGAAGAGAAGAATACCCGTAGGCTGTATAGCAAATGTGTTTCTAGCAATCTACGTATATTTACTAAATAACATTTTCGGTAAATACGCCAAATAAGCGTATTGAAGTTATCAAAGTGATTACTAGTTATATTTCGTGCACGAATTTCAAAGCTTTTAACTTAGCAACAGAACTGTATCGAGGGTTGGTAGCCTTTGATAAGATTTCAAGTTAATATTTTGAATTTTAGGGAACTAAGTTGAAAGTTGGAACGTTGAGAAATGGCGTGTGATTTGACGGTGGTTTGAATTTAAATTTTTTCACGCAGGATTTGAGTTCCGGAGTTGGAGACAGGTGATTTAGAGGGATTGAAACGGATGCTCGTGTAAAATAATGTTGATTTATTGATGTGGAAGAATTTTTCGTGTATTTTTCTCATTTAGAAGAATTTTTCATTTTTTTTTCGTCCGTTTTCGCGAGTTATTTATTTCCGACTTTTAAAAATTATACCTACGTAAGGTGAGTTTGAGAAAAAAAATGAAAAATTCTCGATTTTGCTGAAATTGCAATATTTGGCAAATATCGAGTTGAAATATGCTCAGATATAAATTTTAGACCCCTGGGTCATCTGGAAGTAGGTTGTGTTGTGGGTTCCCAAAATAACGTTATTCAGGTAAGTATTTTAAAAGAAAAATTGGAAGAAATGGGGAAAATGAATGAATTTTATCCAAATTCAAGTCGATGGTGTGTATTTATTTTTTTTGATGATTTATTGCGAGAAAAAAATTTATTTTTTGTTTTTTCCTTTGACTGAATTTTAAGTGACCTTTAGTCACCCCCCCCCCCCTTTTTAGAAAAATAAAAAAAAAAACTATTTTCAATAGCTTGCCTATTTTTGGCTATAACCGATCAAAATTTAATGAATTTCCAATTTTTAACGCCCCCTCTTCTCCCAATTGATTCTATGTGATACCAAAAAAAAAAAAAACAATAAACTAACGAATAAAATGAACAAAATTTCTGTGCTTAATTTTCTCACACAAAAAATCATCTATAAGGAGTAAGATGGGAAAAAATTCGAAAGGCCAAAATGTGAACCACCCTTTGCATCCCTCTCCTTTCAAACCTCAAATTATTATTTTTTTAAATTATAAAAATAATTCCATTATTTTCTTCGACTCATATACCTCGTAAAATACATCCCTGCGAGAAACTCTCTTCGAGTCACGCTGTATCCCTCGTTTCGGTACATTTAACAGTTTGAAAAGCTAGAAGAAAACATTATTTTTTAAACTACATAAAAAAAAGGTACCCATAAGTATATGAAAAGCGTTAATTCGAATTATTTTCAATTCCCAATTTCCCATTTTGCGTCGTGTTTTTTTCTATCCGAATGTCGCGAGTGGTGTGTATGTTACCGATGAAATATGCTCGTTGTCGCGTATCTTATTCGATTTTATCATTTAACTTTTATGTTTTCCTGTTAACATAGGCGTGCCCGTTTTTATTTAAAAAAATCCTTATTCGTATATTTTTTAGCCTCTTAGAATAGGTCGAAGGTTAGAAGATATTTATTGAAGCCCGAAAAATGTATTTTTCCAACGTATCAGCTTTTCCGTCATTTGTGTTCTTTTCTCTGTATTTTTCCAGCTTTTCCGCCATTTGTGTTCTTTTCTCTGTGTTTTTCTTCCTTTTTTTTTTTGGTTTTTATGTAAGCGAAAAAGCCGATTTGAGCAAACGATATATATTTAAAGATGGGGTGGGAAGGAAGCAGAGGTATTCGATAGTATATACACGATTCAGTGCGGCAAAATTCAGAGAATTTTATCCTACGTACTCCTTTATATAAAGGTATACTCAGTTGTGTGTGAAAAAAGAATAAAGCTACCTATGTGTGGTCAATTTAACGTGATAAAATGCGACGCCGACGTGTGTTTCGTTTTACCTCATCGCTGCTGGGTTCGGTTTCAGAGGAAGTGCGAAATTTTTGGGGTAATTTTTTTTTCGTGAAAATGTGCTGGAGAAAAAAGGCTTCGGATTAGAGCGATCAAAGTACCTGTATCAAGAACCGAACGATATACGATAGGTAGTTATTTTAGAATGTCAATTTGAAGCATTTATACATAGTTACATATACGATGTTTCGTGAAATATGCCATGTCGCAGGGTTGAGTATAACTGGACGAGAGAATAGAAACGTTGCACGAGGGTTTTTGAAAAATTTATTTCTGAATAAAATTCGAAAAGAAATGCAAGAAAGTGTTTTGAAAATAAAATATGAAAAAAGTGTAGAAATAATTCTCAGAGACTTTTATTCTGTAAAGCATGAAAAATTTCCAGGTTTGAATTTTTTAGGAAGGGAAAAAGTTCCGTAATAGAATTGTACATCGTGTTTCCAAAATTGAAGTCATAAATGATTAAAATTTTTGCAAGAAAATTAAAAATTGTTTTGAAAATAATAAAATTGAGGCAATCCACAAAAGTATCAAGTATGCCAGAATTGTGTTTAAAAAAAGAAAGATTTTTGGATATTTTTTATTCAAACAAATCCTGAAATTTCTTCCTTCGAAAACATTTTCTACTCCAAAAGATTTGAGATTTTTCCACTTCAAAAAAAAAATTGAGTAGGTAATTTTTTTATTCAAAAACAATTTTAAAACATTTTTGAACCAAAAATTCATTTTTTTTTTTTTTTTTATTCCAAAAATAAAAAAATTTTCTCAAAAAAAAACGGAGACCCTCCCCCTTCAAAAAAAAAATTGAGAATTTATGCTCTAGAGTCAGAAAGTATTTTATTTTCCATTCATTTTTATCCTACCATGAAAAAATCGTTTTCAATAAAAATATTAAAATATGGTTTTTTTTTTTTTTTTTAATGGAAAATGTGTACGTCCAAGCATAAAGGGACCATTTGGCCGGTATTGAGTTAGGACCAGTTTCAAATACTATACCAAATTCCGGTTAAAATGAGCCATAGTGGGGGTCTCTACCTGGAAAACTCCCTTCTCTAGAGACTTTTGAAAAAACATAGTTTTGAGAAAAACGCATTTAAAGTTTAGGGTATGAAAAATCGGGGAAAAAGTAAAAAAAAGTTGAAGCGAGGGCTTTGGACACTTGTATTGGTAGAACCTCATCAAATGGAATCCCTCCAGTGCATTTTCCAAAAAATTCCAGCCGCTCCAGCTGGAGAAATGGTTACCGACAAGATGGTCCCTTTTCTGGAAAATTGATTTTAGTACGAAATGAATAAATGAGATCGCTCAGGTATAATTATCGAAAAAATGTTGTAAAGTGGTAAAATCAGTATTTCAGATCAATATTACCGATTTTTCAACGATTTTTTGTAAAAAAAAAACTGAAAAAAATTTCAACCGCCAAAATGGTCCCTTTTCGGTTTTTTTTTCAAACGAAGATATCTTGGGTTTGGAGGTAGGTAGAGGGGTGGGGAAAGTGTCAGGAGATAGAGCAGGGTTCACTCTACAAGAAACGCTAAAAATCCCGAAATCGACAATCTTGACTCAAGATCACAAAAACGGCTGTATCTCCTAAACTAAAACCGGCCAAATGGTCCCTTTATGCTTGGACGTACACAAATATAGTTTTCAAAAAAAAAAAAAAAAAAAAAATTGTAGAATTTTGCCTTCTGAATAAATTTGAAAAAAAAAACGGAAAATTAGTGAAGAAAACTTAAAAAAAAGGATTCGATCAAAATTTCATAAAAATTTTTTTTCTAACGAATTATGGTCTTTGTAAAAAGAAAAAAAAATTAAAAATACTTGCGCTAAATTTTTTTAAAAAAGATTTGGAAAAAATTTGAGAAATCTAGGAAATAGTAATTATTTGAACCCATCTGATTTCCCTTTATTTTTGTACGAACTACCGAGCTACCTCTTGATGCTCTACAAAAATTTTGAAATATTTTTCTCGAAAAATTCAAAAATTATAATTTTTTTACTCCAAAAAAAAAAATTAAAAAATTGGAAAAATTTTATTTTTAAAAAATTTAAAAGATTAATTCCCGAAAATTAAAAAAACCACCACCCAAAAACCCACCTCGAATTCCTCTACATACCTACAACAAGTAAAAAAAAACCACAATCCTACAAAAAATCTACACTCCACGTCCACGTACCTCGTGAGAAAAAAAAATCACACCAAATCACCTGAATTCTGTGTAATTACCACAGCTATTGTAAATCGACAGGAAACACGATCAAAAACACGGATATCTTGAAAATCTACAACGACAACAAAATTTGCTCAACCACTGCATAGTAGCTCGAGATTCGGAAGGTACATATTCGGTACCTCACCCAGTGCCTCGCCCTCACTTCTCGCGTCTCTTTTAAAAACATCGACCGGGCGCGGCGGGGGGACGGTATGTTTTAATCAAGTATTCGAGAGACAGGTGATATTTGGCAACGTCGGTCGACGACCGAGACGGCTGATTCTCTCGTCGCTCTCTTTGCACGCTTTGTAATAGCCCGAGCTGCGAGCCAGCTTACATTGAAATCGTTGTACCAGGCAGTAGTCTTTTGTATTTATTGTGAAAAAGAGATGCATGCAGTCTTCAGGCATTGAACATCGTTCGCCAACTGTTTAAAATATCCTACGTTCTCCTTGTTTTATACCCTCAAATCGCTCGACTGGTTCAACTTTTTCCCTTTTTTCCTGTCTCTCTCACTCTCTCATGCTGATCAGGATGACAATGACGGACGCTGGCTCGTTTCACCCTAGTTTTTTTATTTTCAATTCAACTACCTTTTTGCATATTTCAGTCTCTCTCTCTTTGGTTTTTTCGCTCGATATTTTTCTATATATTCTTACGTACCTTTAAAGGTAACTAACTATATGAACCTGCACAGCACAGATTAAATTCAAAACGCAGTGACTTTCAAATTATGAAGTAATACGATACTGACGCTCGAGACGAGACTGCAGCACCAGATGCTCGTGAATTATTAAAAGTTGCACGCCAAAAAAAAAATGAAAACTTCAAGTCGAGTCGTTCTAACACACCTGGAAATTGAAAATTATACGTAACTGCAGCAGTATTCGTATGATTTTCTTCACCATTCGATTATGCAGGCGTGTGGCACTTCAAGTGAGTCCTTCCGTAGAAAAAAAGTACTTTGAAACTTGATATGTAAATTGAAGTGCTTCGATATAAACCATATAAGACTGGTACTATAAAAGAAATAAATAATCTTCAGGTCATTCTTCTTAACGTATGAAACGATGGAAAGCTACACAACATTTCATTTGAATCTCACGATTATCTTCCTTTTTCTACATAGTTTATTTATTTACCTATTACACAACAAACTCTTCGATTTAAATTCCGGAATACATACGTGTATTTATAAGTAAAGTATACACGTACGATACATTCTGCTCTTACTGAGGAAAACCTAGGTCCGTTATAATGATATTTTTAAATATCTCCAACGAATCCACAGGAATCATACCTCGAAGAGAAGTTAGTCTTGTTGGTACTCCCCAGTTAAATGAATTGGAAACGAACATCGAATGAGACTGCATCACGATCAAGAATAAACCAATTTCATCTCGCAGTCAGAGGTGCGTTTAATATGCGGTTAATTCGAGTTATCGTTTTAAAAAGGCTAATCGCGTCGCATGAGCCAATAAGGACAACCACTTGTCCACTTTAATCTGCTACATCGAAGATGCCTCGACTTATATTTCGCCTTACGAATAGCAAAATTAATTACTGAAATGGAAAAATCGCCTGCAGACGTCATTATCCCACGTTCGAACTCGTAATAAAAACAACCATCTTAGTTCTAATTGCCAGAACTTGAGAACAATAAACAGCAGGTTTCTAGGGGAAAAAGAAACAGAAAAAGGCGAAGCAGTCAAGCCACTATTTCAGAGGCGAATTTTTTTCATACTCTTTTGAAAACTTAGGCACATTGGAAAAAAGATTACTTGAAAATTTGCTTTTCGGGGCCTATAACGAGAGGTGGGGATACAAATTTAAAGAAATTTAATCATTTTGATCCTATCTTGCCTCAAATTTGGGCCCCGAAAGCCAAAACCCAGAAAAGACACATCAGTGACCTCTATTGACTGTACGTGGTAAATTTTGGTCCAAACATCAAAACTTATTATCATGAAAATTCAAGACTCAAAATTGGATGGGAGGAAGGGGGTCCAAGCTAAATTTTTGTAATAACCAAAATTATTCCCAGGACTTCAAACTACAACTTTTGTTTGAAGCTTTTTTTAATTGTATCCCTCCTTCCCCACCGATTTTGCATAACACTCCGAAGATACAAATCAAAAGTTTGAGGAGGGAGGGAGGAACGAACGAACGAACGAACGAACGAAATAATTTATTTTCTCGAAGGAAGGAAGGAAGGGACCAATTGAAAAATTTTTCAAATAAAAGTTGTAGATTAAGATCCTGAAAATAATTTTGGTTATTACAAAAACTTTGACTGGATCTCCCCCTCGCCTCATATTTCACATAACATCAAATAAATACGTTTTCAAAATTGAGGGAGAGTTCCAATCGAAAAAATTTTCAAACAAAAGTTGTAGATTGAGGTCCTAGAAAATTTTTTTATTATTATAAAATCTTCGATTAGACCCTTTCTTCACCTCCAATTTCGTATAATATGACTTGGAAACTTATATTATATTAAAAATTGGTGAAGGTAGGGGTCCAATTGAAAAAAATTTCAAACAAAAATTGTAGCTTGAAATCCTATAAATAATTTTGGTTATTATAAAAATTTCGATTGGACCCCTCCCTCCCCTCCAATTAGAGCTACTTTTAAATTTTTCAGGATTTCTAGGATATTTTGGAAGATTTTTGGATTGATCAACGCTAAAATAACAATTCCAAAATTCACTTTATGAAGGCTGTAATAGGGGTAAGAATGACTAAGGAAGCCGAAATTTTAATATGTTGGAGATATTAAGGGCCCCCTTTGATGGTGATTTTTTTTTTTAAATTCGTCTATTTGGGCCTCTTTTGGAATCCTCACAAAAAAGGTCCTCATCACAAATTTCAAGATGTAGTTTCAAAAATTCTAGAGTATACATTTTCCTCTTCCTGTAAGACCGCATACAACAAGTCTGATCTCGGTCGGCCGATAAGACTCGACGTTAGAGGGCCAAAAGTAACAGAAATATTCCATTAGAATAAGCAGACAGCTAGATAATGTATTATAGAAATTGTGGCATGACCCAAATCATCATTTTTAGGGTCCAAGAGTTCAAAAATATGGTCAGATGTCATCCCAGGCCTACTTTTAAACCAGCCCTTAACGCAATAGCCATCACTTCTTTTAAATTCGGCAAAAAATGTCCGGATAGAAAAAATACATTATAGAAAAATCGTCGACAAAACACAGTAAAAATCTTTCAACTTTTTCTACAATTTTGATGGCCTTTACGACGTATAAATTTGCAACAAGATTCACTTTTAGTATTTTCGTATATTTTATTATATACGGTTTACGCATGTTTTTCGAGTCGACGAATTGATGGTATTAAATTCAATTTTATTTTATTTTTCCCTTTCCGTATTTTTGGGGCAATCTCATCAATATATTTGTGGATTTTTCTCGTCTCGACAATATTTCCAATTTTTACGCCTCTATAAACCCTTCGACGCGGGTCCGATTGCATTTATTTGGATTTGAGCGTTTGTTGATTTTTCGGATTTCACGATTCGCCGACACCTAACATAACGTACCTAAATCTGACCAAATGCATTTTCGCACTAAGAAGTGAAACTGTATAATCTCCCATCCTCTTATGGCGGTTTCGATAAACGCCCAGCAAATCGTATTTAACGAGCGAGTAAAAAGCGTTTATTCGTCATTTCGCACGGTACAATTAAATCGTTAATTATTTTCCTTTCCGCGGCTTTATACATCGTTTATAATCCGCCGAAGGTTTCGTTCCACTTTGAAACAGACAAACAATCCAGTTGATGCTGCTTCATCCATTCCATGCAGTAAACAAACTCGCGCATACGCGACAATACGAGTACAAAAACAACACCCCAAATAACTCGTCTTCGGAAGGTACTACCAGGCATGGCAGAGAAGAACACGATTTGAAAACAACAAAATACCCAAATGTATCTTATGTACTCGTATTACGTACACATACGTCAACGACGTATAAATATATATCATTTTGGGTGAAGTATTCGAACATTTGCAAACCCCGAAGACGAATTTCCTGATGTTAAAATTTTGGCCAAACCATTATCATTACTCTACCAGGCCACAATTTCTTGTCGAAGTGTTGCGCTGCTGAAATGAATTAAATGTTGCGGTTTCAAAGGCGAACGGATGCTCGCGGTTAAATAATGGAAATTTTGTGAAAGCAGCCCCCCCTCCCTAGACCACCTGTATAGGTAGGTACTACCTGTACCTACATTTCATACGAGCCGAATTCTGCACCACCGGGGCAGAAATTTGTCCGCAAACAACAAAGCTCCGCCATAGCAAGAGCAAAACTAATCGAGTATTTTATACAAATCGCCACATTTATCTTTTATTTGCCATCTATTTGCCTCCGAGACCGAATATACCTATACCTATATTACCATTATTCTATTATTATATTATTGTTTCACGAGCTGCATTCAGAATCGATTTCAATGAGCTATCTTGGTATATTACTTTCGAGATGCAATTCATAATACACTTCCACGACTTATGAGCGCCGAGATATGATTACACGATGATGCGTAGAAGCGTTAAAGAACATTATGAGCGTGCTATTAATTTATATTAATTTGTTACGGATACCACTGTTACCGAGAAATAATTATTTTTATCGTGCAGCTCATTAATTTGATTCTATTTTTTGCATTCGTATCACCAACTAATAAATAATATAGAAACGTAATGCATCATTTTTAGACATCAACTCATCGACTGACCGTTGTTCTCGAATACACTAAAAAGTTGCTAACGAAAAATCCCACTAAATCATGAGTAGTTCAATTCGCAGGAAATTAGTAATTAAATTATCTAAGCTTGAATTCAAAAATTATTACATATTTATATCTACGACACGAGAATAGTACAAAGTTCTTAACGTACAATTTTCATTAAATGAGTTTAAATTTAAATTCAACTATTTTTTTTTGTCTTTTTCCTCATTTTCGAGAAAAAAATAGTTCATATACCTAAAAATTTTATGCCAGTAGTTATTATTATTATTTTTTTCATTAGAATCGAAAAATAAAAAATCAAAGAAAAATTTCAGAAGAGTAATTTAAAAGTTTTGTAGGCATTGATAGATTTTTTTTAATTTTTCTAAATTTCTTTCTTACTTTTACTTACCTATTTTCAAAAAACGCCTCGTAAGGGAAATTCAAAAAAAATCAAGGTTTGGTACCAGTATAATTTTTCAGATTTTATTTTCAAATGTATCAAAATCATTTTCAATTTTTCTCAATTTTTCTATTACTATTTTTTTTTATTTCAATTTTTTTCAGCCAAATCTATTTTATATACTTTCATTATTTTCAATTCCAAGTCATTTCTATTTTTTTTTAATCGAATTTTTAAAAATTTGTGGAATTTTTCTTTGGGTTTTTCTTCTTTTTAAATTTTATATTGGTAGAACTGGTAGAAATGTTCCCCGATTTTTTTATTTCTCTTATCATGTTTTTTCACCGCAATATTCTTTGTTTCAAATTTTTTTATCAATGTCTATTTTGTAAATTTCTATCAATTTATTTTAGTATTTTTTTTTCCGAAAAACTTCTTGTAAAACGATTTTAATTTTTTTGATTCATTTCAACTTACCTACTCAAAAAACTTTCATGAAATGGTAGGTACAATTTTCAAAAAATAAAAATAAATAATAAAATGAAAAAAAGAATTAAAAAATGAAAAAAAAAAAGAATAAAGCAATTCAGAAAAAATGTGAAGATAAGTTTCAGAACAATCAAATCAATAAAATCAGATTCAAAATAAAATTTTCTCATTCATTCCGATTTTTTTATCTACTTATACGATTTTAAAAATGTTTCTTCATTTATTTTATTTTTTTTTTTGGGGGGGGGGGATCTTTTTCTTCAGTTTCATACAGTAGAAGCTTAGCAGACTCACTAAAAATTTCAACAAAAAAATCTAATTTTTTTTTGGAATTGTTTTTTCTAATTTGTTGTGAAATGTCTAATCTGCGTGTAGACAGTGTAGACCTTCCTTAACATTGGAAAAAAATCGAAAAAAACTTTCAAAGCAATCAAATCAATTGAAACATTAAAATTTGATTTTAGAAAAAGTTTCTCATTTATTCCAAATTTTTTCGACATTTTGTTCACAATTTTTTTCTCGTAACTTTTTAAAAATCATTTCAAAATTTTTTAATCAAGTTTATTTCATTTTATTTTTTTCACAAAGTGCTCATTTCAAATAAGATTTATTTATTTTTATTTGAAAAAAAAATATTCCAAAAATTTTCACTGCAATTTTATTTTTATTTTCCATTTTTTATTAGGTAGGTATTGTGAATTATTATTATTTTTATCCAATTCGAGGAAAAACTACCTATTTCTCCAATCACCCTTATTTTTAATTTCTTAAATTTCACTACAATTTTTTTCTTCAAATTAAAATATTATTTTGTAAATTTTATCCATTTTTCAAAAAACTTCTTTTTGATTGTTTTTGAATGATTTAAAACGTTTTCATATTTCAAGATTCCTTCAGAAATTTATTTTCTTACCCAATTAGAAAAAATTCGAAAAACAGGTTCAGAACAATAAAATTAATTGTAACATAAAAATTTGATTTTTATACAAATTGTCTCATTTTTTCCAAATATTTTAAACAGGTACCCATTTTCAAAAATTGAATTTATAGAATTAATCGTGACATGAAAATTTAATATCAGCAAGTAGAATTTTTTATTTTTTTTCAAAATTAATTTTTTTAAATTCTTACCTTCAAACTAATCAGTTATCACAGCTTGAGTATTTTTTTCGGTATCCAAAAGGTGAAAGTGTGAAAATTTTACCAAACTTTGCCACAAAAAACCAAAAAAGTTTCCAAATATACATGAAGGAATTCGCAAAAAATTCCCTCGGGGAATAGGTAAAAATTCAGCGAAAAAATTATAAACACCTCGGCCTCGTATGCTTCACATATACTTACTCAAGGCACCTTGCTCTACAAGTATCAGGCTTCTGCTTTACACATCACAAACGTTGCATAGTTTCATTTTTCCTTCGTGTATACACACCCACACATATACAGTGAAAAACATTTTAGAGTAATTCTTCATACGTCCTCAAGTTACGACCCTTTGAACCCTCCCTCGATATTAAATTACCTTGGGTGTACCCCAGGCAGGCTTTTATCGCCCCTTACAACAAACCTGATTCCGTTTCAACTTAATAGTGTGTAATTTTTCTGTTTAATCTGTTTACAGCAGCAACGAAATTTAAATTGGCGAAAAAGCTCGAGGAACGTTCTGTATTTCACTAAAAGTGTATTTTTTTTTCAACATAATACATCGCACACGGTACAGAACATATTGTTCTCTATATTACGCTGTGTGCATGGCGAAGAAAAGCAAAAAAATAACCCTACGTATACGTACATGCACGAAATAAGCTAGAATATATGAGAGAACGCGAAGAGCGAGAACATAAAGTCTTTCTTTAAAGAAGAAATTATTTCGGCGGAAAGATTAATTTTTCGGAATAAGTATGAGAAGCGATTAAGCGTAATAGTGTCTGAAGAAGAAAACGCAACTGCGTAAAAAATCTTCGCTCGAGAGAAAGACGCTTAATTTAAATCGGTTTCGAAAATGCTTTCTGCAGCAATAATCAGCGCATTCAAACAAGTGGAAAATTTTTCCAGCTACAAATCTGATTATTTTATTGGTGTACTAGTAGAAATTAAATTCGATATTAACGCTGATTCGAGAGCTCTTTAATCCGTTTCTTTTTTTTATGCATTTTCTTCTCTGTCAAAGGAACCCCTCCTCTTAATCCTTTTCCACCCACCATCGCTCATAAACTGTTTCTTATGGGTCGGTTATATTATGTATTATTACGAACCAAGCGAAAAAATCGTTAATTTTTGTCTCGCGACCGAAAAAATTATTACGACGTTTTGTCCTCTTCGCCTCGTATTGAATCTTTCATCGCCATATACCTGCAGCAGTCATATCGCATATAGCAGCGTTAAATTGTATGCAAATTATTTAAACACGCGAACAGGTTGAAATGTAACGACATTTTTGCATGCGTAATTCTGTGGGCACGGGCGACTGCAGCTACGATTCGCGTGCACGTTCTTTTCATACGTCCACAGAGTGCCACTGCTACTGCTGGTTTTTGCCAGAACACACACAAGTATACTAATACAGGGTGTCCTAATGACGTTTCCTGATCACGATCTAGGAAACAGGTTAGAGTTGATATTGGCGTGCCATAAGTCCACTCATCATATGAATTCGCCAAATCGTCTTAGGAGGAGATTACAAGAGACAGGTTGTCATTTTTTGTTGAGTTGTGTGGATCAACATACGTTGGGATGAACATTCTCCTCAACAATGCATCTGAGAAAAAAATCGAAGGAATACTTTTTTGTAGAAAATTTAAATAGAAACAACTTTTGTATGAAACATTTTTTCATACAATCAAAAAATAAAATGTTATCAACAAAATTCCTCAAAAAAGTCGAAAAAACAACACAATTTTTAAAGCTATGTTCAAATATTCTAGGAGATTTTATTACTCTCAAAGAAAAGTGTTGGAATAAAAAATTTCAACTTTTTTTAATTAATTTATTTTTTTTGAAAGAGGGAAAAGCTTACAGTCATTAGATCTAATAAATGCCATTTCAGTATCTCAGCTTCAAGAAATTACATTGTTTTTTGTGTTTATACTTATTATCAATTATCCCAAACAACTGTTCAACACAAAACATGAATTATCAAAAAATGAAAAATAACGCTTTTTATGGTAATTCTTTTTTGAAGCCCATTTGAAAAATTCCAATTTTATGAAGTGAAAAAAAGATCTATTTTTTTGGTAGAACTCCCCTTTTTCATACCTATTTTAGTGAAAAAATATTTTCAATATTTTTGGAGGAATTTTTTTGAATTTTTCGTAGTACAAAATATTCCTTATTTTTTTAAAGGAAAAGGTCTCTGAATGTTCTTGGAATAAAAAAATTATCTTGATTTTTTTCGGAGTTAGCGTAAAAATTCTTTCCCATTTTTTTGAAGTAAGCAGAAAAATAGGTGGAAAATATTTAATTTTTTCAAGGATTTTTTTTTTTTTTATAAAAATTCCCAAATTTTTCTTCTTGTTTTTTCTAGAGAAAAATTATCTAATTTTTTGGAATAAAAAATCTTTCAATTTTCTTGGATATTGTTTTTGGGAAAAAAGCTTCAATTTTTTGAAGAAAAAGAAAATTTTACTTACTGATCTTTTTGGAGAATTTTATGAGAAAAAAAGTTCCAAGGTATTTTTTTAGGAATAAAACATCTGATTTTTCCAAGAAAAAAAAGCTATCGATTTTTTGAAGAAAAAAATTTTGTCAAAAATATCAATCATTTTTTTCAAACAAAAAATTGCTCAATTTTTCTGAAGGGAAATCATTCCTGCATTTTTTGCATTTAACTATAATTATATTTTACTACAAAAATTTTCAAATTAGGTAAGTAAAGTACGTATCTACCTACTTTTAATTTTTCTGACAAAAAAATATAATTTTTTGGGAATTTTTGTCAGGATTTTTGATTTTTTTTGCAAAAGTATATTTTTGAAATATCACTTTTTGATAATTTATTTTTGCAGAGAATTTTCAACTTTCAAGGGATTTTTTTTAAAGCACATCTTCCAAAAATCTGTAGGTTTGTAAAAATTTTCGTTTGATGAATTTCTTTCCTAGAAAACTTTTTGTACCAAAAAATGCGTACTTACTACAAAAACATTTTTTGAAATTATTTTTGAAATATTCTCCAAATTTTTTTTCCATTTATAATAAGAATTCTATTTTTTAATTTTTTGTTATTAAAAAAAAAAGAAGAAAGTTGTGGAACCCTCAAAAAATCGACTTCAGCCAAAAAATACCCCCCCCCCGCCCAAACAATTGAGATCCAAATTTACAATAGGAAAAATTCCAAAAACAGGAAAAATCTCAAGTTATCACACATTTTCAAAAAATTGCACCCACTCAACTTCCTCCTTAGCCAATTTGGGGCATTTACATAAGCATATTATAAATTTGTCGTACACCAACACTCACCTATCTCCTGGTTCGAGTTCGGAGAACGTAGTTGGGACACCCTGTATACTCGATTGTCTTGAAATATTTGAATCATCGTTACCCAAATACCCATCATCGTTCATTAATTATACTTCGCGAGATAATGCTAAGTATGGCAAATTTAAAACCTCATACGAGTATTTCAAAAGACCGTGAAAATGGACTGATTTTTGAAAAATTGCCAAATAACTTCTCACGTCTCTCTCCCACCTCCAGCATCGTATACGTAGCCTAATCAGAGCCCTTCTTTCGCGATCCGAAACGTGAACGAATTTAACGCTGATACAGTATTCTTTATATTTAAAATTCCCCAACAGCTTAAATCGAAAAGATTAAACCGTTAAATAAATCACGTCCTTAATGAATACATTTGCGGTGTCAACGTAAATAAACGACAACGACGTCGACAACAGCGTCTCGATTATTATCGGGTTATAACGTGTTCGTGTCGAAAAAGGCTGTATCGCGACTAATACGTGTGTACTGAGTTGGCATCGACACATACAGTACACGTACTTACCCCTAAACACATCTGTAATCCACAATTTGCGATGTTGAATTAAGGCTTTTGAGTTTGACTAATAAAATCTATCGGGAATTCGTCGTGTTACCCGTAAACGAAATTCTCACCCCTTTTCCAACCTCACCCACTCGTGCCATCGACGTTCGTCTCCAAATGAAATACATTCGACTATAACAACGTACGCAAATGCGAACCAGCAACCACTTAGCATTTGAAATTTGCGTTGATTCGCCTTCTCAGCCTCTATCCATCTATTTTGGCGTGAAATACCCATATACCAAACGACCATCCTTTTTTTTTCCTATCCGGTACGTAGGTCTATATTTTGGCTCGGGCGCCATTGGGACAAGCAAAAAAAACAACAGTTTACGGAATATTGTTCGTTTCCATTGTTTTCCTTTTTTCCTATTTCATGTTTTTTTTTTGGCCCACCAAACGTTACGTAACTGTAGGTACGTTTTTACTTACACATCGCATCAGCATTCCCCGAACAGTACTTCGTCGATCTCTCGGGAGATTCGCACGCGAATCAATGAATCAACCAACTGTAGCAACGACGAAAATAAAGTTCAACGTTGACTGTTATTAATGTCGACTACTGTCTTGCCCCCGGTGGCCAAATACCCTATATATGTATACAGATTTCTTACTTATGTATCAGGTACCGAGTATATGAAATACGATGAAAAGTAAACATATTACATACGATATGCTACGAGCTGTTTGCCAAATATATATATAAAAGCATCGTAATAAAATAAAATTACAAGAAGGTGTTAAAGTTGAATGACTATTATGGCATTGCGTACACAGAGACAGACGTACTACGTAGTAAATTTATGTGAGTACGTGCTATCGTACAGGAGAATACACTCGCCCTACGTGTCGTTGCAGCAAACGCATAAATGCAAATCCAGTCAATATGAATATGACTCAATTTTAAATCCAGAAGGTTTTATTGTTTGTTTTCTAGGTAAAAAATTACTAATTATGTATTTTAAAACTCATTTTTATCTCAAAGTGAAACAATCGAGTTGAGCTTGGTCGAGAAAAAAATTCATTTTAACTCGGATCAAAAAATGTTTACGAAGAAAATATTCTTTGAAAAATGATTGAAATGATAAGTGATACCTTCAAGCTTCCAAGGGTCGAAAAAAATTTATTCAAAAATTGAAAACATTATAATTAGGGCAAGGATTTTTATGAATATTGTTTTCGTTCGCATTTCATGACATCCCGATCTCATAATTAGTCTATACGAAGTTATTAATTTACAAATTGTTTGCATAAAATATAGCAAAATTCTTACGTAATTTTCAACAGGATTTTCATCCAGTCAGTAAACATTTTTAAATATTCCTTTTTTGTGTTGTATTTCTTCAGCACAGAATTTTTTATACCAAAATATGATCTTGAAACACATTTTTTGGAGAATTTTAAACTTTTTTTTCCAAAAATAAATTATTATAGATAGGTAAGTTTTGGCTATTTTATTACAAAAATGTTCAAAAAAGTAGGTAAGTATGTACCTACTTTTAATTTTTCCAAAAAAAAAATAAGAGAATTCTTTCGAAATTTAAAAAAAAAATTTCAACAGTTTTTTTTTAAATCACTTTTTGGTACTATTTATTTTCTTTTTTTTAAAGAGAATTTTTGTCTCACAATAGTTGAAGGATTTCTTTAAACACCAACAATTTTTGAAAAATTGACAGGTGAACATTTTTCCAAGAAAACTTTTTGTAGGTACCTACCAAGAAATGCCTACTTATTAGCATTTACTATTCAAACACTTTTTTAATTTTTTTTTAGAAATGTTCTCCAAAAAATTTCCCCACTTTTTTATAGGATTTTTGGTTTAGAGAACTTTTTACCTAATAATTAAAAAAAGGGGAACTCTTTCAAAAAAGTTTTTTCATTTTTACTTTTTATAGCATTTTTGAATTTATTTCAACATGAAAGTGGACCTTTTTGGCGAATTTCTTTCCGAGTGAATTATTTTAACTTGAACATTTTTTCACCTGCCCCCCCCCCCCATCACACAAAAAAACATGAATATTTTTACAAAAAAATGTCTACTGGTGAATTTCTTTCCAAAAAGCACCTATTTTTCAATTTTTATGAAAATTTTCAAAAAAAATTAAGTAATTTTTTTCAATTTTTCTAGATTTATGTCAAAATCTTGGATTTTTTTTTGTGCAGAAATATTCGATTTTTTTTCGTTTTAACGAATTTCTTTTTAAAAGAACTATGTACACCCACCAAAAAATGCTATTAAAACATTTTTTTTAAATTTGAAATTTTGCCTAAATTTTTCAAAAAGATTTCTGGTAAAAAAATTTAATTTTTAGATTTTTTTTTTAATCAAGAGAATTTTTAGTAAAGAAGATTACTTTTTTAATTTTTTGATAATATTTTTCAATTTTTACATAATATTTCAGGAAATCCTCGAAAATGTGTATTTTTGACAAATTTATTTTTGCGTGAATTCTTCCATCTAAAAAATGTTACTGAGATTTTTTTCTCCACAAAACTCATTTTTTGTCTGAAATTTTTCTTCAAATATTGTTTTTTGGCAAATTTCTTTCCAAAGAACTTTTCATATAAAAAAATAATTTTCATGCCTTTTTATTAGGTACCTATCGATTTTCAATTCTTTAAATTTTCGTTAGAAAACATTTCAAATGATTTTTAAAATCTTTTTGATATGAGTCGAGAATTTTTGAAGCAATAAATATTTTTTTAACATCTTTTGAAAGATTTTTCAATTTTTTGAACTTATTTTAGGAAAACGTTTAAAATATCTCTTTTTGGCTCTTTCTGAGTAAATTTTACAAGGATTTTTTTTCTTCTCAAAAATTTATTTTTTCGTTGAAATTTTTGAAAATTGATAATAATTTTTTCAAAAAGATGATCCAGCGATCTTTTGAAAACATTTTCTTGAGAAAATGAAATCAAGAAAAAAAATGTCAAAAGCCCTAAGAAAATTTTTTTGAAAACAAATTTTTATAAAACACGGTCATTATTTTCAAAATTTTAACCATCCAGTCTCTTTAACCCCCCCCCCGCCCCCCCCCACCTAAACTCATTTCTATGGCTATTTCCCCTTCCGAAGAAACACAGGTAAGGTCTTTCAGCTTTCTTCACCAATACTTTTAATTTTTTAGATTCAAAAATTAATTACATCACTTCTTCCGTCCTCTCTTTCTCCATTACAGTTCCTGATTCCAGAAATAGACAGCCAAACCACATCAATATAACAAAATTAGAAACAGCAGGTACTACAAATATTCAATCGAACGTAAAAAATGCAAAAACACTATCTTCGGCCATCGCATCGCACGAATATGTCTATCAAGCTCGACCAAGTCTACGATTACGATTAAAAATAAATGTTAAATTAAAAATTCAATGTAACGAGGTATTTTCGTATAAAAATCCAATAAGTGTAGGCCAAAACTTCTGTCAAAATTAACAAGAAATCCGACCACGACAACGTGTATTAGCTGCAGAGTCGGGTAATGCGAGTATACGAGTATAAAACATGACGCATTAAACGTCAAGCGGTTCATTTATTTTGATTTCTCAAAATACACACGTATGCATAACACAAACTACGAATTTAAAAAAAGTAATAATAAATACCAGAGCAGAAAAAAATTACAACCGAGCTAATCCTTGATACAAAATCGTAAAAACTGACTAAACATGCCACACTTTCATTTACCTTCGCCCTTCGTATCTGGATTATCGTGCCCGATTTTCATTTGCGATAATGATTTTGAAACAGATTATATTCGAAACCAAGGCGAAACATGTCTACTTGACACCTGCTGGGGAAAATTCTTTTTTATATCAGAAATCGAGGGTATTAAAAATATCTAATTTAACACCATGGTTCGAAAAAAAAATTGAAGATTATTTTTATCACTCGATTGAACAAGTCGATAAATACAATTTATAGCCGCAAAAATTGGAAAATAATTCATCTGGAATTAGATAAATTACAACTCCCGCGGTGGGAATAATTCTCAACTATATAAATAAAGACAATCGATAGAAATTAACTCGACACTTTTATTTAAAATATCTACTTATTTGAAGAAAAAAAATCGATTCGTGACTGTCATCGTTTAAATTGAACCCATTGATAGAATAATCGCTTCCCTCTGCCCCGAATCGGTTTCTACCAAATCGTGCCTTTTAAATCTTAATATATTTCTGGTGGCTATTTAAACACCACCACATGAACTTGATCGTGGGTACTGCATAACTTGTTCGAATTTACCATCTCGTGTCACGGATCGTATACAAAAAAGGCGTTCTTTTCCGAGAATCGCTCAAAGGTTGGATATTTCATGACTTCAACCAGTCGATGAGTTTCAGTTTCCTTCTTTATCCTTAGCACATAATACATATAAATAAAATATAAACACGAGTATCAGAAAATGCATACTGCCTAATTTCCACAGCTCGCCCGGCGCACGAAGTAAATGAACGATTATAAATTATCAAGATGTTAAAGTTTGCTCTCTTCAAATATTCCTCTGTGTGTTTTATCAGTGCTGTGCTGCTATAATACTTGTATACGAAGGTAAGTATACATATATAAGATAGGCCAATTTTGTTCACCGGGCATAAAACTTGTTCGGTGTTTAGAAATTTTCGTAGGTACCGTGTTTAATCATTCATAACGCGCAGCTTATTCCAATATTTCTACAGTAACTTAACTGCCCCCATATAGTATAACTCGCGATTAAGTGAAAGTTCGCCTAAGACTAAGTAAACCTAATTTTGTAGATGCGAAAAAATCCATCATCGCGATAATAGCTCTTTTTTAGTAAACAATAAATCGTCGATTTATCTCAATCATCCGGTTATTTATTAGTTTTGCTTTGTAATTTTTTTCTCTCGTTTATATCGCAGGATAAAATTGGAGTAAATTGAATTCAGGGTGGTAACAATTTTCTCAATTCAAAATGTTCATTTCGATGCCCTGATAAAGTACCAAAAATTATCCGAACCTCGTCCCTCAAATGTGGACCAAATCGATCACCCGCTGTTTTATTTTGCTTATAACTCTTTAAAAACTCCTTCAAACAAAAAAAAAATGATAATAATCAAACTTGAAGTGATTAAAATTTGCAGCAAAAAATCATCCCTTCATTTTTTTTGAAAAGTGAACGGAAGACGCAAAAATGTGCGTCGAAATACGCAAGATGGGAAAAAAAATCAAAACTTGGAGGCAATTTCACTACGTCTGAGATATTTTGGGTAGAGGGAAGGGTGGGGGATTTTTTGGAGTCTATGTTTTTCAATTTTTTCATCCTGTATATTAAGACGCGTATTTTTGCACCACCAGTTGACTCTTCGAAAAAATAAATACACCATTTTTTGTTGCAAATTTTATTCATCTAATCTAAAGGTAGGTACATCAATTTTAGTAGTAAATAAGTTATGATTATTTTATTTGTTTTAACGAATTTTTTGAATCGTTATTACATATAACTTGAGTGAAAAATAACGAGGGAGTTTCTTTTCGGACAAGCCGAAGGATGCAGTTCGGGAAATTCTTGGTCGTTGATGAGGTACCGAAGACGGACTTTTTTAAATCGAATAATCTTCGATCACTCAATTTGCAATTGCATTTTCTTATTTTCTAAGGCTAACATAGTATTACAGAAATTTTCAATTTTTTCGTAGAAAAAATTCTCATTTTTTGAGATTATTTTTCAATTTTTTGGAGTAAAATATAACTGTTCAATTTTTGAAGAAGAAATATCGCAGTTGTTTTGGAATAAAAATACCTTAAAATTGTTTGAAGAAAAAACTCTCATTTTGTCGCAAAAAAAAAAATTACACATAAGTAAAACACGATAATTTTTTTCAAAGGACTTTTTAAAAAATACCTGGTCCAAGTCATTTTTTATTAAAATATTATTTCATTTATTTTTGAAAACTGTTTTTTGGTCATTTCTCAAGAAAATTTTCAGCTCAACATTTTTTGGAGAATTTCTCTTGATCAATTGTGTATCAACTTTTTTTGACGAATTATTTTAAAATAATTTTCAGCACCATTTTCTTCTTCAATTTTTTCAAAAAAAATATGTATTATTACAAACGTTTTTCCCATACGCAAAGAATTTTGTAGTGGAGGAAAAGGTTTGGATTTTTTTTGTTGAGAATTTTTTCGTGATAATATCTAGGTTTTAGATGATAAGCCCAATTTCTTAAACTAACCGTTTTCTACTCGAACAAGTTATTTATGTTTTTCTTTTTTTTTCAAAAAAATTGTTTGCTAATATTTTTGAAATAGTTTTAAAATAAATTTTTGGGATTTTATTCCTTTCAAAAAAATTGACATAAATTTAAAAAAAAAAAACTTTTTTTGAAACAAAATGTTGATGGATTGTGTTTAAATAAAATTTAGAAAAATTGAAAAAAGTTGTTCGAATAGACTTTTTGTCAAATTTCATTTCGAAAAAACTTTGAACAAAATTTAGGTAAAATTGACTCTGAACAGGATTTTAAATAATTTTACTTCAAATGAAAATTTCAAAAAAATGCTTCAATCAAAACTAAAAAAAAAAAAAAAAAAAAAAAAAAAAAACAATCAAACAGAATTACGTAAAATTTTAGTTCAAAGAAATTCTGAAAGAGCATGTTTGAACAGAATCTGGAAAAAATTTGAGAATAATTTTTAGTAAAATTGTATAATATAGAAGATTTTTTTTAAAATGTCTGAACCGAATTTTGAACAAAATTACAACGGTTTTGAAATATTGTGAATAAATCATTTTTCAAACTAAAAATTTTAATAAAGAAGCCAAAGGGACGAAAATGACAATAATGACTACTTCCTAGCTCTCAAATGTTTCTCTTTTTCTTGTTCTTGTTCAGAAAAACTTTTTATAAAAAAATTCCAGTTGACAACATTTTTAATATTTTTTTCTAGAGGATTTGTGTTCCTCTAAGAATTTTTTTGAGCAAGATAATTATTTTAAAATATTTTTCTAGCACAATTTCTTCTTCAGAAAATTTTTTTAGGATAATCATTTTCACACACTGACTTTTTTCAAAGATTTTTTTGAGTTTTTTAAATAGGTTTTCCAAAATTGACAATTTTTTGTATTACCTACATAATAATATGTACTCGAGAAAAATTTTTTGACCAAAATATGTATTTTTTTCATCAAGTAAATCGAGACATTTTACCACTCTTTTTTTGAAGTTTTTTCCCCTGAATACCATTTTTACTTTTTTTTTTTTTTAAATCAAAAATTTAAATAAAAAATCCATAACTACATAAAAGACGAAAATAATGACAAAAAATGACTACTTCTGGCGCCTCTCACTTTATACAAAGTACCAAGATGAACGAAATTTGAAAATTTTTTCAAAACTCGATCTCAAAAAAAGAAAAATTTCATACAAATAAAAATTCAACGTCGATAATCGAGTCAACCAAAGTTGAAATAACTTGTTCCTAATAAAAAATAAATTTTGAAAGTCGACACGACGAAATTCTTCAGCATCATCTCTCATTAAAAATGACAAATGCACATTGTATTCTTTGAATATCTGTGGCAATAGAATAGCTGGTTTTAAACCGTTTAATCGACTCCGATAGATAGTTATCTCGAAGACCAGTAAAAAAAGGTTGCTTTTCAAGTCCGGACAGACTGGCTGCGCTTTAAAGGACGCTCGCCGATTGAATCATTTATTAAGTCAAAATTTCTTTCGCAGAATGAAAGACTAGACACACGTTGAAGGGAAAAAATCCGGAAAAAAGGTAGGCACACTATAAAACCGTATTTTCCATTTATTCAAAATGAAATTGCATACGTTTAAAGTTTCACTTAAGTAGAAAATATATTCTGAAAAGGTATGAGAAACGAGGTAAATAAAATAGCAATTGTGTGTATGATTCGAAATGTCGTTGCCCAATATACTCTTACGTTGTCGTAATATGAACGTTAATACGTCTGTTGTAAGGATAAAAAGGGAAAAAAAGATTTCGATAAATTTCAAACGATCAAATTCAAAAAGAATAAAATGGATTTCAGTTGGATATTTTTTTATTTCCGTTTTGTGTGTGGTAGATTTATGAAATGAAATTGTTGCTTATTTGAAAATTATTGCTCGAAGCTGAATTTTTTTTTTGCCTCTGGAGGATAGCCTAGAAATTGATAGTGAATTGAAAAGTGTTTTTTTTTTTTTGTGTTTTGTTGATCGATCATCGTCAATAAATTCATGTAATTCAAAAATTATCAAGTTAGACGAAAAATAATGCATTTACCTACTCGAAACAACATTTTTTGATAGACGACCTAATCCACCCATTGATCCTGTTCTATTCAATCACAAAACGATAAGAAAATAATAGAAATCGACGTAAAAGAAATGAGTAAGATTTTTACCCCTCTTCATACGTAACTATCTTCACCACACTCATACAATATTTCACCTTCACATAAATAATTCCCAACTTGGTCACTTGCACGAAAAGGAGAAAAACGGCCAGTGACTAAATAGATGAATCATTCAGTTTACTTCTTTTCAAATAATAAACCTACGGTCTGGCAAAATGCGACCACTTCATCTTTCAAACAAAGACAGTGAAATACCTGGCCTCTGCTGCTGTTGCTGTTAACCAAACGATCTCGACTGCACCGACGAATACGAATACCAAAACCAATCACACGTGAAACTTGTTGAGAAAAGAACACGAACGCCAAAATACTACTAAACAATTCGAGCACATTTTTAACAATTTAACGAGTGACCGAAGCTTTAATTATTTATAATCGTTGTTGTACACTTGGAATATAATTTATAAGAAATTTTTATCCAACAGAAAAGTTCGTTTCAACGAACAATACAAACAAACACCACGTGACACGTGAAAACAAAACTGCATAATTTTACACGAAATTCGCAGACATAGAAATAATCACAAATTACCTGATCATTTATGTAGGTAAATCAGCTTCGTGAAATACTCCTTTGGAATGTAATATCACGTACACAATATTTTTCGAATTTAATAAACCGCACACCATAGAAACATAAGAGATGAATCGCGATCACAACATAGTGATGTTAAAACTATTCACTGAATTCTCCGGCGAGGAAATATACGTTAAATTAATAACCTTTTGTAATAATCTATTTAAATACACACTCGCGTAATAATTTTAAACACGTTGATTAAGAATATTCGTAAAATGAATTAGCATCAATTCAATAATTTATTATAAACGCCGGTAACAAAAACACGTTTCGCGCGAATAATTATGACACACGACGCACTCGAACGACGAAAACCACGCTACTGACTAACTGACGTCACTTCAATTCATAACAAAATAACGACAACTGGCTGGCGATTGGCGGCGAACGTCGCGCTCTCTAGATCAACTACGAGAGAGTGAGGGAAACGAAAAATCGTGGTGTTTTGAGTTTTTTTTTATCTTGTAGTGCAATTTCCTAGTATTTTATTCGGTATGCAACTATTTTTACGGTGCAGTCATATGTTTTGATTACGATTTAAAGTTTAGATTATGCGAAGGAATTCAGAATATGCAATCATTGGCAGGGTTGGTGTTTCGAACAATTTTTAAAAAACAATGTTTTAATTTTTATTTATTTCAAACGTGATTTTTTTCAACCAAAAAAAAAACCAAAAAAAAACAAACAGTAAGACAATGTTCTAAACGATTTTTACAAAAAAAAATTTCAGTGTTTTTTTTTTTTTTTTTAGCAACTGCAACTAAGTATAAAATATGAAAATTTTCCAAAAAAAAAAATGAAAGAAGTGAAATAAATTTTAAAAAAACATGCTAAAAACAAGTTTAAAACAAAAAAACATTTTCAAGGTTTTCAGTTTTTTTTAATTTTTTTTTTTAAATTTATTTATTTTCATTTTTTTAGGGTGTTTAAAACACTACTTTTTTCCGGTTTTAAACCGTTTTGTTTCAAACATACCAACATTCAATTTTTTAACTGTAGAATTTAGCGAATATCATTGGAAAAAAATTAAATGTCAATACTTACCTATCATAAAATATTACAAACCAATGCATGTTCTGAGAGAGATGAAAACATACGTAGCTGCACTTGGTAGGCATGCAAACTACATGGATACTATTCCTATTAGATGCGTGCAAATGAAAAATCAGGAATGAATTCGCCTTGTATTTGATTCAGTATGCAACCTCTTTAACAAGACATCTACACTGTTTTTACTTACATGAATGGAATACTTATGATTTATGATAAAGATTACAGTAAAATTCAAGTAGAAAACTCATCAGCTGAAATAACACCAGTGATGAAATGAAAACAAAATGTCTTTTGAAAGAAAATTAAAAATTAATATTCGATGATTTCAACATAGTACCTGTTGTAAGGTTGGGTGATTGAAACTAGGGATGGGCAAAATTATTCCTAAGATGATTTTAAATCAAAATCAATCAAAAATTCTTGAAATCTTGATTTAAAAATCACAAATTTCGAAAAACTTTTGAAATTTGTATGCATGGCAATAAATCAAAAATATGTACAAAAGTTTTAAATGACTAAAGCACAAATGCAAAAAAATTTCTATAAGAAAAAAAGGATTGAGAAGTTTTTCACTCCCAAAAATATAGTTTTTTTTTCCTAAAAAAATTCTTAAATTTTCCTAGGTAGTAATACCAACCTACATATTTAAAAAATAAAATAAAAATTTTTCTACTTATTTCAAAAAAATCATAATTTTTTTTCTATACCTATAAAAAACATTTTTTTTTCTTTTCCTGAAAAGATTGGATACTTTTTTTTTCTAAAAAAATGATTTTTTGTTTTAAACAAAAATTGAAATGTCTTTTCACTAAAAAAAAAATAGAAAAAAATAGCTCTAAAAATATTTTTTTTACTTATTTACTTTTAAACAAATTTTCTACTTCCGAAAAAAAAAGAAAAAAAAAGAAAAGATACTTAGGTGAGCATATTTTGTTCTTGTTTTTTTTTTGTTTAGATTTTTTACAAAATTTTTTCGAGTCAATTTTGCAAAATTTTACCTACAAAACCTAAAAAATTTAATATAACAGAATGATACTTATTTGAAATAATACTTAGTACTTAATTATTATGCTTATTTTTACCACCTGTAAGAATTGAAAAATTTCTGATTCCACTTCAGAAATGTTTTATTTAAAAAAATTACAAGATTTTCCTCTCTAGAAATAATAGATAATTTTTTTCTCAAAAAAAGAGGAATAATTTATTATTCTCATAAAAAAACACGAGTGGATTTTTTTTTTAAATTGAAAATTTTTCTCAAAACAATTAAAAAGGTTTTTTTTTCAAAAAATGTTCCTATTTTTACAGATTAATTTTTTTTTCTCAAATTTTCTCAATAACAGTGAGAAAGCTTTTTCTACTAAATAGGTACCTACAATAAAATTGAAAATATTGTTTCAAAAAATTTAAAAAAAAATTAATTCATTTTCCCAAAAACATGAGTAGGAAAAGGGTAAGTAACTTTTTTTTAGTTGAGATTTTTTTTTAAAAAATTGAAGGGTTTTACGTTTCTAAATAGGTAGATACCTATTAAAGAAGAAATTATTATTTTCTCAGAAAAAAATCAGAGATTTTTCATTAAAAATTAGAAGATGTTTTTAAACAAATTATAAAAAATTTGCAATTCTGTCGAAAAAATATTTTCTTGAAAAATTTAGTCAAGTGCACATTTATTTAAATTATCGTTAAAACCAATTTTTCATTTTTTTTTTTTGAAGATTTTTGAAATTTAATTTATTGGCAATTTTTGAAAATCTTGTTCTAAGTTCAATTCGAACACATTTTTTTTAGGTAGGTACCAATTTATTGAGATTTTTTTTCATCATTTTATTCAGATTTTGTAGATAATATTTCTTTGGAATTTAATCAATTTATTATAATTTTTGTTCAAATAATTTCTTTTTTTTTATTTTGCTGAAAAGCTCTAGCCTATCTTGCTCGTATTTTAAAATTTATTCAAACAATTTTTTTCAATTTTGCATCAGTTTCCAAACTTTTTTCTCGTCAATAGTTAAGTAGACGCTTCTTCGAATTATTTGAATCGATTTTCAATGTTTCAAGATAATAATTGTCTTTTTCATAAAAAAATAGAGAAAAACAAAAACAAAAAAAAAAGAAACATGTTTGTGACAAACGCCTTCTTCAAGCCCAAATTTTAAATTTAAATTTTGAGAAAAATCAGATTGAGCAGCTTTTTAAAAAGTGAGGAAATGATATTGATTTAAAAAATTTCAAGAACGAATAATTTCAAATTTTGAAACTAATTTTTTGTAATTTTCTCATAAAAAAAATAATAAAATGATTAAAATAACCCAGCAATTTTGAATTAAAAAAATTGCTAATCTATTACCAAACTTATTTCCCACTTGAATTTCAATTGTCAAAATATGTACTTAAACATGCTTAAACACAAAAAATTCTGAAAAAATTTGCCTGAAAAGAATCACAACTCTCTCAAAAAAAAAAAAAAAAATAGTAACTTTTTGCATTAAAAATGAGAAGAAAACTTTTACTAAACATTTCTTCAAAATGTAAGAAAGTAACTTTTACTTTTATTTATTGAAGTTTTATAGGTATTATTTTTTTATAATTTTAATACAAAAGTTCTAAAAAAAAAAAAATAAATAAAAATGAAAAAATCAGCTAAAAACCCATAACTTTTTTTGAAAGAAAAGTCAATTTCACGTTTTTTTGTTTTTTTTTTTAAAGACGAAATTGATTTTATCGGGTTTCAATTTCAATTTTTAAAGTTTTCAGAAATTAAAAAAGAAATTGTAACAAACATTTTTTGGAAAAAAAATTAATTTCAGTAGGAATTTTTTTTTTAAAAATGGGAATATTATGTTGATTTAAACCAACTATCATTGATTCCTGATAAACCGAAAGGTCAAGGGCTGTCGTGTAAAGGCTTACTGTTCCCCATAATTTAAAATAAACTTCCCCCACCAGAATTCTGGATTGGGGTACCAAAAAAAAAAAAAAAAAAAAAAAAAAACTATCATTGAAATTTTAAAAATTAATCTTTCGTTTTGAATTAGAAACAAAATTTTAAAAATGTGCGTATTAAAAATAAAATTCAAATTCAATAAAAAAAAAATTCTTTCTCAGATACCTGATTTTGAATACCATATCTACTTATCTACCGACAGAAAAAATTTGATAAAAATTTCCAAAATTATTTTAAAAGCCATTTTCATGAAAATTTAAAAAAAATGCGAATTGAAAGAATCTGCAAAATTTGAAATTCAGGAAATTTATTACGTACAATTTTGGACCAATTTTTCGAGAGAAAATTTTCAAGAATTCCCAATAGGAAATTTTTTCTAAACCAGAATCCAAAAACCTCTTACATCACACCTCGATAAATCACCTTTTACCCTTTCTCACCGAAAAAAAATCCATTACGAATATTACTCGTCGAATTTCGGTTAATTTTTAATCCCTACGAATGCATCTGCGAAGAAAATCCCGCCAGTATAAATATTCAAACGTGTAACCTTCAAGGTGGAAGACTACATCGAAAAGGAGAGTATTTCTCTACGCAGCTGTTTCACGTCAAAGGATGTGAATTTTTGTTAATGTTTCGACGATTCCGCATGCAACATTCAACCTTGCGGCTGGAAAATTGCACGATTGGCTGAATATTGTTTGGAAAAAATGTGAAACGTATTCGCGTATTCGCGTTCGAAAGAAAGACCGAGCGACGAGAAGAAAGAATAAAGAAAGAAAAACCAACATACTAACGGGGGTCTCTTGACAAACGAACGAAATTTATCAACATTGAGAAAAAGTAATGAAAAAGTGAAGCAAAAAGAAAAAAAACAACGCTAATTACATAACTGATGACAGAAGCGTGAGCTGAATCAATCGAATCTTTTCTCGGTCTATTGGTCTTCTAGGGTCACAATCGATTTAGCGATTCCATTCGAGCGTATCCATTACTTAATAGTAGACGAATCTTGAGTTATAGCAAATTACCAACGAACGCACACAGACACACGTTGAGGTATTCACATACACCCACGATACCAATACAGAGGCCTGCAGAGTACGTTACGACAAATTATTTTAGCAACAAATTATTTACCTAATTAATAGGTGCCATATTTTGAACCTCTAACGTTGCACCGCGCTGTCAAGTTCCTGCGTCAGTGGCTCTTTCACGAGTTAAATTCGTTCTGTCGAGGAAAGCGGGTTAATCGGGCTGTTCCAATTACAACATGAGCGGTATCATGCAGATTTGTATGCTTGGACAGCGACAATTGAGCGCTCCCCGCGATACACCTATATAAAATACTAATCCCATTACCACCGTCGGCCAGTCACCAACCAATCGCGAATCATCCAAGTACCGATGAACGTAGCAAAATGTTATACGCGAGTTTCGGTCTTTTATTCATAATACTACGTAGTATCGTGGGTGTCGAAAATGACACCAAAGTGGTCGGTTCGTACATACACGAGTTAAAAATCAAACCTCCTTCGGATCTGCTCACAGCAGCCTCGAAAAAACACTCCGGCACTTCCGGAGGCCACAAGCACGGCGACGACGAGGGCTTCTTCAAATCCAAATCGACCAAAGACGACGACGGCTACAATACCTTCGATACCTTCCACACCAAAGACGGAGACGCCTTCGGATACGCTCAGCATTTCGAATTCGACAAAAAAGGAGGCGACAAGAAAAAAGGAGGCTACCACGAGAACAACTTCGGCGAAGACGAGGCAGCCGACTCGACCAAACCCAAATTCTCCGAATGGAACTTCGAAGAAAGCAGCTCCCCTTCGAAAAGCTATCGTTACGAGCACGACGGCGAAGAAGGCTCCAAAGGCAAATTGGTCGGACCCGACTACGTCAGCGAGCACAAGAAGACCTCAAAACGCCCCAAGAGGAAAAAAGAACAAGACGCAGCTGCCACAGAGTATGAAAATTACGACGCTTATGGCGATATCGAAGAAGCCGACGATGGTGCTCCGGCCGATTTCGAGGCCGAAGATGCTGATCCGGAGTATGGAAATGTGTACGCCGATGCCGAAGCGTATGATTATTATTAGACAAACGACTGATTTATCGTTATTTCGTTAGGGTTTTCCAATGTAATCGTCGACAAAACTGTGATCTACAACACTGGTTAGTTCGTTCCACTTTGTTATTTTTTACAATTTTTTTATTTTCATACAGAATTTTTATTACTTACACTGCAGTTTTTTCATCGAATAATCAAATTCAAAATTTTTGCTACCAATTTTTTCCTCATCGTTATGTTATACTTTCAACAGTGAATCTGGAAAATCAATTTAATTTATAAGGATCGTCTCGTTATAGATCATTTTGTATTGATTTTATTTTTTATTTTTTTATTTTTTTATTTCTTACCTTTTTTTCCCCCTTCAAATTTATTCAACTTGGGTATTGTTTATTAACGTATTTATTATCACGTTTATCATTAGAATAATAATTAAACGTAGGTAGGTGTCAATTTTCGAGTTAGGTTAGGTCGATTATAGTAAGTATTTTTTTCTAATTTATTACGATGTCAAAATTTTACATTTTTGATACCTTCTCCTACATTTAGAATTAGATCATGTGTACTCTAGTCTTAAGATATTCGAGATTTTTCGTCCTTATGTACTTTATTCTTACCTAGCGAATTATGACCTTTAATTTAGATAGGTATTTAATTATCGACTCAATGTTTTGTACATTTTTTCCAAGTTTATGTCGAAAAAAACACTTAAACGTTTTTTAAAGCACTGTACTTAGGCCTAGATTTTATTAATAAAATAACGTAGGTAAGAATAAGAGTATGCTAAGCAATAATTTCATAATGTTATTATAGGTAGGTCTAGTTAATAGGTCTAGTTACCAAAGCGAGTTTTGTAATTTAGTATATTGAAATCATTCATCCATATTATGAAAAAATATGTTTTAATCTTAAGTTCGATTTTAAATAGATGAGTACTTCACTTGTGTTTTTGCATTTATGAAATACTCAGACAGATTAAAAGATTATCAGAAGGGATCAACGTATTGAGATACTCACTAAGCCAATGTTATGGCCAAAATAATTATGATGTTCATTTACCAATTTATCATGACAATGACATAGACCTTATGATGCCAATGCCAATGCCATTGACTATTTTCAAGGGAGAAAGAAGCAATTCTGACTTCAAAGTTCAAACATACCTACGTAATAATCATTGTTGATTCAGCAAGTTGGTTAAAATGTGAAATTTTCATTTTTTGCCAACTCTATTTTTATGATAACCTACCTTTAAATAAAGGTCACAACTGTCACAAGTACAATGGAAAAAATTCATCATTTCAGAGAAAATGGACAACAGCTTGAGACTGCTTTTACTAACAAGAGAATTATGCCAACTCGTCGAGTATCCGATTGAGCTGAAATTTGGCTCACTGAAAGAGCACGTTGCTCAGACCTCAGATCCAAATTTTTACCTGCCAAAGTTGATTTTTCGATTTTTGGTGATTTTTTGGAAAATGGCAAAATTAACTGGTCCATCCCATTAGTGAATCAATTTTTTACAAAAATTGTTAATTTTCAGATGAAATCCTGAAAATTGATTTATATACTGAACTCGACCCCCCGAATCGATTACTACTATTTTCGAGGCAATCTGGAGCCTCCAGGAAAAACTGACTTTTCTTCAGCTCACTGGAATCGCTTTAGGGCAGCTAAAAATTTAATTTTAGCGTCAGTATGAAATCATCAGTCGATTAGCAGAGTTGAACCCAAAATTCAAGGTAACGAGTTAATAAAAGATACGAGCTTTTTTTTTGTTGAAAATTTGAACATTTGATAATGTTTACAAAAATAAATTATTGCTCAAATGCAATATAACTTGTATCCAGTGACCCCTTCACCCTTTTTAATATCATCGCAAAGTTCTTTGGTCTCAATAAAGAAAAAAATGGCTTCACAGACAAAACTGGTTTTATTTTCCTCTATCAATTCAATAAAAGTTTTTCATCAATGTTTAAAAACTGTTTTAAATAATTCAATGTTGAAATCGTTTTTTGAAAATATACCTATTTTCATTTTTAATTATCTGTCAATTTCTTTGATTTCTTCGAATGATTTCAAATGAGTATTTTTTTAACAAAGCCGGATTAAATAATTTTCCCAGAACAATCCATTTTCTGGAGTTTTTTTTTCAAAACAAATTTTCTTCGAGAATTTCTTTCAGAAGAAATATTTGTTGTATTTATTCATTTTTTTAATAAAGACTTCCTAACAAGAATTTTTTTTTTGATATGAGGATTCCTTTAAAGATTTTTTTTGCAAAGAATTTTTTTCCAAAAAAAAAAAAAAAAAAAAAAAAAAAACATTTCAATAAAAATTCAATTTTCAGCCTTTTTTTCAAGATTTTTCCATATTTTTTTTTAGGGGGGGGGGAGGCAAGATATTTTTTCTAGGTTATATTTTTTTGAGAGACTTTTTTGTTGAGAATATTTTTTTCTTAGGTATTTAAAATTTTTTCACTGTTATTTCTTTACTTTTTTTGGGGTTTGAATTTTCTTTATAATTATTTATGATTATAATTTTGTCCATATTTTTTTTCTTTGTTTTTTTCTTTTCCAAAAGCACTTCAATTTGGACTAATTTGTGATACGTTATGCTAAGATGATCTGTGGAGACTGGTGGTCAGAGGGTGAAGGAGACCTGTTTGTAACTTGAAAATAAATTTTTAAAATGACAAACTGAAAATTTTTCAAAAAAATCTGCAAATTTCTGAAAATTTGGCAATTTTTGGAATTTACCAACCAAAATTTTAAAATTTTTTCTCAACACAAATTAGAAAAGTTGCTCTTGTTTTTTTTCAAATTGAAAATTTTTGTCAAACATGAATGAAAAATTGTAGTTTTTTAAACAAAAATTGGATTTTTTTTTTTTTTTTTTTTTTAATTTTTTTTTTAACGCCATATACAGCAACTAAGGCTAGAGGCGTGTCACGGAGGAGGATTACTTAGAGAAGGGATCGTAAACCAGTTTTGGATAGAAAGGATAATAAGTTTTGAATTTTAATGGGGTCATCTGATAGGACTTCTTTTGGATTATTAGAGGATAGGTATAGGGATCTTTCATTTATGTATTTTGGACACTGAAAAATTAAATGTGTTATTGAAATTTGAGTGTTACATATTGAACAAATGGGGGGAGGTTGTTTGTTGAGCAAGTAAGAATGGGTCATAAGAGAGTGTCCTGTTCGTATACGTGTGAGTAGAACGTCTTCTCGGCGAGAGATATCAAAGCAAGTTCTTGGAAGTATATCGTTTTTGATATTTTTCAGTTTATTAGTGGAGGGAATTTGATTCCAGAAGTTTTGAAAAAGAATTTGAGTTTTAGCTTTGATGAAGGTTTTAAGGTCAGTAAGAGGAATAGGAATATTTTGTATGGGAGTTATATTTAGAGCAAGTTTTGCAGCTTTGTCAGCTGATTCATTGCCTGTGATGTTCTTGTGTGAAGGTAGCCAACATAAAATCGTATTTTTTAATGAGGAAGAAAGCATGAGGGATATTTCCTGAGCTATTGGATGTTGTTTTTTTTTATTGTAATTTTGTATACATAGCAACGCTGAGAGAGAGTCTGAAAATATGATTGTGTTGATGAAAGAAGAGTTATTGATGTAGGTAAGTGCCTGTTTAATGGCGTATAGTTCAGCTGACATAATTGAAAATTGAGAAGGGAGGGGGTATAAAAATTCTTCGTCATTATGTACAAAAGCGCAAGCAGTGAGGTTTGAAGTTTTAGATCCATCTGTGAATATAAATTCGTGATTTGGGTATTTATTAGCGAGTTCGTTGAAGTGTGATGTAGCGATGAGAGAATTTGTATCTGATTGTATTAGTTCAGTCAGAGAAGTATTTATGACTGGTTTGAAGTTAGACCAAGGTGGGAGAATATTTATGACATAATGATGGATTTTTGTTTCATTTGTAATTATAGATTGAAGTAAATGGGAAGTGTCAGGTTCTAAATCATTGAATGGAAAAATAAATTCTGATTTAGGGTGAAAGTTGGGGGTAGAAAGTATGTTAAGAGCCGAATTTGCTATTGTTTGTTGTCTTCTTAAGCTGAGGGGAGGTTCTGAAGCTTCAGAAAGTATGCTTGCAGTGGGAGTTGTGCGGAATGCACCAAGAGCTATTCTAATACTAGAGTTGAGGATGGTATCGAGTTTATTGAGTGTTGATGGACTTGCGAAGGCATAAATAGAGGATCCATAATCGAGAGTGGAGCGAATAATTGCTCTATATAAATTAAGTAGGGTAGTTCTATCAGATCCGTATGTTGTATGGGCTAGCTTTTTTAAAATGTTAATTTTTGAAAAACAGTTTTGTTTTAATTTTAGAATATGTTGGTTCCATGAGAGTTTGTTATCAAGTGTCATACCAAGGTATTTAGCTGTATCTGACGAAGGAATCATATTTGTATTTAGTAAGATATCAAGAGTTTTAGGACATTTGTATTTTCTGCAGAAATGAATAGCTGTTGGATTTTATTTCTTAATAAAAAATTAGAAATTTTGTTTTTCAAGAAAAATTCATAATTTTTCGAACAAAAATTTAAATTTTTAGTTAGGTTAAAAAAAATCTAATAAGTTAGATATTTTTGGAAAAATATTCCAACTTTCGTTTCTTTTTAAAAAGTTGAAAATTTTGTTTTCAAGAAAAATTCAAAGATTTGGTTTTAAACAATAGGTACATTTTAAAATTTGTTCTCAGGAAAAATGTAGAAATTTTGTTTTTCGAAAAAAAATTCAAAAACTATCATCTTTTCAAGATTATAATTTGTTTTTAGGAAAAATTTAAAAAATAAATACTTACCTACTTAAGTATTTGTTTTTACCTCATTAAAAATTCAATGATGTTTCCAAAATTGGTATTGAGCTAAAATTGAACTTTAAAAATACAACTGAATTAAGAAATAATATAGTTTTTCAACAATCCATATCAAGTTAATTACTGACACTGCTAACATGAAATGTAAATCAAGTAGGTACAAATACCTATTGTTCAAAATTTTCAAGAAAGTAAGGGTTAATCTTTGTAAGAGAGTACTAAATGCTCCTTAAGATTTTTTTTTTTTTCATCAAACAAATTAATTTTTTTCCTAGCGACTTTTAAAAAAAATATTTTCAGAGAGAACTCTTCTTAAAAATATGTATAAGTAGGTATGTTAAGTACTTTGCGTTAATAAGCATCAACTCTTTTCCTTTTCGAGATTTTTTTTTTTCTTTAAAAATGTTGCAGGGATAATGTAAATAACTTTTTTAATTTTTCTTAAAAAGTTAGTTGGTATATTTCTTTGAGATTTCGTTTTCAAATGTTTACCTAGGTACTTAGTTTCGTGAGATTTTTTCACAAGAATATTTTTTCGGATAAAATAATTTTTTTTGGCATCTATTTTTTCTTGTAGTGGTCTGAGAGTGATCCTTCTCTCTTCGGTAAAAATCAGAATACTTCAGAAGGATGGTAAAAATGAGGTGATTAACTTTTTCTCCAAAAAAAGGTTATATGGGTAAGGTATAGCAATTTTTTTACTGGTATAATTTTTTTCAATTTTTAGATAAAATTGTTGATTTTTGTTCAAAGCCAACTAAGATTTTTTTCAGAAAATTTTCGAAGAAATAATCAGAAAATTTTTTGATTGGAAATAATTTTTTTAATTCATACCTAAATATTTACATACATTTTTTTTTAATTTTTACAAGTTTGTTTCAGAATAATAATTTCAGAAAATGATAGTTTAAAAAAACAAAAAGTAGGTAAATATAACATGATAAGTCAATATTCGTAAAATCACGAAAAAAATATAATGATGTAAGAAATTTGTTAAAAAAAAAAAAAATTGGATTATAAGATTTCGGCATAACTTCCTTCATTGAACATTTCATCTCAGAGCTATAGCTCGACATACTTCATCAATTAATCGAGGATTCGTTACAACGTTTTTCCAACCAGCCGTATTGAACACTTCTATAGATTTAGCAACGACCACCTTAATCGCTTCACTTTTCAATTCGTTTACATTATACATATCCGCCAATATCAAAATATTCGCTGCATTTTCAACCGATAAGTTCTTGCTCAACGTTTGACTACACATTATTTTCAACCGACCCAGGTCATATTTATCAGCAGCAGCCAATAACTCACCAGCAAACTCGTCCAATTTTTCACATCTTCCTGTATAAATGAAACTCAACATTTCACTGACAACTTCTTCGCTCATGTCTTCAATATCTACTCGATTTGACTGATTTTCTTTCGTATCATGTAGAAACATCGCTGCAAAAACTCTACTCCTTGCAGCCAATATAGCTTTGTGAACCAGATACTCTTTACTCTTCGCAGAAACAACAACATCTGCCAGCTGATGAGTTCTCAAAAGTGTATCCAAGTTTTCACTTATATCGCAGTTGGGAATAGTTGAATTAAGAGCTGCAAGGATATCACTTTCTTGAAAAAATGTCACTTCGCAGAAAATTCGAAGTGCATTGTTCGACAATAATTTTCTTCTAAAATTCTCATCTTTTTTGCAAAATTCTTGCCAGCCCCAACCACTGCCAGCTGCGAATTTACGTACTTCTAAACTGCTCTTTGAGACTTCTTTCTTTTGATCGTCAATGATGGAAATCGTATTTTTAGCAAATATGGTTTTAGTATGTACGCCACTTTCGCTTAAATGTAAATGTAAACTAATAGTATCCTTGTTATTGGTATTACCATTAGGTTTTAGTTTGATGTACCATTTGATTTTATCGTTTGTCGAAGTTGAGAATACAGGTGATCTTAAAATACTTCCAATTGTTTCAAATGCGCCAAAATTATCAATTACCCATACATAAGTCACTTTATGAACCGTTACTTGAATATTAGAACAATTTTCGTTGGATGTGCAGTATGAACTGCAATCAGTCGTCGACATGTTGAAGCAGAATGTGGTAGATTGTATGTTAGGAAGATTTTTTTCGTCTTTAGTATCTTGTATGTTTCACAAACTGAAATAAAAACATATCAAAACATAATTATCATTGTATTGTAAACAGACAGCAAGTTGATTAAAATTTGAAATCTCTGTATTTTCTATCTTGCTTTTAATACAAATTCAAAAATTTTGAATAAGTATGTATGTGATGGACTGATATTAAAAATAAGTTACCGTTGAATCACGTTGAATAAAAGTTTAATCGATTCATGGTTACACACTCAAAAAAATAATTTTCTGTCAATTTTTTTTCTCAGCCAGTTAATTTTTTCAATTTTTTTGTAAGTTTTTTTTCTTTTGTCAAAAGGTTTATTTTTTTTTTTGTAAGAGAACTTTCATCTTTAACCGAGTTTTGCTTATCAAAATTATTATTAGTCAAAGATTTTTTTTTGTCAACGTCACTTTCAGTTGGCGATTTTTTAGTCACAAATACTAGGTTATTTATTCACTAGAATTTTTTATCAAATTTTTTCTCAGTCCGTCACTTTCCAATTTCTTTGGTCAGTTTTATGAGTTTTTTTCTTGTCATCTTCATTTCCTGTCAGCACTATTGTATTCTATTTTTTTTACCAGAATTAATTCTAATAAACGATAATTATGACAAAAGAGAAATCAGCCAAAAAAAGAACTCAAATAAACAATAAGTACCTAATCTGAGAAATTTTTTTAAAAATCTGCCTGTCAATTTTTTTCTCAGTCAGTTACCTTTTTCAATTTTTTTCGTAATTTTTTTTCTGCCAGAGGTTTATTTTTTTTGTAAGAGTGACTTTTAACAATTTTTGATCTTCAACCGAGTTTCGCTTGTCAAAGATGATTTTAGTGATTTTTTTTAGTCAACGTCACTTTAAATTAGCAATAGGTTATTTTTTCACTGGAATTTTCTATCAAATTTTTTCTCAGTCAGAGTCACTTTCCAAATTCTTTGGTCAATTTCCATGCGTTTTTTCCCTTGTCATCGTCATCTCTTCCCGAGCGGCACACTCGATCAATAATATCGGAAGATGAAACGTATCGATAAAAAAACGTTTGAAAATCTATAGATAATCTCACGATATTAATAAAGATTTATCGGTACATTTTTATAGGCAAAAAATCTAAAAACTATCGAATTCGATATTATTAAGATTTTATGACGATATTCGTCAGCGATACTATCGACAAAGAATATTAAATTTATCGATTCCGATTTTCCACCGATTTTGTGCAGATATTTTGAAACTACATTATCGACAAAGAATATTAAATTTATCGAATTCGATTTTTTAACGATTTTGTAAAGATATTTAAAACTATATTATCGACAGATTATATGAAATTTCTCGACTTCGATATTTTACCGATTTTGTGACGATATTTGAAACTATATTATCGACAGATTATATTAAATTTATCGAATCCGATTTTTTCCCGATTTTGTAAAGATATTTGAAACTATATTATCGATACATAATGTGCAATTTCTCGAATTCGATTTTCTAACGATTGTGTGAAGATATTTGAAACTATATTATCGACACGTAATATGAAATTTCTCGATTTCGATTTTTTAACGATTTTGTGACGATAATTGAAACTATATTATCGACAAATGATCTGAAATTTCTCGAATTCGATTTTTTAACGATTTTGTGAAGATATTTGAAACTATATTATCGACACGTAATCTGAAATTTCTCGAATTCGATGTTTCAACGATTTTGTGACGATATTTGAAACTATATTATCGACAGATTATATTAAATTTATCGAATCCGATTTTTCCCGATTTTGTAAAGATATTTGAAACTATATTATCGATACATAATGTGCAATTTCTCGAATTCGATTTTCTAACGATTGTGTGAAGATATTTGAAACTATATTATCGATACGTAATATGAAATTTCTCGATTTCGATTTTTTAACGATTTTGTGACGATAATTGAAACTATATTATCGACACGTAATATGAAATTCCTCGAATTCGATTTTTCAACGATTTTGTGGCGATATTTGAAACTATATTATCGACAAATAATCTGAAATTTGTCGAACGATTTTTCAACGATTTTGTGACGATATTTGAAATTGTTTCCAAATTTTAAAAATTGGTGAAATTTTTTTTAAGTCCAACACGTCTGGAAGTACTAAACTGCCTATTATAAGCGTTTTATTGCTAGTTACTCAATGAACTGGTATGGCATAGTGGTTAAGGTAGGGGAAAACCATGCAGGAGGTCGGTGGTTCAAGTCCCGTGGGTGGCAGGATTTTTATAATTTTTTTGGACTTTTTCTGAAATTATCTCCTTACCGTAACATGAATAATGTGTTTAGGCATAGTTTAATGAATTAATTATGCTAATTAATGATTTTTAATTATAGAAAAAAGCTAGTAAACGACGAAAAATCGGAATAAAAAATCGACAGAATATCGAATTCGATAAAGTGTCGCGTTAGTTCCGCCTAAATCGTGAAATTATCTTTCGATATTATAGATATATTATCGATAAAATATCTTACTATAATCTCAAAATTTCGTTTTTTTTTGTCGCCAAGATTTTCTGTCATTTATTTTCTCGATAAGAGTGACTTTATTAATTCAACTTTTTAAATAACTTTTTTGTGTTTTCTTTTGTCAGCGTTTTTTGGTCATTTTTTTTTTATCAGCATAATTTGGTCTGAGTGACTTATTTCTATGTCAGAGTTTTTGCTTGTCCATAATCATTTTTCAGAGTTAATTTTAGCCAATTTTTTGGTAATTTTGTAGTCAGCATTAGTTATATTTTTCTGACATTCTTTTGTATGTCAGAGCTATTTTTGCCACTTGTTTTTTTCTGTCATAATTACTTTCCCTTGAGAGATTTTTTATCAGAATAATTTTCTACTGGACAGATTTTTAAATTTTGTTTGTCACAATTGGACGAGTTTTTTTTGGCAGAGTTCTTTTTTGTCATGATTATCGATATAAATTGACGAAAGAAGTTGGAAAGTGACTCTTACTGAGAAAAAATAACCTAGTATATCAATGACTAAAAAATCACCAATTGAAAGTGATGTTGCCTAAAACAATCACTGACAAAAATGATAATTTCGATGAGCAAAACTCCGTTAAGATGAGAAATTGTTGAATGTTACTCTTACAAAAGAAATAAATAAATAAACATCTGACAGAAAAAAAGAAAAGAAAAAAAACTAACAAAAATTGCCAAAAAAGTTGAAAAAGGTAAGTGACTCAGAAAAAAAATTAACAGAAAATTATTTTTTTGGGTGTGTGTAATCATGAATTGATTAAACTTTTATTCAAAGGTAACTTACTTTCAATATCAGTCCAGCAGTTCAGTACTATGTTTGCCTAAAATCGTGAAAAAAAAAAGAAAAATTTTCTGCCCATTCATGAAATTGGCAAATTAGATATTTCCCCCTTTTTTTTTCCTATTTCATGAAATTAGGCAAAAGGCAGGGAAATTCTGCCCAATTCAAGAGAAACCTTCAATTTTTTTGCCAATTTCATGAATTAGGCAATTTTACAGTTTAGGCTTAACACATAGATAAATGAAACTGTGTGAATTAATATACTCATTGAGAGGGATTTGTAAGAAAATAAACTCACCAGGTGGATAATTCAGCCAAAATCAAAGCAACAAAACCAACGCGTAGATGCAATCACACATAATATTTGAACAAAATGCCACTGTGACCAGATAATTCGCACAAACCTACACGCAGGTGATCGATAACTGAGAAGAGACTGAAATGAGCTTTACATCCTCTGGTCTTTACTCTACTACTACAGCATTACTCACCTCTAAGAAACTAGTTTACTTTCACGTCCCCTCCGACTGCGCAGGGGTGGTTAGCCATTCTACCCATGCAGTTTCAGCCACATACAATATACATAGGTGACATCACCCACATAATACAATCACAGAATGAGCGGCAAAGGGGGGGGGGGGTTACTTTACATTTATTCATCTTTTCTAGGAACATTGCCTGCGAAAGAAACAATGAAATGCTTTGATGAAGATGCGTTGTATAGGTACTTATCTGATCTACATAAGCAGGGTTTTGTAAACGAGATTAGTGAGTGTGAGTTGTGACCCAAAATTTGAGGTAAAAAAGAAAACACTTTTGTATGCATAGGTAAGTATCTATATAAAAGAGCCAGAAATAAACTAGAAACTTTTTTTTCCATTTCTCAGAAACTTGGACAAAGGTAGATTAGATACACAAAAACAACTTGTCACAACATCATTTTTTCTTCTACTTAGTTTTGCAATTTTAAAAATCACTTCACACTCTCTCGTTCAAAATGTAATTTTTATAATTGAAATATCAAGAAGAAATTTTTAAGGAAAAAATATGTATTCTGAAAATGACAAATTAAATAGATAGGTAGGTACTGCTAATTACTACTAAGCAATGTACACAAAGTTTGAGAAAAATATGGAATCGTAGATAATGTGTATTATTGACTAATACAAGGCTTGGAAAAATTCCTCTCAAAATTCCCTCTTATTTCAACAACAATAGTCCTAATGAGTGATGACTAAATCAATCAAATGATGATAGATTTTTCGCTAATAAAAAGACAAGTAACAACAAAGTCATGACGAAAAAGAGAAATCTAAGGGTGGAGCTGGAAGGTAAAAATTAAAAAATTTCTTTATTTTTTAATAATTTTTTAGACCCAGTTTTTTCTCCGAAGGATTCCTTCATCTTTTTTATTCAAGGTACCTAATCTCTCATCTTTTTTCATTTCTTTTTCTTTTCAAAAGAGTTCTTGGAAAAATAATTTCAGAAATTTTTCTTAGTCATACAAATTATCGTCATGCTTAATTTATTTTTTATTTGTTCAAAAAAATCTAATAAAAATAAATTGTTTTCCAATTTTTTTTTTAAATTTAAAAAAATTCAATGTAAATAAATTACTAGGTACATAAGTAGCAATTTGAAAAAAATACCATACATTTTTACTTTTTTAAAATCATTTGCATAAAAAAGCATGTATACGACTGTACGTACTGGTTTTTTTAGGTCGCAAATTTGAATTCAAAAGTAGGTAGGTACCTAAGAAAATTGACAATAATGACAAAAAGGGTAATTAGTAAACAATGAAAATTGATATTGTCAACAAAAATATTCTGATTTTGAGCCATGAAGGTGCTTAATTACAATGAATTGAATCTAGATATATAACTACGTGTTCGGAGAAAAAGTTTTGATAAAATAAAAAAAAAACATTCAATACAGCACAAAAATCAAAAAAGAAATTATTTTATAGGTACTAAATAATAAGAACACTTGACCACGAATGAGATAGTAGTTCATATGGTATCTACATAAGTTTATTTTTAATAATCTTCAGCGTTGGAACAAGGCTAAACAAACTTCGTTCATCAACTGAGGATTCGCCAGAACACTTTTCCAACCTTCTGTATTCATCACTTGATCGAATCGACGAACAATGAACTCGGTCGTTTTACTTTTCAATAAATTCACACCGTGCATTTCTGCGAATACCACAATATTCGCAGCATTTTCAACTGTCAAAATTTTGAACAGCGCTTTACCACACATTATTTTCAATCGATCTAAACCGTATTTATCAGCCGCAGCTAGAAGACCTTCCGCTAGGGTCTCTAAATTTTCGCATTTCCCCGTATAAATGTATCTTAACATTTCGCCGACTTCTTCCTCTTTCATATCTTCAATTTGGATACGATTAAGTTGTTTTTCTTTTGTATCATGTTTAAACATGGCAGCGAAAACTGGACTACGCGCACACAAAATAATTTTGTGAGCTGGAAAATCTTTGCCATTCACGGAAATGATGGCATCTGCGAACTCGCGATCTTCATATAACTTTGCAATGCTTTCGTTCATGTCACATATCGGAACTTCATAACCAAATACATCGTTTTCGCGCATTTCAGAAAACATTAGATCACACCGAATTGTTAGTTTATTGTTTAGCAAATATTTGGATCTAAACTTGTCATCTTTTGTTATGAAGTTCAACCAGCCCCATCGTTCATCTTCATTAGGTTTTGTTTTGGGGTCTACTTTGGCAACCTCCTCGTTTACAGTATTAGTGGTACAATATAATACTTTCAATTGGTCGTCCAAAAGATAAACAGTGAATTTTCCGAATACTTCTGAAATATCGTTATTTTGCTGTAAGCCTAAATAAAGAGAAATTAAATTTTCGTCCTGGTTCGCAAGCTCAAAGTTGGGATCTAGCGACAAATACCATTTATATTTATCATTTGTTTTGGCTGAAAAGAAAGGAGAGTCTAATTCATCACCTTTTTTTTCGTGAAAATTGAAATCTTCGATTATCCAAGTATAACTCACAGTATGTGTGTGAATTTTAGTTATACTGGTCCCAACGTGGACTGAAGTGGACTGATTCGACGACATATTTAAGGTTGAAACCGATTTGAATTGAGTTTATACGACGGTACGGAAGTTTAAATTGATTCAGTTTCTGAATAAGTATGAGATGTATTCACTCGTCACTTCGCCCTTGTACTATGAACTGAAATCAGAAAAATTATATCAACCTGTTATAAGTCTATAGGTAATTTTGGAAAATTTTATAAAATTTCATGAAATAAAAGGGTATAGGTAAGTATAGTTTATATTTAAAAAAAATTATTTTCTGATTGGTAATGAATTCGAGTAAATTCTCGTACATATAGACATTATTATCTATATTGTGCATATATGAGCTTCTGAAGATAAAGTACCTCAACGCAGATTTATTAGGTATGTAGCATAACTTTCACTCCACCATCAGTTTTGAGACCATCATCACCCTCAAAAACATGACTGGCAACTTGGAACTTTTCAAAGCGCAACCTGATTATTTTTCGAGAGAGTGTCGGGCCGAAAATTTTCAAAATTTGAATGTGAGAATGACTTTTTCCAAAAATATAAAAAATATTTTTACCTTCACCCCACCCAAAAAAATGACAAATATTCTTACCATCACTACAAAAATTGAAGATTTTTTTCTTTAAAATGAGAAATATTTCTACTCCAAAAAAATTAGAAATTTCCTCCTCGAAAGATGAAAAAAAATCTCCAAAAAATTTATACAAAAAAAGAAAGTTTTTTTCTCCAAAAATGAGAAATTTTTTACAGCAGAATTCAAAATATTCAGACATTTTTTATTTTAAGATAATTCAGAACTTTTTTCTACAAGAAATTGAAAAGCAGTTTCAAAATTTCAAGTGTGTAGTTCGAGCATCCAATCTTATTGTCAAGTTGTCGACAATGATCATCTTCGTTTGTACATGTAGATTAAAAATTTTCAAATGCCTTGGATTTTTGAACAGATATATTCATATTTTTAAATAAAAAATTTTAAAAAACCACGCTTTTATTTAAAGTTGGTCACTTTGTAAAATGTTATTCATAGGGAAAGAGTAATGCCTTAAAAAACAAAAAATAAAATTTACTTGAATATGTTAGGTTTTTAAAGAATTGGTGTAAAATAATAATTTGTACATCATAACTTGAACGAAATATATTTGTGAGTACTTAACTCAACATCGGATATAGAACGAATTAGAACGAATGACGCGACCAAATTCAGTAGCAAAGAGCTACATGAGAAAACAAAAACAAAAAATTTTCAGGCCGAAGCAACCAACAATAATTAACGAAACCGACATAGAAAAACTTTCCTACTTAAATTAGATAGGATAAATACAAATCAACATAAAACTCAACATCCCCCCTCGGACTGAAAATTCCACAATACAAATACAACAAAAATTTACATATCTTATCAAAATAAACAATCGAAAAAAATCAAACTCGAAATTAATTGAAATAATTGTAAAAATAACGTGAATTCGTAATTAAAAATTAAATGTACGTTATAAAAATATGGAACGAATAGTGATCGAAAAATAAATAAATAACTAATTAGTACCGATATGAACGATTTACTAGATCTAGATATAACGGAGCGAAATTGATCGATTTACGAACGGTAAGAAAGTACGAAATTGAGCGATTTATCAAAAAAAAATAGAACGAAGTAAGTTGAACGATTTAAGAGCGAAAATTGAGCGATTTACTGACAAAAATAGAACGATGTAAGCTGAACAATTTACTGAAATTAATTAAAGAGCTATTGGACGATTGGGATCGGAACGAAAATCAAAACTACTCAAGTTCGCGGAAGGTTTATTGGTACTTGGATTTCTATTCGGGCAATCAGTGGAATTCGATTTTGTAAGTACGTTATCACTCGCGGTTCTCGTAATGTTATCTGCATGGTCACCGAATTTGGGACACATACGACCGATATGTCCCTCTTCTTGGCACCGAAAACAATGAAATTTACCGTCGTTTGTACCCGAAAATTTACGATTTCTACAATTTTTTATAACGTGGCCCAGTTTTTTACAGTAGTTACACTTAGGTACACTTCGCGGAGAATTACCGTTACTTTCAGAATCGCTGGTGCTGACAAATGCCGCTCCTTTCGAGAATTGAGATGAACCATTAGACAAACTGGCATCACCTTTGGATAATTGGGACGAAGAACTAGACTGTTTCGCATCACCGTCGTCGTTGCAAAGAAGATCTCGAATAATTTTTGGATCCGCAGACGTTACACTAAGGAGGGCCTCCGCTGATTTCCGAATTATCATGTATTTTTCATCCTTCAAGCCCGCCTTGAGGTAAGCAAATTCCTCCGCTTTGCCTATCACGGTACCACATGTTGAAAGAAGGTTGACGAGTTCCGTTACGCGGTTGCAATATTCTCTGGCGGACGAGAAATTGCGTATATCTATCGTGGCCAACTTGGTACGATAGTCAACCACTTTTGATTCATCTGTACGAAGATATCGGGCATCGAGTTCTTTAAATAACTCGAAAGGGTCTTTCTTCTCTCGTACTAACTTGAAGACATTATCTTCGACATGTAACAGAATTTTTCTAATTGCCTTTTTATTTTTTGTAGCGTCGCCGCCAGCCGCTGAGTACGTGTCGTCAAGACCCTTTTCTTCCAAGTATAACTGAATACGAGCTTTCCAAATCTCGTAGTTGGCTTCTCCTCTCAATACCATATGAGACGGAATTCCGTGCGTAGATGACGACATGTCGGAGTCGCTTGTATCGTCGTCAGTCGAGTAAAATGAATCGTAACTAGCGTCACTGGACGAAGAACTTGGAATCGGGTTACGTAAACTTACTGTTTGAACGGTGCTCGTAGTTGTATTTGTCTCACCAACTTTCTTTGTCACAGGTACAGTCGCCGTATTTATCGCTGAAGTAGTCGGATTTTCCACTGAGACATTTTGCTCGATACTCGAATTTTCGGACAGGAGCGAGTCGACTACGGCGCTCGAATTTTCTGCAGTACCAACCGGAGCAACAGGAACGATAGCTGATAATTCAGCAGTGGCCGGAACAGGATCGACGTGATCTTCGGCAGCTGATGGAAATATTGACCGATTGAACCGAAATCGATCACCGAATTGGTTTACCGCACCAACGATTCCTCGTAGGTGGTAACCTGACGTGGCAGTTTCTTCACCCGGCGGCGATGAACGAAAATCGATATTTCGCGGTTGGAGCGAATTGAAAACATCATAACTTGAACGAAATATATTTGTGAGTACTTAACTCAACATCGGATATAGAACGAATTAGAACGAATGACGCGACCAAATTCAGTAGCAAAGAGCTACATGAGAAAACAAAAACAAAAAATTTTCAGGCCGAAGCAACCAACAATAATTAACGAAACCGACATAGAAAAACTTTCCTACTTAAATTAGATAGGATAAATACAAATCAACATAAAACTCAACAGAATACAAAAATGTGTCATGAAAATTTTTTTTTCAAAAATTTTAATGATGAAAATCGTGGTGGGGCGTTAATCGAAAAGGTATTCGTTTGCTCCTCGCACACCCCACCACGCTTTTCATCATTAAAATTTTTGAAAAAAAAATTTTCATGACACATTTTTGTATTCAAGTAAATTTTATTTTTTGTTTTTTAAGGCATTACTCTTTCCCTATGAATAACATTTTACAAAGTGACCAACTTTAAATAAAAGCGTGGTTTTTAAAATTTTTTTTACATTTTTATTTAACTTCTTTTGTCGTTGAAAATATTTTAATTTCATAGTTTTACTAGGTTCGAATGTCTATTTAAAAAAAAAAAAAAATTCAGCGGCCTCGAAAACCTACATTTCGATACCAATGTTGTGATTTTCTGAAATTTTCAAAACTGAACCCCCTCATAGGGGCTCAATTTGGGGTCGGGGGTAAATTTGAGTTCGAAAATCGAATTCAGCTACCTCGAAAACCAACATTTTGATATCAATGTTGTGAATTTTGAAATTTTCAAAATGGAACCCCCTCATAGGGGCTCAATTTGGGGTAAGGGTAAATTTAAGTCCGAAAATCGAATTCAGCGACCTCGAAAACCTACATTTCGATACCAATGTTGTGATTTTCTGAAATTTTCAAAATTGAACCCCCTCATAGGAGCTCAATTTGGGGTCGGGGGTAAATTTGAGTTCGAAAATCGAATTCAGCGACCTCGAAAACCCCTAAAGTGAGCACTATGTTCTTTCAATTCCAATAAAATATTAAATGAGAGAGGATTGGTCGAAAACATACTCTTGGTTCCATGAGACATACAAACAAACATACAAACATACATACCAAGTATATAAAAGCGTGGTAAAAATGAGAAGAACTTTTAAAGAACTTATAAATATCACATTAGCTTAAATGTATTTCTTAAAAATATGTTGGTAGGTACGTATTAAAAGAAGGTACACCAACTATACATGTATGTAGTTGATAATTCAGTTAAAATTTATACTTAAATAACATACATGGATAAGTACTTAAGAACCTACAATTATAATTATTTTTAAAAAAGAACATCATTCATAAAATACGAATAGGTACAATATATTGAAGGCCCGAACTAAAAATATATTTGGGGTGGAGGAGGGTGGTCGGTCGAACTACACGTAAAGATTCACAAAAATAATGAAAAATCAAAACAATTGTGAATTAATGGAATAATTTCAAGAAAATTTGAATAAATGAAGATGACCGATTTATTTCTGCGTTGCCATCGATAAAACAAAGCTCAAAACACTTCATAAATCAATCGAGGATTAGGTTTAGCAACAATGAACTTCATCATTTCACTTTTTAAATTCATTGGCGTTATGCAAATCTGCCAATGCCAATTTTGAATTCTGCCCAGCATTTCCTATTAATAAATTCTAGGGAAACGTATATTTCAAATTATTTTCAATCGATCTGATTTGAATTAATTTACGGAAGATTTGCCGTAACAAAATGTCCAGATCGACGGGAAAACTGATCAACTAGGTGATATTTCATCTCATAAACCTCTTCAAAACTGTGTATCATCTTGACTAGAACCCAAACTCAACAAAGACGTTGTCGAAATCCAAGTTTTGAGGTAACTTCAACTTTCTAGTGTCTAGTTTGCTCAGTTCGTTTATATGAAAATGGATAGTTGATTTTAAATTTTAAAAAGTCCAATACTACATGGATACTCAATATTTTTGGTGGAGAGGAAGGGAGGGGTCTAATCAAAATTTTTGTAATAAACAAAATTATTCCTAAGCCTTCAAGCTACAACTTTTGTTTAAAAACTTTTTCGATTGGACTTCTTTCTCTTCTCAGATGTCGCATAACACTTTGTAGATACTTATTCAAAATAGGAGCAGTGAAGGAGGAAGGGGCGAATGAAAAATTTTCCAAACAAAATTTGGTTATCATAAAAATTTTGATTGAACCCCACCCTCTTCTCCGATTTCACATAAATTTATTTAGATCTTTATTCAAAATTTGCGAAGGATGCAAAAGTTGTAGATTGAAGTCCTGGAAATAATTTTGGATTTTTGGTCATTAAAAAATTTTCGACTAGACCCCTTCCTCCCCTTCATTACAACTTACATACTTATGCATATTATTAAAAACTGAGGGAGGTAGGGGTCCAATTGAAAAAAAATTCAAACACAACTTGTAGCCTACAGTTCTAGGAATAATTTTGGTTATTACAAAAATTTCGATTGGACCCCTTCAAATATGTTTGAACTTTTTTGTACCTATTTTTCTCATTATTTGTTATGAAAATAATTCTAAAAAAAATCAACTAAAAATTAATCTATATTCGCGAATAACATACCCACAATTTTTCTCGAAGGGTTGACTCGCATTCGAATCATTAAGATGAAAATATTTCTCAACGAATAGTTCCCAAGAGAGAAAAAAAATACCGACGATAGGAATAAGACTAGAGTGCGAGCCATAAAGAAGTCTAAAAGGTAAAGACGATCGTTTTAATGAAGTTAAACTTTTACTCGTGAAAATCTTAATTAAACTTTAGCTTTTGAATTTTATCGTGCAAATTTTAAATTTACCTACGCATAACGTTTATATAGGTATAATCGCATGTAGTATGTAAAAAGTGCGTAGGCAAAAAAGAAGCAAATATTTAGAAAACGTACTCTTTGAAAACGTATGAAAACTTGGTCTTTCAAGTCAGATACGACAAACTGTATCTTTTTCTTTAGAGAAACTTGATGATCTGATTTTCAAAACTGTTTGTTCGTTTCTGGGCAACTATTAAACAACGATAAGATTTCCCTTTTGCAACAGAGAGTACCTATGCGTTTAATTAGCTAATTAATTTTATATCAGTTTGAATTGCGAGCATGAAAGAGCAATATGGTTACAAAATTTGCTGGTTACGTTTTCGCGAATCATATGGTTTGTTATAAGTAAAATGCAGTTAAATTAGATAGGCAAGTATCTGTAGTAGATTTTTCGCAGTAGGTAATTACCTATAATAAAATGTAACGAGACTTTAGTTAAAATAGTTATTAAGACTCAACTGGAGAGGACATAGGCATGCATTGGTATAATAAAATGATACCACCAATTAGTATAATCAATATCGATTAAACATGCTACATCCAAAAATTCAAGCTTCATTAAAGAATACCATGACGGCGTAGAAACACATATTTACCATCATAGATACGAAAATCTACGTATTCATGGCCAAACGCTGCACAACAAAACTGAACCATCTCGATATAAAAACTCGCTTTCGATTCCACAGCGAAGACGTCTCAAAGATACGAAGAAACCGATATAAATTTCCTAGTAAAATGAAAATACGTCGCTTTCATTTCAATATCTTTCAATCGATAACTTCTATGGTAGGTTTGAAAAAGGAATGTGCGAACGTCGTCAGAAAAAAAGATGAAGCCAAAGCATCATACGATGTTACCATAGAAGACGCCTCCGATAATGAAGACCCATCGAGACCCCGTAATTTGTCGCCTTTGCCCGAATGCGACTACGTTAAAACGGTAATAACACCGACCGAATTTACATCCGATTTATCTGACACGCCATCTTACGCCAGCGAAATGTCTAGCATGTTTAATCCTTCAATTACGACCGACTTTAGCAATACACTATCAACTCCGGAGGGATTTGCGAGCGCTAGAGCTAGATCAATTGATACGTCACCGACACCTATTGGCATGATGGCTTCGAGTTTCGCACCTACGGGAAATACTACGAAAACTGGTCCTAGCTCGGGCACCAAGACACCTCGGTTGGCAACGCGATCTGTGGGGACTTCGACGACATCTCCTGGAGCTTCAGAGTCGTATGGCGGCACAGGAGGTACAGGCGGGACCGGCTCGTCGTCAGGGTATACCAGACCATCCGGTAGTACGGGTGCGGGCTATGGCACGAGACCATCCGGAGGCACTGGCACTGGTTATGGCACCAGGCCATCCGGAGGTACTGGCACAGGTTATGGCACTAGGCCATCCGGAGGTACTGGCACAGGTTATGGCACTAGGCCATCCGGAGCTACTGGTTACGACACAAGACCAACGACATCTACGGGCAGAGGAACCAGATATACGACAACCAAGGTGGCTCCAACCAATTCCGATGGATCACCCTGTTACTTCTACGAGCCAAAATTCGATAAAGTCATCACTTCGAAGGATCGTTACAAATACGGCGTACCAAAGGATAGAGATAAAGATCGTCGCTATCAAGACACCTACGATCGTCAACGAGGTCCTAGAGTGGCCACCAATAAAACTTGTCAATTACGTTTGGCCTGCTCTAGACATATGTCATTTTCCAACCAAACTGTCCATGTCCAACCCCATCTACCCAAAAGCATCGGTAAATACGTTCCAAAGGATGCTTTCGACGAATTACACATCGTCAAACCAAGACCTGCGCCGAAAGACGAACCCTACTCTGTCCCATTTCGTAACAACCGAACGACGAAGCTACGTTACATGTACAATCATCTGCCCACCAGCCTACGTCGCAGGGTCGGAGAACTCGAAGCTTTACCAATCGATGCCCTAGAAGATCAGCCACACTCTACCAAAGATCCTGTAACCGGCGAAATGAACTACGTAATCGAAGGAGTCAGATACGAGTCTGTAACAGGACCACCTCTATCGCCTGCCAAAGAAAAAAAAACTAAAACGATAGCAACATCAACATCTTCGGCCAACGAAGTACCATCGGAACCTTCGAAACCATCTTCGGAATCACCACCTGCCCCAATTTCTGTACCAGTATCCCGAAAATCGCCGGTAGTAGCTGATAAACGGGCTAGAGAGTTGCAATTAAGAGAACAACGAGAGGCGAGAATTAAACGCTTGAGACGTTTACCTTTTCGAGTTTAATATGTGAATAAAATTTCGGGAAAAATTGTACGATTATTCGCGCCATCGGTGATGTAATCACGAATACCAACACCAACAGCGTATACAATTCTAAGGATACCTGTTTATTTTATCAAAGAGAAGTGGCAGTCTGGTCTAGGTCACAGTTGGAGTATTCTCGCATAACTACTATAAGCGTTAAATCGAATAATTATTAAATAATGGGTAAACTTCCGATTGAAAATTTTCTAATTTCATTTTAAACGGCGAAATTCTCATTGGCAGGTGTACGCTCGGTGTGATAATAAGTCAAGGGCAGGGAAACCTTAAATCAGACGAGCAGTACTTCTCAAACCTCCAATTCCAATATATTTTCAAACCGTAATAAAACAATCTAAAATAATTTACGCCCAATAGGGAATGTTCAAATTTGAGTTTTAGAATTATTATCCATTACATCTGAATAATCGTATCGGTTTAATAATAGATGATTCAGTAAGCTATTCTACTCTTGGAAAGGGATTAAACATACCTTTCTGAGGTAAGAAATTTTCCACACATAGCTAACCTATTTGCCATATTAATAATACCGCTTCGTATCCAGCGGGTCAAAGATACTATAAGCTAAGCAATGTATGAAGAATTTATAAACTACCCTTGGCACATTTCACAAAATTAAATTGCTACCGTAAACAGAATTTCATTTACAGATCGATAGGACTGTAAATGAGAAATTTCTACCTATACCAAACACTTGTCTTTTCACTTGTGAAGGATGAAGTTCATTAAACTTAATCGCTAACGTAGGTATAAATGTAAACTTTTCTCATCTCAGATCATCGAACCGTTTCGCGTTCTATTTTCATGCAAAAATCTTCACTAAGAATTTTTTCATTATTGACAATTAGCCCGGTAGCGTATTAAACAAAATTAAATACGTTTTTATACACCGAATTACACGCTGAATTTAGAAAATCACTATGTAGTATGTACATAGAGCTGTACGTAGGTAGTAGATACGAAGGTAGGCAGCTAGGTACTACATTAACATGTGCAGAGGTATATGAAGGTACTTTTAACCAGCTCAACTAGTCCGATAGGTAGGCCTATATACTCGATATATCTTGTAATGGAAACGAACGCCAATCAATTGTCTATTGCACGATGAATGAGTAATGGAATACTTTTCAACGTACACACGTATGTCCATTATTCATTCAGGTTAATCTGAAGGTAAAACAATTTTTAAAATGAATTATTTGCCTAATACTGACGCATCTTTAAGTAGAGATTCGAGTGATTGTAATTCTGACTTTACGAGTATATAGGGCGTGAATTCACTTTTGAAATTATTCAAGTGTAGGTATTATAATAAATATGTGAGAAAATGAAATATGGCATTATCAAGTTTTCTCGAAATTACCAATTATTCTTCAAAGCCAACTTGAGATTTTCCCGGATGTAGCTTGTTTTTTTCCCAAAGGAAATTAATCGTTGAAAATTAATTAATGCAGGGTGTGGAATGATTTTTTTTCTATACAAATAATTGAAATTTTTTACATCCAAAAAATAGATAAATTTTTCTACTCCAAAAATTGGAAGATTTTTAAATCTATATCTTTCAAGCTCACCTCAAAAAATTAAAATAATTTTTGCTTAAAAAAAATTCAAAAAAATTTTGCTAGAAAAAAAATTTTAAAAAATTTTCCTTACAAAATTCGAAGATTTTTTTCTTCAAAAAAAAAAGTGACAAAAAATTAATTGATAATAGGTACTTTTTCTCGAAAAATTGAGAATTTTTTTGCTCCAAAAAATTGAAATGTTTACACCAAAAAAGTAGAATTTTTTGTTTCGAGAAAATTGAGAATTTTTTTTATCTACCTACTGGCTATTACAACAAATAGAAAAAATTTTCTACTGTAAAAATTAATTGGAAGATTTTTCATTATTTTTTTATACCTACTTCAATAGAATTTAAAAAAATCTTAAGCTCGACCAAAAAAATTGAAAATAAGGTGGATACTTATTATTTGAAGTCAATTCACAAATTTTCTCTCCAAAAAAAGAGACAAAAATCAGAAAATATTTTTTGGTCCAGAAAAATTGAAATTTTTTTTTCTTTAGAAAAATAGTTTTTAATAGATTTAATTTGGACATTTTTGTAGTTTTTTGGGTTGTTTTTCACTTCACATTCGAAATTTTGGGGTTTTTCCTGGAGCACCCAAGCTACTGCTAAGTTGTCAGCAATGATACCTTTGTTCTCACCAGGCTCCTTACATGTGTAGGTAAGGTACTAGGTACGCGATTAAATTTCAAAATAGAAAATAATTTTTTTTGTTTTTTTTTCTTATTTTTTTTTAAATTTTAAATTTTGAAAATGAGCTGCCCAGATGTTTTCATAAAAACTTTAATCTAAAAAATTACTTTTCAAATTTTTTCCTCAAAAAATGAGAAGTGGATCGTAGTAGTTAATTTTAAATATTCAAAACAAAAAACATAAAATATATCGATCAATGAAATTATCAACTGTAAAAAAATATAAACGATTTTTCACATTGAACATTATTTTTTTAAATCTTAATTAAAAACTCATTTCAATTTTTTTAAAACTCTACAATTGAAAAAAAAAATGTTTCTCACTTTTTCTTTCAATATTAAAGAATTGAATTTTTCAAATTTTAAATTTTTCCAATGCATTTAAATTTTTTACCAATTCCACAAAAAGTTTTATTTTTTGATACGAAATTCACTGTAATTAAAAAAAATATAATTTTCCAACTTTAAAAAATGTTTTTTCCCTCTTCTTTCAATATAGGTATTTTTACTTATTTTAAAAAATTTACACAAAATAAAAAAGGCTTAAATCATTTAAAAAAAAAAACATTCTTGAAAAATTTTTGCGAAAATAATTACCTAAGTATTTAGAATTTTACAATAATTATTGGTTTTATTATTTTCGTCATTAAAAAAAAATCGAAGATTTTTTCAATTTTAAAGATGATTTAAAAAATATTTTAAATATTTTCTGTTTAAATTTTCCGTTTAATGAAACGTGGAATTTTTTAAAAACTTTTTCACTACAATAATTCATTCAAATTCATAAAAATTTAAAAAATACATTTTTTCGATATTCGAAAATTTAGTAGAAAAATATAAATTAATGAAGAAGGTAGGTACGTAAGTTTTTCATAAATTTTTGAAAAACCAAAATTTATGATTTTTTAAATTTTATAAAAAATGTTTTAATTTTTTTCGTTTTTGAAAATACTTTTTTTTCCATTAACTTCTTTCTGTTTTTGGTTTTTTTTTTCTTCATTTTTTCTATTTTCTATTCCTTTAATTTTGTTTACCTAAGTCAACAATTTAAAAAAAATCTTCACTTTTTTCAAGCTTTGTCAAAAAAAACATAATTCTTATAACGTTATAAAAAGATGAGTTTTCCTGAGATATATTTGTATGCATATTTTTTTTATAATTCAACAAAAAATTCTATTCTCTTCTTTCAAATTTCTAAAAATAATGTTTTTGAATTTTCAATAATAAAAACAATTTTTTCGAAGGTAAGTAGGTAGATCGACTAATTTTGAATAACTTTCAACACAAATGTGATTTTTCCAAAAAGATATGATTTTTAAAATTTTACAAAAAATGAATTACTCATAACTTACTGTATTCTATTTCAAATTTTTTCCAAGCTTTGTCATGAAATATTTTTTCAATGTTTTCAATTTTTCCATTTTTTTTTTTTTTTTTTTTTGAAAACTAAAATATTAGGTAATCAAAAATTGTTCATTTTAATTTACACTATTAATTTTTCAAATATCTCCAAAAAACAGCCATTTATCCAAACTTCTTCACGAATAATTCTTATTATCATTTCAAATTTAAAAACGATTAAATTGTTCAAAACATGAATTAAAGCCCAAGTATTTTACCAATCAATGCCTAAACCTAAAAAAAAAATTATTGCATATTTTAATTTTCGTAATTTTTAATTTTTTTTTTCTAATTAGTAATTTAAAACAATTTCTAGTTTATCCAAAATAAATGACACGTGTTTTTTTTCAAGGTTTCTTGCGGGCAAATTTTTCAGTATTTTCATTTATTTCAAATCTTGTTGAAAAATATCTAAATTAAAGACTTGTTCATCGACGAACACACAATCCTACTTTTCCCAAATTCTCTCCAAAGTCAAGATCACACTAACCCGCTCCTCGACCCACCCCACCTCAACAACCGACTCCCACATCGGTCCAAGAAAAAGGAACCGGACACCTGTCACGCTTGACGAAAGTCGCATCGCCACTTATCTCGTTCTGGGGGTACCAACAAACGGCACTGCGTGGAAGAGATGTGAAAGCGTAACAACCTCAACTTTAACCGCTCGTCAATGATGTCTTCATTATAAATACACAGATTCGATAGTTCAATGTGTTAGTTTAAACACCGTCAAAATGCTGGCGCGTGTCTTGCTTTTAATCGCTCTATCGTTACTAACCATTGTAATCGTAACTGGTCGCGAGCTTGTGAATAATAACGATAAAAATGCGGAAGTGTTGCCAATCAGTTCGCACGATGTAGCTTTACGCGATATTTTGCACTTGATTCAAAAACGTGAAACGCCCCAACTCGGTGCCCTTGTACAAAACGACCAAGACACCGCTGCCAGTCATAAGAAGAAGAAAAAGAAGAAGAAGAAGAAGAAGAAATGGAAAAAAGGCCACGGTCACAAATACCACGCGGATCACCATTCCAAAAAAGGTCACAAAAGCGACAAAGGGTATAAAAAAAAACACCATTTCGACAAAGGCGAAAAGGGCAAACATGGTAAAGAAGAACACGAAGGGCACTACAAAAAGAAGAAAGGTCACAAAAAGAAGAAATACGACGAAGCTAAAAAATATGGCGAACATCATAAGGCCGAAAAAGGACACAAAGGTGCCAAATTTGGAGAAAAAGGCGGTCACAAAAAAGGTCACAAAACCAAAGGATATCACAATAAATTCCACAAAGACGAGTACCACAAAGAGCACAAATTCTACGACCACTTCGACAAACATGGACATCACAAGAAGCACGGTCATCATCATAAACATCACGCTAAGAAAGAAGGCAAACATAAGAAAGGTAAACATGAAAAATCCGCTTTCCATAAAGATCATAAAGGTAAGAAAGGCAAAAGTCACAAAGGGCATTACGATAAGGAAGAAAAAGGACACAAGAGTAAGAAAGGACACGAAAAGAAACATTCCCATAAAGAAAAATATGGCAAAAAGGGAGGCCATAAGGAAGGCAAAAAATACGGATTCAGCAAAGGACATCATTAATTTTAGTGCATTGTTTTCGTGTTTTATTATTTATTTATTACGTGATCCAATTAATCAATCGATTCGTAGTACGGAATAAGTTCCTTTATTTAAGAAATTTACAATTTAGTGCTCTTCGCGGATTTTTCAACTTTGAAAAATTATGTAAGTACCTAGAAAAAATTTTTCGTGTACATAATAATTTTAATTTAGCCTTATTTAAATTATTTTTTCTTTTTAGAATTTATCGAATTCAAAATGAGTAAAATTTTAAGTACTTAAGTAAAATTTTTATATCTAGTCTTTTATTCGATAGTCACCATTTAAAATTTTCGACTATCGAATTCCTTTCACGTTTTGTAATCAACTATTTCAACAAATAATTTCGCAACAATTAGGTAATTACGTGCATTAACGTAATCGATGATTATTCACTTAAATGCGTTTAATTTAATTTCAAAATGGTTGACTATTTGAATGGTTATTTTAAATATAATGAATTGAAGTGTGATTTATTTATTGTACAATTTTTTCCCTTGTTTTAATTCTAAGTTATTTATTTTTTGCAAATTGATCGTAATTTTCAAATATTATGTCAATTTTAGAATATAATTTCACTAATAAAATACCAAATGATCGAATATATATTTTTTCAAATTTATTGAAAACCATAAAATGATATGCTTAGATTTCATCGTTAATTCAGAAATCTACCTACATAAATTCGAGGCATCTCGCTTTGAAATTTTCAAAACTAGTCGGCTGTAGTTTTCGATACATTTCGACAATGCAAAAATAGCAAGAATTGTGATTAATGAACAGTAAACATAGCGAAAGAGAATTTACGAAATTTTGTAAGCTTTTATAAACACAAGTAAGATAAGATAAACGAAGGGGTAGCCTGAACGAAATGACGTATTGGCTGTAGTGTCACCGTGTGCTACAATGATTTATAGCTTCTCATTCCTCTTCGCATTCGGATGAAAATTAATATAACCGTTGTTTTCATTTCATTCATATGGTATGATTTTTGTGGCAAAATGTCTGCTTATTGATGATTTTTCGCAAAAGCACAGGCTCACGACGCCCATACGTGAATTCGGATGATTTTACAACGATGGCTAGTGTGACTGCGATGTATGGTTCTGCACCTTTTACTTTCATTAAGCACATAAATGAAAAAAAAAATCTTCCATGCAATCGATAGGTTGAAACCAATTTCATGATAGATTCGTAATCTAGGTATTTTTTTTTATTTATTTATTTATTTTTTTTAATGAGTAGGAGTTCCATTTTTAAAGTCTTTTTTCCTCAAGAGGTTTGTCAACTCTCCAAAAAATTCTTTATTTCTGTACCTAAGACCTCAATTAAAAATTTTTTCAAACAAAAGTTCTAGATTGAGATCTTTGGAATAATTTTGGTAATAACAAAAATTTCGATTGGACCTCTCAATCATCTTCAATTTTGTATACAAAGTATGAAAATCTCCGGATAATAATATGCGAAGAGAGGGGGGAGGGGTCCAGTCAAAATTTTTGTAATGGCCAAAATTATTCCAAGAATTTAAATCTACTGTTTGAAACTTTTTTCAAATTTGGGACCTTAGAATGGGATATAATGGACTTCCAAGGAAAGGAGGGGTAGGGGTAATCTTAAAAAAGGAGAGCCTTCAAAAAGTGACATATCCATTTATTGTTTAATCGAATTGTCAGGTTAAGTTGCAATCGAATCGACTGTACACAGGGCACTATTTTACCTCTTGGCTGTACTGCAAGCTGTGCAATGAAGTTCAAGGTTGATTTTTATACGTATTATGAAAAATTGAAGGAGAGGGAGGTGTGTAATTGAAATTTTTATGATGACCAAAATTATTCCAGGGATCTTAATTTACAACTTTTGTTTGAAAATTTTTTCAATTCAGGCTTTTTACTGCAAATCAAAGGTGACTATACAGGCTGCATAATCGAAGATCAAGAGTGGTTTTCGTACGTATTGTGCAAAATTGAAGGAGGGGGAGGGGTCCAATCGAAATTTTTGAGATGACCAAAATTATTCCAGGGGTCTTAATCCATAACTTTTGTTTGAAAATTTTTTCGATTCAGGCTTTTTACTGCAAATCAAAGGTGGCTACAGGCTGCACAACGAAGTTCAAGGGTGGTTTTCCTACGTATTTCGTAAAATTGAAGGAGAGGGAGGGGCCCAATCGAAATTTTCGTAATAACCAAAATTATTCTAGCGATTTCATTCTATAACTTCTGATTAGGGCCTTACGTACAGAGATAGGAAGATTTTTTAGAAAGGGGAGCTTCGTGAAATGTAATCCTTTTTTTAATACGTTATAAACATCCCAGTTTACCAATAAATCATTTGGAGGGGAGACAAAAGTCAATCGAAATTTTTGAAATAATCTAAATGACTCCAACGAACTCAATATTCAACTTTTGTTTGAAATTTTTTTCGACTGGAGCCTTATATTCTAAGCCAAAGGTGACTAAAAACTGCACAGTGAAGTTTAAGGGTGATTTTCATGCATGTGATGCAAAATTGAAAGGGAATAAGGAGCCCAATCGAAATTTTTGTAATGACCAAAATTATTTCAGGGATCTCATTCTATAACTTTTGTTTGAAAATTTTTTCGATTGAGGCTTCAAATACAGAGATGGAGAGATTTTTTGGAAAGGGGAGCATCCATGGAATAGAGAAGAAGAGAACCCTCAGCAAATTAAAAAAAAAAGAAAAAAAAATACGTTCTAGATTACTAACAGACAGTAATATTATTCTCATCTTTACTTCCTAACCAGACTGATTAGGAATTGAAAAATAAATTTTTTTCTAATTTTCATTTCTTGAAATGTAAAAACCAAAGTTTTGTGATTTTTTTTTACCAAAAAAACGACATTAAATACGAGTAAAATATAAGAATATTCGCATTCTACATACATCAGAAAAATTGAAAGTTCTTTCTAAAGCAAAAATTCCAAAAAAATAATTTCCTATTATGAAAGTCTCCGTTGTGTGCTCCTGCTCCAGGTTCAACTTTTCAATTATCGTCAATTCCGTCAGGAATTTTTCTATTATGATCGTAGCTTTAAAACTTCACTCACTGAACACCAATTCAGCTCATTTTCACACATCTTCATATCCATACTTTACCACTCTGGCAACAAAGAAGACAATATCGATAAAACTAACTATTACAAACGATACAAAATACTCTGCAGCGGTCTGTTGTTCATTTCGTTACAAAGATAAAACGACCACGACCACAACAACACGAAAAAGCATGGTAAATGTGGCGTTAAAAATGTTGAATTATTTTGTTCGTTTGTAAAAGAAGGGAAAACACTCGATTGAATCGAATACGCTGAAAAAACTTTCGATAAAAAGTTTATAAGAAGCAGTTCTTCTTCCTTGACGGGTTTACTCGTTAGATTTCTACGTATTTTATTAGACTTAGCCATATCGTGAGCGCGAGTCTTTTTCATTTACTTTCGTTACAATTCAACTGAATCGATGAACTTTCGTAAAATATTACCAATTAAATATTTGATAATTGTTTCGAAAAAGTTATCGTGTAAATACAATACGGATCGCGATTACATAAGAACACGCTATTCTGTCTTATACGTAAATATTTCGATAGACTGATGGAGAATTAATTTATGTAATGGAGTAAAACCACAGATAGAGTTGATGGAGGACTCGGTGCGTGTACGAAACCGCACATTTCTAAATAATTATTTTGGAACTGAGTTCAAAAATGTATCAGTAATTAAACGAGTATGATATATCTCGACTATCTAATTAGTATGTAATGTACTTTGTTGAAACACTTATGTACTTACCGATCACATATAGTGGATAAGTCAACGTTCCGGAACTTGAATTAACACCAGTTGAGTATCATAAACTGTATTAAAAAGGTAATTGAAAGTTGAATAATTTACTCAAATAAACTCGAAAATGACACCAAGGCACGATGATTTTGAAGAAATTTCAGAAATTTGAGATAAGTGTGATGACACCGGAACAGCATCACATGCGGTTGCAGCTTCCGCAGTGTTGCACCAGCAGCAACACTAAAATATGAAAAATATGTAAACATCATGCTGTCACGCGCCTCACCCTCACTACACATGTGACACGTGGGCTGACGTGGGTCTGTTGGTAATGTTTTCACTGTTTTCAATTCATTTTTTGATTTTTTTTTTTTTTTTTTTTTTCAAAAAATAAAATAGGGAAGTTGAGGAAATTTATAATTTTAATTTAATTTAATTGAAATTAGCAAATTAGTAATCAGAATCACACTGATTTGATTTCATGAATGGATTTTAATCCTAAAGAATTTAAGTTATGAATTACGATCATCGAAGAAAAAATTAAAATTAAGTCACGCAACGATAAAAACTTGAAAAACAAAGTTTTAGCCTTTTTAGGTGAAAGTAAAGTCAGGAAATTGAAAGATTTAAAATTAATCATTTTTTATTTTTAACGTAATGTAACCAAAAATTGAAAAAAAGAACAATCCTTAATGTAGCCAATGTAGGTAACAACTTGAAAGCAAGGGGAAAAATTAGGTACCCTTGTCCTTGTCTTGAAACTGTCGAAATCACTCATAAAATCATAATTATTATCTGGACCTGGAGAGCAACAATCACTCAATCAGTCTACTATTTTATATTTTAGGTGATTTCGATTTTTCGAACAATCATTAAGTAGGTACGAGATACATACATTCGATTTCTTCGCTGTTTTTTCAAGTAGAATTTTTATTTTACGTTATTTAAAAAACGTGCCTATTCTATAGCCTATTTTATTGGTATATTTTTCAGTTGTTTGCTTAATAGGTCTGGAAACATAATTTTCTAGGGTATAGGTCGATTTATTCCCAAAGAGGAGGCTAATTGAATTTTTTTAAATATTATTGTCTTTAAACAAAAATTAAGAGACCCACCAAGACCCCACTCAAAAAAAAAATTTACTAAAAAAATTGATTATTTTTTCTATGAATAATAAAAAAAAACAGGTTTTAGATATCTTTTCTAAAAAATAGAGATTCTTTCTCCAAAAAATTATTGAAAGTTACTTTTTCGAAATAATAGAGAAATTTTTCAAAACGGACTTTAAAAATTCAGATTTTTTTTGCAGAAAATTCAGAATAATTATTTTTCTACAAAAAATTGAGGGATTTTTTTTTCTTGAAATGATACAAAAAATTCAGATATACCTAATAGGTACCTACCATTAGGAATTTTATATCAAAAGTTTAGATTTTCTCTTAAAAAAGAGTTTTCTATTTTTTTAATTCAAAAAGTTTAAAGATTTTTCTTATCCGAAAAATGTGAAAACTTCTTTTTCCAAAAAATTGAGACAAAAAATCAAAATTTCTTCACAAAAAAATTTGAGACATTTTTTCCTCCGTAAATAAGTGGTCTTATAGATATCTTCCTAAAAAACAACAACAACGGGTTCAATTATTTTCTCTAGCAAAAAATTCAGATTTTCTTCATAAAAATAGGTAAGAAATTTTTTATTTAAAAAAATTCACGTTCTCTTTACTAGAAAATTTTCACGATGAAAATTGAAAGATTTTTTCTCTCAAAAATTGGTAAATTTTATTTTCAAAAGAATTAGGAGATTTCTTTTCTCTGCAAATGAGATATTTCTTTTCAAAATAATCACTAAAAAATAAGGATTTTTCCGTCCTTAAAAAAATTAAAAATTCTATTTCTTATAAAAAAAATTGAAAGATTCTTTTTTTTCAAATAAATTGAATAAATTTTTAGAATTTAAAATAAGTTTAAAATTGGAAATATTTTCCAAATTTTTCCAAATTTGAAAATTAGGCAAAAATTCTAAATTTAAAGAAATTTAAAAATGTGATCATTTTCAATTTTGTTTGATAGGTACATATTTTGAAACTGAGACAATTTTAAAAATTATTTGGGACAAAAAAAATTGAGGTTTTTTGTATCAAATATGCGGAATTTTCTCCGTCAACCAATTTTATTTACCTATTTAAAAAAAAAAAAAAAAAATGAGACAAAAATTAAGATTTTTTCTTCAACAAATAACTTAAGAGATTTCTTTCTCAAAAAAAAAAGACTCGTCTGGTCAGCAAAAATATAGGTATAAATTTTTTTAATCCCAAGAAAATTTAGCAATATTTTCTTCCAAAAAAATTAGATAGGAAAGATTTTTTTTCAAAAAATTGAAAAATCTTTTTCTTCAAAAATAGGGGAAAGTTACCTAATTACTTTAAGAAAATACAAGGAATTTTTCATGAAAAAAATTGAGTAAGCAATTTCCTTGTTTGAAAAACAAATTTTTTCAAAAAAAAATTATTTTTTCCAAAACTTACTCCAAAAATTTGAGAGGTTTTTTTCCGAAAAATTGCAAAAACGCCGTTTCATTAGATTAAGATTTCTTCAAAAAATGAAAGCTCTTTCTTTCAACAAATAAGAGATTTCTTTCTGAAAATTTTTTTTCACCGAAAATGTTTTTTACCTATTTTTTTTTTTTTTTAATTATCAAGTACCTATCTAGTAAGTATCTACTTAATATTCTAAGAAGAATTTCAAAATCATTTCTTCCAAAAAAAAAAAAAAAAAAAATTTCAAGGATTTTTAAAAATTTTCTGAGTGGGAAAAAATTTATTAAAATCTGAAATCCCTAAGAAATTTTTTTCCAAAAATCAAAAAATGTTTTTCTTTAAAAAAATGAAGGAAGTGTTATTTACTCTAAAATAAATTGGCAATTTTTTTCTTCAGGAAATTAAATTATTTTCTTTCCCAAAAAATATATAGGTACCTACTGTTTCCCTAAAATCTGAAAAAATGTGATAAAATTTTTTTTAAAGAAAAAGTAAAAAAGTTTTTCCTCCTAAAAAATTAAAACATATTTTATTTTTATTGAAAAAAAAAATAAAAATAAATGGGAAAATTTTTCGCCTGAGATGTTCTTTATTCCGAGAAAATCTAGAATTATTTTTCTCTAAAAGAATCGACTGGATTTTTTTCCTCTAAAAATTAATAAAATTGAGAATTATTTTTACGCCAAAACGATTTGGAGAATTTTTGCTCCAAAAAATTGAAAATATTTTATATCCAAAAAATCGAATGATTTACTTCTTTGAAAAAAATTGAGTAATCCCCCTCCCTCTCGCACAGAGATTTTGATATCGGATTACTTTCAAATTGACCCTCTTGCGTATTTGGCCTTTCTGTGCTCAACCAAAAAATCAAGTTACGTCACTCGTCACTGAATGAAACTGATGTGAACTGAAATATCTAAGAGCACAGTGTTTTTTTCTAATACGAGTATTTTGTTGTCATAGGTCAGTTCAAGCGAATACAGAAGGTTCAGAATCTTTTATTCGCCCATCCAACATTCGAGTCAACTTCCAACCATCGACGAATCGAGCACCAACCTCTCTAAAGTACGTACCTACTTCACGATACATTATGGATTATTAACTCGACTCCAGTGTAGGGAAAACAAAACTTTCCTATTCGAAAGCACTCACATCATTGGCGAATTCTTACTCATGTTTTACAAATTTAATGCTATTTCCATTTCCATGAACCACACTATCCTAGATGTTTGGCGGTGCGCGTAAGCATCGATAATCCGCGACGAATATTATTTAATACAGATTGTGACAACAAAAAAACGTTGGGCCTAATCAACCATCCATTAAATACCGAGCAGACGCCGTAAACGCTAGCGAAAGAGTCCGACGTGTTGTTTTAATTTAATAATTTCGCAATTTATGGCTCAGCCATTAATGGGCCAAAAGTAATCAATGAAGCATCTAATGAACATTTACCTACGTTCGAAGATATCTAATCCTACTCCTTGTCGGTTTTCCAAACCCATGGAGGAGGATTTAACGTGAAAATACCGTTAACGAAGACTTGTTCCAGTTCACGCGTACTTGTGAGGTTATCGCGCCCATAGAAGGGATAATTGTCCTTTAAAAACAAATATATAAAGTCTATAAATAACGTCTTCGTCGATCACTATGTCGTAAACTAATCACTCGTTCATCATGTTTAAATCGTCTTATTGTAAATTATTATTGTGGTTTTTATTATTGTACGTAATTTCGTTAGTATGTGCACGTGCCGTACAAGACCAAGTGTCCGAGGTGAAGGATCTGGCTCCGGCAGCCAGCTCCAACCAGGAACTTTCCGCAAAGGTTGCAGATTCTCAGGTCGCGGAATCGAAAAAAAAATCCAAAAAGAAACATTGGAAAAAAGGCGGCGGCGAGAAACACCATTCGGATCACTTCTCGAAAAAAGGTAAAAAATCCGACAAAGGTTATAAATCCAAGCACTCGCACAAAAAAGGCAAAAAAGGACACCACAAGAAAGGCGACAAAAAGAAACACTATAAAGAAGAAAGCGGCCATAAGAAGAAAAAACACGACGAAGGAGGCTACCACAAAGAGCACAAGAAAGGCGAAAAGGGCGAAAAGGGGCATAAATACGAGGACCATGGAAGCTACAAAAAAGGCCACAGTACCAAAGGTAAACACGAAGTACACAAATTAGACGAGTACAAGAAGAAGAAACACTTCTTCGATGAGCATCACGATGAGAAACACCATAAGAAACACGGAGGCTACGAGCATAAGCATGGACACAAGAAAGGAGGCAAATACAAGAAGGGACATAAGAAACATAAGTTCGAGGAAGGTCACAAAGGTAAGAAAGGCAAGCACCATAAGGGCAAGCATCATAAGGAACATAAAGGACATAAGAAAGAAGGCGGTGAGAAGAAGAAGTGGGGTCATAAGTCCGATTATGGAAAGAAAGGAGGTCATAAGGAAGATAAGAAATGGGGCTTCAGTAAAAAGAAGAGTAGCAAAGGCTAAACATAGGCTATTTCAAAACATCCAAAGTTTTATTTTGACTGCTGTGATAGGACTGATCATTTATGTAAGTCCATAACGCCTAATCGTACTTATTCATTTTTAATTTAATCCTCATTAGGTAATTGTGAAAATTTTCGGTTAAACTTAATAATAATTATGATTCTTTGTACGAATCATTTATCAAAGAGGTTTCGAGTCAATTATTATTTAAAATGTGCTTCGATATTTATTGAATGCGGTTTAATTTATTTAATTGTAAATAAATTATTTATGCTTGTTGTTTGATTTTTTTTTTTCTTCGATTACTGATTTTGGAATTTTCTAGGAATGTATAAACGGGGCCGCTCTTAAAGAGGGCAGGGGGCAGCTTGCCCCCCAATATTTGGAAATTTCGTGTTCTAGTTGGAAAATTTCTGTTTCAGTTGGAAAATCAAAATTTTGGTTTTGCCCATGCATATTAGGTAAAAAATTAGTTCGCTAAAAAAAAAATAAAAATAAAAATAAAGTCATACGAAAACAAAAAAATGAAGTTGGAATTTCTGAAAACGAGTTGGAAATTTCGAGATTTTGCCCCTCCAATATTTTGACTTCAGTTCGGTCCTGTCTATAGTATAAATATAAAATGAATCAGGTACGTATGGATAACCACAGATTGTAATTTAACGGTTCCTTCAACACGTCAAGCAGTCAACTTATCCAACAATGTTATAATTTTTCTTACATGAAGGTAATAGAGTAAAATTAGGACATTTGCCCAAACAAATTGAAGGAAGGATTTTTTCCTCGTAAAGTTGCTCGTAAAAGTGTCCTAATTAACATATAAAAAAGTCCCCTAAAATCCGAGTGGAACTTCACCCCCTAAATATCCATATTTTTGCCTAATAATTTTTTACTCCCACTTTATTCGAGTATCTATATCTCAGTTTCTAATAAAGTTACAAAAAAAATTTCATACAAAAAATGTACAGAATTAAATATTCTTCCATATTAGTTTTTTTCAATTTTTTGATAAGAATGATAGTGACGCCCCAAATCAACTTCAAAGTTATTGGTCCATTCAAATTGGGCCAAAAATTGGTTTTCCTCCCAAAAAAATTATAAAATTATAATTTTTTCATAAAGTTGCTCGTGAAAGTGTCCTTATCAACATATTATATGAAATCTGTCAAAATCTGAATGCATCATGACTCCCAAAAACGCACCTTTTTTGCCATCCAATTTACTTTTTCAAGTAATCTACGTATATCTCAGTTCCTGATAAAGCTACTGCAAAATTTTCAGAACAAAATATGTAGAGAAATAAATTTCCTAAAAATTAGTTATTAAAATTTTTTTGGTGGGAGTGATAGTTATGCAACAAATCAACATCAAATTTTTCGCTCAGGCACAGTACCCATAAATTCATACATGAACATTAGGGTAACCCTGCTCTTACTTATTTTGGAAATTTTGAAAATGTTTTGAATATCAGGCGTCAATTCGTGACATAATAGACAAAATAACTCCGGCCTCCAGGTTTAAAATTTTTTTTAAAAATTTACAAAATAGACAACTTAAAAAAATTTTTTTTTTTTTGAAAAATCGTCATATTGTGTATAAAAATACCTACCATTTTCGATGATTTTTCATCTTCACCTCCGTTTTTATGGGACATAAAAAAAACGTCATTTTTTACGATTCTTGAAAAAAATGGTTAAAAATTGAAAAAAAGGTTATAATTGATAAAATTGTTTCAACATACACATTACCACCCATAGAGACCATTTACGGCGATTTTTCATCATTGACGTATAGGTGAGAATTTTTCCAAACTATCAAAAATGTGAAAGAACTATCTAAAATGACGGTTCATGAGTTCATGACCCTTCCTGAAAATGAAAGTAATGTGTAAGTATGTTGGACCGATTTTATTAACTACACCTAACCTTTTTTCAATTTTTAACCATTTTTTTTCAATTTTTTTCAAAAATTGTAAAAAATGGAATTTTTTCATGTCTCATGAAAACGTCAAAACAGGGTTAAAGACAAAAAGTTATCGAAAATGGTATTTTTATATAATAATACCCACCTATGACGATTTTTCAAAAAAAAAAATTAAAATTTTTAAAATTGTTTAGGTATTTTTTTTAATTTTTTAATTTTTTTGAAACTGGAGGTCGACGGCAAAACTCAAAATGCATAGCTTCGAACTCGATTTGCGGCGTTACTGTCATTCCTACCAAAAAATTGAAAATAACCAATTTGGAAGATTATTTAATTCTGTACATTTTTTGTATGCAGTGCTCGAATTCAACAAAATTATCAAGTGGAACGCATTTTGATCCAAAATTTTGGCCCAAGTCATATCAAAACCCCAATTGTTCCAAATTTATTAATTTGTTAATCCTTTCCCTCGCTATTTTTGGTAACTTAGGTACCTATATCATTTTCATTGCTGGTTGTTCGATATTTCATAGGTTTTTATAAACTTATAAAATTAAAAAAAAAATCGATTCAATTTATTGATTTCGTTGCTCTTATGAGAGCAAATTTTTATAAATTAATCTATTATAATAACGTAATGTTGAAACAACAGAACTCAATTTAATTCATCCAATTTAAACCCTTTTTTGACAAATTGTTTTTCTTTTTCTTTGAAAATGCAAGAGTTTCTTGTGCAAAAAAATTGAGAGCTTTTTCAACTCCGAAAATTTGAAAATTATTTTGCCTTCAAAAAATTGAGAGTTGGCAAGATTTTTTTTCTTCAAAAAAACTGAGAATTTTTCATGAAAAATGAAAGATTTTCTTTCAAACAGAAAAATTAATTTTTTTGCTCCAAAATATTTGACAATAATCAATATTATACCTATTTTCTCAAAAAAATTACAGATTTCATTTTCAACAAAAATATCCTAGAGGTTTTTTCCCTGCATATTTTTATATAATATAATTTTTTTTTTTTTTTTTCTTTATTTCTTTATTCCACAAAAATTGACGATTTTTATCTGAAAATTTAAGAAATAGGTACCTATTATTTCTGGAAAAAATGGGAATTTTCTCTTTCAAAAATTGTATTCTTTCCAAAAATCCCTAATTTTTTTCCTTCGAAATATTTGGGAAATGATTAAAATTTTAATCTTGAAAAATGAGAGCTTCTTTCTGCATAGGTACAAAAATGAACTTCTTTCAAAAAATTGAATATTTTTTGAAATACATACCTAATTATAGATAAATTGAAAAAAAATTCTTAAAATCTTTTAAAATAATTTTTAAATTATCTACCTCATTTAGAAGAACTGAAAAAAAATCAGAAGAATTTTTTTCAAATTTTTGTTAGATTTTTCACGGACCGGAACGAAGATTTTTTATTTTTTACGAACCAGAACTGCGTTCCGGTGCGTTCTGGCTCAATTCGAGCACTGTTTGTATGAAAACTTTTTTGTAACTTTGTTAGAAACTGAGATATACTTACTCGAATAAAGTAGGGGTAAAAATTATGAGGCAAAAATATGGATATTTGAGGGTGAAGCTCCACTCAGATTTCAGGGGACTTTTTATATGTTAATTAGGTCACCTTTACGAGCAACTTGACGGAAAAAATTTCAGCCTTCAGTTTGTTTGGGCAAAGACCGTTTTTGGCCTGATTTGACTGTATATATTAAAGGTTCCCACTTTATACATCGAATCGAGCTACGAGTAAATTCACTTTTATGCTAAATCTGATTTCGAGAAAATTTCAAACACGAAATTGTACTTACCAAAATTCAACTCAAGGGTAGTTTTTCGTTTACTTGGATATTTTCATACGAAACAATGAACATTAATACACCATGATCGCGAACTCACCCTGGCATGATTCTCATTTATTCTTGACACAAGCCGATGATATCTTTCTTATATAAATAGGCGCCATATGTTTCCAAAACGTAATTTCAACATTTCTAAACAACTGTCAATTGATCAAACGATAGCGGATGCTTTTAAACTTTTGAACATAAAATTTTGCTAAAGCACCCTTGATAACTAAGTTTCTCATTTTTAAGCCAAATTATACTTTTAAAGTTTCGCAAAAAGATTAATTTCACCTTTTTGTACGTTTACGACTTTGCTCAATACCAACTAAATTCACCGTAGTATAGAAATTAATTGAGGAAAAGTTTTTTTTTTTGGTCGTTTGAAAACTACTGTGGGAAGGTTTCCATCGGAACGAGGCGAGATACAAAATTTTTAATGTTCTTTTGCTTTATAGATGTGAAAATTTTAAAATACAAGATAGAAAGAAGAAGTTGTGCAGTGGATGTTTTCCTTTGAATAGGCAATTTTCGAGGAATTAACTAAAAAAGGTAGATTCCTCATTAATTCATGTTGCGTATTTTTTAAATCATCTTTTAAAATTGACTCGACAGTGGAACCTAATTAATAGGTACCTACCTATACTTTGATGGCAAAATAAGTCTCGTGCTAAATGATTAAATGAATTTATATTTTTACACCCTCGTATGAGAGGTTGGTAGACTACTCAGAATAAAACCATGTTGGTTTTGAGAAAAATTGATGAACCGGTTCTGGAGATGTTATTGATGAAAATTCTCGTAATAACATTTTGAATACAGCAGACAGATAAGTATCTACCTAAATTTCTAAGTAACTTTTTCTACTATATAAGAATGTTGCAAAATTTCTTTCGATGGGAATTTTTTGTACTTTATACCTACGTATAAAATTATTTTTCAAACAAAAAAATTCGGACCTTCTCAAAAATAAATAAGTAAATAAATAAATAGGCACTGACAAGTTCGTTTGAATAAAACTCGTTTTCACCACTTGATGAAAAATAGCGATTTTAATATTTTAGAAAAAACATTTTTCGAAACTTTTTGTATTTTTTAACCAATTCTTTAAATAACATTTTTGAGCATTGAGATAGTTTTCAAAACATCTCTTTATCTTAAATTTGTTTCGAGAAAATTTTTTGTTGGTCCCAGAAGATGTTTTTAAACACTTCTTTAAAAATGGTTTGGGTTTTCCTGAAAAAAAAAATTGAAATTGCAAGTATGTCCCTACTCTTTACTTTATTTTTGCTAATTTATGTTCCATGAAATTTTTTGTACAAAATTGTATTTTTTAAATTTATGTAGAATTTTTGAATTTATCTCTATTTTTTTTAAATTCTATACTTATTGCATAATTTATTTTCATGAGATTTTTTTTTTTTAAAAAGAAAATTTTTTCTCCTCTCTAAAAAAATTATTAAAAAAATTGTAAATTTTTTTGCAGATTTTTTGACTGATTTTAGGAAAAAATTGAAAATACATACCTCTTTTACGTAAATTTCTTCCAAGAAAATGTTGAACTTTTCTTAAAAAGAATTTCAGAAAATTTTTGGCAAAGACATCGATTGAAAATTTTTGCAAAAAAATATTTTTCGATTTTTTGTAAAAAATTAATAGAATTTTTGTGTACCAAATTTTTTTTGAAAAAATTGGATATTTTCTATAAGAAAAAAATGTATACTTACTCGGCTACTTTTAAATTTTTGGTAGATAAGCAAAAATTTAAAAGTAGGTACCTAAAGTATACGTTTAAGAAAACAAGGCATACAATTTTTGAGATTATTTCTGGAAACTTTTTGAGATTTAGGTATATTATTTTTGCAAAATGATTTAAGCATTTTTTGGAAGAATTTTTTATAAAACAATAACTATACCTATTTAAAATTTTTTGATAGGATTTTTGAATTTATTCTTGATTTTTTTTTAAATTTCAATTTAAAAAAATTATTTTTTGAAAATTTTTGTACAAAAAAATATTTTTTATACAAAGAATTTTTTAATTTTTCCCAAAAATAATTTCAGAAAATTATTTTAGATAGAAATTCAGGGGAAAATTATTGTTAAGGTGCATTTGACCCTACCCACCCCGTGGCTACACTGGGGCCAACGTTATGTATAGTAGTAGTTTATGGCAACCCTGAAAGTTAGATACCGACGCGGAGGTAGAGTAATTCTACCTACGCCAGTACGTCAAGATGACTGCAACGGAGATACTCCATCGTTCGTGCATAAGATCGAGCACCCTCGATGGTCGAAAAGTATTTACTGCAGAAATGCTATTTTGACACGTACTCCTTAAATTAATCATACAGTCTTCGCGAAAGAACTAACAGTTATTTCATGTAATGTGTAACAACAATATTATCAACAAATAGAACTCGTCGTGTACTCGATCGTGTTTTGTTTTATTTTATGTGATGATAGAAGTGCTCTTTGTTAGCTCAGCAACGGGTTCATATCTATTAATTACATTGGTGCCGAAACGGGTTCGCGATTGTGCTGTGCGGTTATTTTAAGTCGTTTTTTCACTTCGCTGGCAAAAGCCAGCTACCCTATGTTTTACCTTATGTTTCACCTTATGTTTTACCGTCATTCGATGAAGACGTAATTAATCTTACATCGAATTGACACCTTATGTTTTACCGTCATTCGATGAAGACGTAATTAATCTTACATCGAATTGACACCCTAAGTTTTACCATATGTTTTACCTTAAGTTTTACATCACACCCTAAGTTTTACCCTAAGTTTTACACCGAACAGTTTGGTGAGTAGTTTTCAACATCATAATTCTTTTAGAGTTATAAGTAATGCTTATTAATTTAGGCAAACCGCTTTTCAAAATGTGTTACGAACAGCCACCGTACTCGGGTGCGGGGGTGTCCACCCTCTTTTCATTTTTCTCTGTACCTGACCTCGGTTGGGGAATGGAGTGTGTAAATAAGAAACGCACGCTTTTTCTATATATATATATATAAAAAAAAAAAAAAAAAAAAAAAAAAAAAGTGTTCACACGATATCGAAAACGCGCTAAAAACCACGCCGTCAGTAACCGTTACGACGAACACGTTGTAGGAGAACACACAGCGGCGTACCCGCCCACCCACCCGCCGACAGGCAGGGGGAAAATCCATCGGTGACATCTCCGATGAGCGCGCTAAAACCAAGCAACTGCGTCGAGACTGGCAGCAAGCTACAGAACACGCTATTATTATTCATGTGGTTCCTTAACGTGAGACACGTATTCGCGGTACTATTTCCAATACGCAGTAATACTGTAGCTATTGTTCTTTTTGCGTGGTTATACCACCTTCGGTTTTTTCCGCGATACCTTAGCCATTTGTCTTTTTCGTTCTTCAATTTTTTCGCAGTAATTTCGGTGTGCGATTTTTTATCGTGTACGATTTTGTTGTGAATGGTTTAATACTCGCCTACTGGTACGTACTTTTTTGAATTAATTCTTGCCTGCATTTTTCAATTCTGATTTTTTTCTCGATTCTCAAAATTTCTTTTTAATACCTTGCTCTCAGAATCTGTGTAACACAACGTGACAAACACCTACTCGATATTTTGCCTTGGGGCATGCCCAATCGCATAGCAAAAGAAAAAGCTTTGCAAAAAATATCCGAGACTTATCCACACCGTAGAAATTCGAGGAAACCTCGTACGATGGATAACACAGACGAAAGTAATACGAGTGTAAACACTGGTAACGAAGAGCACGCTCTGCCTATACAAAGCGGAGGGGACACCCCCATTCAAAATTCAATTCCAGATCAAACTTTAAATCTAAATCATCACAATTCGAGCACGAACGGAGGTGCGAGCTCGCAAAACTCCCGTCACTCGGATGATGACGATGAAGCGCGTAGCCAACACAGCGAGAACTATAAACCGCCCCCGAGTGTAAACGCTCAAACATCCTCTATTCCTACCTTGACGACGGATGAACTCAACCGTTACTTCGAGGAAAGATTAAACCGCGAGAGCGAAATTCAAAAACAGCTTGTCCAACAAGCCCATAACGCTGCCATCGAAGCTCAACGTAGAGCTGACTCTGCGATCAATTTGGCCTCCGAAGCCAAAGATACCGCAAATAAAAGCCATAGTTTAGCTACGGCGAATAAAATTCAAGTTCTAGCAAATAAACACCAAGGTGAGACTCTCAACGAAAATCTGTCAACCTTACGTGCAATCTTGGTAGGTTATGTTAAGGAAAATGATGAAAAACTATCATTAATCCAAGCAACAACAAAATTAGAGATCTCTCTAAACAAACAATCCATTGATGCTCTCGAAAATCATGTCGCCACGATAGACAATGTAGTGAAAACACTGCAAAGCCATTCTAGCGACCACGGTAGAAACGGTGCAAATTATGTCACGAATATTCATAACGAAAAAATTAACGCAAAAAACCTTCGCGAACAAGGCATCGTGTTCAACACGAGTGAAATATTTTTTCCTCATGTTTTCGTGCGAAAATTCGAAAACGCGATTCCCTCGAACAACAATTCGCATATTACTGACCGCAGTAAATGTCATTGGTTTAGAAGCTTGATTGACGCAACAGGTGGTCGCATATGGGCGGACGATAATCAAGACATTGATAATTTTGAGACGCTCAAAGAATTGTTTTACGAGGAGTTCTGGCCTCCTGAACAGCAAGAAGTTGCCTTCAAAGCTTTTGTTACTTTAAGTTGTAACAATGACGAAGATAGAGATATCCTACGTAAAGTTGCTAAATGGGTAGACCAGCTATCCCAAGCTACAGATGTATCCATCTCAAGAGTAATTCGTACAGCGAAGGATAAGTTTCCCCTCGACACTAAGGTGATGATCACCAGCGAACACATGGCGTCTGCAGAAAGCTTCATTAAACGTTTGAAAGAGTTGAGTAAAATTAGGGCAAACCCTGAAAAACCAACACCCTATAAAACTGGGAAAATGCAATTTACGCCGATTTACCCTCAACAAAAATTCCTCACATACACCCCGAAGAATGCTTTGGGAGGATTTGCACCGAGAGGCACGTTCGGACAAAATATACGACCAGCGTATAAAAAGCCCGACGACACCAAAAAGAACGAGACTCCTCGTAACAACGCGTCGAACGCGATACCAACTACCAGCGGGGTGACCTCATTCCAAAACAAGATGCCGGAAAGACCCAAATTCGAGAAAGTACCTCGAAAAGAAATTCCGGTGACAATAGCAGACATGGAAAACGATCCTGACCTTCAGGAATTCGAAGAAACAGATGAATACATCTATGAAGAATCCCCTGTCGATGACGATGAGGGAAACGAATAGGGCAAGAATTTAGCCAAGGGTCGACATCTTGCCAAAATTCAGACCCGAATCCGCTGAAAACAAATAATTTTCTCCAATACGAATACATTGGCGATGGCCTGTCTTATTACATGTCAGAATATGAAATTGGCGCACACGCCAAAAAATCATACCGTAAGATACACATCGGTCTCGATGACCTACAACAAGAGTTACAGAACGCCACGTTCACAAAACAAAAATTCATTTTATCGATGTGCGTCCTCGAAATGAATCATTCATCAATGCCATATCAAGTAATCTTTGATAAAATGGTCAAAATAGTGAACACACTTCTCGAGCAAAGGGAAGCACAAGAGATCATTCTAATCTTCCCATACGTGAAACCACGGAATCCGCTCAATCAAAAAGTTAAAGCGTTTCGCTATAATATATACAAAAAAATGTTCGAGACACTCGAAAAAATGGACTCGCGACTAACAGTGTGGTTTGAACCACACAGAGTCCTACGACAACGTGAGATATTCACGCCACCAAAAGGTGCACCCATCACTCGTTACGTAACTAAGAATGATGACAACATCATACCAGATGAAAGTAAATTTGTGTTTGCACAAGAAAAAAGATGTTTTTATGTCGATAAAAATGCGATAAAAGAAATACGCAACACTTTCGAGAAAAAGATGGTAAGACACCTTACAATGAAGCGACCTACGCCTCACACCCCACCAACGGGTGGATTAAAAATTAGCTTCGACGTGTACGACATGTTTAAAAAGAAAGCTAGTAAACAAGCTCAAAAAACACTTACTAATGATGTACCCATCAAAGTACCACTGAAAATAATCAATGGGGAATCTCATGTTCCCAAAGATTTAAAATATGTCGAGTCCATAGACAATACACAATTAGGCGATGCAACAATCGATGCTGACACCGAAAAACACCTAATTACCGAAGACATAAATAATTCAGAAAAAAGTGACCCCACTTGCGTAGTACCTATTGCAATTGGTGAAGAAATCTACGCCATGCAACTGGATTCAGGGGCACTTCCCAACGTAATTACGCAGAACACTGCGAACAAATGGGTAGATAAACATGGAGATGTCTGTACCTACCTACCGCTAAAACGAAGACTTCAACTTCGCCTAGCTGATAATAAACTTGTGTATACACAACAGTATATATTAGTGGTCACACTAATGCTTGGTTCAGTGGAACTAAAAATACCATTTTACATAATCGAGGCAATTGGTAACGTTTGCATACTCGGTAGACAATCGATGAAAATTTTAAACATCGAACTGAAGTTCCAACTTCACGTAGCCACGATTCCATCGAGGTTGAAAAAGGAATTAATTCCTATCCAATTCCTCGAAGGAGGGAAATACCAAGGTCTCGATGTCCTGCGTTGTCGCCACATCTCTGAAAAAGACAAAAAAGACACGAAGAAAGTCATCGATAAAAACACACGACCGGTGCACTGGGCATACCTAGGACCGGAAGACCGTGACAATGGTAAAGAAATTTACTTGAAGAAACTTCATCAATTTCTTCTCGACGCGCTGCGAGAAAATCGCATAACTGAAGATGAAAACAGTGAAGGATGGGAGAAACTCTCAATTTTCGCAGATATTTTCAGTAAATACCCGGGTAAATACACCGGACCGAAAGTCACTTTTGAATTTTCCACCACTGACGAGGAAATGCTCAAACAGTGGAAAGGCGAGAAATACTCGCCAACGAGAAAATTAATTCCCACAATGCGAAGAGCCATTCGCGTAATGCTTGCGAAAGGGATTATTCGTCCCTCCACTTCGCAATTTATCAATACGACCGCTCCAGTCATAAAATCGAATGGTGATCTAAGACTATGCTTAGCCGCCTGGGATTTCAACCGATTTGCTATAAACCGACTCGTGGAAACACGAAAAATGGAAAATATAATATTCGAACAAGGCGAATACGCTTTCTTTTGCCCACTCGATTTTACCGCTGCGTTCTGGCAGTTACCGCTCGTCCCCGAAGCTCGAAAATATACAGCTTTCAGCTTTGAGGGGCAAATATACGAGTTTCTTGTATTACCTTATGGTTTCAAGGTGTCCTCATCTGAGTTCATTCAGGTGATGAACGATATCTTTCCTGAAATGGACGGATTGGCGAAATTCGTCGACGATCTCCTGGTTGCAGGAAAAACATTTAAGGAAACTATAAATTCACTCGAAAAAGTGTTTACACTAATTCGAAAATTTGGGTTAAAACTCAATCCAGAAAAGACCAAGCTTTTCCAGAAAACTACAAAACATCTTGGTTTTACTCTTGGTGAAAACACCGTAGGTAAACAAAACGCCAAAATCGAGAAATTCGATGAATTCGTCAAAAAACACACGAACAAAAAAGGGGTATTTGCACTCAAAACCCTCAAACAAGCGCAAACGCTTGTAGGATTAACCAATCTGTACCACAGATTTATTCCAAATTACGCGCAGATTCTCGCGCCAATATTTGCGCTTTCGCAAAGCAAAGAAAAAGAAATCGAATGGACAGACAACTGTCAAAAAGCATTCGTTAAACTGTGCGACGAGTACAGAAAAAATTTTGTTCTAATGCCACCATTAGAAAACAAAAAACTTTACTTAGAGACAGCTCCAAGTGAAGACGCAATGAACGCCGTATTATATCAGTATGACGACGATGAAAAAATAAACATAGTAATGTACACATCGCTATCGTTTAAATCTCACCAGAAGAGATATACTCTTCACGACAAAGAGGTTCTTACTCTGGTAAAAATTTGTAGACGGCTAGCTCACTGGCTACATGGACGACCAGTTCATATTAGAGCCGACCTCCAAACATTAGTCAAAAAGATCGCATCGATGTCCCAAACTCATCGTACAGCATCGGCGTGGATCACCGAGCTAGCAGGTTACGACTTGAAATTTGACATTAAAAAGACACAGAACACCCAACTCTTCAAAATGCAAGCACCAGAGCTCACTCTGGAATCGATCGAACAGGTCGAACCTGTCTCAACTTGCATAGCTGAGGCTGTTCTCACAAATCTACCCAAAGACTTGGCGAACATCGCTGAGGGGCAGAAAAATGATAATAAGTGCAAGGCACTTATGTCACTCTTAGATACTACCTATTATAATAAAAAAGATCTTGACCAGCAAGAAAACAAACGAAAGAAATTTCGCATTGAAAAAGATGAGAAGGGACGAGATGTACTCGTACGATATTATGATGATAATCACTCTCTTATCTATATGCCGGAAGAACTCTTTCGAGATACTGTAGATTATCTACATGAAATTTACGGTCACGTATGCGCGACCAAGCTAGATTGGATTTTTAGAAGATCTTACTTCTACCCAAATTCACTAGCATACATCAAAGACATATGTAACATATGCGTAATATGTAAAGTAAACAAAAGCTATGCGCTTCGCAAAGTTCTTGAGTTTGCTCAAGTAGAATCATACGGTATAGGAGAGGTACTCTCTGCCGACTTGTTTGGACCGATCGCAAACTTGCAAGACGAACCGAAGTATCTTTTGGTCGTCAAAGACGTGTTTACGTCACGAGTATGGGTGAAAACCCTAAACGATATAAAAGCATTATCAGTGACAACTGAAATGGAAAATGTAGTAAACGACATACATAAAGCTGGTTATACCATTAAAAAAGTGATTACTGATAATGGTACCCAGTTTGTCGGCGATTTATGGAAAGACATGCTTTCCCGATATAATATAAAGGTAGGTAAAACTACCCCATACAATCCACAATCCTCAATGGTGGAGCGCACCATGAGAATTATTGGAGACAAATTACGCGTCAAAATGAATACATTTTACGACGCCGATCGAGAACACTACGATTGGCACACTTACGCTCGAGATATCGAACGCGAGATAAATAATACCCCAACTTCTTTTGGTGTCAAGCCGAACGAAGCCTGGGAAATTGATGACCCCATCATCATGCAGCTTAACGTGCGATACGCAAAGTTCAACTTTAAACACGAGCTGCAAAAGCTCCGCGACAAGGAGGAGCGAAAATTATTAAATTCAGTGACCTCGACTGAATTAAAAACGATCAGGTTAACTGAACAAGACGTAATTCGTGATGATAAGGGACACGTTCGCGTAGCCGCAGACGGTGCCTGCGCACGAAACGGGAAAGGAAACCCAAAAGCTGGAATTGGAATTTGTTTCAAACCCCAATCTGGCAAAAATATCTCTGAGCAGATCTCAGACTCGAGGCACCCACCCTCGAACAATTTAGCTGAAATTTACGCAGTAAAAATTGCACTTGAGATCTTACTCGAAAATAATTTCACTAAAGCGTTGGTGCTTACCGACTCAAAATACGTATCGCAAGCGATAAACAAAACTGCAGACCACTGGCAGAAGAATGGCTGGCTAAACAGCCGGAAAAAACCCGTCGTACACGGTGAGCTTTTCAAAGAATTATTAGAGCTACTCTCTAAATTCGAAGAAATTCGTATCCAACACGTGTACGCACGTAGGCACGAATTTCTAAACATAGTTGCTGACCAACTTGCGAAAAAATCTGTGTACAACGATGCCACCGAGAAAGAAAAAGTCGAAAATTTAAACGATAGGCAAGCTATCGAAGCCTATATACGTGAGCGTCGTCGCTCACAGCGTATACAGGATGAATACAACTTTAACAAGTTGCATGGCGACCCGACGCCGTTACAACCAGATGACTTGGTGTTAATCACCGATCATAAATTGTCGAGCTTCGACAAGGGGCAATCTAAAAAATTGTTCCAAAAAAGGTATGGCCCATACCAAGTCGTGCGTCAAGTTGCACCAAATTGTTACCTGGTGAAGTCCACCAGTGACGAAACAATTGAACGTACGGTCAACATACGCCAATTGTCCTTATTTTTATCAGCGTTTCAGCTGAAAAAATTAAGCGAAAAAATAATGCAATCGAAACACAACGACCGTACGATAGTACAGCAAATTGAGGAATACCTCAACACAACTAGAGACCCTCAAGTTGAAATAAAAAATTCAAATCGCGATGGCGATAAATCAAATGGTGAAATCGCCAACGAAATTGCGCCGACTGTGACTACCCAAGGTTACAACACGCGAAGTCGCGTAAGAAAAGCATTACTTGCGAATACGCAATAATAAATTGAAAAATTTTCCCAAGCGTCCACGCTAGAGAAATATCAAACTTTACCTTCAAATTTTCGAGTGTACAGCACTAGAAAAATACTGGATTTATTATAAATCCTGCATTATAATGTGTTTACCACTACACACGTAGACATACGTGACAAAAAACACATAGCCGTATGAACTCATACGAAAAGATGTAAAATCGTACCACCCCGCCCGCCTTACAGACAAATAAACTGAATGTTCGTCGCCAAACACAAAAGGCAAGTCGAAACTCGCCTAACTCGAGCTTGGTTGCAACCAACGAGTAACGGTACTGTGTAGTACAAAAACATAGGCAAAGAAAGGTGCGAGGTACACGCCACAGTTGAAACCTTTCAGCAAGCCTAAACTAAAATTTGTAGACCAACTACATATAAAAATACTTCTTAGTGAACTACACTAATACCAGCGCATACGCTAGGAAGTAAATATTTGTAAGGTTCACCTTACCAACCCCCGCCCTGCGCATTGGCAAGCTGAACGTTCGTCACTGAGCGAGGCAATAAAATCGAGCTAGGTAGATACCTATATGTACGATGCCGTACAAAATATAGACAGGGCAAGGTATGTGGTACCATTGCAACCAAACGTATACGAGAAGCCTCTTATTCAAATTACAATTTTGAAAATAAAAGACCTCTTTTATACGCATAAATTAATAATTGATTTTCTAATTAATTATTAAAAATTAAATTCGTTAGAAATTTTCTTCCAAGTGACCCACACTAGAAGAAAAAATCTTTTCATGTTAAATGAAAACATCGTTGCTGTGTCGAACACACCAACACAAACATACAAGCGTGGCGAACACACCACCCTTCCCTCCCCTGGCAACTCGAAGCTACATTCGAAACGAATCCTTATCTCCTTGCGCATTTGGACGAAACCAAATAGCAACGTCGGTGGAGAGGTAGGAGGGGAAACCACCCAAACCTAGCAAAAGCGTTCATGAACGGCAACACCGCGAGCGAAGGCAGATTCTTCGCGCGGTTAGTATTATTTTATTTACACCAGTTGTAAATAATTCCGAGCAAACTCGCTCAAAAAATTCCAGTGTCCACACTGAAAATAATATAAATAGTCCATATCCATTTTTTATTATTTTTGAAGTCAATCTTGGTGTCAACACCAAACAAGAGTAGATCTACTCATTTTTTTTCTTTTAGTAATTATCATTTTTTATTTTTTTTATCGATACTTATTATCTTTTCTACTAATTTTTTATAATTATCTTTTATTCATTATTACCAGTTTCAAATCTCAAAAAAGAAACCCCTCCCGATGTACATATGTAATACCTCACATTAAAAATTATTGCCTAAATTTTTACGTAAATTTCGTATGTACGATTTTTACAATAAAAAGAAACGAGAAAATTTCCCCCCCTCTTTTTTCTCTTTTTGATTTTTCTTTACCAATAATTTCAAAAAACATTAATCCGTGTAAATATTTTTTTTTTCCTCTCGTTTCAACAATTTAACAATACAATAATTTGATAAGAAGATGATTTTCATTACATATTTTATTATTTTTATAAAGATAATACATTTTTGTTTGCCATAAGCTTTCGAAATTTTTTTTATTGTTCTGTTGATAATACGAAACAGCTTTTATTTTATTTTTATATGCTTATAATTAAGAGAAAATTTTCGAGTCCACTCGCAAACATCCATCAGCGAGTACAGTTCATTTGTTCGATGCGACGAAGGGTCGCCAACGTGTCATTTCGCCGGTCCACCTGCAAAGGAAGAAAATTCAAAGGATTAACCAACATCATCGAGTACAACTAACTTATTCTCATCAACAACAACGATAACTTGTTCGATGCGACGAAGGGTCGCCAACGCCTCATCCCGCCGATATACCTACGACAGAAGAAAAAGCAAAAATTAACAACTTTATCAAATTCAATAACAATTGTAATAATTCATACGTACCTGCGTGTACACGATACTATTCTCTTTTTTCTTTTTCTTCCCCCTATTTATGCGATGTGACCATTAATTGTCAGTAACACACAATTTTATTCATGTAATTTTCTACATTTGGCGCACACGCCAAACCACGTCTCTCATAAAAAAGATAAAACATTGTTGTACCCCATAAGTAATGCCATACATTTTTTCACCCTTTTTTATAGGGACCGACCAACATGCACGATCACAGCCTCTCACATTTTTTTTTATTAGTTTTACTAGGATCGGGGGATGGGTGTGATTAGGTCGGCGGAAGTTAGGCACTACCTTGGCTGGATGTTTTTCCTCCATTTTCTAAAAATTGCAAACGTAGTGTCATCACCACCCTTGCAAATCTCTCGGGGGCAGAAGGGTCGATAGGGTCAAACTCCCTAAAGTAGTATAAAGTAACATAACGACCTTAACGACTCGAGATTTCTCGAGCGGCGATGAGAGGCCACTCTCATACCCTCTCGGGGGCATATGTTAAGGTGCATTTGACCCTACCCACCCCGTGGCTACACTGGGGCCAACGTTATGTATAGTAGTAGTTTATGGCAACCCTGAAAGTTAGATACCGACGCGGAGGTAGAGTAATTCTACCTACGCCAGTACGTCAAGATGACTGCAACGGAGATACTCCATCGTTCGTGCATAAGATCGAGCACCCTCGATGGTCGAAAAGTATTTACTGCAGAAATGCTATTTTGACACGTACTCCTTAAATTAATCATACAGTCTTCGCGAAAGAACTAACAGTTATTTCATGTAATGTGTAACAACAATATTATCAACAAATAGAACTCGTCGTGTACTCGATCGTGTTTTGTTTTATTTTATGTGATGATAGAAGTGCTCTTTGTTAGCTCAGCAACGGGTTCATATCTATTAATTACATTATCATATTATTTTTTGCAAATTCTTTTTCGATTAAATATTTGTACCAAAAAATACTTCTCAAACACTTTTTCTCAAAAATTTAGTATTTTTTCTTAGTTTAAAAAAAATTATGAAAGGATTTTTGAATTTATTTCTGTTTTTTTTTTAAATTTCAATTTGAAAAAATAATTTTTTGCGTGTTTTTGTTTAAAAATAAATATTTTCGAATGAATTTTTTAATATGGAAATGCAGAAAAAACTTTTAAAATGTTATTTTTTTGCATTTTTTTCCGATTGAATATTTTGTACCAAAAATATTTCTCAAGCACTTATTCTCCAAGTATGTAGCTAGATATTTTCTCTCAAAAATAAAATAATTGTTTGAATTTTTGAATTTATTTCTAGAAAATTTTAATACCTACCTAATATTTGTGTCGAAAATTTTTTTCCAATGGAATTTTTCAAGCAAAAAATATTTCTCCAACATTTTTTAAAAGAAGTTTTCAAGTTTTCCCCAATAAAATTTCAGAACGATTCTTGAATTTACAATAATTTCCGATTTTTTTTTCAGAATTCTATTTTACAAATTTCTCTCAATTCGAAACACTTGTAAAAAAAGGTATTTTTCAAACATAGAATTTTTGAATTTTTCTTTTAAAATTTTTTTGAAAACTCCTTGTAAAAAAAAATGATTGTTAAATTTTTTGTAAAATTTAAATTGTATTCTTTTTTTTGAATTCAGACATATCTACCGAAAATAACATTGAGAGAAGATTCAGAATCAACTATGAAGGATTCAAAAGTTGAAAGTTGAATTCATTCGTGAAAATAATTTTCGTCGTGCGATCTTAAGCTCCTTGTGAGCACAACGTCCCAAAATTTTGGTTCAAATTTTAAAAATGCTGAATAAATATGTAGCATAATCTTTAGTTGTATTTGTGGTATCACTGAGTTCAAATATTGCCTTAATTTTTGGATAAGACCTTACCCAAGCCCTTTATGAGGAGCCCACAACTGCTCGAATGTTGAAATAAAAAAAGACTAAGACAACATACTGATGTGACATATTGTTTGCTATACTTATAGTTTTGGTAGTTCTGAATTAAAATATTCATTATTATTATTATTATTGAAATTGTACTAAACCGAATAGGAAAATTTTGTTTTTGTATTTAAACAAGTAGGTACCTACTACCTACACATTTAGACTCTATTAAATTTTAAGCTTCTAATTAATTCAAATCTAAACCTCTCCGTAAGCAGCTTTGACTACTCCAGGAGCTTTCACTAATTTACCAGAAATTATACGTGAAATTCGCAGAAATACTCAGATGTCGCAAGCGGATAAAATATTCAAACAAACGAACCAATATAATTTCATACCATCAAATACCACAAAATATAATTTTATTACGTGTCAGAATATGTATTTTAATAGAATACAAATTACTTCTGGCATATTATACCAGCAGCACATTTTGTTTTGTTATTTTACATAATATTTCGAGGAAGCGAAATAACATTAGATTGCTGGAAATTATATCTATGCGTAGAATTCCATTGGAATGAATTTGTCAACTTGGGTCATAATACGATGACACAAGTAGTTTAGTTTGAAAAAGGAGAAATTAAACATACGTTTATAAAGGAATAAATCTAATAAAGACTTGGCGCTGTTCTTGAGATACATAGAGGGAGCCCTATAAAAACACAATGATCAAATTGCTATTTGCTGAATTCGATTATAACTCAACTGCGTGTTTTTGTTATTGTAAATAAACATATTATCAACTTACATTCAAACCATCGCATCGCCATCATTTAATAATATGTACTTTAAAGAGTTTTTTTTTTCTAATGCTATAAAATGGTGTTTAAAGAAGGAAAAAAAGCTATAACAAGATTATTCATTACATAATAATGCTGTTCAGAGACCATTTTGATGCAGGAATGTAAACATAGTATATGACTATTTGCGATTATACGATGAAGCTCATAGTTAGAATTTTTTTGATAATTTTGGCGGAACTAAATGATCTAGGTACTCTATCGAACTTGATAAAATTTATGCATAAACTTATTACACAATCTGTAATACAGTTAAATATCACTGTTATTGACCTAAATTTTATATTTTTGAATATTCATACATGAACTGTTCAAAGCGTGAAATTAAAACTGGCGAATCCAATACTAAATTAATCTCTTTTGTATTTGGCTCCGGCTCATAAGAAAGGAACGCGTCCTAAACGCTTTAAAATACGACTTTGACATTCTTATAATTTTTACAAATTAATAATTATTATTATTGCGAAATAATTTTATTTCTGTATTTTCAATGGAATTTTTGAACAAATTATCATCAATTTTATATACTACCACAAACAAAAATATACAAATACCTACATATACGACCAATTCGTATAGGAAGGTCTAGGTGCATTACATAGGTGTTATGATTTTTTAAACAAGTGTAGGTTTGTATGGTACTACGAACCTATAAAGAATGATAACCGGTGAAAATTGTTACGTAATTTTTATAAGATCATAATCATCTATTGATTTACTTTCACCGTGTTTTATAAGTTAAAAATTAATTCGTTGAATTGTTTAGGTTAAATGAAGGGCCCATGCAGCTTAGCCTATTTATGCAATGGGTCACCTCATTTGCAACCTTTTAGGTATTATTGTCGTTGTTTTGTTTTTATGTGATTGTTGTAGGTAGAGTATTATAATAATCAATCGACGAATATTATTTTCTATACGAAATTCGTACGTTAGATTGGAAAGTAATTGGGGTTATTGTTTGGATGTGTTATAAAACGAGCAACGATGTTTTGAAATCATACTAAAAATAGGTACCTATTTGCTCGACGTAAGAATATCTTCTTTGTTCGAAGATGTGAAGAAAAGAATCTGGCTAAAGTTCGAGGGAAAAATTAAATTGGTCGAGAAAATTTTCAAATTAAGTTTTGTATACCCCCCCCCCCTTCCACCACCAAAAAGCATTGTAGGAGCATATATTTCTAATTTTAGAGTATTTTTCACCTTTATTTTTAGTTTTAATCGTTTTGTGAAAACATTTCTATGTCTGAATGAAAACCTATCAAGAAGTCATAAAAAAAAAATCAAGAAATTAAAGAATTTCAATTTTTATCAAAATTGATACTAAAAATTTCAACAAAAAAATTCTTCAAAAATATGATACTTTTGCCTGATTTTTTATGACTTAGACTGATGAAACTAACAATATGTAGGTATCTATTAGGATATCTGCTTTTAATTTTTTTTTCATTTTTTTCCTAATGATTTAAATTTTTGATCAAATTTGAAGTTTTATTTTATTTTCCTCATTTTTTGAACAATTTTTGTAAAAAAGTAAATTTTATCTAAACTCTAAAAATTTTCAGGTCATAGGTACAAAAGTTTTTGGGTTAAAAATTTAATACCTAATTACCTACTTCGTATTTTTCCTGAATTTTAATTTTTGGTTGTTGATTTATTCACCTATTTATTTTCAAATCAGGCAACCCCCCCCCCACCCAAAAAAAGAAACAAATTCTATATACCTAATGCAGATTTACCTTTTGTTTGTCAATTATTTTTATTTAATTTTATTTTTTGATGAAATTTTAATTTTTTTATTTGAGGATGTGAAATTTCTCAGCATTTTATTCATTTTTTGTTTGAATAATTTCCAGGAAAAAATAAAATTTTATACGAATTTCAAAAAATATAAAATGATTTTTCCATATTTTTGCTAATTTTTACTGAAATATTTCTTGAATTCTAATTTTTGTAAAAATTCATTTTTTTGACTCATTCAATTTCAATGTGAATTTTAGTTCGTTCGCAAATTTTTTTAAATTCATTTTTTCGCGATATTTTGAAGTTTAAATTTTGGGTCAAATTTTATGTTTCTCTACCGGGCCATCACCTTGAATTTTTTTTAATAAAATTTTTTGAGAAATAATAATTGTTATTTTATTTTTTGCTTAAATCGATTTTATATGAAATTCAACTTTTTTTGAATAATTTTTGTTAAGGAATTACAAATAATTTTCAATGGATTTATTCACGTTTTCAAAAATTTTAAAATTATCGTTTACCTAATTTCAAATAATTATGGGTTTCATCCTATTTCTTGGAATTTTCTTCTGAATTCTATTTTTTAAATTTATTTTTTGAACCGATAAATTTCCATGTACCTAAATTTTTCTGACTTTATTATTCGTCGAGGTAATTTTTTATTCATTTTTTTTTTTCAAGTTTAGATTTCAGATTTAAAAAATACAATTCTTAAGAAATTATTGCTCTTTTAATATGTACTTACACCATTCCTATTTTGATTAATTTTTTTTAACATTAATTATTTTTGAATAATTTTTGGAAAAATTCATTGCTCTTCAAAATGCAGATTTATTTGTTCAGTTTTTAAAATATGTTTACAAAATTTTATTATTTGATCCAATTTTGAGTTTTTGTCCCCGTACTATCAAATTCTCCTAAATCTAAATTTATTTTTGAGCAATTTTGGGCGATTTTTTTTTCAAAATGATTGGTAATTTTTTTTTTGAACAGTTCTTGATTTTTATGTTAGGTATTTTCTTAAACGTTTCTCAGTTCCAAGTTTTGTGAAAAAAAAAATTTCAAAAAGAAAAATATCTGTAAAAAATATTTTAGGCATAGGTATAAAATTTTTACATAGGAATGAATTTCTCACATGTGGCGCAAAAAAAATCAATCAAAAGAGCGGAGGAGGATTTTGCTCACAACACTCCATTTCTCACATGTGGCGCAAAAAAATTTTCAATCAAAAGAAGGGAGGGGAATTTTGCTCTCAAAACTGTATTTCTCACATGTGACGCATAAAAATTTTCTATCAAAAGAAAAAAGGGGGATTTTGCTCTCAACACTCTAAAAATCAGCTAAAAAAAATAATTTGCCTCAAAATTTAAAAAAATTTGTCAACTTTGAATAAAAAATTGCTCATTATTTTATTTCATGATTTTTTGGGATTGGTATATTTCTTGATTGCATGTGACGCTCTGCATACATTTATAAATCGCATGTGGCGCAAAAGCACGCATGCGTTATATATTTCGCCGCCAGTGAATTTTTATGCCTAAAACCTTTTTAAAAAAATTTCACATGATTTTTGAATTTTTTGAAAGTTTTGAAAATATAATCTTTTTTTGTAAATTGTTTCTTTTAAGGATAAAATTTTTGTACCATAAAATGTTTTTAAAACTTTTTTTTGAAAAAAATAGTATTTTTTCTCAAAAAAGTATATAATTTTTTTATTTTTTGGTACTTTTGCCTTACCCACTTGGAATATTTCTAGAAAATTATGAAAATACTTATTTTATTTGTGCGAATTTCGTTGCGTGAGTATTTTTTGTTCAGAATAATTTTTTACAGATGTTATAATTTTTTTTGAAGAAAATAAAAAAAAAAGTTCAAAAAATCTTTCAAAAGATTTCTTGTAAAATACCTAATACTTAATTATGTATTTTTCATTTTATGCAAATATATTTACTTTTTTTTAAAAATTTCCCGATAAGATTTTTAATTTTCCCCTCCCCCTCCCACAAATTTAATATTACAAAATTCCTTTCCATGAGAAATTTTTGTACAAAAATTTCAAACAGGAAAATTTTTTTTTTCTCAATAGAATTTTTGCAAAAACATATCATTTTTCAAACATTAAAAAATTGTTTTTTTCTAACAAAAAATCTATATTTTTAATTTTGTTTTGCCAAGAATTTTTTGAATTTATTTCTCAAAAAGTTTAAAAATATTCAGAGTTTTTTTAAAAATTTATTTAGGTACTTGTATACTTTCTTTTTTTCAATATTTTTTGGATTGATTTCAATTTTGGATCAAATTTTGGATTGTTTGATAGCTGGTAGTGTTTTTTAATCCCAATTTTTTGGAACGAATTCTGGAGAAATTAATTTTTATTCGAGTTGCAGAAAATTTTAAACATTTTTTCAGTATTTTTGATGACCATTTTTTGAATAACTTTATAATTTTATGCAATTTTGTCTTTTTTTTTCTAGATCCAAATTTTTGTTAACAATTCTTGAGAACATCAATTTCTCTGTAAATTGCAAACTTTTTCTAGTCATTGGATTTTTGATTCAACTGTTTGGAATTTTGAAATAAATTTGTTTTCTTTCTGATTCATTTTTGAAGCAATGTTTGATTTTTTATTCGATTTTGCTGAATTTTTAAAAATTTCAATTTCAATTTTTCAAAACAATTTTTGAAACTATCAATTTTTTCCTATTTTTTTTAATATTGGTATTTTGATTTAATTTCAATTGTCTGCTGATAAACTTTTTTTGAAACACCATTTTTTAAAAACTTTTGGAGACATTATTTTCTTCAGAATTTCAGAACATTTTTTTTTAACGCCATGTACAGCAACTAAGGCTAGTGGCGTTTGGGAACATTTTTATTTGTTGAATAATTCTTCAGTTTTATGCAATTTTTCTGGATTTTTTGAAGTCCCATTTTGAAACAATCTATTTCTCCGTTCATTTACTACTTTTTCTATTTATTTACTTCTTTTTTTCATATGTTTCAATACTTCGATTCTATTTTAGTTTTATACCAAATTTGGGTTTATCTGATGTTCTGATTGTAATTTTTTTAAATCTCAATTTTTTGAAAAATCTCACGAGAAATAAGTGTTAGGTATTCAAATATTTTTGTTTCCCATTTATAAAACAATTTTTAATTTCTATTCGAGTTCGTTGAATCTACCTACTTAAATTCTAATTTTGTAAACATTTTTCGAAACGATTGATCTCTGTATAAAGTGCAATTTTTTTCCAATTCATTTCATTCAACTTTTCGACTTAATTTTAATTTTGAATCAATTTTTTTTCTCTGCATTCCAACTTTTGTGAACGATTTTTAAAACAAATATTCTATCAATTTTATTTTTTGCTCAATTTTTTCTACTAAATTAAAATTTTGTGCCTAGTTTCAGTTAATTTTATACTAACTTTCATAATGTTGAATAAAAAATATATCACAAGAAGAATTTTTCATATAATCCATGACTAGAAATCTCGCAACAAAAATATCGATGTTCGAACACAAAAAGAAAGAACGCTGTCATTATATCATTTCTTCAACTGGATTTTAATTAAAACGAGACTTTGGAAAAAACTTGGACTTGGATGCTTTTAATATCGTTCGAAACCGAGTCGAACTTTTACAGGTGGCTTAATAAACGTTAACGTCACGTTCTTCATTTATAATAGGTACAAACCGTACATCAAAATAAGTTTGGCATTAACGTGCAGTGCAAGTCGCTGGCTCCAGGAATTCCTTGTCCATCACGTTGGATGCCCAACGAAGCGCGTTAAATGTCGAAAATTACATTAAACAGGACTTTTCACGTTAGGAAATAATTTCTTGGAAGGATAGCGATAAATCGCGCGGTAAATTTTTAATGTTGATGAACCGTTCAATTGCCATTGTGCGAGGTTCGTTCATACGCAAGGTTACCTTTTTTATCGGCTACAGGCACGGGCACGGGCAACCTACCTGTGATATATTCGCTGTACCGGTAATACACCAGTGGGAGGGGAATGGTATTAAATAAAAAGAAATACTCCTCATTTAGTTTAGTTTCCTGTGTACATACTTCGTAATGCCTACTGCATGATCGATCGTACACCAATTTTTTTTATTACCAATTTTTAAGATGCGCGCGATCGTAGTGTACGCGTTCGCCATTACATTCGCGTTTTATTCCGATATCGGTGTTTTTTGCGATGACAACTCGCAGGATGTTCCTGTGCACGAAATATTGCCTAAAAAAAATAACGTCAAAAGCGATTTAAGCTCGGCAGCTTCCGGGTATATATTCAGAAGCGACGGAGACAGTCCGCCTATTTACATAAAGCTCGGACATGGAAATATCGAACACAACAAAGACGTTTTTAAAAATACAGGTAAAATATGATTTTCATTTCGTATCGAGTGAACTATTTTTTTTTTCATTTTTTAATATTTTTTCAAGTGTGTTTTTTGCCTTCTAAAACACTCTCGATTGATTTTCTTCGATTTAGGGAAACACTTGGCCGCAATTTTGGTAATCATTGAGTTTATTTTTTCAATTTTTGCTCAAATATTATTCGAAAAGTTAGCAGGTCAGTCGAGGGGAAAAATCTAGACCCGAATGGACAATTTTTCGGCCCCTACCCCCTCCAAAAATTATGAACGTATCGTTTATCAAGAGTCAATTTTTTGCAAGATGATTTTTGAAAATATTTTGCAAAAATTTAATTTCAAAATTTTTTAATTAAAAAAATTTTGAATATTTTGCAAAATGATGTTTTTAAATACCTAGTTATTTTTATTTTTATTTTTTAATATTTCTTCAAGTGTTTTTTTTTGCTCTCTAAAATACTCTCGATTGATTTGCTTCGATTTTTGGAAACACTCGGCCGCAGTTTTGGGAACAATTGAGTTTATTTTTTCAATTGTTGCTCAAAAATCATTCGAGAGGTTAGCAGGTCAGTCGAGAAAAAATATAGACCCCAATGGAAAAAATTTCGGGCTCTACCCCCCCTCCTCCTCTATAACTTATGAATTTATCGTTTTCCAAGAGTCAATTATTGTTTTGCGAGCATAACACTTTTGAAAGTATTTTGCAAAAATTTAAATTCGAAAAAATTTTTAATTAACAAAATTTTGAATACCTATTTTGCAAAATGATGATTTTTTAATTTTTTCAGTGCAAGAATTGAGAATATTTTCAAATTTTCCAAATTTATTGAAAATTTTTTTTCAGAACTTGAAAACATTTTTAAAAAGGCAAAAATTACAAATATTTTGCAAACAATTTTCTTTTTGCTATTTTTACATTTTTTAGAAAACTCCTTTGCAAGGCACAAAATTTTGAATTTTTATAAAAAGTTCAAACAAATTTTTATGATTTATTTAAAATCATTTTTTTGTTATTTCATCAACTTCAAAATAATTAAAATAATTTTGAAAACAATTTCAAACAATTTTCACGAAAAAAATTTAAAAAAATATTTTCTTAAAAATCTCAAACTCGATGAAATTGTACCCACTTCCACCTAACTCCTAACTCTTCCCTGATCCGAAGGGGGGGGGGGGGGGTGGTGGTAAACTGAGCACCGGCTAACTTGACACTTTACTCGCACTATATCCACGTGAAGATTAATTCCAAACATTTCAAAATTTATGATTTAGAATGCCATAAATAATGGAAACATTACCCTACAAATGCTCGGTATACGTTTTTTAAACACTCGAGAGATGATCTCTCAAACTGAAACATGACCCCTCGTATCACCAAATCTACCATCGTGGACCGCGGTTTGTTTTGAATTTCCAAATTAGGCTCAGATATTAATCATCGGTGTGCTTTTACGATTACATCATATTTCATATGTATAAAATGGCGAAGGATACCAGTAATTTAATAAAGTTCAAGGTGTTCGGTGGCGCATCATTTCCCATAAGGTGATTATTTAGCTAATAGTCGAAATTGGCTACATTTAGGTACAAGATTCAAGGAATAGTGCCTCGAGGGATACAAATATAAATCCTTGAGTTTAATATTAAATGACCATTTGTGAATGGAAATTGTATTATTATTCTATTCTGCCTCGTCTGCAAGTACAATACATAGGTGCTAGTGGAACGTATATTTTTTTCAATTCTGGAATTTTGTCTTATTGTTCAGAGTGGCCATGGTCTTATCTACCTCATTTGATGGTTTTTTGAAGAAGTAGAGAAATATGAAATTTTCCCACTTGTTGAATGCCGGATTTTATCATATTTCTTAATGTATCAGGGATGGGACTGGTAGGTCTGAAGGTATCTCAGTGCATTTATTTGGTAAATAATTATGTATAACAGGTTCCTTTTAAACAAATTTTTTTCTTCAAAAAACTAATATTTGATGAATTGAAGAAATTACAAAAATTCGTAAAATTTTAAGCAATTAAAAAATTTAGAAAAAATAAAAAACTTGAAATGTCACAAAAATTGGAAAAAAAATCATAAATAATCAAAATGTTTAGAAAATTGAAAAATATATAGGTACCTATATAATATTATAATCAATGGAAATAGTGAACCTTCAAATAATTGAATAATTCATTAAAAATTTGATAAAAAATAAAAATTTTAAGCATGTAAAAAATTCAGAAAAAATAAAAAAATAAAATTTCATAAAAATTTAAATATTGAAAAAAACGAAGTGGAGAGAATTTTCAAATTTTATAAAACAGAAAATCACAAAAAAATCGGAAAAATTTTAGCGAGAAAAAAATTCAGAAAAACTAAAAAATTGAATGTCAAAAAAATGAAAAATTTGGAAAAATAAAAAATCATAAATAATCAAATTGTTTAGAAAAATTTGAAAAAAAAAACTATAATAAATGGAAACAGTGAAAACCTCATCAAAAATTAAAGAAGTGGATCTGCCTATTTAAGAAAAATAAATAAATAAAAAAATTGAAAAAACTCGAAGTGGGGAGAATTATGATTTATTAAAATGTTTATAAAATTAAGAAATTAGAAAACATGTAAAAAATTCAGAAAAAATATTAAAAAATATTGAAAAAAAAAAATATTAAAGATTTGATGAAATTAGGAAATCATAAAAAATCTTAAACACTTTTAGCAAAAAAAAAAATCAGAAAAACTTGAATTTCAAAAAATTTAAAAATTTGAAAAAATATAAATAAGCAATCAAATGTTTGAAAAATTTTGAAAAAGTTGATAATTAATTAAAATACTTGATTAAAAAATGAATAAATACCTATACGAAGAAGTGAAGAAATCATCACGAATTTTGATTTTTTGAAAAATTTTGGTAAAGGAAACTAATAAATCATAAAAAAAAAACGGAAAACTTCGAGTAACTAAGTAAACGGGAAACTTTAAAACGTATGAAGAATTTAAAAATGTAGAAAAATACAAAATGATAAAAATATTGAGAAAAGTTTGAAAAATTCGACAATTAACTAAAATATTTAAAAATCGAAAAAATAAAAAATAAATATTTGAAAAAAATGAAGAAATTACGAATTTTGAATAATTTATTAAAATTTTTATAGAATTACAAAATTATAAAAAATCGGAAAATTTTGAGTAACACCAATTTTTTTTAAACTGAAAAATTTAAAACGTTCAAAAATTAAAAAATTTAATAAAATGAAAAATGATCAAAATTTATTGAAAAAATTTGAAAAAGTTGATAATTATTAATTAATAATTGTAGATATTATTTAAAACTAAAAAAAACTTACATGAAAAATGAAAATTTGAAGAAATAAAGAAATCACGAATGAATTAGAGGGGAAGGAGGGATCCAATCAAAATTTTTTAAGAACCAAAATTATTCCTGGAATCTCAATCCTTAACTTTTGTTTGAAAATTTTATCGAATGAGGCCTCAAGTAAAGAGATAGAGAGATTTTTTGGAAAAAAGAGACTAAAATATCGAAATTTCGAGCAATTTTTTTAAATAAAGAAGAAAAAAACAACAAAGAAAACTAATGTACAGATGGGCATTCAAATCATCCTGCGAATCATGGAAAAATGTAAAAACATATATAAGAAAACAGAACTTTAGAAAAAAACTTCGGTAGGTATGTCCTCGAGGACTAAGAAACTTTCATGTTCTACCTATCTCTGAATGAAAAAATTGTTTTGAAAATTACCAGAAAAAATATTTAGAAACTTTTCACCTTTCACTTTCTCGTCTGTTTCCATATGGACTTCTTGAATATCAAAAAAGTTAGACTGACGTTAATCCATTTCAACTTCAATTTTTCAACTCCCAAGTTCATACGTAGCCTAATTTGATCCGGGTTACTTTTTTTTCTTGTAAAATAAGATGGAACATGGTCGAGTCTCGAGTGACAATTCTTTTTTCAAATTCGATTTCTTAAAGATGATAAAATCGTCGTTTCGAATATCTCTCGTCTCGACTAATAAAACGATTTATTTCGCAATTAGTGGAAATCTGCTCCCAGATGACAAAATCAACACGAAAATATAGTTCCAAAGTATAGGTAAATAAAGTAAGAAAACACAAGCTAAAATAAACTTAGAAATAATCGTCAAACTTTAACGAAATCCCGCTCAAAATTTCGTACTAGCTTCCAACAAGTTATAAAACAGAATTTATAAACTGATAAAGTAAAACTTATAGAAAAAAATATGTGAAAACAATACGAAAACCAAAGTTTGAAAAAGTTTTTCAAATGCGAACAAAACTAAAAAATATTATAAATTTTAGGTAATATTGATGTTTAAAGTTATAAGAATTGAGAGTGAAAAAAGGAAACTGAAAAATGTGTCACTGTTTGGAGCATGGGAAGACTGATCGATTTTTCATTTCCAACTAAGTATACCGCTTTATTAAAAAGATGTAGGACTATCTTATTATTATATTATATTGTGCTCCACTTACTGTTTATTTTGCTCGTATATTCTTCCGCTTTGATAATTTGCGGTTTTGTTTCGTGGTTTTTTAGTTAATAAGTTTGACGCTGCGCTGCTAATGATGTATTTCTCGTTTATGGTATATAGGGAGTATTTTAGGTACGCAGTTATAGGCTAGGTGCAGTGGGTTAGAGGTACATACATGCTCGCAAAACACATTAAAGTACCTAAATGTAATTATTGAAGGCAAATGAGTCCTGTGCCATTTTCACCCATTTCGATAAATGCGAAACAATATATTGTGAATGTTAATTGAGTCTTTTCCCCCTAATAAACCAATATGGCTAGATATGTGTGTTTTAATTAAAATTATTTAACTGTAACGAGGATTCAGTTTATGGTAATTTGGCTTCGAAAAACATACTGTACTTATCTACTTACTTTGGATGATTAAGTAGCTGATTAGTGATTACAAAAAGGTTTTCTTTTGATTTTTGATTTTTTTTTCAAAACTAAGTAGTGAGTGGAATACAAAATCGGTATTCAATAATGCAAATCAATGGCTTGAGATAAAAATTTAAATTTAAATGATAAGACAATTAAATAAAATTAATTAACAGTAATTGGCTGTGGCAATTAAACGTGTACAGACATTTTAATTGTAAAATCAACTTTTTGGTCTTATTTGACATTTTCTGCAAAATAATAAATTAATGCTAATGCTGCATGTTTTTTTTTTTTTTTTTTTTGACAATTTGAATAATTTTTTAATTTTGATCAGTAATTTTTCTTTTTGAATTAATTTTTTGATTTCGATAGATTGACAAATTTTTCGAATTTAATGAACCAATTTTTAAATTAGTTTTTCGATTATTCTAATTCTATAGGTAAATGTATTTTTTAGTTCTATGTAATCAATCGATTATTTTTTTTTAATTTAGACGAATTGATCATTTTTTCGATTTTTGTAACCGAATGAATTTTTCTATTTCAAAAATTATAAAATCAATCAATGTTTTGATACAAACAGTGTTTCGACTTCAATGAATAATCCATTCTTCAAATATGATAAATAGATATTCTATACTTTTCGATGTCTATTAATGGACTGATTTTTCAAATTTTATAAATTAATAGGTACTATTTTTTAGTAATTTTTTTTTTTCAGTTTCTTTGGTTTGAAAATATTTTTTGATTTTGATATTTACCTACATCATTTTTTCAATTTTGTCAACTCAATAATATTTTCGATTTCAATTAATCGAATAATTTTTTCGTACAAAAATGGTGATCATACATCGATTTTTTAAAATTATATATTTGATTTTGATAAATCGATTTATTTTTTGATTTCGATAATTCGATCACTTTTTTGACTGTGATAAATCGACTAATTTTTTCTCAGTTTTTTTATTTAATTTTTTTTTATTTCAATAAATTGATAAATTTTCCTATCAACAATTAATTTTCGAATTTGCTAAATCGATAAATTTTTCATTATTTTTTCAATTTCATCAACTCGGCATATAAAATTTTCGATTTAAAACCAATCGATTAATTATAAAGAAAATTTTCGATTTCATAAAATCTATTAATTTTTTCTCAGTTTTTCGTGTTTTTTTATTTTTATTTTTAATTTGTAATTTTTCATTCCAACATTTTTTCTATTTAAAAATTTCAATAAATCGGTTTCTTGAATTTGATTAATCGACAAAATTTTCATCATGTAAACCTCAATCAATTTTTAGAAAAAAATAAAAATAAAATTAATTTTTAAAATTTCCAACTAGTTTTTTTGTGTGTTAAACAATTTTTCCATTTATAAATTTCAATTGATTTTTTAAATCTGAAGAATCATGCAAACTCAAATTAAGTTTTTCGTTTCCAACTAATGGAATTCGATTCATTTTCCAATTTTCATAAATCTACCAATTTTTTTTTTTTTTTAATTCATAAATTTTTCGTTACCTATTTTTTCAATTTTGTCCATTCAATAAATTTTTTGATTTTGATAAATCGATTTATTTATACATTTTTATTAATCGAAGGTTTTTTTTTGAATTTGATAAATCGATAATTTTGTTATGCAAACTAAGAAAGAAAAAGAAAGGTTTTCGATTCACTATTCTTCAATAATTTGAGTAAGCGACTGATTTCTCAAATGAGTTAAATCAATTTTTGACTCTGTTTTTCAGTCATTTTATTTTGATTAAATATAATATTTCTTAAAATTAATAAATTGATTTTTTGATTTTTCAGTGAATTGGCCAAATTTTGAGTTTAATGAAACGATAGATTTTCTACCATTTTTCAATTTTTTCTGCTCAATTAATTTTTTCATGCCAACAGTGTTTCGATTTCGATAAATAATCGACCAATTTATTAAATAGGTGGTATGATTAATCGACTAATTTTTCGAATTATATAGATCGATATTTTCATCATTTATTATTATTATTATTATTTTTTAATTTTGTTGTCTCAGTTTCTTAAACTGTTTCAATTTCGATAAATCGATTTATTTTTCGATTTTGATAATTTGATTTACCTTCTTTCCAATTTCGATGAGTTCACGAAACTTTTAAAATTTTCAACTTTGCTAAATCGACAAATCTTTTTCATTTTTTGATTATTTTCTATGGGAGTTTTGATTTTGATAAATCGACTGGTTTTTAGAATCGATATTTTCATAATTTTTTTCCAATTTAGTCAACTGTTTCGATTTAAATACTAAAATCGATCAATTTCTCTACTTCAATACCTAAATCAATAAATTTCTCCATTTATTAATTTTTTCAACTCAAAAATTTGTCAATTTCAATTTAATTGGTCCATTTTTCGACCATACTGACTTAGATTTCGTCGATATCAAAAAAAAAATTTCAATCACGACTATAAAGTTAATTTTTATCTTTCGACTGAAATGATGAGAATCGAGCACTTGAGAATTTCATAAAATAAATAAAATGCATTAATAACCTAATTTAATATTTTGTAGATTAAAATAAGAACTTCAAAATAGGTTATACGAAAATATTACCCAGCTCTAATAATATTGATAATAAGTACAGTATTTTGAAATCTTTGAAAATTTGAATAAATTCAATTTCTACACCATTGATCCAATCCATTCCCTCCCAAATTGAAAAAAATTGCCAATAGGCTACATTTTATAATAAATCAGATGATTCTCATACACTGTAATCTAATATCTCGAATCCTTCATCTTTTGCTCCGCATCCATTGAAAAAACAATTCACTCGATAGCTCATCTCGCGCATGAAAATGTTAATGACCTATTTCGGACAATTTTTCAAAACGTTCGGAAAAAAAAAACTTTCAAATCAGATATTATTATTATTATTTAAATTACATCACGACGTGGCGAAAATTAAGGAACCAGTTGCCAACCTGGCAGTTTGCAGTCTCCGCGTCCACGCGGTCATTGTTTTAAAATCATGTTACCACTATAATTCACCGGCTCCGACTCCCATTACCTATCATTTACTCTCATTATTGCAAACTATCAACCAAAACATAAGAGTAGAAAAAAGTGACACATCTAACACGCTTCGTACAGTCAACTTAGGTTTTGTTGTTGAATTACATGATGTATGTGGAACATTAATAATTTCTCTGAGGTTTTTGAAACGACATCGATACCGCTGTGAGAAAGAAGTGCCGCCATCGACAAAGCAGCATTATCGGACATTTGTCAGCTGTACGCGAGTGACTGACATCATAGACGTACGAACCATTACGTTGGTGTTTATAATACCAATCAACGATCAATTATTCAAATTTTCTCATTTTAATGTATTATTTAAGGAGTGGAGTACGAGCGAATATTAAATATCGTCTAGTCAAGATCGTAAACTTTCTCCAAGGTTGAACATCTCGTGCGGAAGAGTTATTCACCGTGATGATGCTGGCCTGTACTGATGATACCTATTATAACCTTATCCTCGCTTTGTATTGTTTCGCTTTGGGCTAATCGCGATGAATTTTTTCAATTTTTTCTCACCAAAATCGACGAACGTCTGGTGTTACCCGCAGTTATGGTTTTTTCCATTCAGAAATTTTTTTTGAGGAGAATTTTTCGTCACGAATTTAGGATTTTTTTTTTTTTTTTTTAGTCTACTATATTTTAGTCGATTACATCCTAATTCTCTTTTTTCCTTAAAAAGAGAATCCTAAAAATTTTATAGCGAATAAAATTTCCTTCCAACAGGGAAAAACTGTCGATTGTGGCCGAAACATTTCATGAGAGGTGCATAGATCATCTACCTACACTTCCTAAAAGAAATTTGATTTTGCAAGTCGTGATACTGGCTCAAATTTTGAGCAAATTAAAAAAGTAATACTACCGTTGTGTACGAAATTTAATTTCCGATCAAAAAAGTTCTCTTCACTTTTTGTCTTATCTTCAATATTTCAGGCGCTACGGGAGGAAAACGAAAAGTTTGTCAATTATTTTGAAAATTTATTAATTCTGTGTATTTTGAGTTGAATAAGTGTACCTAATCTTGAGTAAGTCAGAAAAGTGAATTTCTAATCTTATAGGAAATTTAATTTCCTTTTAAAAAGGTTCTTTTCAATTTTTTCCTATTTTCAATATTTTAGGCGCTAAGGGAGAAAAACGAAAAATGTTTCAATTATTTTGAAAAATTATCAAGTTTGAGCACTTTAAGTTGATTAAATGTACCTAACCTGAGTAAGTCAGAGAAGTAAATTTCACAAAAGATAGGAAATTCCATTTCCTTTAAAAAAGGATCTTTTCATTTTTTGCCTATCTTCAATATTTCGGGGGCTACGGGAGAAAAACAAAAAATTTATCAATTATTTTGATAAAATTATCAATTTTGTGGATTTAGAGTTGATTAAACGTACCTAACCTGAGGAAGTCAGGGAAGTAAATTTCACATAAGATAGAAAATTCAATTTCCTTTCAAAAAGGTTATTTTCACTTTTTGCCTATCTTCAATATTTCAGGCGCTTCGAGAGGAAAACGAAAAATTTGTCAATTAATTTGAAAAATTATCAATTTTGTGGATTTAGAGTTGATTACACGTACCTAATCTTGAGTAATTCAGGGAAGTAAATTTCACCTAAGGTAGGAAATTCAATTTTCTTTCAAAAAGGTTATTTTCACTTTTTGCCTATTTTCAATATTTCAGGCGCTTCGAGAGGAAAACGAAAAATTTGGTAATTAATTTGAAAAATTATCAAGTTTGTGGACTTGTTGATTAAATGTACCCAATCTTGAGTAAGTCAGGGGAGTAGATCTCACGTCTTGTAGAAAATTCAATTTTCTTTCAAAAAGGTCCTTTTCACTTTTTGCCTATCTTCAATACTTATTTCAGGCGCTACGGTAGGAAAACTTTTTTGTCAATTATTTTGAATCAATTTTGTGGATTAGGAGTTTATTATTCGTACCTAATCTAGAGTAAGTCAAGGAAGTCATATATTATAGGAAATTCAATTTCCTTTCAAAAAAGTTCTTATCACTTTTTGCCTATCTTCAATATTTCAAGTGCTGGGGGGGGGGGTGCAAAAAATTTATCAAGTTTTTCGATCAAGCGGAAATATAAGTGTATTTACCTACCACATAATTAATTTTTCCCCATTACGCCAAAAATATTGAAGGTAGGCAAAAAGTGAAAAGGACCTTTTTGAAAGAAAATTGAATTTTCTACAAGATGCAAAATTTACTTCCCCAATTTACTCAAAATTAGGTAGGTGCCTACATTTAATTGACTCCAAGTCCACAAAATTGATAAATTTTCAAAATAATTGACAAATTTTTCGTTTTCCTCTCGTGGCTCCTTAAATATTGAAGATAGGCAAAAAGTGAAAAGAACTTTTTTGAAAGGAAATTGAATTTCATACACAACGGTAATCTTACTTTTTTGATTTGCTTAAAATTTGAGCCAGTATCGCTACTTGTAAAATCAAAATTCTTCTAGAAAAGTGCGGGTAGGTGATCTATGCACCTCTCATAAAACGTTTAGGACATAATCGAACTTTTTTCCCTGTTGGAAGGAAATTATACTCGCTATAAAATTTTTAGGATATAATCGACTCCTTTTTCCCTTTTTAAGAGAAAAATGAAATTGAGATATAATCGACTAGGACATAGCAGACACCACCGAATTTAGAGAGGTAATTTAAAAATAATTAGGTATCTACAATTCCGCATTATATGACAATATATCTCGCAATAAGTGTCATATGATTATGTAATATGTACAATCTACCTGCTCAATTTCGTTGCGTTATCATGCAGCGTGCATTTCTTTTCGTAGGAGTGAGAAAAAACCTCGACAATTTACAATTACGATTTAATTTTCTTTGAAAAATCTATCGCTATGCGATATAGTTTGAAGAAAATTGTCGCGACCGTGGGCATTGCATCTGCTCATGCACGCGGCTGATTACTGCCTAAATCCGCGAGACGAATTACAAAACAAATAGATTGCGGTGCAAGGTTCGCGGAGTCTGCGACTGGTGCACAGATTTCGCCCATAGATGCATATGAAAAAATCTAGACGAGAATTAGCTACAATCCAAATGAGAACTACGGTTAGTGAACCAGAACTCTCTCAGAGTATACTTTAGTCGAGTTCTTGGGACGGTGAGTCGTATGCAGTATCAGCAGCGCAGCACCGCCGACAAATCGAGTAATTATTTCGACAACGTTTTGAAACTGCCTGGTGCCTACTATGCCATGCCATTACTAACCAATTAACAGCGTGAACCAGCAACTCTGGTTCGACTCCCGAGTCAAGGTCCCAGGGCCGTTACTCAATTCTCACATTGGCTTTGGGTCATTCATAGATACAAATGCCGGATCGGATTATGAGATTTTGACTCGTTAGATACTCTTTGAAGCGTTCGATTAATGTGCAACGTTTATCCCCGCTGTAGACATGGGCAAATGGCGCGATTCTCATCGAGTATTATTAATTGCAATTACTTCATTAATAGGTGGAATTCTTCGGGGTAATAAACCGTTCGTGAACATTGTAAGATGTTTTGAAAGGTAATTTGTTCCTAGGAGGATGGTATAGAAATAAGTAGGAAATGATGTAATGGGAGATGAAATGAAATAGGTATTAAGTACATGTCGTAAATAAGTTGGTATAAATACCTAATCACTGTTCTGTAGTGGCAGTGGCACTCAGAGATTTGAAAAATGGGTACATACAAGTACTATTGCAGGACTTACAAAGGGATCCTAAAATCTTCAAAAAAAAAAAAAACTAAAAAGTCTTTCCTCTCATACGTAGGGATTAGAAACCTAACAAGGTGTTTAGAAAAACCAAAAGTAAAAAAACTGGATTTAAAATATTTTTTTGAAAATGAAAAAAAAAAGTATAAAAATAGGAATCAAATTGAAAATTAAAAATCGAAAAAGTTGATACAAAATTGGTTTATTTTTTTCTTCACAGTAGAAAAATTGGTTTATTTTTTTGCGAAATGAAAAAAGTTGTAGATAAATAAGAGAAATTTTTTGAAATAATAAACAGCTTCAATAATTATTATTTTTTGAAATTATCAAATTTCAAAATGAAAAAAAAAATAGTAAAAGTTGATAAAAAATTGCTTGAATTTTTTTTTCAAAATTAAAATAAAGAGCAAAAATTGATTGAAAAATGAATTTGAGATAATTTTTTTCAAAAATGGTAAACATAGTAAAAGTTGATAAAAAATTGTTTTAACTTTTTTTTGAATGAAAAAATTTGATATTGATTTTTCTTAAAATAAAAATGTAAAAATTACTAGAAAACTTGTTTCTTTTTTAAAAAAATGAAAAAAGTGTAGAAAAATAACATCAAAATCTTACTTACTTTTTTCGAAATGGTAAAAATTGTGAAAAGCAAAAAATTTTTTTTTTTAAATGATTTATGTGTAAAATATGTTTCCCAAAACAAAAAATAATAATTAAGAAGTACTTAATACAAATATTGAAGGAAAATGAGCTTGTAATTATTTTTTTTAAATAAAAAACATGAATACCTTAGGGTGGAACGAAAATCAAAAGTTTCCGATTTTCAAAATTTAATACCACGGAAAAGTTGTGTCTAGGTGATACTTATATATGAAAAACAAAACAGAAAAAATTTTAAATCTAATATTTTTTGAAAAAATCCATAATTCATCAGGTCATTGTATTTATGAAACATTAAAAAATGTCATATTTTACGTTTTTTAAAAAAAATTGAAAAAAATAAATTAAAAATTGGAAAAAAAATGTTTGGAATTGAAATGGGTTTAACATACACAGTTTTGCCCAAAAATACAATGTACAGCGATTTTTAATATTTTTCGTACCCTTGAGAATTTTTCAAAAACTAAGAAAAATTTTAAAAAATGAGGAAAACGATGGTTCCTGTGGAAAATCGTCGTAAATTGTCTTATTGGGAAAAACCGTGTATGTTTAACCCATTTCAATTCCAAATTTTTTTTTCAAATTTTTAATCTATTTTTTCAATTTTTTTAAAATAACGTAAAATAGGTATGACATTTTTTTAATGTCTCATATAAATGAGATGATCCGATGAATTCTGGATTTTTTTTTTCTTCAAAAAATATTAATAACGATGATTATCCTACTCGCCAACCAAAGGCATAAAACCCATTCTGTAACATTTTGGAATTTTTTTCAAATTTTGATTTTTTGCAAATTTTCAAAAATTTGAGTGCTCTTGCGCGATCGAAGATATTATTCAATTTGTTTTTTTTTTTTTTTTTGTTTTTCATGTATTACCTAGACGCAACTTTTCCGCGGTATTAAATTTGAAAAATCGAAAATTTTTGATTTTTGTCACCCCTTCCTAGAATACTTATTATGAAGAAATTGGCATGAAATTATTATTATTTGGACTGCAAATTATGAAAAATTTATGCTTGAAACTATTATTATTTTTTACTAGGAAAAAATTATAAAAGTTCAAAATTGATTAAAAATTGTTACAAGTATTTTTTTCAAAAAGAAAAAACAAGTCGAAAATTGATGAAAATACGAGCTTGAAATATTTTTTTTCGAAATGAAAAAATTATAAAAATTAAAAAGTGTTACAAAAAAAATAAAAATAAAAATCCCGAGCGGCACACTCGATCGATAATATCGGTAGATGTAACGTATCGATAAAAAATCGTTTGAAAATCTATAGATGTTCTCACGATATTATAAAGATTTATCGGTACAACTTCATAGGCAAAAAATCTAAAAACTATCGAATTCGATATTATTAAGATTTTATGATGATATTCGTCAACGATACTATCGACAAAGAATATTAAATTTATCGATACCGATTTTCCACCGATTTTGTGCAGATATTTGAAACTACATTATCGACAAAGAATATTAAATTTATCGAATTCGATTTTTTAACGATTTTGTAAAGATATTTAAAACTATATTATCGACAGATTATATGAAATTTCTCGACTCCGATATTTTACCGATTTTTTGACGACATTTGAAACTATATTATCGACAGATTATATTAAATTTATCGAATCCGATTTTTTACCGATTTTGTAAAGATATTTGAAACTATATTATCGACACATAATATGCAATTTCTCGAATTCGATTTTCTAACGATTGCGTGAAGATATTTGAAACTATATTATCGACACGTAATATGAAATTTCTCGATTTTGATTTTTTAATGATTTTGTGACGATATTTGAAACTATATTATCGACAAATAATCTGAAATTTCTCGAATTCGATTTTTTAACGATTTTGTGAAGATATTTGAAACTATATTATCGACACGTAATATGAAATTCCTCGAATTCCATTTTTCAACGATTTTGTGGCGATATTTGAAACTACATTATCGACAAATAATCTGAAATTTGTCGAACGATTTTTCAACGATTTTGTGACAATATTTGAAATTATTTCCAAATTTTAAAAATTGGTGAAAATTTTTCTAAGTCCAACTCGTCTGGAAGTACTAAACTGCCTATTATAAGCGTTTTATTGCTAATTCCTCAACGATAAGGTATGGCATAGTGGTTAAGGAAGAGGATTACCATGCAGGAGGTAGATGGTTCAAGCCCCACGGGTGGCAGATTTTTTATAATTTTTTTTGACTTTTTCTGAAATGATCCTCTTACCGTAACATGAATAATGTGTTTAGGCATAGTTTAATGTATTAATTATGCTAATTAATGATTTTTAATTATAGAAAAAAGCTAGTAAAAGACGAAAAATCGGAATAAAAAATCGATAAAAAATCGACAGAATATCGAATTCGATAAAGTGTCGCGAAAGTTCCGCCTAAATCGTGAAATTATCTTTCGATATTATAGATAGATTATCGATAAAATATCTTACTATAATCTCGAAATTTTTACTAACTATAATTCGTCGTTAATCTATCTATATATCGAAAGATAATTTCACGATTTATGCGGAACTAACGCGACACTTTATCGAATTCGATATTCTGTCGATTTTTTATTTCGATAATTTGTCGATTGTGCTGCTCGGGATAGGTTAAACTTTTTTCAAAATAAAAAAATAGTGACTGTTATGTTGTTAAAAAACTGGTTTGAATTATTTTTCCAAAATCAAACAAAAATCAAAGAAATGAAGTTGTAATTTATCGAAAATAAAATTCTATTTAAAAAAAAGCATAATGCTGGTATCGGGCTAATACTGCAGAATGCTGGTATCAGTATGATACCTCGAGAATGGTATCAGTCTGATACCTTGAGGCTGGTATCAGTCTGATATTTTTTAAGAATTCAAGGAATATTTTTATTGTACCTAACGCGAGAGATAAAGATTTTGCTCCAAGAAAATGGAAAGTTTTTTGTTCTTTTCAAAAACCCTAAACCGTACTAAAAAGTAAACCTAGCCACACTGCTCAAAAAATAATTTGTACCTAGCACCTAAATTTTTTTTTTTTGAGAAAAATTGACAATATTTTTAAAAAGTGTTGGTAAACAATTTTCTGAAAAAAGAAATTCGCTGTTATAAAATATTTCTGAACTTTTTGCAAAACATATTTTAAAATATAATATATAAAAAAAAAACTCTGAAAACTATAATTGTATTTTTATGAGAAAAAATTCACTTTCTTTTTAGTCTTACTCGGTCATTGTCCGCCATCCCAGCTATAGAGCGCGCCACCGACCCAAGCTCGTAATTACACAAGGGTTTCTTCTATAAACAGTAAAACTTTTTGGTTTGTTTTGATACGTTTTTTCTCTCGTCTCAAGAGTTAAATCCTGTCATAATATGTGGTTTTGTATGCACTCGAGTTGAAACTTCAAGGAGTAATTTTCATTCTAACGGTATTTTTATACCCCCCCCCCCCCCAACAAAAAACCTTCGTTAAATTATATGTATAGCGGTGTTTACACTTCTTTAACAATTCCAATAATTTTCGCGGGCAAAACACAAACCCAAAGAAAAAAGTACATGCGTAATTATAAATATTGCGAAATGGAAAAATTGATTTTTTTTTAATCAACTCCCCATTTGTTTCAGATATAAACTCGCCAGATTTGCGAAAACACCACAAAGAAACCTTTCCCATCTTGACGAAAAAACCAAAACCGTTCGAATCTCACAACGACGATGAAGACGACATCTTCAAAGAAGCATTTAAAATCATATCACCTAACAAAAACTCAAAAATACACACAGAAACCGAAGAAGACTTCCCCATCATGACCAACGTCCACAAATACAAATCGACCGAAGAAATTGAAACTCACGATATTAAAAATATACCCGATATCTCGGACATACACGACGACTACAAACCCTCTTCCGATATCGACTCGCCTGGCCCCAGTTACGAGTCCGAAGAACACGAAGACACTCCTTACCAGGAAGATGATAAATTGGGTGGTTACCCTAGAAAATCGTACGTTGCCCCTGTCTACGAATACCCTCACCCAGAAGATGTGAATTTCAATCGTCGAAAAGCTCCGGTCAAATATGACCTGAAAGGCAAAAAACCCAAATACAGTTTTACAGAAATCAGCTACAACGAACCCGGCGATATAAACACCTCGGTGGAAAATTTCGAAGGCGAAGATCACAACGAATACAATTCTCGTTATGCCCATGGAGACTACCACCATAAGCCTAAAAAATCGAAATACGCCAAAGGCCACGGAGGCTCTTTTCACGAAGACCACCATTCGTCTCATGGAGAAAAAGGCGACAAAGGGTACAAAAAATATCACGATTTTGACGAAGGTGAAATGGGACATCATGGCAAAGAAGGCAAAAAGGGATATTACGACGATGAACATGGCTACAAAAAATCCAAACACAATCAAGGTGACAAACATAGCGAACACCATGGAGGTGGTCATGGCGAAAAGAAAGCCAAATACGGTGAATCTAGCGGCCACAAGAAGGGCCACAAAACCACAGGGTATCATAACATATTCCATAAGGACGAGTACAAAAAAGAGCACAAATTTTACGACGACGCTCACAAGCACGGACACCTGGACAAACATGGCGCTTATGATAAGCATCATGGTAAAAAACATGGCCATAAAGCTAAAGGAGGTTTTCATGATTCTAGTTTCGATCAGGGTCATAAAGGCAATTCGGGACATTACAAGAAAGGCAACTTTGACCAAGACCATAAAGGACATAAAGGCAAAAGTGGTCACGAGTCTCATTACAGCCATCATGATGATTATGGTAAAAAGTCCGGCCACTCGGATGAGGAAAAACACGGTTTTCATCATGGCCATTGAAAGTATTCTCAATTAGGTAATAGTGTTTTTTAAATTATTGATTTGTCTCATATTTTTTTTTCTCTTTTTTAAATTATTGGATTTTTATTTAGGTTGTTATTTAAACGATTTTCGTGTTTTGTTAGTATATCTATGTAATTGTTTCGTAAATAAAAATATTTGAAAATATTTGTAAATTTTTTTGAAAACAATTTTAAACGATCGGGGATTTGTATTTCTCTGGAGAACATCATATCGTATGGACTGTGTTCGATATTAATTTACATGGTTCCATTTTTATTCGTTTAATTAGAATTTTTTTCCAAATTTCCAATTTTTTTAAATAATTTTTTTTTGAGTTAATTTACGAATTTAAAAAAGTTGTCTCCGATTTCTTTTCTAAAAATCAAAATCTTGTTCTTTGAATTCGTCCTTTAAAATTTTTTGTTTTTAAGTTTTGGAATTTAAAAAAAAATATTCAAAACAAAATCTTTAAAAATTCATGTTCAAGAAAATTTTAATACGAGTGAGTATAGTAGAGTCAGAACTACCTAGAAGCGCCAATAAACACATTGTAAATTCGTCTATAATTCTTCATATTATGGCCGGATTACGGTGAAAAAAATATGTATTTATGATGCAACTCATATTAGTTGAAATGTGTATTTTTTCCAACTATCCACCCCTGCCCAGCCATAATATTTACTAGGTATTATTGATGAATTTACATTGTGTTTATTGGCGCTTCTAGTTCTAACTCGAGTATAGGCTTACCTAAATTCATTACAAAATATACGTATTTTTTAGAAATCCTTTTTGAAAAATTGGAAATTACTTTGAAAATTTTTCTTTTGTTAAAACTTTCTATTAGAAAAAGATTTTCACAAAATTTCATAAGAAATTTTCAAAATTTTATCCAGCAATTCTTTTTTGAAATTCTTTTTGAATTTAATTAAAAGTTCAGACTAGAATTTTTTTACAAAATCCGTTTAAAAATTAATCTTTTCAAAATTTGAAAATATTTTTTTAGAAGTTCATTTTGAAAAATTAGTATAAATAAAATATTTTCTAAATAGAAAATTTCTGAGAAATTAAAAAAAATGTTATCCATTAAAAAATATATATTTCTGAAAATTTATTTTGCAGGGGTGTTGTTAAAAAAAAAATTCTAATTTTTTCAAACTCTAAAAATCCATGTTAAAATTTTTTTGAATAAGTAGGTACCTAAATTTACTTATTTCATTTTTTTTTGTTTTGAAAAATTCATTCGAAAAAAAGTTTTTTAGAAATTTATTTTGTCAAATTTAAAATTATTTTTTGAAAAAGATTTTTCAAAATTAAAAAAAAATATATTTAATAAATTAAAGAAAAGAAAATACCTACCTATCCATTTTTTGAAATTATTTAAAAATATAATTTTGATAATTTAATCGAGAAGATTTTTGAAAAAGTTGATTCAAAGGAAAACCCTTTTTTGATGAAATTTTAATTTTTTTTTGAAAGTTCATAGATAGAAATTCTTTGAAAATTTTTTCAAAACGAAAATCTTAAAAATTCACAGAAAGTAAACTTGAATAAGCTTTCTCGACACTTCAGTATTTTGATATAATTTTCTCTAGAAATTCAATAATTTGTTTTAAAATTAGGTATTTGATCTAAAAAATTTTTTCGAAATTTACTTTTTCTATTTTTAAAAGTGCTGGAAAATTTTTTAGCAAAACTTCTTTTTAAGAAATTGCAAATTTTGATTTTTTTAATGTTCAATTGAATAAGCTTAGAAATTTTCTGTTTTTTTTTCTGGACAATTGATTTTGAAATGAAATTAAAAAAAAAAAATTATTTTGAGTGAAGTTTATGAAAAAGTTGTTTTGAATAAAATTATTTAAATATTGACTTTGGATAAAATTTCTAAAAAATTCACTTTGAACGAAATTTTTAAAGAAGTTATCCATTTTTTTTGTAATTAAAGGAAACACAAAAAATTTAAAGATTCGAAAGAAGAAGAAATGAAAATTTTTGAATATTTACTTGAATTTTTTTTTAACAAACTCAATTTGAAAAGATTTTTAAAAAATTTGTTTTGTTTGTTTGTTTTTAAAAGCAAAATTCTTGTTTTTTTAAAAATAAAAAACTTGAGCATTTAAATTTTTTATGGCATTTGATTTGGAAATGAATTTCTAAAAAAAATATTCAATAATTTTTTTTTTTTTAAATTATCTTAAAATAGTTTTTTGAGATTTTTGAAATTTTTTTCCTCGAAAATTTACCCAAAATGGTATTCAAAAGTTTGTAATAATAAGAAAAGTGACTGTATATGACCTCTATTTCTTTAATTGAAGAAAAAAAAAAAAAAAGGAAAAAAATTATTTTTAGATGATAAAATTATGGTTGAAAATAATTATGTAGGTAGTAATAGGATTTAAAAAAAAATTAATTTGAGAAGATTTTTGAAAATATATGTTTCAAAAGAGAATTGTAACCCCAAGGAATTTTTAAAAATTTAGTGATTACCTAATTGCTTTCGAAACCCTTTTTGAAAAAAATTTCCAGTTATAAAAATGATTTTTTTTTAAAAATTACTTCAAAAATTTTTTATGAACGGTTCTTCTTATTTTGAATAAAATTTTAAAAATAGAATACTCAAGTATCCGATTGAAATATTGTTAAAAATTTTAATCATTTTTTTGTTTAAAATTTTTTTTGAGAAGATTTTTGAATAAAAAAAATTAGAAGTTGATTTTGAGAATTGATTTTTTCAAAAATTCATTTGAAAAGAAAAGGTTTACCATACAAACCTTTCAAAATTCCAAGAAATCATATTAAGAGAAGTTTTTGATAAACTTATTTATAACAAATTTTTCAAATTTAAAAAAAAAATCATTCAAAAATTCGACTTTTTAAATTTTTTTGAACAAATTGATTTTTTATTTTCAAAATCATTTCGGTAATATTTCTTGTGATTTTTTTCTCGAATTTTTCAGTTTTAATTTTAAAATTCCATCAACTTCTTTAAAATGGTTCAATTTTTTTTAGAAAATAAATGTTTTCTTTACCTTGATAAATTTTTTTTTTTTTAAATAAAAAAAAATGAGAAAACGATTTAACATAAAAAAATTACAAAATTGAAAAGAGGGAAAATGCTGGAAAAAATCGAATAAAAAATAGCATAATAACTGCTAAAAGATGATCAAAATGAACTAATTTCCTTTTACCAATCACGTGTTGAAATAATACTCGTAGAAAAAGGTAAGTACCTACCTAATAATAACAAAATCGAAGAATATTCAGAAAAAATCATTTTTAGCAAGTTATGTGTGTAATATTTTATTAGAAAGAAATTTTAAAATGTTACAGTATCTACGCCGTGTAAAATATCGAATAATTTTTCATACATGGAAGAACTATAAATTGATGATAAGTCGAAATTTTCTTTTTAAATGGCACGTAATGAAAATTTAAAAAATATATCATCAAAGTAATCCTACCTCGAAGCGCATTGCAATCACTCATTTTTGTTTAGTAGGTATTCCTATTATGTACAAAATTTGAAATAAAATACGGCTAAATACTCAAATAAAAACACGTTATCTACAAAAACAATGGAGAAAAAAAACAACTCTAATTGAAGATTTCTTATTCATCTTTCCAGACGTGAAACCGTTTATCAAATTTGCATTCGCTTTTGATCACGAGCAGTATTGAAGTAAAAAAAAATTCTGCTCTAGAAGCGTCTCTTTCTATATATAGATAAGATGCAAATTTCGGACTTAAATTTTATGGCAATGACTAGATGCATTTTTGCAATACATTTCTTTCCTCTTGGTTCAACATCAACACACACAACACGAAGATTTTCTCGATTTGCTCCTAAATGCGCCTCGTTTGGTGCAACATTGCACCTGGTTTAAACTATTATCGCTGTTACTGGCTTCTTTGAGCTGGCGGATTTTTTGAGGAGTGGGTAGAGCGTTAGGAGCTTCGACGGAGACTTCTTTTTTAGGAGAAGTTGTGGGTTGTTGTTGATCCTTTTGAGGCGATTTCGAGGGTTGTTTTTCTGGACTACTTTGATAGGTCATGACTTCGTTTAAAAATACATTGGTTTTGGTATGAGCCGGCGAAACGGATGAATCAATTGGTGAGGTGGGTGCTGTTTTATTTAGGCCGAATTTCCCACCCAAGAGCATCGATTGCCCTAGTGCAACTGCTCCAAGCGAACTGGATCTGTTTTCTGTGCAAAAAAAAAAAAAAAAATTAAAAACACAAGCAAATTAGTGGATATTTTGATTAAGTACGCAGGTAGGTGGTATTCAGTGTAACCCAGTAAAATTACATGTATAAAAAATGAAATAAATTGCTTTTTGGATTACATGAAATTTTTTGATTTTAAAATATTTCTTTCAGTGTACTGATTAACCATCTATAAGGCAATGAACCTCACTCCTTCGGGAATTCCCACAAAATGTGGACCCAAAGTTTACTCTCTTGTTGTTTTTTGCTTATAGTTCTTCAAATATACGTTTAAACAAAAAAATTATCATGACTAAAATTGAAGTAGATAAAATTTTCAACAAAAAATGTTCTGTTAATTTTTTTCGAAAAGTGAACGGGTGGCACAAAAAAACCAATAATAATAAAAAATCAATTTTTTCAATTTTAATTTTTTTTTGCTGTTAAAAATGGTTTTATGGACCTGGGAACAATATTCAGCCTCTCAGGGGGCTAAACTTACCCAAAACCAATAAAAAAAAAAATCAATTTTTTAAACTTTTTAAAAAATTAAAAAAAAAATAATAATTTTTTAAATAATTTTTTTACATTTTTTATATAATTTTGTTTGTTAAAAATGGTGAAAAACGTCATGAAATACAAAAAAGTTGACATCATGAGTATGATATTCGTAATCAGCATTGTTGAAAATATTTTTTGGCATTTTTTTTTTTTTTTTTTTTAGTTTTATGAACCCTGATTTTGCTCAAAATTGCCCTCTTTTGTGAAATAGGGCGTAAACATGAGAGGTCAAAATTGTTGTGGAATGAATATTCCACTAGGACCCCTCAATGACTGTAAAAAGTTTCAAAGTTATCAGTTTGCATTACGGAGATACACGTTTTTCCTGCTTAGGTCCCTTTTCCCATCCATAATCACAGATGAATTTTTTCTCAAAAAAAAAAAAAAAATACACACTAAAACATACCTACCTAATCGGGATTATTTCAAAAAAATTGAGTAATTTTTCAGCTTTTGACTCGAGAAAAAGACATTTTTTTATATTTCGAAGAAATTCCAAAAATTTTTAAACAAAAGAATTGAAAGGTTTTTTTTCTTAACTGAGACCAAACCAAAAATTTTTTTTTTTTTTGGGAATTGGATTTTTTTTTTGAATAAAATTTCTTTTGAAAATTTAAAAAATATTTTTTAGGTAGGTAACTATTCAAAAAAATTGAGAAACTTTTTTTTCAAAATAAATAATTGAATCAATTTTTTTTCGCTATTCTTTTTTTTCGAAAAGAAATTGAAAGATTTAGGTATATTCTCAAATTTGAAAAGAAAGGACAAAAAATTGAGATTTCTGAAAAAAAATTAGATGTCAGAGTAAAATAGTTTTTTTTTTTTTGATTTTGATCTTGGATTTGAAGTACAAATATCACATCTTCATTTTTTTTCACTTTGTATATTTCAACTCGTGTTTTTGCGCCACCCGTTCACTTTTCGAAAAAATTAAATAGAACCTTTTCGGTCGAAAATTTAGTTTAATTTAATTTTAGTTATGATAATTTTTCTGTTTAAACGCATACTTATTTATTGAATTAAAAGCGAAAAACCACGAGAGGGTATGTGAAGTGATTCGACTACTTATAAGGTAATTCATAAATTTTGTCGCACCGTGAACCCTTTTTGCCAAAGCGAACCAAGTTCATTAATACGAGTTACCTTTTGTTTTATTTAAATTATTATTAACAGGCACTTCGGATATTGAAAAACGTGCTCTCACGTCATGAAATGTAATCGGAGAATAAATTCGTTTATCTTTTTCATCGCCGTGAACTTTATCGCTGCTGTAGGACGTACTCAATGGCAGAGGATGATCAGGTTCGATATTATTCTCGAGGAATTCGTCTTTCGGTAACAGTCCTCTTACAGGTGGCCGATGTTCGTGCTTTATTAACCAATATGTCTTCATTTTGCCTGAAAAATAACGCGCCATTTTTAATAAGATTACGTCTTGTCGCAATTTTTAACGATCGTCGATTCGAATAATGAGGTGAGTAACCTCGTTAGAAAGAATTATCCACTGGTACGCGTATAATATGTTTTGTTACTCCCCCCTCCCCTCCCGCTCCGTTATGTCTCGTATACGTATGAGAGATGAGACGCCGAATTAAATAAGATTTTATATTGTTAACAAATGTATAAATATTTAACCTTTTCCTTTCACTTGTACTTCGCCTCGTTCTTCTACGTGATAATCGGAAGAAATGAGATCTTTGGTGGATTGAGAAATATGTATTTTCATAGATTCGCTGGTCGACTCCATACGCGATGCTGTATTCACAGAGTCACCGAATAAACAATATCGAGGCATTTTTAAACCAACGATTCCGGCTACCACTGCACCAGAATGGATTCCTACCCTGATTTTTAAATGTAATCCTGCAAAAACAAATATCAAATAAATGTTCTCATCTCGATATCAATTCATTGACTTGGAAAAAAATTGTATTTACCGGTAGATGGATCTTTGAGATCAGTAATTGCGTCTACCATATCTAAGGCCATATCGCAAACCTTCTTTGCATGATCTTGTTCTCTTTCAGGGGCTCCAGATACAACCATATAAGCATCACCTATCGTTTCAACCTGTAAAATGAAACAATAAAATTAATATGGCTAAGTATATAAAAATCATTTCATGAAAATCCCGCAGAAAAAAAATGTGATGGAAAAAATAACTCGCATTGAAAAAAATTTCCAATTCCTAATCAACTTTGAACCCTAGTTTTTTTTTTTTTTTTTTTTTTTTTTTGAAGAAGTATAAATAAAATGTTTCTTAATTTTCGTTTTTATAGATTTACAATTTTTTCAACGGTAAATTTTTTCATGTTTTTTTTTTCAAAATTATATTCTATCCCTTCAAAATTTCTGATTTTTTTTTTGCACTTTGATTTTTTTTCTTCCTTAAAAAGTAAGTAAGCTAATTTTGAATTTGATTTCATTTTTTTTGTTTTTGAATTGTTACCATTTTAAGTTTTTAAATAAACTGCCTATTTTTCCAATTTTCTTAAATTTTTCATTCTACTTCAAATTACCTATTATTTTTGAAAATTTTTGAAAATTTTCAACTTTTTTCACTTGAAAAAAAAGAAAAAAAAACAAGTAGATATATTTTAAAAAATGAGTAAATTTTAATTTAATAGGTACTTATTTATTCTTTAATTTTTAAAATTTTTATTTTATTATTTTTCTCCATTTTTAATGTTCTTTGCTTTTTTTTTTCTTGTTAGACGTTTTAACAAAATTAAAATTTTTATTAAAATTTTCGTATTCATTTCATCAGTTCTTGAAATTTCATTTTTATAATTTACAATTTTCGAATAACTCTCCCATTTAAGAAGATCAATTTAAAATTCTTCTCGATTTTAAATTTTTACATCATTCACTTTCAACCGTCAATAATTTTTTTTGGTTCAACGATTCTACCAACTTTTCAATTGAAGTTTATTTCGATTACAATTTTTGTAATTTTATTTATAATCTTGAAAATTAAAAAATTTCCCTACCTTTCGAAATTAAAAAAATGCTATCATTAATTTCTTTTTATTTTTTCATTTCTGTAATTTTTTTCAATTTTTGAATTTTTTTCCAATTTCTAATTTTAGGAAGAATTTGTCAACTTTTTTGAAATTTTATTTTGAATTTAAAAGTAATTTTTTCATGGATTTTAATTTTTAATGATTTTTGAAAGTTTTTTTTTTTCAATTTTTTCAACTTACCTACTAACTTTTCCTTTTTTTAAAAAATTTTTTCATTTCACTTTTTTTTACTTTTTAAATTTGTCAATTTTTCAAATTTCAATTAGGTATTTTTTTCATTTTTTGTTTTTTGAAAAAAAAATTACACTTGATTAAAAATTTTTTCAATTTCAAATTTTTGTATGGTTCATTTTTTTTCAATTATCAATGTTTCATTTTTTCAGATTTTGCATTCTTGAAATGAATATTCAAATTTTTTCACATCCTGAATTTTTGAAGAAATTTTTCAATTTTTACTTTTTTTAAATTTTTACTTGATTTTTTTTATATTTTGGATTTTTTCATACCTATTATTTATTGTCAAATTGCCAATCTTTACAACCATTACAAGTTCAAAATTTTGAAAGGCTCGTCAGCAATTTTTATTTAATTAAGTAGGTACGTACGTACCTAATTTTGGATTTAAATTCAATTTTTATCAATTTTATATTACGTGTTGAACTATTATTACATTTTCCAAATTTTTCAACTTAATTTTTTCTGCTTGAGAATTTTTTTTCTGGAATTTTTAGATTTCTAAAATTTCTACTTTATTCAATTTTTTTTATTTAATCTCAGGTTTCTTTTTTAGAAATTTCAATTTGAATTTCATTCCAATAATTTTCAATTTTTGTTTTAAATTCTCAAAATTTAAAATTTTCCTTGATTTTTGAAAAATGAATTTTCCACATGAAAAATAGGTATCTAAAATAAATTATTTTTAATTCTGAATTTTTTATATCTTCAGGTTGTTTCAATAATTTTCAACTTTTTATATTTTTCTAATTCCAATTATTTGATTTTCTTATATTTCAGTTTCTACAATACCCAAACTTTTGAAAATTTTGTCAGTTTTTTTTTGTTTTATTTGTGCCATTTTGAATTCAATTCCTATTTTTGTAAACTTTGGATTTTTAATTATGTTCTATTTTTGAAATTTCCCCATTTGAAAATTTTTAATTTTTCAGCTCTTTATAATTTATTTTTCTTTGTAGACGTTTCAATATTAAAATTTCACTCCCATTTTCATTTTTTTCTTTGATTCTTGTAAAATTCTTTGCTTCAAAAAATTGAATGAATTTTTCCAAATTCTGAATTTTTGTGACTTCAATGTGTTTCAATGGTCATTTGTTAAAATAGTATTTTTCCAATATTTTTCTGTTCTTTTTTTTTCCTTTTAAATTTCAAAAATAATGCTTCAATTTTATTTATTTTTTATTTTAGTAGGTAATTTTGAATTCAATTTCAATTTTTTTCAATTTTAGATTTGTTTTTAAATTTTAAATTTTACCTAATTTTTAAATTTTTATTCCGAATAAGAATTGAAATTTTTTAGGCAAGAAAAAACTTTTTTGAAAAAAATTCTCAAAAAGTTATAAGTTCACATAGTCTTTAAAAAAAAATAGGTAGACCCACTCTTCAAGTGGACATACTGATTTAAAGGTATGTCTTATGCCCAAAGGATGGTCTTCGTAAGTTCTGAATTCAATTTTTTTTAGATTTAAAAAAATGTTTTACCATTTTTCAAAAGCCTAACAAAATATTTAGGTATAGGTACCTAAGTTGAAAAAATGTGATATAATTTTTCAAAAAAATGAATAATTGATATTTCAAGCCCAATAATAAAATTTAATAAATAATAACTCACCTTGTAAACTTTATTTCGTTCCGTTAACTGATCAAAAATAGAGTACATAGCATTCAGCATAGATACAACTTCCATTGGGGTAATCCTACTACATATTTCAGTGAATGTAACCACATCCGAAAATAATATTGACACCGTATCGAACATCTAAAAATAAAAACAAACAAGTACTAAATCAAAGTCCAGCTGAATTTAAATTACTCGAATCGAAATGATATTAATTTCAGATTCGAATTCAATTTAGCGGAAACCCCATATCCGTGCGAGTGATTCCGAAGGTATCCCTATCTCGTTTTATAAAAATAAACCAATGAAATATTAACCTGACAAGTATCAATGGGATTTTCACCAGCTCGCAATCGATCGGCCACTTGTTTCGGTATCATTTGATAAAGTAGCTCGTCCGTTCGCTTCATTTCTTCGTCTAATTTTCGCATCGATTCTTCTAGCTTTTTTGACTTGTGCTGTTCTTGATCGAGGGCCAATTTCAATTCGACCGATTGCTGCGTTCCTGCTAACATTAAGTCCCTGTTTGAAAATAATAAGGAAACAGAACAATAAATGAATATTCAAACTGAAAATTATGGCGTGATTTCCAAGCCAGGTTGTAGGGGAAAGAAGGCTCGAGTGTTATCTTTGGATGGATAAAAAATTAAAAACTATTAATGAAACGATTTTTGAGATTTTGTGACAATTTCCGTAATTTTTGGTAACTTATATTCAAATTTTTAAAAATTCAATTGAAATTTTTTAGAAATACCTAGTATTTTATTTTTAGTTCTTCAAAAAAAAAAAATCAGAATTAAAAAAAAATTGAATAATTCGTTTCAAGCAATTTTTAGAAAATTTGTCTTCATTACTTTTTTTCTTTTTATCAAATTATGTTTCAATTATTTTTTTAGAAAATCCTTCAAAAATAAATTTTCACTTAGAAAGTTTTGAATTTTTTTGGGGATTTTTTTTTAAAATAAGAAATTGTGCCTGAATAAAATTTTGACGAAAAAAAATCACTTTTTATCAAAGTTAAGTTACCCTTCGACTGAATAGAATATCTACTTCCTTCTTCCTGATGAGAAATTACTAACTTTTATATGTATTGTCTGTCGTCTTTGTAAACCGACCCATACATAGTTCCATTCTCGCACACAAAATAATAGAAGTATTCACAAGTTAAAACGGTCATTCACCGTGGGCACACCTTCTAATTTAAAACGAATGTTGAAATTACAAGTTGATTCGTATACCTGCTGAAATCATGCATCGATAAATCGTTAATGTAAAGACCGGTAATTATTAATGAATTCAAATCTGGCATCACTGGTGTTCCTAAATACATCATCATCCTCCAATTGTCCATATAGATCATTTGACCTAGATATATGTAAATTATATCCATTAGTGAGATAATAGTTCCTTGAGTTTGGTTAAAATAAGACGCAGGTACCATTAAAGTTTTACCTTTGAGTCTTAATTTTCTATCGTCTGGACCGGCATCTGATTCATCGCTCATTATTATCGAGTCTAGAGAACGATCGGATGGCCTTTTCGTTAACACTGGTTCGACGGTTACGAGTTCGAAAATATTGTTTGTACGGTTTAAAATCTGTTGAAAAAATAATTATATCAATGTTTAGAAAGAAATATGAAAAAAATAAAAAGACGTTGATTTATGACAGAAGGACTTACATTTTGAAATTTAAAAGCGATCAGAGGACGAACTAAGTCAAACCAGTTGTTCACTTTTTTACCAACTAAATCTGGTAAAATGACCATTAATGAATTGCCGATACTTCGAATCACCATATCTGAGCTAATTAATTAAAAAAAATAGAGAATTAGCGAGGTTTCGTTGCAATTTCTTATCTAGACTGGGCAGGTGTCAGTAAGTTTGCCTAATTCGAGATTTTTAAGGGGCACTTTCTTTTAATTTCGTATTAAAACTTACTTACTAATTTTATTTCATTTTTTCACTCAAATACTGGTTAAAACCATTTTTCTTTAATTTTTAAAAAATAACTTTTATAATTATGATTCAAAAACATTTTTTTTTAAACTAAATAATTTTTATTTTATTTAAAAAAATTTCAAGTTTTGTCCGATTTTTTTTTATTTTACTATTTTTAATTTTGTTATTGGTAATTTTTCTCAATTTTTTTAATTTTTAAAAATTTTAGTTTTGTATTTTTTTTAATTTCTAAAAATATTCTGTTTCAATTTCTTGTCTAAAACAATTTTTTTCAAATTTGGTGTAACCATTTTTTTTCAATTTGTTACTTCAATCTTTTTGAAATTATTTTGTCAATTATTACTCAAAAATATTTGTTTTCAATTTAGTCGAACTCGAAACTACAAATTTTATTTCGCAATTTGATTGAAGTAGTTTTTTTTTTCAGTCCATTTCGAGAATAGTTTTTTAAAATCTTCTGTCCAAAATCAGTTTTTCTTTTATTTGTGCTAAAAAACACATTATTTTTTCAATTTTTACCTGAAAACATTTTTTTTATTTCGTTAAAAATAAATGCATTTTTTCAATTTTATTAAAACATTTTCTTTTAGTTTTTGTCTAAAAACATGTCAATTTTGTTAAATTAGGACTATACACTCTTTTTTCAGATTTTTTCTAAAAACATTTCTTTTTTTCGATTTTGTTGTTTTCAGTTCTGTTAACATTTAAAAAAAACTAAGTACTTATATGATTTTATTAGACAATCAATTTTTTAATTTTTGTTTGAAACCAATTTTTTCTCATTTCTTTTTCGATTTGGTCAAAACTGAATTTTATTTTCATTTCATTAAATTTATTTTTTCAATAAGGATTGATTCGAAACAAGTTTTTTAATTTTTTTCAATTTTGTTAAAAACAATTTCTTTTAAAAAATTTTGTCCAAAAACTATTTAAAAAAATTATTTGTGTGAATTAAAAAAAATTTTGTTGGCAAATTGTTTTTTTTTCTTTCTAATTTTTATGTAACAATTTTTTCCTCAAATTTATCAAAACTAAATTCTATTTTCATGACATTAAAATATGATTTTTCCAAGTTTGTTCGGAAACAATTTCTTCAATAACATTTTTTTTCTAATTTTTGTCAAAAAACATTTTTTTCATTATACACGCACTGAAAATTAAACTTATCATACTCGCCAATCGGGAGGGAAGAGTACTTTTTCAGTGGTACGTTATTTTCCCTCCCGCCGGCAGGGAAATTTGCGATTTGCATTTTTCCCTCCCGGCCTTTTGTGATTTGCATTTTCCCACGTCTTTTTGAAGTTGTTAGTTTGAGCTCTTGTAGTGATTACATTTAAACGAAATTTTGGAAACAACTTCAAAATAAAATGTAAAAATTTAGGTACCGGAATGTTATCATGTTGAATTTGTTTGATGCAATTTTAATTCAATCTAGACAGATAGATTGTGATATTACGATAGGAGGTATTAGATTATACGTCTTTTTGTTCATTAATAAAAGATTCGTTTTGTTTTTCTTTCTGAATGAAGAATAAAAAATTGTGTTGCAATTTGACTAATTTTCAGTGCAGTGTATAATGAAAAATATCTTACTATACAAGGGTGGAGGGAACGTACAATCTCGCGTTATCTTTGCTCACCTCGCCTTCGGCTCGGTTCGCATATAATCTGGACGCTCGACTGTAAAAGTTCCCTTCCCACCCTCGTATAGTAATATACTAATTTCGACTTTGTTTTTATTTTTCAATTCTCTTCTGAAATAATTTTTTTTTCAATATTTTTAAAAACATGGTTTCTCAGTTTTTGTCCGAAAACATTTTTTGTTTTAAATTTTGTTGAAGATATTGACATATTTTCCTCTTCATTTTTTTGAGAAACCATTTTTCACACTCGTTAAAAAATTTCAACATTATTGGATTTTTTTTTCATTTTTTTTTCAACCTTATAAAATTTATAAGAAAAAAAATATATAAATAAATAAAATTAAACTTGAATTTAAACGTTCAAATTGATTTCTAAAAATATTAATTAAAAATAAAATTAAAATTATTAATATTTCATAAACAATAAATAAAAAAAAATTATTAATTAAAAACAAAAATTAAAACCCGAGCAGCACAATCGACAAATTATCGAAATAAAAAATCGACAGAATATCGAATTCGATAAAGTGTCGCGTTAGTTCCGCATAAATCGTGAAATTATCTTTCGATATACATATGTATAGATAGATTATCGACGAATTGTAGTTAGCAAAAATTTCGAGATTACAGTAAGATATTTTATCGATAATATATCTATAACATCGAAAGATAATTTCACGATTTAGGCGGAACTTTTGCGACACTTTATCTAATTTGATATTCTGTCGATTTTTTATCGATTTTTTATTCCGATTTTTCGTCTTTTACTAGCTTTTTTCTATAATTAAAAATCATTAATTTGCATAATTAATACATTAAACTATGCCTAAACACATTATTCATGATACGGTAAGAGGATCATTTCAGAAAAAGTCAAAAAAAATTATAAAAAATCTGCCATCCGTGGGGCTTGAACCATCTACCTCCTGCATGGTAATCCTCTTCCTTAACCACTATGCCATACCTTATCGTTGAGGAATTAGCAATGAAACGCTTATAATAGGCAGTTTAGTACTTCCAGAGGAGTTGGACTTAGAAAAATTTTCACCAATTTTTAAAATTTGGAAATAATTTCAAATATCGTCACAAAATCGTTGAAAAATCGTTCGACAAATTTCAGATTATTTGTCGATAATGTAGTTTCAAATATCTTCACAAAATCGTTAAAAAATCGAATTCGAGAAATTTCAGATTATTTGTCGATAATATCCCGTGTAGCAATTGTCGACATCGACATTTATGTCGACAAAATTCAGACACATTTTTTTCTCGGTTAACGATGAATTAAAAATGATATTTGAGATTTAAAGTAATGTTCTATGTTAAACATAACTGTTCAATCAAAATTTTTGAATTTTTCTCAGTATTTTCCTATAATTTAGAAAACGTTGTTTTTCTACATAGACAAGTCGATGTAAAAATCGATACTCGATAAACGCATCGACATTTATGTCGACAATTTCTGCCAATTAAATTTACAAATTTTATATCTAAAAAGAACTAAAAACAATTAATAAGAACATTTTAAGCTCGGGAATAAATAATTTTTGAAAGAATCACAAAATTTTCTTATTTTTCAAAGTTTTGAATAATACAACGACTTGTCGAGTTATTGTCGACATAATTGTCGATGGTCGAATAATGCATCGACTTCACTGTCGACAGTGTCGACCAGAGGAATTTTAAGTCGAGATAGTGTCGATGTGATTGTCGAGGGTCGAATAATGCATCGACTTAACTGTCGACAGTGTTGACCAGAGGAATTTTAAGTCGAGTTAATGTCGATCTAATTGTCGAGGGTCGAATAATGCATCGACTTGACTGTCGACGTCTTGAGGGTGATTGTGATACTCGCAGATAAAGTGTGTTGCGAATTAGTACATAAGGTCTAAGAATCATCTCTATGTTAGTTGGACACTCGCATGTGTCCAGCTACAAAGGTGGCCTCAATGACGCATATTTGACAAAAAATGTCGAAATGTTGGCTTGAACACTATTTTTGGTGTAATTTTAATATATACTTATATTGAATATTTGACCTTAGCATATTTTTCAAAATCTCACCATTGCAAATGTCGATGTGGATGTCGATATAAATGTCGACACATCGAAAAGTGACCGATTTCGATGTGTCGACATTTATATCGAAATTAGCATCGACGTTGCTACACGGGATAGTTTCAAATATCGTCACAATATCGTTAAAAAATCGAAATTGAGAAATTTCATATTACGTGTCGATAATATAGTTTCAAATATCTTCACGCAATCGTTAGAAAATCGAATTCGAGAATTTGCATATTATGTGTCGATAATATAGTTTCAAATATCTTTACAAAATCGGTAAAAAATCGGATTCGATAAATTTAATATTCTTTGTCGATAATGTAGTTTCAAATATCTGCACAAAATCGGTGGAAAATCGGAATCGATAAATTTAATATTCTTTGTCGATAGTATCGTTGACGAATATCGTCATAAAATCTTAATAATATCGAATTCGATAGTTTTTAGATTTTTTGCCTATGAAGTTGTACCGATAAATCTTTATAATATCGTGAGAACATCTATAGATTTTCAAACGATTTTTTATCGATACGTTACATCTTCCGATATTATCGATCGAATGTGCCGCTCGGGAATTTATTATAAAAATTTTTAAATCCACGCTGCACTCAAATTAGAATTTTAGCTGTTTATCTTTTATTCATATTAAAAAAAAAATCACCTCGATGAAAAGACAGTCACTTATTTTACTCAAATCCCAATAAAAACTCTACCTAAAAATAAAATCAACTGACACCTCAATCCAGCATTAAAAAAAGAGCGAAAAAATCCACGATAAAAGCACTAACCTGAATACAATACAAAACGGAAATATTTCAAATAATACATTGGCGCTTATTGGTAAATGTTTTTCTTCTCTTGTCATTGACATACACGCTAATGTGAAAGCTCTGTTGTCGAATCTTAATTGAAAAGTGACGTGAACGGTGTCAAATAGAATTTCCTCTCTCACCAATTCGATTTCCATTTCCTGCAGCCAAAATGTGGAGGCGGAGATTAAGAATTGTCAGTTCTTATGTTCGAATAAAAAATCCGATAAAAAATGTCAAATAAGTACATGGAACCTTATTATAAAAATGTCTAGCCACTTCTCTGATCTGTCCCATTGCATAGTACACAAATCCTCTTCGTTTACTTCGATAATGTAGTGTTAATCCTTCTCTGGTTTCGTTTTCGCATATAAAAGATGGCGCTCTCATTCTAGGATAGGAAAATTTTAAATATTCGTGTAAATTATCTAAACCTAAAGAAAAGCAGGAAACGAGAATATTAATGAATTTTGAAGAACAGTGTTCGAGAGAAATAGACTTTTAAGTATTTACCATTTAAAAAATCTCGCATATGCCTTCCTAAGACAGAGAGCACTCGATCGTATCCATATTGACTTACAAAACCTACAAAGTGAACTCCCAAGCGATCGAAAAATTCTCTTTCGCTAACGTTCAATACCTAAAATAATAGAAGGTTTGGTTTAATTAAACAGGATGTCTCCTGTCTCGGTTCTGGAGAACCAGACTTGAGATTTGGGTATAATCGACTGCTGTAGTATCAAAAAACTCGTGTATTGCCTAATTCGTGAAGTAGGCAAAAAAATTGCCTATTCCACGAATTGGGCAGAATTTCCTTATATCTGTTACCGATTTCATGAAGTTCTAACTTTTTGAGGTAAACATTTCCTCATTTTTTTGTACATACAAAAATAAACTGGATTTTTTTTTTTTTTTTTTAAGTTAAAATTTTTAAAATTTTTACCTATGCAGAATAAATTAAAAAAAAGAATCTTTTAGTTGAAAAAAATTATTACGAGCACCTAGTTTTTTTTTTCTTTCTGAGAAACCCCCTTTTTTTAAAGTAAAAATCTCTTGATTTTATGCAAAAAATTTTTCTGTTTTGTTTGAAGAAATAAGTCACGAATTAGGGACCCGCCCAAAAATTTTTAATCCAAATATTTTAGAGACTTTTTCTTTGACAAATTGAGGGATTTCTTTATTCAAAAAAATTGATTATATATACCTATCTATAAGCATTTTTTTTTCAAAATTCGAGACCACAAATTGATTTTTTTTTCTATACTTAAAAGTTAAAGATTTCTTTCTAAAAACAAAGGATTTAAAAAAAAAATTGAGAACGAAAAATGAGATTTCTTTCCTTACCTATCCAAAAAAGTTGGATTTTTTTAATCTCAAAATGTTAAAATAATTTCCCTCCGAAAAAACTAAAAAAAATTTCTCCATGAATTTAAGAAACATTTTTATTGCAACACAAGAGGAAAAAATCTTAGTCCAAGAAAATTGGAAGTTTTTTATCATTCTTACTTTTTTTTACCTTTTTTCTTTTTTTAATTAAGACAAAAAATTGGAAAAAATATTTACCATTGAGGTAATATCACACTTGTCTAAATCGTGAAAAAAGTCATGAATATAGACAACAGACAAGAAAATTCTATCTATTTTATGACATAGACAATTTTCTTGCCTATTTCCGGAATCAGGCAATTGCCTACACAAATTATACCAGGTGCCTAAATAAATTTTGAAGAGGCAATAATTTACAGAAATTTCCAAATTCCACAAGACAACAAATGAAATAGGTGCATGTAACTTTTTACAAAGATTTCAGAAATGGTATAAATTGATATTTTGTTAAGCAAAATCGGTTGGCAATACTGGATTAAAATTTCTTCGACTCACGATCAGCAGTGGATAAAACTTTAAAAAAGCATTTAAAAAAGTTGCAGGTAGTTTGAGTTATCTATCTCTGAAATTGAAGGAGTTATAGTAACACAAATTTTCTGTTCACTTTTAAATATGTGTACGTCCACATCATAAGGGCCCATTCCGTCGATCACAGTTTTCGAGATATAGCCATTTTTATGAAGTTAGGTCAAAAAATGCGATTTTCGGTTTTTTGGATTTTTGGGTGTAGGCAACACTGATCTATCATCTCAACCCGGCAGAACGCCTCGGTCGCATTTTTTCTTCGCAGTGTAGCAACTTGAATAAAACTTTAAAAAGGGCCCATTCTGTCGATGTTAAATTTTTCGTATAATTTTCCGGTTTTTGGACATTGGGTTACTGGAAACGCTGTTTTTTCACTCCCCACTTCGAAAAATAGTTTCATTTCTACTCCTTTTTGAAAAAAAAATCACTGAATTAGTCTGGAGAAAAAAAATTAAAATTACTTTTTGATAATCTTCCATATTTTTCGTTTCGTTTTTCATTTAATTACAAGAATTTTTAGAAGATGAAGAATTTTAAGGGAGGAGGGGGATTTTAAAAATTTCAAAATTATGACCAAAACCCACTCAAATGATGGCATAACTTCAGTAGCCATCGAATTTACCTCATAATTATTTCAATTCTTAGAAATATGAAAAAGGGCCCATTCTGTCGTGTTTGAATGGTTGCCTACCTGGGCGATTCAGGAATTGCCTAATACAGTAAAAGGCTGAAGTCCATCAAAGTACATGCATCCATATCCATTTCACCCCTTCATAAGTTTTAGGGGTCGAGAAATTTCAATTTTTCACGTTTTTTACACTTCACTTTTTTCAAATGCGTTTTTCTCAAAACTCACTTTTTTCAAATTTCAAATTCAAATTTCTGTAACTCTGGGAGTTTTTGAGCTAGGAGGCTCCTCTTTGTCTCATTTCACGTCAAATTTAATGTAGTTTTAGGATCTGGTCTTAACTCAATACCGACAGAATGGGACCTTATGGTGTGGACGTACACATATAGACAAATTTTTTTCATGACTTTTTTGTTCCTCTCAAAAAGTTAGGTATACCTGTTTCATGCATTGTCTTGGCAGAATTTTACCAAAAAATGAAAAAAAAAATTAATGAACTGAAACTTTTCTTACTTCAAAAGAATGAGGATTTTTTTTAATGACAAAAAAAATGTCCATGATTTTTTCACTCGAGGATTACTAAACAAATTTCATTCCAAGAATTTGAGGATTACTTTTCATTCCAAAAAATTTAGAATTTTTTAGTGAAAAAATAAAAAAAATTTAGTGAACGAAATTGAGAATTTTTTAGTGAAAAAACTGAGAATTTTTCGGTGAAAAAAATTAAGAATTTTTTAGTAAAAAAAATTTATAGTTAATGTTCTAGTAAAAAAAAAATTGATAATGTTCTAGTAAAAAGAATTGAGAATTCTTTGATGAAAAACATTGAGAATTTTTTAACGAAAAAAAGTGAAACTCTTTTTAGTTTGAAAAAAATGTAGAACTATTGTTATTTCAAAAAACTCCAAAAAGTTATAACCTAAGTACTATTTTTTGTGAAAAAAATTGTCTGAAAAAGTAAGCATTTTGTTCATTCCAAAAAAATAGATTTTTTTCAAAAATCTAAAAAATGAGAATTTTTACCCCAAAGCAATTTTCATATCTCACCCATCCATGCACCTTAATGAACTGATGTGGGCAATATTTTTGACAGGAAATTAGTGTTGCTATAACTCCTTCAGTTTTAGAGATAGACAATCCAATGTGCTTACAACTTTTTTGCTTTCTCGTACTTAGTTCTATCTACTGCAGAGATCAAAAAAATAGATCTCAAGTCTAGTTAGTTATTCACAACTGGGATAAATGGACACCCTGTACAATGCAGCGTTTAAAACAAAAGGTATGTGAAAAACAGCTATGTAAATTTCCAGGGTAATAAAAAAAAAACTGAAATTAAACTTGAAATAACCATAGAAGCATAATGGCGCATTACCTCCATCGCACTCCTGGCTAATTTAGGTATTAGGGATTCCGAATAAACCTGATGCACGCTGAAGCTCGGCTGTTCAACGTTGGCTTTTCTTCTAATTTCTTCCCATTTATCTTCTCCATACACGCTTTTAACATATTCCGAGAAGTTTTCCAGCAATAAGCCGTACATTTTCTGAAATAAAAAAGCAGAAGGAAAAAATGACTCAGTCGATAATTATCATACGTAGGTAGATGGTAGAACGAGACCACGCGAAGCGACGGTTAAAATTCAGCCAGGATTTCACGCCGTATAAAATGTGACATTTTTCTTTTAAAATTTAACCCCTTTTAAAAGAAACCTCCTCAATGAAATACGAGTATTTTATACTCATTTTCATTGAAATTCGTACCTAGAAGGTTTCATTCACTAAGAATATTATTTCGAATGTTTTCACTGACGAATAATAAGAAAAACTTGCCAAATGCCGTTCGCTCTTCCTTCCATATTAAAGCGGTTGCATTCAAAATATTATACTTTCGGAAATGGAGAAATCGAGTTTGAATGTTTCCAGAGTCGTGGCGATGATAGGGCCCACAAACTTGTATGAGATATGAATATTAAAGCCGACCTGAGTAATGGAGATTTTTTTCCTCGTCTTTTAAAAATTAGTTTGAATTTTTTATGCGATGCAAAGCCGATTTTTCTTTAATCCGTTTCGCACCGGCATTGTGAAGTGCTACATTGGTATTGCGATGGCAACGTTTGCCCATCGAATGAGGATCAAATCCATCGGTGGAAATGCGCTGTACTACGAATTAAATATTTTTCGAATTTGAAAAAATGGTTGTTTAATTGAATGAGTATGTCGAGTTCTGAATTGGAAAATTTAGGTCAGTACAAAAGCCTTGAGGATTTTATAGAGTAGGTATAGTATAAAATGATATAAAATTTATATTGCTCTAAAAAATTAAAAAATTAAAAAAATATATTTTTCAACAGAAAATTCGAAAAATTTTTGAAAACATTTAGAAGAATTTTTTCTTCAACTGCATTTTATAAAAATAATTATTTTGATTAAAAAAAATAGAAAATTATTTTTTTAACAATATTTAAAAAATTGTCATTCAAACAAAACAAAATTTGTAAAATTAATTTGTGAATAGTACAGTTTTTAAAAAACTGCTTAGAACCAAACTCAAAAATAAATTTTTTAACAGAATTGAAATTCAAACAAAAATATGAAAAAAATTTTTTAACGGGATTAAATTTTTTGAACAAAATTGAAAGAAAAGATAATTATGAAAAATTAAGTTTTATAAGTGGTGAAATTAGATTTTCAACAAAATTGTAGAAACGTTGATTTTGAGTCACGTTTGAAAATAAATTGAACAAAATTTAAAAAAAAAATTTCAACAGAATACAAAAACTCTGTTTAAAAAAAATGATAAATTTTTTTTCTTAAGAACAAAAAAAAAGTTTTTGAACAACATTCGAATAAATTTGAATCTTGAAATTTTTAATAAATTAATTTTTAGAAAAATCACCCAAAAATATAAAAAAAATTTTTTTAAAATGACTTCATCTAAACATATTCTATAAAATATTATTGCCTTTGCGTCAAATTTGAAATAATTAATTTGAAATGATTAGGTTTAAACAGAATTTGAAAATTGATTTAGAGATAAGATGGAAAAAAATTATTTTGAATAAAAGTGGAAAAATAATTACTTCTCAAAAGAATTTAAAAAAAAAAATGTTCTGAATAAATTTTTTAATACATTTCTTAAAAAAATGTTTACGAAATTAGAATTTTTGAGAAATTGATTTTGTACAACATTTGAAAAAAATCAGGTAAAAAAATGTTTGAATTTTTAAAAATTTAACAACAAAAAAAAAGTCGTCGAAAAAAATTTAAATAATTCAGATTTTCAACAAAATTTTATAAAATTATTTTAGAACATTTTTTTTTTAAATTTACATTTCAACAGAATTTTTATGAAATTGATTTTGATCAAAATTATAAAAAAAAATCAAATAAAATTTAAAAAGGCAACTTGTTTAAAATATTCTTGTGAACAAAAATGGAAAAAATTAGATTTTCAACAAAATCCAAAAAATTTGTGTTTCTACAGAATTAAAAAAAAATCGAAGTAATCGTATTTTCAATAGAATTTTAAAACAATTGTTTTTAGCGATGTTTGGAAAAATTCTCGTTTCAACAGAGCAAAAAAGAAATGTTTTGAATTTAATTTGAAAAAATTTATAGTTCAAGAAAATTTTTGATAATTTGATTTTGAACAAAATTCAAAAAAACTCTTTACCAGATTCTCTAAAATAATTTAATTTGAGAAAAATCTAAAAAAAAAAAATAGATTTTTAGCATTGTTTGAAAAATTTGTTTTTCGACAGAATTTGTTTGGAAAAAAGAAATAAAAAATTGTATTTTCATTAGAATTTAAAAACAATCAATTTTGAACAATTTATTTCTAAAAGGATTTTTTAAGCAAAATTAAAAAAAAAATGTTTTTCAAGAAAAATTTGAAGAAATTAGCTCTGTTTTTTGAACACAATTCAAAGGAATTTGCATTTTAGAATTCTATTCTTATTGAAAGAAAACAACTTTTAAACAAAAATTTTAAAAGTCAACTTTTAAACAAGATTTAAAAAAAAATAAACTAAATTTGGAAAATAAAGTTCTCAGAAAAATTAAAAAAATTCGTTCTTCAACCGAATTAATTTTTTTTAAAAGAAAAAAAATAGATTTTAATAGGTATCCACGTTATTTTTTTAAAGTTCTGTTTTTAATAAATTTTAAAAAAATGTTCATGAACAAAATTCGATAAAAAAGACAAGAAAATTTGAAGATGAATTGCATTTCTAACACAAGAAGCAAAAAATGGTTTTCCAACAAAATTGGAAACAAAAATGGAAGGTAGGTATTTTTGAAAAAAAAAAGAAAAAAAAAATGTTGAGAAAAACCTTTTTTCCCAACAAAATTGAAATAAGAATTCATTTTTCAACAAAAAATCTAAAGATTGAGTTTTCAAATGAATTTCTTAATTTTTTCAAACAATATTTTGAAAAAATTAACATTCGAATAGAAGTTTTAGAAAAAAACATGCTTTAGAAATAAAACAGAAAAAATAACTTTTAAACAGAGTGAAGCATTTTTTTTTTTGAACAAAATTCGAAAAAATAGTTCTAAAATAACTTCAAAAAATTGATTTTTCAATAAAATTAGAAAAAAAATGTTAATTAAAAGTTTGTTTTAATATTATCTTTTCAACAGAATTGAAAAAGAATTTGAACAAAGTTCAACTAAATCAATTAGGAATTGAGTAGGATTTCAAAAAAAAATATTATGAACAAAATTTGAAAAAAATAGACAAACTTTTAAAAAAAATATGGTAATTTTTGAAAGAATTTAGAACAGTTTCTGTTGATAAAATTTGAAATAAAACCGTTTTCGATAATAATTTTTTTTTAAATTTGGAATTATTATTTTTTTATCAAAAAGTTTAAGAAAATAATTGATTTCGAACTAGATTTGAAAAATAGGCTTTTCGACAAAATTAACGAATAAAAACCGAAAATTGTCCCTCCCCCAAACAACCTTCTTCGAAAAAAAAAATCGAATCCAATGACACGACGTATTACGCACGAGTGTACATTTGATCACATACCGCTGAAATTTGTCTACAGCCATAGTAAAATAATTCGTGAGGTGACGATGCAATAATCTTTTTCTCCTTCGAATCGTCGCTAGGCAACTCTTAAATCAAAACTTCAATTTAATCTTATGTAGGGGCGACTTTTTCGCATCTTGTGTGGAAAAACCAGTCAAATATGTCCATACCGTGCTCCCTTATTGCACTACTTTGATAGGAAACAAGTTGAAATATAGAATAAAATTTGAATTTTTATGTACCTATCTCTGCATCCCTGAAATTCTACCACGTAACTCTCTTAACTCAACTCTGTCGTTATTTCAGCCATAATTCCGACCGGAGAATCCAAGAAAGAAGAAATTTAACGATTGATGACACGAATGAAAATAAAATATCATTTCAATATCGTCTTCATGTGAAGTGTAAACATTATTGAATCAACAGTTCCACTCAATTTCACCAAGAAAACGATTCTTCCCGGGGGGTTCCAAAACAAATACGTAAGCTCGTGTCTGGGTACCGACGATAGTGTCCTTTGACGCGGTTATTTTACTCAAAATTTTTATGATTAATTACTCGAATTTAATCAGACGACAATGCTACCCGAAGGGAATGGACACTACGTATTTCATCGCTAAATTTATAATAAGAAAAGCTATAAAAACTTTTCGGTCTATTGTGCCTGGTTTTTTGTACGAGGCTATAAAATAGGTATGTAGGTAAGGTACTCGTAGATAGCTAGATCGTACGAATAGGTATGAATATTCTACCGAGAGTTATAAATATCGTTTGCAATTTCTATATTTTAGTTTCTTATTGTTATTTTGCTTTTGCTATAGCCGAATGTCTAAAATATAAATCATTTAAACGTAGGTATTTGTATCTCTACTTGTACGTACACATACGCTAAGGTGTCTTATACTATTTATATAGTTTCTAATTGATATGCAAAGAACCTTCATAAGGTGAAAATTCATTCGCGTGCCACACAACACAACGCTCCGAGTCTCTCATAAATTATTCTCTTAATCGAATAATACCTACTACTGTTCTTCGAGTTTAATTTCCTATTTTTTTCTCACTCGTCAGCTTTCAATTTTTCATCACGTGGTAATTTCCTAGGTATGAAAAATTCCGAACCTTCATTCTTCGTGAAATATGGTCGAAGTCGAAGAAGTTTATCTCTAATTTGAATAAAAATTCGTAAGTATCTACTTTAGAGATTGATATGGTTCTTATGGAGCTGAGAGAATAGCTTTTTAAAATAAGTACCTAGGTAATTATGCATATTTTTTCCTAGTCCTTTCCACTTTCAATTTTTTCCCAGGACTTCTCTAATCTTTTTTTTTTCTTTCTTTCTTGAAAGGTTCTTTCCAAAATATTATATATGAGAACCAATTTTCTTTAACAAAACTTCTTTTTTAAAAAACACTTATAATTTCTTGGAAAAGTTTTCAATTGGTTCATTTTTTTAAAATTACTACAAAATGAAAATGACTTGAATTTTTTTTGGTAAAAAACATCAAAATTTTTTCTACAAATATTTTTTATAAAAACTTAGGTAAATACAAACTTTTTCAAAACATTTTCTTTAAAAATTGTTTTTAAACGGAAATATTTCGAAATTTTTCTGAAAAAAAAATTCAAAAATCTCATCATTTTTTAAAAAGAATTAACAAGAAATATATTACTGAATTTCCTACTGATTAGGTATCTAAAAATCAAATTTAAAAATGAAAAAAATGTCAATTTTAATTTTTTTGCTGAAAAAATGAAAAAATGAAAAAAAATAAAAACAAAATGGAAATATTTTCAAATTTTCCTTAAAAATTAAAAATCCAGTTCATAAGAGAACAAAAAATTTTCTATTAAAAACATTCCAAAATTCTATGAAAAAAAAATTTTTAAATTTAAAAAATCGGAAAAGCCAACAAAAAAAAATTGTAATACCTAATTCAAAAATTTCATTCAAAAATATGAAACAAATTGAGAATATATTTTTTAATTTTTCGGGAAAAATTCAAAAATCCTATTGAAAAATTAGAAAAAAAATTAAAAATAAACAGATCGTTCTCCCCTAAATTTCTCAAAATATGCAAAAATAAAAAAATAAGCAGAATTTTTAAAGCTTGAATTCAAGGTTTTGTGTTTTCGTGAGAAAATGATTCCCAAAATTTCCTCTAATTGCCTCTTCTATTTTTAAAATTCATCATTTTATCTGTTTTAACACATCAGAGTTGCCCCTTTTCATGAGAAAATAATTCTCAATTTTCCTTTTCGCCACAACTGAGATTTATGTAAAAATTTTTAAAATTTTCAAAAACACTGGGTATATTTTACAAATTACCTACTTCATTTTCTGTCAAATTTTATTTTGTTTGAAAAAATATTTTAAAGAAAGAGATTTTTAAAAAGAATTTTGCAAAGAAAATTTTTCTCATGAATAATGAGATTTTTCCAGAAGAAAAAATTAAATTCTTATAGAGCATTTTTATTGAATTTTTTTTCTTTTTTTTTTCTTTTGAAGAAATAGGTAGAAAAAAATGAAGAAAACTCTGCAAAAGATTATTTGAATTTTCTAAAGGTTTTTTTCAATTTTCGAAAGAATTTTTTTTTGAAAAGAGAATTGATGAAAAAATTTTAAATTTTTATCAGTAATTTTTATGTAGAATTTTTCAAAAAAAAAATTCTGAAAATCCTTTCAAAAAAGAAAATACATATAAAATTGAATTTTTTCACAAGAAACTTCAAGATTTGTATAGGCCTACGAAAATTTTTCCACAATTTCAATGGCAAATCTCCCCCCACCCCTCTCAAATGAAGAAAGATGCAAGGCTAAAAGTTGAACCTGGCTAAAAATTTACAATTAGTGAATTTATGACTGAATCTCAATCTAAAGCCTTTAAAGAAAAAAAATGAGCTCCTTTTTTAAGATCATTCTTCGTCTTTGGAAGTCCTTAGCTAGTCTCCTATACCTCTATTCCTAAGGAAGATTTTGAAAAAAATTTCAAACAAAAGTAATTGTATATTGAGATTTTAGAAATAATTTTGGTTATTTAAAAAAAATCAATTGGACCTCTTCCTTCCCTTCAATTTTGCATGATAAGAATAGAAATGACCGGATGATTTCAATTTTAAGGAAGGAAAGAAGGGAGGGAGGAGGGAAGGGGCTGATTAAATTTTTTAAAATTACCAAAATTATTTCTAAAATCTCAACCTACAATTTTTGTTTGAAATTTTCTTCAATTAAAGTCATACAAATTGACGTAAGGAACTTTCAAGGAAAGGGACTGTACCCTCGAAAAAGAAGAGCCATAAAAGACTTTCCAATTTAAATATAAGTACATAGATAGATGTGAATAGGATTTTTCTGTTAGGTATCTAAAAAATTTTGGAAAAATTTCTCTCGAATTGAGCCAACGTCGAGTTTCTTTTCGAAAAACTACTCATACAAAAAAATTTTCATTGAAAAAAAAATTGGAAATTTTTTTCACTTTACGTTACAAAGCTAAACTTTCTATCTCGTCATTTCTTTGTCAAAAGAAGAAGAAAGAACTCTCAATCCCATTACCGAATAACTCTACGTGCTTTTCATTTCTTGTTTAAGTAGCTTTTTTGAAAAATGAAAGCATCCACAAATGATAATTTACGAATACTGACCGTATCGAAAAAAAATGGTCAAAGAATCGAAAGTTTTTCTCACAGAGCGAGTATTAAATAATTCCACGTCGTATATTGATCCTATCAGTCCTTAGATAGGTTGAAATTGATATTATTAGGTACTTTTTTTTAGGCTAAAATTTAGGTTAAAAAATGGGAACATTTTCATACGGATTAGAGGAGAATTTTCGCAACATCTTGTAATTTATTTTCTGATATAAAATAAATTCGATTCGGTGCGATTTTTTAATGAACTGTTATTATTTTTCGGTCGTTTGTCGAAGCCTGGTACGGTTTCAATTTATCTCCATTTCGAGTTGACATTTTTCGTATAACCAGACGATATGACTCGATGAGACAAGAACGCAATTTTTCTGGAATTTTAAGGGATAACTGACGATTTCGTCTTACGTAATGAAATATAAATAAAACCCAGATTAGAAGAAATTTTCCTGCGTTTACTTTGGCAAAATGGATTTGGTTTTATTTTTATAGTCGATGATTTTATTTTACCTATTTCATTAAAAGTAAATATATCTATATGAAGAGGTTTTCTACATCTGGTGCCATAGTCGAGGTGTATAACGTGGTTTAAGCTTTTTGCCTTCATAGCGAGTATCTATAGTACGTGACTTTATTTTTAGTGTGTCTTGGAAATAAATTATATTATAAACCGACGTTGACACAAACAGCAAATTGTCATTCTTGAAACGAACTTCGACCGTTAGCGATGGATCGAGGGTGACATGCCACGAAGGTAGCCAGATAAAAACTATTGGGCAGTGATTGAAAACCATTTTTAAAAATTTTACCTCATTTATAGCACGCACATCGAGAGTAAACGCCCCAAAATACACATCACGACCATTTTATGATATATTTTTTGCATACGTACGTACGTAGTGACCATATCATGGCCATTCGTACCTTATTCTGTACTCGGGTCCTCGTACAGGTAGATACCTATTTCATCTCCATCATTTTTCACGTCGCAATAGTAACCACGTACACGTATATATCCAAAATACGTAGTATACCCAACTGTGTCTAAATAAAAAAATTATAAATTATCTCTCCGGAGGAAAGTTGAAAATTTACATCTTATTGGCGATGTACCCACACAAGTCACTATATAACCTCATACAAAAGTTGTTAAAACTTTTACATAAACTTTAAATTAGTTTTTTGTCTCATAAACGTGTAAGAGTAAGCACTAGATGTATCGTACCATAAAATGATCATTTTCAATGTTTAAACGTATGTTTAAAATGTAAGTATTTTTTCCTCCACCAGCTTGGCATGGGAAAAAAACGAGAGTTAATATTTTATATACGTCTTGCACGCGTCTATATACAATCGAACATTTTCAAACAAGAGATTTCTATTTGCTACGGGTACCTATAGAAATTTCAATTACCTTGACAGGTCAACAAATACCTACCTACGTAAAAAGTTTTCTAAAATAAAAACTGATCCTTGATGGGTTTTTTCTCTTTTTCTTACTATAAGCCGAGATATTCGACAGTTGTACGAGTATATAGTAAAAGCTACGAGCTGACGAGTATGAAAGAGTGATAAAAAAAATGTTTGATCATATGTAACTTTTCATTATAGGCACCTAAGGTACCCTCTGAAGTGAGCCTATTTTTTTCATATGAGCGTTTCGCATAAATTCAAAGCGACAAGGGAGACCTTCATCAATAACGCGGATAGATTTTATGTCGATAAAATTTTTTCCCCATATTATGCCCACATAAAGATGTCTTTAAAATCAACGCGTGTGTATATCGAGAATTTCATAAGACTGGCGTGGAAATTGAGAGATTCTTTTTAAAAAAAGAACTGGAACTTAAAAAATCGATATTTCTAATTTTAAAAGTACAACTGAAACTGGAACAGAATCCAAAAAATACCTATGTCGAATGGGAGTCACGTCTAAAATAAAAAGGATTATTTGGATCCGTTTTTAATTTTTTTTTTTTTTTTTTTTTAACTTTTGAAGGTTGGAAAAAATTGCAATTTACATATTTTAGCAATTTACACTAGGGTGGCCCTTATTTTTCGAATTTTGGAAATGTTGTCGGGACGAGGGGTCAATTGGTGACATATTGGTAGAAAATAATTCCCTATTTTTTATTTTTCCTCTAACTGAATTTTAAGCCGTTTCTCAGGGGCCCCCAAATTTGAAAAAATCAAAAAAATAGAAAAAATAGAACATTTTGAAAATTTTTGAAATTTTTTAGCAAAATGGTCATAGGGATGGTATTTCTATAAGATAAGACCATTTTCGATGATTTCTTATCTTTACCCCCCTTTTCATGGGACATGAAAAAACGTCATTTTTTACGTTTTTTAAAAAATTTGAAAAAAATGGCTACAAATTTAAAAAAAAAAAAAAATTTAATAAAATGGTTTCAAAATACATGTTATCACCCAAAAAGGTCATTTACGGTGATTTTTCACCACTGCCGTATCAGTGAGAATTTTTCAAAAACTATCAAAAATTGAAAAAAATGAGGTTCCTAAAAATGAAGGTAAGGATGAAAAATCGCCGTAAATGACCTTTTTGGATGATAACATGTATGCTAAAAACATTTTATTCAAAAAAAAATGTTTCTTTAATTTTTAATCATTTTTTTCAATTTTTTTAAAAAACGTAAAAAATGACGTTTTTTTTATGTCCCATGAAAAGGGGGGTAAAGATAAGAAATCATCGTAAATGGTCTTGTCTTATAGAAATACCATCCCTATGACCATTTTGCTAAAAATTTTCAAAAATTTTCAAAATGTTCTATTTTTTCTTTTTTTTTGATTTTTTCAAATTTGGGGCCCCTGAGAAACGGCTTAAAATTCAGTTAGAGGAAAAATAAAAAATAGGGAATTATTTTCTACCAATATGTCACCAATTGACCCCGTCCCGACAACATTTCCAAAATTCGAAAAATAAGGGCCACCCTAATTTACACTCATTGGTTTCACAAATCAAAATTTTTACTAGTAGGTAGGTAATGTTTGCACTAATTTTGTTAAATTGAAAATTAAAATGAAGAATTGATCGTGGGTCTCTTCGATAAAAATAGTTTTTACTTTCGAACGACTTAAACTTAAGCAGACTTTTTTTTACAAAGATTGCAATTTTTTGAAGATTTTGAAAAATTATTTCGACAAATTTTTTACAAGTATTTTGTCAGTTATATTTTTCCAAAAAATTTAATTTATCACGTAAGTAACTAGATTTTTAAAAATTTATTTGCAAAAACGGAGTGTACCTACTTTGAACATTTGCAAAAGTTATTTTCGTAATTTTTCGTAAACTGAAAATAGCAAAAAAATCGTAAAATTATTGTTTTCAAAAATTTGCAAATATTTTGAAGGAAAAAATTCATTTAGAACTCACTACATTTTTGAAAATGTTTATGAAGACAGAATTGCAAATATTACGCCAGAATTATTTTTGCATTTTTATTGCACGATCAAAATTGCAATGATTTCGGATTTTTTCATTCAGCAAACACAAATTAATTTTTTTTTTTGCAATGGCAGAATTTAAAAATATTTTTATAAAATCATAAATGTTTTTTTGTACGCTCAAAATTGCAAATATTTTGCAAACAATTTTCACACTCTAAATTTTCATAAATTTTTGCTCGAGTAGAATTGAAAATATGTACGTACTACGTAGGTACATATATTTACAAAATTATTCTTAGAATTCATTGCTAACGTTTTGCAAAAGTTTTAAATTTAGCGAGCTTTTATTATTTGAAAATTTTTGACTTGCAAAAAACTTTCAATCAGCATACGGTAATTTTTTTTTTAAAATTGCAAAGGTCGAAATTGCTAATACTTTGCAGAATTATCTTAATAATTTTTTGAGAGCGTTTTGACAGAGTAATTTTTGCAAATTTTTACACTTTCAAAATTGTGAATACATTGCAAAAAATTTTCACTCAAAATGCACTGAAAAAAAATTATAGCTGAAAATGACCAATATTTTGCAAAATTACTTATTTTCATAATTTGCTTGCGATTATTTCAAAAAAAATTATTTGGTAAATACGTGCCGAATTTTCAAAAAATGTTGAAAGAGGAGAATTGCAAGTATTTTTACAAAAAAAAAAAAAAAATGACATTCAAGAAATTTTCAAAAATTTTTGCAATGGAAGAATTCGCAACCGTTAAAAAAATAATTTGGTATTATCCACTAAATTTTCAAAATTTTTGGAAAAAATCAAAATCAAAATCTTTATTTTGAAAATTCATTAAGTATCTAATTTTTTTTACAAATAAAATTATTTTGGCACGCAGAAAATTTATGAAAATCTTTGCAATAGCAGAATTGCAACTAAGTATAGGGACTTCCAATCACGTGATTTTTTTTGTTTGTTTACACTCTCGCTGGTAGGAATTTTCATCAATGTTCCCAAAACGTCGATGTTTCATTAGAAGCTTAAGTATAATATCGTCGACATTTTGATAACCATTACATGCCAATTTCCTACCATGAAAAATTTGACGTCACTTTCGGAAGTCCCTATATAAGTATCTTACCAAAAAAAAAAAAAAAAAAAAAAATAGGTAAAACATTTTTTGGAATGCAAGAAATTTTTAAAAAATTTTGCGACGAAAGAAATGCAACAATTTTACAAAAACAACTTATTTAGTACAAAGTGAATTTTGAACAAAATTTTAAAAAATTAGTAGATACAAATCTTTATTATTTTTGAAAATTAATCATCTCATGTTTTTTGTAAATAATTTGTCTGCAAAAAAAAATATATATTTTGGCATGCAAAAAATTGTCAAAAATCTTTGCAGCAGCAGAATTGCGAATATTTCGCTTATCATTTTCGTATTTTGAAATAATCTGCAAAAAAATCATTCAGTATGCACAAAATTAAAAAAAAAAAATTTACAAAGACAAAATTGCAAATATTGTTGCTTAATTATTTTCATAATTGTTTGCAAAAATTTACAAATTTTTTAAATTTTGCAAGTCATAAATTTTTGCAAATTTTTTGTATGCAGAAAATGATAATAATATGTTTTTTAATTTTCATGTATTACACATCTCATTTGAATATGTTTGCAATGGCTGAATTGCAAATATTTTGCAAAATCACTTTTGGATTTCATTATGAATGTTTTGCAAAAGTTTTTAATTTTTCAGACTTGAATTTTTGCAATTTGTATCACGCTCAAAAATTACAAATATTCAAAAAAAAACATTCATCATACACCACTTTTAAAGTAATTTTTGCAACAGCATAATTGCAAATATTTTGCAAAACTGCTCTTAATTTCTCTGCAAATGTTGCAAAAGTTTTTAATTTTGCCCACTTTTAAATTTACTCAAAATTTTTATGGGAAAAAATGGCAAATATTTGGCAAAAAATGTTTATAAATATTTACAATGGCAATTAAATTTTTTGGGGATGTTTTGCAAGAGTCTTTAAGAATTCCACATCCTTTTTAATTTTTTAATTTTTTTTGGATACGTACAAATTTTTTCCAAAAAAACCTAATTTTTTTTAATTTTAATTTTCCACGCACTGAATTTAAATTTTTTCGCATTGCATAATTGCAAGTATTTACCTAAATTATTTTTAGATTTTTTGCGAATGTTTTGCAACATTTTTAATAGGTATTTTTGCACAAACTTTTAAATTTTTGCAAATTTTTCTTAGGTACAAAATAATGAACTGGCATTGAAAAAAAATGTTTAAAAATTTTTGCAAGTATTTTGCTAAAGTTATTTTTGCAATTTTTTTTTGCATCTCAAATGATCAAAATTGTGAATATTTTGATTTTTTTTAGAATTCGTTTGTAAATACTTTGAAAAAAAAAGTTCATTCAGCATGCTCTAAATTTTTAAAAATTCGTGCAAAAATAAAAATATTTTGCAAACTTATCTTAAAATTTTTTGCGATACCTATTTTTTAAAGATTTTTTAAAATTTTGAATGTTTTAATTTTTTATAAAATTTTTGCACGCTCAAAATCGCAAATATTTTTTACATATTTCCATTTAGTACGCACTCCATTATTTTTTTGCAATTGCAGCATTGTAAATATTTTGCAAAATTTGTTATTGAAATTTTATAGGAATGTTTCTCAAAAATTTTGTTTCATTTTACACACTTTTACATTTTTCTGGTACGAAATGGCAAATACGAGCATTTAATAGAGATCAAATTTTTTGAAATTTTTGGGAGGAAGAAAGCAAAAGTTATTTTTAAAAATTTCTTGCATATTGTCCGACCAGAATACGATGGCGGATGGGTCTGAAACCGTGATTTTGAAAAACCGAATTTTTTTCACAGAGATCAGTAGTTCTCAAACAATGGTTACATTTTAACTTTTAAACAATGCACAATTTTTTCTCATTAAAACAAATCAAAGTTGATAACTACTTATCTCTATGAAAAAAATTCGGTTTTTCAAAATCACGGTTTCAGACCCATCCGCCATCGTATTCTGGTCGGACAATACTCAAAATAATTGCAAATATTTTGCCAAAAAATGTTTATTTTGTAAATTTTGAATTTTCGCTTTTTTTTTTTCATTTGAAAAAATTCTAAAATTATATGTAGGTACTTTTGTAATTTTAGACAGTTTTTTTTCAAAGGGGCTGTATACAGCAGCTAGCTATATGCCAGTCCAGTGCCATTGATCGATCAACTTCTTCGTTGAATATAAAAATATATCTATCGATCGTTCGAACCATCCATATCGAGAAACTGTTAATTTACACTCAGCCCTTGCCCCTAATTCATTCTTCTCTTAATTAGTCTCGAATTATGGATTTGTTCATCCGCTCCAACGCACCCTTGATAAAAGTTTCCTTAGCGAGAAATATTCTTCGCAGCACACACTCTCGTCTACTACTCATTACATGTCTGATCATTCGAAATAATCACGTGTCAGGACATCAGTTCCTGTCAATAAATTCGTTTTAATTCGGGTTTCGCGACCTTGACGACGCAAGTATAAAGTTGCGGTGACGTATGGTGAATTTTTTGATGTCTAAATACGTCCAATGAGGAGTTATACGTTCTTACATTTTTATGAGGTACGCGATAATTTTATCTCATGCTCTTGCTCGTGTATCACAAAATCAGAAGGATAACTGTGCTGACAAAAATCACCAACACACGAGAGGCATCATTTCACGAATACACAATACTAAGTACCTTCATCCAGACACAGACATGGTGGTTATTTTTCCATTTACGTAGATTTATTTAAAGAGGCCTAGATACTTGGATAGCCCAGAACAGTTTTATCGAGGTTTTCATATACAGGGTGTCCGGCGAGTGGTCTGCCAAACTTGAAATTTGGATATAAACAAGTCGAGTACCACTAACAAAAATCTTCATAATTGTAAATATGGTGCCTATTTCGATTTTAAAAAAGCAGTGGTGTACAAAACTTTTTAAATTTTTTGAAAACAATGCACGAACCAGGTGTAACTTTTTAAAAGGAACAAAAATAGTTATGTCAAAAATTTGCCTATCTTTGAAAATGAAGTCGCTATAAAATTTTGAAAATTGGTATTTTTGAAATTCGAGGCTCCGCAGCGCCTCGAGTTTCAAAGATAGACAAAATTTTCACATAACGTATTTTGTTCCTCTCAAAAAGTTACACCTGCATGTATTTTTTGACTGAATTTCGCAATTTTTATGTATTGTCACTGCACGTTGATAAATTGAGGTAGGCAATATTTTTGACTGGGATTTTACGTTGCTGTAACTCCTTCAATTTCAATGATAGGCAATCCAATATGATCACAACTTTTATTGCTTTTTCGAAGATCTATCCACTGCCATTGTCGAAAAAATTTTTAAACGCAGTGTTGCCATTCGATTTTGCTATTTAAAATAGCGATTTTCAAACCTTTGTAGCTCCTTCATTTTCAAACTTAGGCAATATTTGTAAATAAACTTTTTTGTCAGTCGTACTCGGTTATATCCAAATTTCAAGTGTGGCAGACCACTCACCGGACACCCTGTAGATAGGTAGCTTTTCAGAGCGAGAAAAAAAAAGGTGTTCGAAAAATTAACGCTGGAAAATCATGCCACGACCTCATGAAAAGCTAATTAACTAACTTATCGATTTAATAGGCTCCAATATTTGTTTCACGTTGGCATTGATGAATTATTGTTTAATTTCTCTTAGAGCTAATTTAATAATATCCTTCATCGGTCTTGCTCTATCATCGTTTAATTTCTATTTCATCGTGGTTTAAAAATATATAAAAATCTCCCTGTAATACCGCCCAAAGTAAAGAAAAACTTGCCAATGGACATAAACCATATTAAGGCTTTTAATCGCCGGAAAGCCAAGCTGTTGAGAAGATTTTCCATCCGTTACAACTTTCTATATTCTTTTCGACTGGGTCATTTTTGCGAAAAATTCTATCTCATTGTGACAACTTTGCCAGACTTTTTATTACAGTTTTAGCTCGAGAAAAAACACCAAAATATTTGTAAAAAAATATTAGGCCTGGTTAACGACTGTCGTAAAAAAATTCGATATTTTTATCGCGTTCAATTTTCATTCGAAAAATTCTCATTTGTAAATATCACGTAAGTATTTTGGATCAATTCGGTGAGATGAATTTTTTACACGTTCCAAAATGAAAAATACGAAACGCCAACAATTAACTACGTAATCCAGCTCGCAAAGTTAATATGCAGAAGCACGTTTTCAAAGTTGAAATTTATCATAATTTAAAAAGCCAACATACGATACGAGCGAATCCACGCCCGTTAACTTTTCACTTTTCATAAACTTCGTCGAATCGTTAAAAACGTGAAAAAAAATGATTAATAAAAATGAGGTATACGTACGATACCTTTCATCAGATTATTTTGAGTTTCTATGTACCTTCGATACAGTTTATTCAATCTTGTCAAGCGTTTTACATATTTGATGAAAGTTTTTTTTTCTTTGCAAACTTTTAAATCGAGTATCAAATTAAAAGCTCGACGAAGCGGTGAAATTACAGAGACAAAAAGGACGAATCGAACCTTTGAACGACGTTTTCACTTTACACATATACCAATTTGTAAGTTACGTAAAAAAGCAAGGCCATACGTTGCAAACTTTTTCTAATAAAATACACCCCAAGATACGAGTATTTAGGTTTTTTTTTACTCCAAATTCGCGTTCTATTAAGAGCTATCCTCGATCGAATGACAGAATGGCGTTATAAAATTCTACATATTTATCGAGCTGGAGCAATAGAAAGCAGCCCGAGGAAAAACAAATTACGATTAAAGTTTCTTGATTTCTCTTTTTATTCGAGTTTGACGCCCGAAAGAGCATTTATTCGGTGGCTTTTACGCGAAATTTACGCAAGAAATGATGTGCGAAAATTTAATAAAATTTTTTTCCAAAGTTTTGAAAAATTTCGCGCCTTATTAGATTTAGGTAGGTAGGTTGAGTCTTTGATCTGAGGCTTAAAATTGCGAGTTTCATTTTGATAAATTCGCCAGACGGTGGCAAATTTTCAATTTTTTCCAAGATATTTTGGAATTGAATTTTCTAGCCTTGGGCATTCCGAAAATTTTCCAAAGAAAGGAGGTTTATTTGAGATCATTGTTTGATTAATTAAATTTACGAGCTGGGAGCGAATTTTTCATTTCTTTTTTTGTTGATGTTTTAGAATTATTTTTTAGGCGTTGGAATGCTAAAGATTTTCTATGGAAGAGGGGGGCAGGGGGTTCAGGAAGAAATTATTAAACTTCAAAAAATACCTATCGATTTCATGACTAACAAATTTTTTTTTTTAATAAAGGAGACATCTTTCTTTAATTTTGACCAAATTCTTCAAAAATTTTGGTACAATCTAAATAATTATTATTGAAGATATTTCAGAAATTCTCCGTATTATTTTTTTAGAATTATCTATTGCTCATCATTTTGCATAAAAAAAAAATAAATAAATAAACTTGATACATAATTTACTTGAAACTTTATTTCGTCGAATCTTCCGATATGGAAAAAGATTCTAAACATTTCAACCTTGAAGTTAACAAACTTTATGACATGTTTAACGAAAATTTTTGACTTTTGAGAAGTATAATTAATTTATTAGTTTTTTTGACTTCGACGACTTCGTTGGATGAAATACAAAACCCCACGACTCCCTCTCGTTCAGTCCCTAAAATGTAAAAATGGAAATCAAATTAAACCAAAAATGAGTTTTTATTTTTGGTTTTAAAATAGTTGAAAAATTGGCCACTTTGTGCTCAACTGAAACAATTAAGAATTTGCAATCTAAAAAAGCCAGTTTCAAAAAATTATCAGCTTTGCTTCCAGTTTATCAGATTTGTCCTTTATTAGAAATATGTGGAACGGTCGTTGGGGAGCAAGGGGGATCAGACCGTAAAAAATCACACGCGCACGTATCAGCCTCTAATACCTACGTATGTATTGTGTTTATAAATCAATGAAATCTAATTTTCAAAAAAAAAAAAGTAACAAGGTTTGATTTTTTGCGATGCAAGGATATAGGCAAAAAGTTGTTGAAGGTGAATATTTTAGTTACTGTATCACCCACCAAAATTGTTTCTTTTTATGAAAAAATTATTCCTTGTTTTTCATCTTTCTCTTACCTAACTGAATTTTAACTTTAAGTGACCTTTTTTTAAATACTTAATTGAAAAAATGACCTATTTCCAAAATCTTGCCTTTCTTTATTTATAATAAGTTAATAACCCATCAAAGTTGTTCTTTTTCATGAGAATCGATTCAAAATTTTTTATTTACCCTTCAACGTAAGTAATTCCAATTGATACCTTGGAGTGCCCCAAATTTTTCAAAATAATAAAAACGAAAAAAAAAACGAGCAAAATTTTTCCACCGAACATTTAATACCTATTCTTACTTCTTATTGGAAATTAATCTCTATGTATTTTTTATTTTTCGTGCTCCTTGCCCTCTACCAATTTAAAAAAAATACATAATTTTCAAAATTTTGCACTTTTTTGGTTCTGACGAATCAAAATTTTTCCATATAGGTAATGAGAAATGATTCCCAAAATTTTTATTGTTCCTTTGGCTAAATTTTAAGTGGTGGCACTTGTTCCCATTTTGAAAAAAATGAGAAATTTTCAATTATATGTACAGTTGTACACTAAAGCACCGGCGAAGATGAAAGTTTAATTGAGGGAAAAATGAAAAATAGGAAATTATTTTCAAAATAAAACCAACAAATTTGAATGCTAGGTCAAAAAACTTTTCTCATTTTTTTCGTTTTAAAAAAAAAAACTTAGGAATCACTTGAAAAATGAAGTTTAACTAGAGGAAAATAAAAAATTGAGAATTAATTCTCATGAAAAGGAACAACTTTGGAGAATTACAACCAAAAAAAGGCAAGAGTTTGAAATGTGGTTATTTATTTATTTTTTTTCATTTTTCTAAGAAAATGGGCAAGTAAGGTCCACTTAAAATTCAAAGAGGGGAAACATAAAAAATTGAGAATAATTTCTCATGAAAAATAATATTATTTTAATAGGTTAGAACCACAAAAATGCCAAAATTCGATTTTTTTTTTCAAAATTGGGAGGAGCATAAAAAAAATGGTAATCGTTTCTCATGAAAAATGATAATTTTGTGATATCTAGGTTAGAACCACGAAAATACAAACTTCGAAAATTTGGTAATTTTTTTTTTTCAATATGGGGAGGAGCATAGTTGGGAATCATTTCTCATGAAAAATACCCAATAATATTTTGATAGGTAAGAACCACAAGAATTCATAATTCGGAAAATTTGGTAATTTTTTTTCAAGGGGGGAAGCATAAAAAATTGTGAATTATTTGTAATGAAAAATAATAATATTTTTATAGGTTAGAACCACAAAACTGCCAATGTTCAAAAATTTGGTAATTTTTTTCAAAATGGGGAGGAGCATAAAAAATTGAGAATCATTTTTCATGAAAAATAATATTGTTGTGATGGGTTAAAACCACAAAAATGTAAAACTTCGAAAATTTCGAGATTTCTTTTCAAAATGGGGAGGGCTAGTGGCACCACCTGAATTTAGTTTGGAGAAAAATTAAAAAATAGGGAATCATTTTATAATAAAAAAACAAAAATATTAAATGCTGGATGAAAAAAATTACTAATTTTTTGTTGTGAAGAATTGGCAGCATCGTAAGGTAAGTAAACTTGAAATAATTTTGGTGAAAAATGGCAAATTGGGAATTATTTCTTATGAAAATTAGGAAAAACTTCATAATTTACACAAAAAAAATGTAAAATTTTGGAAATTTTTCTAAAAGAAAGCAAGTGGTGGCCAAGGGCCATTGTCTTTTTCTGAAAATGAAGCAGCTACTCGGTAAACACACTGTATGCGAATCGCGTACTAATAGAGCGCTAAATTCGCATTTATCGTATACGAATAGCATGCGAAAATAGCGTACTATTAGCATATCAAAAATGTCCGCTTTTTTAGCGGCTAATTTCGAACGCTAATAGTACGCGAAATTAGCAGCGAATGTAGCGTTCTATTCGCTATTAATTCGCTTGCGATTAGCGTTCGGAATTCGCCTCTAAAAAGTAGGCAAATGATTTTTGACGATTTCCACTCAGCAGTAAATTAATTATTCGAAAATATATCATATTTGTGATCGCAGATCTGTGGAAAATGAAATTATGCCGAATCGTAAAGTTTTTGGCGTACCTATCAGTGGCATTTGATAAAGTAATTTTTAGGAAAATCAAAATTACTACCAAGATTTCAATCTACAACTTTTATTTGAAAAATTTCTCAATTTGAGCCTCCCCCCTCCAATTATGCCCAATACTACGTAGATAGATAGATAGATTAGATAGGTATAAAAACGTATATTTATTACTCTGAATTGTGAGAGGGAAGAAGGGCTGTCCCGCAGTCCCAAATGAATATTTTTTCAAACAAAAGTTGTAGATTGAAATCTTAGAAATAATTTCGATTATTACAAAAATTTCGATTTGACTCTTCCTTTCCTTATAATTTCGCATAATATTGCGTTCAAATTGGAGAAGGAAGAGGAACAATTGAAAAATTTTATAGCACTGATAAGACGTCTAAAATTTTTACGATTTGATAAAATTTAATTTCACACAGATTCACGCGATTACAAATAAGATATAAATTCAAAATAATTAACTTACTGTGAGTGGAAATCGTCCAAGAAATTCTGCCTTCGTCTCCATTCTTATCACTTTGAAATCAAATCATTGGCGTTTTTACTTAAAAAGAAGAAAAAACATCAAACAAAACACAAAATTCCCCAACAAAATCAAAAAACCCAGAAAAACCTTTATTTTATTGTTTAAATGTCACTGCAATACATTCAAGTACACGTTCATGTTTGAAACTGACTTCTCTCATTTGTAAAACGTATTGAAAGAAGTTGTAGTGAAAATCGCATGCTATTCGCTAGCGAATATTGCGCTAATATCGTAAGAAATATTTGCACGTTTTCCACTGCGATTTTAGCATACGATTCGTATGCGAATATTGTGCTAGTATCGTAAGAAATATTTGCACGTTTTTCACTGCGATTTTAGCATACGATTCTTATGCGAATATCGCGCTAATATCGTACGAACTTTTTGCCTGTTTTCAATGTGATTTCAGGCATGCGATACGCAAGCGAATATCGCGCTAATATCCCACAAAACATCTACAGGTTTTTAAATACGATTTTAGCATGATATTCGCTCACGAATAGTATACGAATTTATCTGAGAAAATTTTCTTCGATTTTTGCTTTGATTTCGCATTCTATTCGTATGCGAATAGACCGCGATTTTCGTCTCTGTGATTTTAGCATACGAATAGTAGGCGGTGTGTTTATCGGGTACGTACATGTATCAAACTTTGAAAATGATAATTTTCAAAGCTTTGAAGCCCCTTCATTTTCAAACATAGGCAAAAATTTCATTTCTTCCTACACCTTAATTTTTGAGATAGGCACTATCTGTATACAACTTTTTAGTCAACTTTGAAAGCTCAAAGTTTGGTTATGACTTCTGAGTTTTCAAAAAAAAAAAAAAAAAAAAAAAAAACACTTCATAGAAATTTTTTTTTTGGATACAATAGAGCTGAATTTTCAATATTTTTCTATCCATTGTTCTCCTTCTACCCTCGTATTTCCCTCTTGGCAATTTTTCCCTAATCATTCATCTTCATTTCCCTTCAATTTAATTTTCCTTTTCCTTTTTATTTCATTTTTTTATTTTTTTCATATCAAATAAGGTAGTTGCACCAGTGGTGGACCCTTATAGTGGAAGTGTCTTATAAAAAACATTCTGGTTTAAAAACTAATAACGTTGGCGAAATGGTGAATATACCAAACGATTCCTTATGTATTCTACTACAAAATGCGCTATAATTTTTTAATTTTACTTCATTTCTTTGAAAATTACGACCATTTTAAGTGAAAAAATAGAAAAGTCCAGTGGTTGGTCAAGATAATCTAGTAGTTGACCACCCAGTAGTTGGTCACGCGCTAAAAGTTGATCACCCAGTAGTTGGTCAATCAGATTATGACAACAGCTCTCAACCATTTAATTTTTTAAAAAATCAATAAGTATTCGGTAAAATTGTCACTCATTAGCCATGAGAAAGAGAAACTATCATTTTTCGTGAATATTTACCAATTTTTTGCATGATCAACCACTAGAACTTTACAAAAATTTCGTAAGTCTAGTACTTGATCAAAATGATCAACTACTGGCTAAACACCATTTTTTCCTTCCAGTAGATAGTCACCGCCATATTTTATAGAATTTTGGCAATATTTTTTATTTTAATGAAGAAATGGAATCTCCAAACTCTTCTTATTCAGGTCCAAATGGTTATATTTCAAGTTTTATTAATCTTAATAGTGCAAAATTCATATTTCGATAACACTTCGGCTTAACAAAAATCTTTAGAATTGGCATCATTTTGAAAATTGTTCTAACAAAAAAATTTCAGACGATCATTATTAATTACTTGAACAGAATTGATTAAAAACTTTTATGTGGTTCTATGCAGAAATGTTCCAGGTTTGCTCTAAAAAAATTTTCTGAAGCTATTTTAAAAATACGCTTAATTATAAACATTTTTCTTCTCAAGTGACCCACCACTGGGTCGTGGCCAACGACTGGTGCAACTACCTTATGACTTTTAGCGTTTTTTAAAACTTGACGCATCTTGAACAAAACTAAATTGTTGTCTGATTTTTTTCTAAACAATCTATATGACATTTTTATTGTTTTGAAACTCAAATGTTCGACAAACCCCCAGGCCAAAACCATATCCACTAATAGCAGTAAATTTTCAACTTTACCCCCTTCCCCTCAGACAAACTCTCTTCGTCGCCAAGCTTCGTTCGTCCAGGTGACTGATAAGTAGAAATAAGTTCACGTATTTCTTAATACAGCGATAAATCGTGCAATAAAATGCCACGAGCCATATATAAAAATTAATAACTAAACACATACAATGGACCTTTCAAAACAACAACCGACGAAAAAAAATAAACGACCACATTTCATCTAAAATCATTTCGAGCACACTGAGATGAAGAAAACGAGCAATCGTACGCTGTAAATTTCTGATAAGTCACCAAGAACAGCCCTTAACACCGAGTTCATTGTCCCACACATACCCAAACCTCCAAAGAAATAAGCAAAAGTGTCGACAGAGCGAAAGTTCGAATGAAATGGAACTTTCTGTTGCAACAGCAGGTACAATGAATAATTCAATTTGTAAAAAGCTCGAGTAAATTCTCACGCAGTTCTTGAGAACGGCTTATCTAAATAAATAAAATTTAAAAATACGAATACCTACTTCGAAATTCAATGATTCGCATACCTCGTACAAATTATCAGAGTGAAATACGAGTATTTGATGGATAAATTTGAAATATACCTTGGAAAAACATTCGATAGTTTAATTTTACGTAAGTAGATATTTTTATTCACAGGGAAACATTCAACATTGTATTTTACGACATCATAGCGAGGAAATAAATTTCGCGAGAATTTATTATTATCGAAAGTACCTATATGAAAAAATTGGCTCATTCTTTACTCGAATAAAACCTCGAAAAAAACATAAAATTACCCAGAATATGAAATTAAACCCATTCGAGCGAACCAGGTACGCTGCAATTTTAATACCAGTCTCACGAGCCCATTAATCAAACAGGAAGGAAATTGAAAGCCAACATTTAAAAAAAATTACGAGCAATTTTGTACTTATCTAGGCAACTTTATACTTCAATTTTAAACACAGCTTACCCAAAAGGCCAAACATCTGTTGATATAATTCCCTACTCGAGAAAAAAAAAAATGTAAAATTCTATCTAAAAAATAAAATGCAAAAATTCACTTACCAAATTTTTATACTAAAACGAGGAATATTTTATGACATAAAAATCACGAACATTACGTTAAAAAAAATTGCAATTTAATTTCGAGCAATTTATCGGTCTTTTGATATTGATAGAAAAACAACAAGTGGCTCTGTTGGAGGAACTTCCGTTATTTCAATGTGAATTCCGCGCATGGCGTATAGTATCACACTACCCCTCTCTATACAAAGAAAAAGTTTAAATTCTGCGTACTCTTCGAGATACAAATTAGCTATATGAATCGAACTCAAATCCCATATTTACATCGGAATTTAATTCGCTCGTTTAAAATATTATTATAATATTCCTTTCCAAATTTATTTTTCATATTTTGTACCAAAATTACCAATTACATTTTTTTTTTTTTTTTTCTGAAAAACAAACACTCGAAATTTCTCTGATGTTAATTTCGCCTCAGTTAGGGTCCCTTTTTTCTTGCAAACATTCCACGAACATTTTAGATGTTTTTTTAAACATAAGCTGGTATATTTTAAAATGTCGTACAAAGCCATTTGTTTTCATCAACCGTATATTTATACGGTGTGGCCTTCGGCGTCGTGGTTCTTTTTGTATTATTTACATGAATACGGTGAATAGGCACCTTATTTTACTCGGGTACATGTTAACTCGATTGCAGCCTCTGAATGAGATCACATTGTGTAATAAATTGCAATTTTTAATTCGCTCGTTTTCTAATACATCAAAATTTAAATGTGGTAAATTCGCATACCTAATATGAAATAGGGTAGCCTATTAAAATACCCATAAAATATATAATTTATGAAGGTGAAAAAGCTCGGTGCAGATTTTACGATGCGGAAATCGAGTCGAAATTTGAGTCCAATTTAAAGAAAAATCCAATAATTTTGACTATTTCTTTTTACCTTGTTCCTTTTATAGAACAGATACAAATAGAAAAAAAAACATTCTTGCGAGATCCAACCATTGAACGTGATTTTATGATTCATATTTTTTCAAAATGAGCGAAAATTGAATTTCCTCCTCTTTTCCGAGGCTAAATCCCTTTTCTAAAATCTGCTCGAATTGAAAAATTTTTCAATCAAAAGTGGTAGATTAAATCTTTGAAATAATTTTAGTAATTGAAAAAATTTCGATTGGCATAATAAGTATGGAAACTACCCCTGAACCTATTAAAAGTACAGCTTGCAGTCACCCCGATGCAACTTTGACGTGCATTACAGTCAAGAAGGAAAAGATCCTATATAAGGTGGATTCGATTGCAATTTGAGCAGTCAGTTTGATAAAATAATGAGTGAGGACCATTTATTATTTAAGGCTTAATCTCTTTTTCAAAGATCCAACCCTTTCCTTGGAGGTTCGTTATATACGTTTCTAAGGCTCCAATTGAAAAAATTTTCAATCAAAAATTGAAGATTAAAATCTTGAAAATAATTTTGATAATAACAAAAATTTTGATTGGACCTCTCCCTCCGTCCCAATTTTGCATAATATAAATAAACGTCATCAGATGATTTTCATACGTACTTATTAGGCAGAATTAGAGAAGAGGGAGGGATCCAATCAAAATTTTTGTAATAACTAAAATTATTACAATAATTTTATTCTACAACTTTTGTTTGAAAGATTTTTCAATTGGGGTCTTGGATATAGAGATAATGTGAATTTTTGAACAGAGTAATGGACTCTCGAAAGAAGTACTTAAAAAAAAGTGAACTAGTTCACAAAAAAAGTATGTTCTATATATATTACGAATGATTACGAATAAATTTCTTCCCCACCCCTTTCCAAACGAAAAAAATATTCTTTTATATCCAAAAATTTTAGAAATATTTTTAAATCAGAAAAACTGAGAAATTTTCTGCCCCAAAAAATTATAATAAATCATCATCATTTTTTGATGATGATTTATTTCTCAAAAAAAATAAAAATATTTTTCAATTAATTGAGACAAAAATTCAATTTAACAAAAAAAATGAAAAATTTTTGATTCCAAGAGAATTTATGATCTTTTTCTATCTACAAAAAATTGAGGGGAATGTGTTACATAGGGTATAACTCTTTGGTACTGGGTATTAGAGCTTCTAACCAGATACACGATACACTACGAACATAATTGAGACTTGGACAAAATAGCACATTGATTCGTAAAGAAAACATTATATTGAAACCGAATATTTGCCTTTTATACACATTCACCGAATCGCGATATACTGTGGTCAGCATGCATTCTAACCATAGATACCTCCCGTAATACGGGTCACATTAGAACAGAGTAGTCCTCTTCATGTACGTAGTCCGTACGAAGAGATACATACCACATACCAGAAGATATGCATATTACTACTGACGCGAACGTCAAGACCGAGCTACGTCGAGCCAGCAAGCTGCCTCGCCGTACCCCCCTACCACATTAACTACCTAGAGTCAGTGTTACCCTAGTATGAAGGGCCATATCCACCTGTATCATATGCCCCCTCGGGGGTTTGCAAGGGAAAGCCCTTACGCGCCGCCCGAGGAAAAGCACGAGTAAGAAATACGGTGATTCCTTCAGATAGATATGTACCGCCATACCAGGTGCCCCCGAAGTACTTCTCATCGGAAGGCGTAACACTGGCTTTTTAGAGAAAAAAATCGAAAATTTGGTAGTTAAATGGGATGATTTAGAACCAAAAGAAAATCTGATCAAAGAGTTCCTCACACCAAACAAAAAATAAAAAAAATCAATTTTGAATTTTGATAACCAAGAGATTTAGACCTAACAATTTGGACGAGAGATATCCAGACAGGTGCACACCACCCAGCATACCGCGACTCAAACAAAATAAACGGGTATGCATAAAAAAAAATACATATCAAAAATACATCTGATAGGAACAATTTGAATTACAGATTGAAATTGAATAGTGTTACTATTGAAAAAGAACGAAACCAGAAAAATTACATCTATATATCGAAATATCTATTGAATACGGATACGTATGAATAATTACATCTAATTAACAACCTTTGAAAAAACTTAACGGATGGTACAAAAGTAAAAAAAATTTAAAAAATTAATAATACCAAAACAAAAAAAATTCCTTGTGCACGAACACAACGCTCAAAAAGAAACATACATATAAATGCATATACGATAATAGAATGGTCATCATCATGTACGGAAAAATAAACAAAAAATTAAAAAAAAAATCGTAAGCAAAATAACAACGAACTCGTACATGATGTTTACTGTAACTATTTACACGTCAAAAATCGGGAAAAAGAAAAAAAAATTTGATACATTTGTATCTCCACCACCGCACCGGACCGGGGACCTTTTTGGCATAATGCTGACACATCACACGAAGACATCCTTCCTTTGACCGGAACATCGATACGTTGATAAGCTTGAAGACGAGTATAGGTGATCTTCGCCGTCCGCTCTCAATTCATCTCCGGTACTTTGCTAACAATAGTACCGTATATGCTCGCAGCTAATACCATGTTACTTGTAGGTATAGCAGCGGCATCGGCGTTGGATTACATCACCGACTAGCAACCAGGTCTTCTCCAGGACAAGCGAACAGAATGGTAAGTCGACTGGAGAATTGCGCATATCATGTAACGCGTACGATTTCTTGATATCGCACTGACCTTTTGTTTTGTTTTCAGGTCATCGAACTCGACCTCAACGCGCCGCATTGAACCTTTGGTCGATCGGCCACGATCGCTGTAAAACTACGATATAATCAATCGTCTCTTCGTCGTGGACTTTTGGACATAACGAGTGTTGACTCTTCTCGTTCAGAATTACGATCAACAGTTTTGCTGGTGGATTTCACCTCCTTGGTTGGTAATAGCGCCTCCATTTCCCTCTCGGTGCCGCGCAAGCGAACACCTCGAGACGAGGATGGAATTTCATGAATAGGATTACAGCTTGGAAAAATTTGCTTTTAAATTTGCATCCAGGACGGGAATTGCTTTTTAGGATTACGACTAGTAATGTAGGAAGAGGTGAGGTTATAGGTCGACGACATTGGTACTTTGGGCTGCTTGGCGTTTGTGACCTTGAACATTTTTATTGGCAGCATCGACGACGATAAACATGGCCCACTGGCCAACGACGTATCTTCGGCGCTTTTACAGATGAGTATCGTATATTGGACCATAATTAAACGTTTCTTCCTTCCGCAGGTACCGATATATTGGCTTTGCAAGAATAGGCGACTTCCTTCTTCTCTCGGTATCGCTTGACGTTGCGAGGACCGGAGAGTAGTAACGTAAAAATACGAAACGACGTTTTCAGTAACGGTTTGCGCCTCTGGTGTAACTTTCTGTTTGCGCCTAACTCGGTGCGCCTGCAGTTTGTTACGCTCGTGGTTGCGACTTTTTTGACGACGTTGAATTTTAGAGCAGCAGACGGCGGCATGAAGAATACTGGTTCGACGATGGAACTAGACTGGCAGCGGCGTAATACGCGTAGCCCGTGGGTGGTGAAGCAAGTAATATTAAATCACAAAATATCGTAAATTATCGTAAATTTAAGACTAGATTAATTCGTTTTTCAATGAGCCTTCACTTCACTCACCGCCTCAGATGGCTACTCAACTGCCTCAGCTGGCCACTTCGTACATTCTACTCTAACTCGGATTTAGGGCACACGTAACTTTTTATTTGTAAAAAGAAAATTCAATAATAAAAAGAATTTTAACCCTACGGTTCCTTACATTTTTTCACCAGTTACGTGCGACTTATTATTTGCTGCTGGCTCTAAGCAACAAACTCGAGGTAAAGAAATCTCGAGGACTCGTTAGCATACCAAAGAAGGTGACTCTATATATCATCCTGAAGAAAATACCAATTTTTATTGTAGTACTTGGTTTTGGAAATAAGTTGAGAAGGCTTATACAACGAAAATACCATAATATCGATATATACCAAGTACTACTTTCTTACTTAAAAAAAAACCAATTTGGTACATAGTTCGGACCACGAACTAGTCTGCAAGCCCCTAACTGTTTGCAGGTCCACCTGCCCCTGTATGGAATATTATCGTATCGAAAAATAATAAAAAATGAAAAATGACTGCAGGTGGCTTGCTCTTTTATTTTGATTATTACCATGCATTTTTTGAGCATACGAATTGATTAAAAAAAAAAACCAAAAAACCAACGAAGAAAATTCATGAGAATTTCGTAGCGTGCATGGTACTTTCTGCCCTTCACAAACAAATCAAAATTTACCAACGGTGCTGTCAAAACACACTCCACGGTCCAATCCAGTGCGTAGGCGAGATACTCCACGTATACGATATCGATGAGTGCGTGTATGACCGCCGGCATATTCGTTCTGGCGCGATTTACCGCAAATTGAGCATTGCTCCGTCGACTCGACACAGCAGAGACAGATTCGCACCGCAACGATCTTCATATATGCGGTTTGGCTGGAATTCGCACGTAGCTCCGCGTCCAATCATAATGAAAAAAGAATCTGGATCCGCCGGCGGCGTACGCACTCGCTATCTGTCTGTAACCAAACTTTTTCGAGCAAACGCTCTGACGATTAATAATACATTTCCGGACAAGACAATAGTCTTGCCGGTATACGACGAAAGAAAAATATATTCCGTCGCCGAGCTAAAATCACCGTGCCCCGGTGCCGCCACAGTAATCTGTAACCGAGAGAATCAGCGGAGTACGTTAATGGATGGTGACAAAAATAAAACAGAAACTTGACTAAAATGAGATAAAAAAAAAAATTCCAAAATAAAATTCCTAACAAAAAATGAGAAATATTTTGTGGATTACACTATTACTGGGGTGAATAATAGGTAATTTTTACGTTAATCGGAAATTTTGATAGAAAAGATTAAATAAATAAATATGTAAATAAAATAAATACGTGCCCCTGTACGTCGCATATTAGTAACAATAAAATACGAATACATTTTTTCGACCACCACACATTGTAAATACTACCTAAGAACAACGAGAGAAACACCAATGTGTGGTTACGTTACGTTATACAGATAAGACAGACAGGTACCTCATATTAGAAATCGTACGTATTTCGTACACCGTAATACGAGGCAGGTATCCTATTGATAAGGCTAGAAGGAGAAAGACATACTAGCAAAAAACAAAAAAAAATCCTACTCTACTCTACTCTGTCTAATTCTACGTAAGAGAAAAAAAAAATTACTGCGACGTACTTACGTTAATACACTTTTTAAAATGACCAAATAATGAAATAATAAAATTAAAACGCTGAACTCTCAGCTACACGACTACCGACAAAGAAAAGCGACTGACTCGAACAAAATACCACCATACAAGTGTCAACTAATACCAGAGTTGCTGGATTCGTACGAATGTGTACGTGGCAGCAAAAGTTCTGCCCCAGCTCTCAATTGGTCGACTTGGTGCACCGCACCCAGACCAACTCGACGCAGACTTAAGGCGCCGACTCGGGCAAAACCCGATCTTTATGTGGCTGGCCAGGCCCGCGTTTCGTCGGCTCAGCAAAATTCGTAGACGTAGTATTCTTCTTTTTTCTTACTTTACCGGCGGTAGAATCCACCTTTGATGTTGTAGCTTCATCTTTGTCAGCGTTTCGTTTAGCGTAGCGTTTGTCACGTAGCGCCGCTGCGAGTTCACTAGTTAACTCGTCGGTTGTTTTATTGCTGACAATATCCGGATTAAATTCTTCGTCTTCGTCATCTTCATTCGTATATTTTGCACTTAGAAAATCTATTATTTTCTGTTCTACGGTGCGCGTGTCGAATTTCGACTTATAATAAACTTGCGTACGTAGATTTTGCAATTCTTCTTTTGATAAAAATCTGGTAATCTGCCTGATGTTTACGGTTTTCTCCTCCCTGTCACTGCTCGTACTTTCCAGCAAGTAACAGTTTGGAGCTATTTTTCGGACAACGACGAACGGCCCATGGCGCTTCGGATATAATTTCGCCGATGTACCTTTTTCAAAAGACGATAATTTATGTTCGGTAATAAGTACGAGATCACCTTCCGATAGGGGGGTGGGGTCTCCGTGTACCTTATTAAAATTATACTCGTCTTTGATTCGTCTCAGGCGGCGTTTCTCTCGTATAAACGCTTCTATCGCCTGTTTTTCGTCCATTTCTTCAATTTTACGGCGCTCGTGCTCGTCCGTATACACGGCTTTTTTAGCTAATTGGTCAGCGATTACGTTTGTAAATTCGCTTCTGCGCGCGTATACGTGCCGCACCGTACATACTTCAAAACGATCAATTAATTCGAGTATTTGCTTGAATAATTCTGCGTGTGCTACTGGCTTTTTCTTCGTATTTTTCCAGCCATTATTTTTCCACACGTTTACCGTGGAATTTAGCGCTTTCGCCACGTAATTCGAATCGGTCAGAATTTTGACTTTTTCCAAATTATTTTCAAGCAATATTTCCATTGCGACTTTGACGGCCATAATCTCAGCTAAATTGTTCGATATGGGGTATTCGTCGCTCGTGATGGCTTGGGAAATATTTTTCTCGCATTTCGGTTTGAAGCATATACCTATTCCGGCTCTAGCGTCATTTTTGCCGTTTCTCGAGCAGGCACCGTCTGCGGTGACGCGGACGCACCCGTCTCGATCTCTAATCAAGTCTTCTTCGGCCAGAGGATTCGATTTTACCTCGTCGACGTTTGAAGAAAGCAGTAATTGCCTTTCTTCTTTCTGGCGAAGTTTTTTCAACGCATTTTTAAAATCGAATGGTGTACTTTCCACCGGCATTTTCGTTGAAATGACATCTGCGATGCCCCAGGCCTCGTACGGTTTTATTCCGAAGCCTGTCGGTGTATTGTTTATCTCGATTTCGATATTTTTAATGTACTCCGCCCAACCATGGTGGCTTCGATGTACATCGAGCGTATTGTTCATCTTCGTACGAAGTTTATCGCCTAAGATTCTCATGGTTCTTTCCACCATCGATGACTGTGGGTTGTAGGCGGTCGTATGGCCCGCTTTAATGCCATACTTGGCGAGCATATCTTTCCAAGTGTCGCCAATGAACTGCACACCATTATCAGTAATGACTTTTTTGATTCGTGCTTCTTTTGGATGAATTTCTTTAACGATATTTTCCATCGCATTGGCGACCGTTTCGCCTTTGATATCTACAAGTGGGCATAACCATACGCGCGACGTAAATACGTCTTTTACGACGAACACGTATTTCGGTTCTCCGGGCTCGTTGCTGATGGGTCCGAATAAATTGGCAGATAGAATTTCACCAACAGCATACGCCTCCACTTGGGCGAATTCAAGTACTCGTTTCATCGCGTAGCTCTTATTTATTTTACAAACAATACACGCGTTACAAATATCGCGTATACAACGTGCTGAATTCGGAAAATAGTACATTCTTTTGAAAATCGTATCTAATTTGGCCGCACCTACGTGCCCGTATATCTCGTGTAGATACGTCACGCAGTCGTAAAATAAATCATCGGTCATATGCGGTACTGCATATCCGTTGTCGAATATTTTATATAATATTTCTTGGCCTTTTAGATTTTTTTGAATGCGGAATTGTCGAATTTTCGATTCTTTTCTAGCCTCATCGGTCATATGCGGTACTGCATATCCGTTGTCGAATATTTTATATAATATTTCTTGGCCTTTTAGATTTTTTTGAATGCGGAATTGTCGAATTTTCGATTCTTTTCTAGCCTGTTTTTTCTTATCATCGGTTACTTCTTCTTTTATTATTTTCATAATACCGTTGCACGCCGCGTCCTCTTTTTGGGCGTCAGCTATCTCAGCTAAACACTCCAGGAACGGTTTCTCAAGTGCTTCGAGGAAGTATATAGAAATCGGCTGTAATGCAGACCATCGAATCGAGTTGATTGTCAATTCTGGCGTTCTCAGTTCGAATAATCTTTTCTTGCGTTTTATATCGTAGATTAAATCGAAACAATTTAGCTGAGTAACCCAGAACGCTGCTTTACGATGAGTCTGCATGAGTGTGGCGTATTTTTTCACCACCGGTAGTAAATCAGATCTCACGTGGATTTTTCTACCGTGGAGCCACGTCGACAGCTTCGTAATTGCTGTTACTAAGTTTTGCATTTCCTTGTCCACCAGGGTATACTTCTTCTGGTGGGCTTTGAATGTGTTTGACACATACATCACGACCTTTTCGACGCCGTCTTCAATCTGATATAGTACAGCGTTCATGGCGTCTTCGGTCGGAGCTGTCTCCAAGTATAAATCCAACCCTTCTTTGGGTGGCATCAGCTCAAACTTTGCCTTATACGCCTCATATAATTTTTTGAAAGCTTCACTTTGCTCGGGTCCCCATTCGATCTTGTCTGGTTTCCCTTCGGTGAGCTTATATATGGGTGCAAGTAGCTGACCGTATTCCGGAATAAAGCGTTGGTACAAATTGGTTAATCCAACCAAAGTTTGCACTTCTTTTACAGTTTTTAAACGAAATTCACCTTTCTTTGTGTGTTTTTCAATAAACTCTTCAAATTTCACGATCTTTTTCTCTTGCTTACCTATTGTACCCTTACCTAAGGTAAAACCTAGGTGTTCGGTACTCTTTTGAAAAAGCTTGGTCTTGTGGGGATTTAATTTCAATCCGAATTTTCGAATTATCTCAAAGATATATTTGAGCTTTTTTATCATATCTTTGAAGCTTTTTCCGGCCACAAGCAAATCGTCCACAAATTTGGCGATTCCCTCTTGGTCAGGGATTATTTCGTTTATCAGCTGTATAAATTCCGCTGAGGCTGTTTTTATTCCGTACGGTAGCCGGCAAAATTCGTACGCCTGGCCATCGACAACAAATGCTGTATATTTGTATGACTCAGGGTCCAGCAAAAGCTGCCAAAAGCCGCATACAAAATCGAGAGCGCAATAAAACGAGTATTCTCCATTTTCGAAAATAATATCTTCCATTCTTCTCGTTTCTGTAGGCTGATTTTTTAAAAACCTATTGTTGTCGAATGCTGCCAAACATAAGCGTAGATCTCCATTGGATTTTATAACTGGAGCCATTGTATTTATGAAGTTGGACTTCGACATTTGAACGTATCCTTTAGCGAGGGCAATTTTCAGCCATTTACGTAAAGCTGGCATTATTCTCTGATTTGGTGTAAATTTTTCACCTTTCCAATTCTTTAGCATTTCTTCGTCGGATGCATCGAATTCGAATTTTACCTTTCTGCCGTTGTACGCGCCAGGATATCGACTAAATATGTCGGAGTACGAGTTGAGCTGGCCGTATCCTTCGGCCGCCTCTTTTTCAGAGATTCTGCCTTCATCAGCTGCCTCTTTTAGGAAACGTTTCAGTTGTTTTAGGAATATTTCAGGACCGTTGTCTTTATCTTCTGGGCCCAACGTAGCCCAGTGTAACGGACGTGAGTTTTTAATCATCTTACGTGTAATCTCACGTTCATAATCGGGTGCCGCATTGACTTTTAATACAGTCAAGCCTTGAAATTCGGTGGGTTCGAGGAATTTTACCTTCGACGGTGACTTGACCCATTTCGGTCTCACATAGGCTACTCCTTCTTCCAACATCGGTTGGATACCTAGTGACCGCATCGACATACGTCCGATTATGCATGAATTTCCAATCGAATTGATTACGTAAAATGGAATTTTCATATCAACGTTACTAATTACCAGATTAACTTCGAGCATCGCCTTTTCGGATCGAATAACTGTACCATCTGCCAGTGTCATTAGAGCTGCACGTCGCAGATGTAACCATCTGCAGCTGTCTCTGTGTTTTTTGATCCATGCGTCAGCTGTTTTTCTCGATATGACGTTCGGCGTCGCGCCAGTGTCGAGCTGGGCCGCGTATATTTCATCGTCGATCAAGAATGGAATGACGCATGTAGGATCTTCACACGTTTCAGTGACGAGCTGTTCATGTACCATTCTTTCCGGTTGCTCTTCTACGCTGGCGTTATCGATCGCTTCTAGCGAATTAATCGCTGTAGTGTATAGCTCGTTGTCGCTGATTTCAACAACTTTCTCGTCGAACTGTACAGTTTTGACTGGCTCTGGTGATCTGTTCCTCGGCGTCGACGTCTGAAAGTCATTTCCGCCAAAGAATTCCGAAGTTGGCGTAATAAGCTCTGGTGTCTCTGGTAATTTTTCGCCACGTTCGAGTATAGTCATTGGGATTTTTTGTCCCAATTTCAATTTAAGTGGCGATTTTTTGTTGGAAATTTGTTGATCGGTTGGGTTTGATATTTCTTTATTTTTATTCTCTGTGTCGGGCTTACTCTCCATCGACGACTTCGTGTTTGTAGGTTTGCTACGAAATAATTCCTCCGGATCGAATAAAACCTTTACTGGACCGGTGATCTGGCGCGCCTGCTTACGTTGCAGATGCTTTGCCATGGCTTCGCTGAAAATCTCGTACATCTCTAAATACGCATCGTGTTTAATTACGTATTGTTTAGCCAACCCGTAGCACTGGAATTTCCTTGTGATCGGTATAATTTTCGCCTCCGCGTCTTTAGCAGGGCGTTCGTATTTAGTACCGTCACTCCATGTTACTAGCTCACAAACCAATAACGTTTCGGCGGGTTTACGCCATACCGTTATGCGTTTATCTTCGCTTAACTTCGCGAACATACGTTTGAAAGCGATATACCGGTACAACGATATTTTTGGTTCTTTGGGCAGTCTTGGCTTCACGATTGGGAACAACAATATGATGTCAGTTGCTCCTCTTGTACATAGCAAATCTACGACTTTCAGCATTTCTCCAAAGATCACTTGGTATGGTTTCTTGGAGTGGTTCATTTCGAGTTGCGCCATCGATATAACAAATTTCGTTTTTTCGAAGGTGAGCCCTTTCAAAATTTCGTGAAATTGATCTAGCGGTACTTGAGCTTGTACGTGAGGTATTTTTTCATTACCTTTGCGCTGCTTTTTTAGCATATAATATACTAACCCGTCTCCTATAAATTTGTAATCTTCCCATTTTTGGTTTATTGGGTCTTTTTTCTGGCGAGGAAGTGACCCATCTTTGATATCGTCGATACTTATTCCTCGCCTTCCTCGTTTCCCGATGACTTTGATTCAGGCGACGAGGGAGGAGACTCTTCAGCGTTTTCCGTCTTCTTTGGTGGCGTTTTGATTAATTCTTCACCTTTAGGCGTTTTTTCGCCTTCGGTTACTATTTCGTGAACGGGTATCGTTTTCTGCTTACACTCACCGAGCTCTGGTTTTTCAGTACGCTTTTTCGTAAAATCGGTTTTCGATTTTTTAGTATATGCACCACCGTAGCTACCGGTCTTTCGATCAGCATCACTGCTCTTCGTCGACGTACGTACGTCTCCGGTAGCTTTATGGTACGGTGCTTGCGTGAATTGCTTTGTTTTATAGTCGTAACTCGTTACCGAACCTCGCGAAATATTCTGAGAATATTTGCCTTTCTGTTCGTATATCGTAGGTTCCTCAGGATCATCGTGTATACGACTCATTTCTTGCAATTTTTTGGTAAATGCGTCCAACGACTTTCGGTGTTCAGGATGGATTTCTACTCTTACGATCATTGGTAATTTTTTGTAAGCGGTATCGATGATTTTTCTGGGTGTTAAATTTTCACAGTGACCTAGCGTATCTATCCATTTAATTATACGTCTGTACATATCACGATTACTGTAGCCGTACGTTTTATCGTTTTTGAATTTTCGAAACGCGACATCCTGTTGCACCTCTGACCAAAATTCGCTGAAAAATTCATTCTTTAATTCTTCAAAATTGGTCACTTTTCGTTGGTATTCTTTCCAACTCTTTGAATTATGAGTCATTATGAGGCTACGGAATAGTGTACACTTGTAGGTTTCATCTACGGTCGTATCTTCGAGTGTAGCTTCAAACATTTCCACGAATGTGTGAGGGTGGTATTGTTCTTCGTCGTTAAATACAATACCCGCAGCTTTGAACGATTCTGTAGAAATTTTCATCGACTGATGTTTATTATAGTTGCCTGGGCACGATTTGCTTCGATGTAGCGTACGTATTTCAGAATCTAAACGTTTTGTTTCTGTACGCACCTCGTTCATTTCGGTATCTATTCTTTGGGTGTGTGTGCGTACGTCTTGTATTTCACTGCCCATCTTCTGCGTCTCCGTATGAATTATTTGGACATTTGTATCAATCCGCTGGGTATGCATACGTACCTCATTATCGATGCGTTGGGTTTCTTTGGCGGTTTCGATTATCACGTCATTAAACCGTTTATTGGTTTCCACCAGACCTTTTCCCAGGTCCTCTTCCGCCTTATGTAGTTTGAAATCGGTATTTTTGGCTGTTACTTCGAGTTGAATAATTTTCAAGCATTGTTCTTTAATACTTGCAGCGTTTTCATTAACGTGAATTTTAATTTTTTCTACAGTCTCGACCGCGTATTTGGCTCCTTGAATTGCTTCGTCGCATTTCATTGCTATTTTGCCAATCAGTTCCTGCTGTTGGAGCTGTGTTGTTTCGAGTTCTTTCCGCCAGGACAGAAGATCCTCAGGTTCTTCGACCTTAAGATTTTCAAAACTTTTCTCGTGTTGAGTTTCATTAATAGGAGGAATGGAATTTCTACGTGTGGGCGTTTTACGCTTAGACGGTGTAGGTTTGGGTGACGTATGTATAGGCATCGTTTGTGTGTGTTGGTAATACGCAGTCGAGGTAGCTTCACTTGTACATTTCTTCCAATTTTCGCCGTGCGATTTAATCTCTGGCTTTTCGGGAAATAATATTCTCGATGCTGATTTCTTTTCATTATAAATGGGCTGCATACCGGGTGTCTCGACGTGTGTTCTGTAATTCGGTGATTGTGTCGACGTATCATCGTCGTCTTCGATAGTAACGATTTCGTTGAAATTATAATTTGGCTGGTTGATTACGTTGACCTTTGGTGTGAGTGGATTTTTCAAAAAACGGTTCGCCGGTGTTATAATTTCAAATGTATTTGCCGGCGGTGCACGTTCGTTGTCCAATATTGACCGGTTGAACATGTAATCAGCTAATTTCAATGGTGACTGTTGTTTCGCCGAACTAAGTGGAGATCTGCGACCGCTGGTTGTTTCTGTAGCTTGTTGCATCGTTGGAAATGACGTAATTACGTCGCCACTTGCTGCATTTGTAGCTAATGCGTTGTTGATTGTAGTGGCTGCAACCGCTTCGGATACGTTGATTTGAATTATAGGCGTAGAAACACTCCGCGTGTACGTTATACGTTTCGGCGGATTTATAGGCGGTGTTCTGCTCTTCACGTTTTGCGTCGTCTTCGACATGGTATGCATGTTTGAGATGTTCGATGTATGTTGAATGCTTTTAGGTAGAGATGGGTTCGTAGGTGTGATGAGCGGTGTTCGATCCGGCTGGTCGGTCGGAGAAATGTACCTCGGTATCGTGGTGTTCGAGGTCATGTTGATTTCATCCAAGATTGCCTCGTAATTAGTAGCGTCGTACGCACCTGGTGTATTGGTGACGTATTGATCGTCGTATAATACTTTATCTGACGCTAGGCTGGCCGGCCTAGTGACGTTTATTTCGTCACTATTCGAATCGTTGACGCTAACCGCCGATTTACCTAATTTTCCCTGACTACCTAAACCATGTAACTTTCCGACTAGGCTAGTGCCTTTAGCGTACGTCTCGCTGTTGGTTACGATGGTTCTTACCAAATTACTATTATCCGTAGCGTACGTCTCGCTGTTGGTTGCGGTAGTGACTACCAAATTACTAGTACCCTTAGCGTATGTTTCGCCGTCGGTTGCGGTAGTAACTACCAAATTACTAGTACCCGTAGCGTATGTTTCGCCGTTGTGTGTGATATTATCACTATACGTATTACTAAATATATCACTAAGCCTTTGTAGGCCCTTACCTAGTCTTGATGTTGGACTGGCTTTGGCTCTTCCACGACCTCGGGTAGATTTGTAGCATTCGGATATTCCTTCCTTCGCTTTTTCCGCAGCTTGACGATGATTACGATCTGCCATGGTGATATACTGCCGCAGAATAAGAAGTATTACTTCGTAATAATAAATACAATTCGACGCGATGAAATATTCGAGCAAAATGCGACCAGTTTATCGCATACGTATTCAAATAACTCGTTCCCTTGTGTACGTGGATCGTACGAAGAGATAGCGCGCTGTTTCGTCGTCGTTGGCCTTGAAGGAACAGGCACAGTGTAACACAATGGAATGCTCGAGCGGATAGCTCGTTCTTTTGTGTACGAAGTACGAAGTACGTACGAAGCGATAAGGCGCTGTTTTCGTCGTGGTCGATTCGGCAAGATGGCGGATGTAACGGTCGGTTTTCGTGCAATGTTTGACTGGTTTTCTTGTCGTTGTACTGCACGTTATCGTAGGGCGGGCGGGGTAGGGTACTGCGCATACGTGCACAGAGATGAAATACCCTATTTTTCACAAATTTTACTCTCTAATTACGAATACGCGGAATTTTACACGATTTATAATAAAGATAAAAAAAGTACTTCACTGTGGTCACTCTCGCAGCTAAGCACCAACGAGAGGCCGGAAATTTTTTGTGGCAAAATGCCACTTCGCGACTGCGAACTTCGCAAATGCGAAATCTTTTGGTTATTCTCGTAGCAGTACACCACGAGAGGCCAAAAAATTGCTTGAACGTTTCCACTTGGAAACGTCAAGATTGAACTGTTTTTTGCAGCTAGGCTGCCACTCGCGAACGCGAAATGTACGTTTTCACAAAGGTTTCGGCACCAATGTTACATAGGGTATAACTCTTTGGTACTGGGTATTAGAGCTTCTAACCAGATACACGATACACTACGAACATAATTGAGACTTGGACAAAATAGCACATTGATTCGTAAAGAAAACATTATATTGAAACCGAATATTTGCCTTTTATACACATTCACCGAATCGCGATATACTGTGGTCAGCATGCATTCTAACCATAGATACCTCCCGTAATACGGGTCACATTAGAACAGAGTAGTCCTCTTCATGTACGTAGTCCGTACGAAGAGATACATACCACATACCAGAAGATATGCATATTACTACTGACGCGAACGTCAAGACCGAGCTACGTCGAGCCAGCAAGCTGCCTCGCCGTACCCCCCTACCACATTAACTACCTAGAGTCAGTGTTACCCTAGTATGAAGGGCCATATCCACCTGTATCAAATGTTTTCCCAAAATAATTAAATAAGAATTTTTTCCCAAAAAATTGAAAATTTTCTTACCAAAAAAATGATAATTTTCTCCTTAAAAAACTGAAATTTGTTTTCCAAAAAATGAGAATTTTCTTCCTAAAAAGGAAAAAATTTTCATTCAAAAAATTACGAACCCTCCAAAATTGAAACCCCTCAAAAACTGAGAATTTTGTACCCTCCCAAAATTAAGGAATCTCCCCCTCAATGGTGCTTTCGAAGACTCTCTTCGGGGGTGTAAAAATTAAAAAAAATAGAAACTTTGATTTCTTGCTCACATACCGTACTCGTAAAATTAAGTCTTATACATATATTTTTGACTTCAAGCCAGTAAACAGTGAATAAAATAAGAAAAGGAACCTACATTTTTGATACATGAAATTTTTTTAATATTATTTTTGGTGACCTGGTTAAACAAAAAAAAGAAGTCACTGAACCTCCCCCCTTGAAGATGTCCCCGAAATGTGAATCTGAAGTGACCCCCTCGTCGTTTTTTGTTTGTAACTCTTTTGATATGCGTTTAAATGGAAAAATAGCCATCATTAAAATTAAAGTAGATAAAATTTTCATCAAAAAAGATTATAATCATTTTTTCAAAAACCTGAACAGCTGGCGCAAAAAACGTTTTAAAATGTACAGCAGCAAGAAATTAAGATTGTCCCCTCCATTTCTTCGAATAACACACAATTTCGGAAGGAGTCGAATATATTCGAATGAAGACACACCATATACTACAAAAAAGTCCCCACCCTTCTCTCCTTCCAAAGCTTCTAAAATGGGGATACGCGGGAACTGCTCTTTAAAAAATTGTCAATACCTAACTCTTCGTTTAAATGAACGTTGATTTGAAGTACATAAAATTTCCTAGGTTCTTTTTTTTTTTTTTTTTTTTTGGTTAATCAGGACACTAAAAGGAACATTTAAAAAAAATTACCATACCACAAAACATCTAGATTGCACTATTTTTTGGTCTTATTTTACTGGGCTACTCTGAAAATTGTACTAATTTTTGAAAATACATACAACCCATGAGGGTTTTCATCTTCAGGTTCTGTTGCGTTTCCCAAGCCCAACTTGTATTTCCGGTTGCCCTACTTGAAACGACCATCGCATTTTGGCCTTGATTGTCTCACTGTTTGCATTAAAAATGGTAAAATTGATACGTAAACTGGCACATTTTCTAACTTAACTTTCCTTCTTCAAAACAAAAACCCTTTTTAAATTTGAACCTATATCATTCTCATTCAAATGCATCAAAATACTTGGATATAGAATACCTCAGCCACACATCTATCTAAACGAGGAATAAAGTAAATATACCTACTCGTTTATCCAAAGAAAACAAAAAAGAGAAAAAAACCACCAACCGTTGAACGTCGTGTAAATTTATACACGTACGTGTATCTGATATTTGAACCTTCCATGTGTTTATTTTTTTGCCCCCTAAAAACACTTTATACTTATACGTAGGCATGGGTATTGGGTATACCTTTGTTTACCTTATTTCATTTATTTATTTTCGACAAAATGTTGTACTTAATACTACCTATCAATTTATTAAAATTACATAGCATTTTCGAGTCTTTTATTCGAGCTTGCTAAAAGCTTTTTTTTCCTTCTTTCCTTTCGAAGCCACGAGACGACGATGAATTCGCCGAAATAAGTAATTAGTCTTCTCAGTCACAATCGAGAGCGTTGATAAATTTGTTTTCATTAAGCTTATTAGCCTTTAGATTGAAAAGGCTCGATGGGTAAGATGTCAAATAGGTAAATCTGCTTGTATTGAATCAGGGTCAATGATGGCGCTGCGAGAGTTAATTTTATAATTGGAACAACGTTATGAATAACGATTTTATCTTCGTAGTATTATAATGTTTAGGTAGAATTTGACGATTGAAATTTTTCCAAGCAAAAGGTAGATTTAGCCAAAATTCAAAACTAAAAATTAAAAAAAAAAAAAAAAAAAAAATCAGCAATGAAAAGTTCTATTTATGTGGAAGGTACCACCTCAACTTTTTCAATTTGCAAATTCGATTCAATTTTTTTTTTTTAAATTAGGAAATTTAAAAAATCGTTATGAATCAGAAATAGAGAAAAAAACTGAAATAATTATGAATTAGAATCAAATTTAAATTTGAAAAAATGTGAAGAATTTAAAGACTAAAAAAACAATAAAATAAAGTAGCCCTAAAAGAATTCAAATAAAATTGAAAAAAAGATAAAAGTGGTAGGCTAAACCTACATTTTTTTGATTTTTTTTTTTTTCAAGAAAGCGGTGAAATTTTTTAGAGCAAAAAGTCTATTTTTTAAAAATACTACATTTTTTGAAGAAAATAAGAAAACAATTCTCATTTTTTTAGCATAAATTTTTTTTTGATTTTTAAAAAAATTTTTAAGCATAAGAAAATTCTTGATTTTTTGGCGGTAAATTGAAATAAAAAATTTAATTTTTTGGAATAATTGACATTTGACATCAATTTTTTTCTTATTTTTTTGGAATAAAACATTCTCAGTTTTAGAATGAAAAAAATTCTCACTTTTTAGAATGCAAATATTCTCATTTTTTGGAATGAAAAAATTATCACTTTCTTAGAATAAATACAAGGTGAATCGATTCGATTCCTATCATCATTTTTCAGAATGAAAAAAAATCACAATCTTCCAGAATCAAAAATTTTAATTTTTTGGAATGAAAAAAAAAACATTTTTTAGAAAAAAAGAATTGTCATTTTTTAGAATGAAAAATTACCATTTTTTTTTAGAATAAAAAAATTAGATAAATGAAAAATTATCATTTTTAGAATGAAAAAAAAAATCATGAAAAAATTATTTATTTTCTTTGAATGAAAAAATTGTCATTTACTTGAAATGAAAAATTATCATTTACTTGAAATGAAAAATTATAATTTTTTGAATAAAATTGAAAAATTATGATTTTTAGAATGAGAAAGTTATCATTTTTTAGAATGAAAGAAGTTTTCATTTTTTTTTTAAGAATAAAAAATCATTATTTTTCAGAATAAAAAAAAATCATTATTTTTCAGAATAAAAAAAAATCATTATTTTTCAGAATAAAAAAATTCTCAATTTTTTTAAAATGAAAAAATTCCAATTTTTTAAAATGAAAAAACTCCAATTTTTTTAGAATGAGAAAATTCTTAAATTTTTGTTATAAAATATTCTCAATTCATTTGGCCAACAATTTTTGGAGTGAATTTTCAATTTTTTGCAGGGAAAATATTTTTTCAATTATTTTTGAAGAAAAAGCTCTAATTTTTTATTTTAGAGAAAAAATCTACAAATCTCAATTTTTTAGAGTCATCAGTATAAAAAATCTCTTTTTTGACGAAAAATCAAAAATCTAAAATAAAAACGACCCTTACCAGAAAAGCCTCTACCTCCTTTTTGCAATCGTGCAAAAAAGTCAATACAGTCTAAATGACGCGCCCAGGGAAAATTTCGTGTTTATGAATCACTCGATAATTGAAATTAAGTAATTAAATAATAACACGATTCTATGGCCTCAAAGTAACCAATGTGATTAGAATATAATGTGGGAGCCATTAAAATCACTTTTGTATCGTGAATACATTACGAGCTATCGAATGATTGATGAAAGCCGCGAACGTGATACCTCAGCATGTAAAATTCGACCAGTCTAATTTATTTCGAAAAAGAAAATAAATACCTGTCTCGGGGTAATTTTCGAATTCTCGGAGAATTATTATTTTTTTGTCACAATAATCTACATTGTTTAGTTTTGTGAAAAAAGTAACTAAGTTTAGATATTAATTAAATTTATCTTTATATAAATGTATAATGGTCGTGCCAAATCAAACACACACGTTCGATGAAGAAATAATTATAAAATGTCGTAGAATATTAATGAACGCCGTGTGGCGGGATAGAAGAGGCTAACTGTCTAAAAATAATCTTCCAAAGTAATGAATTATTTATATTACAAATAAATCCCCACCATAAAGTCGAAGGAAATACGTATGTACGCTGATCTTATTCATTTCATCGCGAATTAGGTGTGATTTTAATGAGAATTAGTTTTCTATGCAAAAGGCATCTGCGAACTATGATGTGATTGATAAATGACGAGGAACACGAACAGTCGAACACGTGAAGAGGATGTTATCACACATTGTTTTACTCTTATTCATAGGTTAGGTACCTATACTTAGAAACTCTGTTAAGAGACGATAAATGTTCGCAGGATAAAAAAAAGTAATACTCGTTCGTTAAATTTCAACGTATTGTTTTTATAACATCAATTATATTATGTCAACTAAATTCCCAATCTAAATTTATTATCGACTAATGATATAGGAGATACGAGTTTAAATTGATAAAGGGTTAGAGCCTTTAAATCTTACAAATGGTTTCACTTTCATTGGTCCCACAATGACACTGAAAAAAAGAACAACTCGATATGCTTTATGGACGTTGAAGGCGGTAAAAAGTAACATTTATTTTGTCATAACACCAAAAATTTCCAACCAATTTGCAGTTTCTCAATAAGAATTAAAAGCTGTCTATTTGATTCGTTATATTTCATATCGGTTGAAGAAAATCGCCTTTGCAACTTTTAAATTTTTTTCTCTGGTTGTTTCATTGTGCTTGAAGTATTTTATGGATTCGTTGTTTGAATTTAGTCTAATTACATGAAACCTTTTCTATGTATACTTACAAGGGAACCTCCCTCACTAACTCGTCAGCTCCGAATGAGCTGAAATTTGGTTCACTGAAAGAGAATGCCACCCAGACCTCACAACCAAATTTTTAGCTGCCGAAGTTGATTTTTCGATTTTTGGCGAATTTTTGAAAACAGCTAAAGCCGCCTCCAAAGAACCATTTTTTGAAGAAAAAAAAATGTAAATTTCAAGATAGAATCCTGAAAATTGGTTTGTATGCACTAAAGTCGACCTCCCGAGTCGATTGGCGCCATTTTCGAAGCGATCTGGAGCCTCCAGAAAAAGTTGACTTTTCTCCAGCGCACTAGAATCTCTCCAGACGGCGCTGTAATTAACTTCGGCAGCTGAAAATTTAATCCTAGCGTTAGTATGATGCCATCTATCGATTGACGTAGTTGAATATGAAATCCGAGGTTACGAGTTTGCACGTGTTTTTTTGACAATTTAAAAATTTTGCATTTTTAAAAATTTTTAAAAAATCAATGTCTCCAGCATATCATCCGAAACTTCGTCTACCCCCTAAAGTCGACCCCCCGAGTCGATTGACACAATTTTTGAAGCGATATGGAGCCTCCAGAAAAAAGTTGACTTTTGCCATCTGGAGAGATTCCAGTGTGCTGGAGAAAAGTCAACTTTTTCTGGAGGCTCCAGATTGCTTCGAAAATGGCGCCAATAGACTAGGGAGGTCGACTTTAGTGTACAAACTGATTTTCAGGATTCTATCTTGAAATTTACAATTTTATTTTTCTTCAAAAAATGGTTCTTTGGAGGCGGCTTTAGTTGTTTTCAAAAATTCACCAAAAATCGAAAAATCAACTTCGGCAGCTAAAAATTTGGTTTTGAGGTCTGGGTGGCATTCTCTTTCAGTGAGCCAAATTTCAGCTCAATCGGAGGTGACGAGTTGGCGAGGTTCCCTTGTTAGATCCAACATTGTTTGGGCTTGGAGAGATTCCAGTGTGCTGGAGAAAAGTCAACTATTTCCGGAGGCTCCAGATTGCTTCGAAAATGGTGCCAATCGACTCCCGTGTAGCAATTGTCGACATCGACATTTATGTCGACAAAATTCAGACACATTTTTTTCTCGGTTAACGATGAATTAAAAATGATATTTGAGATTTAAAGTAATGTTCTATGTTAAACATAACTGTTCAATCAAAATTTTTGAATTTTTCTCAGTATTTTCCTATAATTTAGAAAACGTTGTTTTTCTACATAGACAAGTCGATGTAAAAATCGATACTCGATAAACGCATCGACATTTATGTCGACAATTTCTGCCAATTAAATTTACAAATTTTATATCTAAAAAGAACTAAAAACAATTAATAAGAACATTTTAAGCTCAGGAATAAATAATTTTTGAAAGAATCACAAAATTTTCTTATTTTTCAAAGTTTTGAATAATACAACGACTTGTCGAGTTATTGTCGACATAATTGTCGATGGTCGAATAATGCATCGACTTCACTGTCGACAGTGTCGACCAGAGGAATTTTAAGTCGAGATAGTGTCGATGTGATTGTCGAGGGTCGAATAATGCATCGACTTAACTGTCGACAGTGTTGACCAGAGGAATTTTAAGTCGAGTTAATGTCGATCTAATTGTCGAGGGTCGAATAATGCATCGACTTGACTGTCGACGTCTTGAGGGTGATTGTGATACTCGCAGATAAAGTGTGTTGTGAATTAGTACATAAGGTCTAAGAATCATCTCTATGTTAGTTGGACACTCGCATGTGTCCAGCTACAAAGGTGGCCTCAATGCCGCATATTTGACAAAAAATGTCGAAATGTTGGCTTGAACACTATTTTTGGTGTAATTTTAATATATACTTATATTGAATATTTGAACTTAGCATATTTTTCAAAATCTCACCATTGCAAATGTCGATGTGGATGTCGATATAAATGTCGACATGTACGATCGAAAAGTGACCGATTTCGATGTGTCGACATTTATATCGAAATTAGCATCGACGTTGCTACACGGGCTAGGGGAGGTCGACTTTAGTGTACAAGGGTAATTCTCAGAAAATCGGCAAATTTCACTACTGTAAAAGTTCAGAAATTTGACAGGTTTTTAAAAAAATTTTCTCAAGGTAATTGGAAATATATATGCCCCCGAGTACTTTTATGGTGTTGGGGTCAATTCATTTCCCAAAAGGGAGGGGGAGGACGATTCAAAAAGGGGTATAGCCGGGTAAAATAGGGTGATTTGGCCCCCCCAGAGCGAATTTTTAAACCAACTAGTGGAAGTTGGTCCTTATGGTCTAAAACCCCCGTGACCAAATTTTTAGGTCGCTACCTCACCCCCACCCCCTCCTGGAGCGAAAAATGTGATTTTTCGATTATAATTTTTGATTTTGACAGTTTTTAACCAAATTTTTTCAAACTCGGGTAGATGTTAGGTATTAGTGAGTATCTTATTATAGCTTATTAATAATTAATAAAATTTCAGTATTATAGCTTATAGAATAACTAATTGTCGAATTGTCCATCGTCGTGGCTGTAAAAATTCATCTTCGCCACGACGAAAGACAACCACTCGTGATGCACGACGATGGACAATTCGACAATTAGTTATTCTATAAGCTATAATACTGATATTTTATTAATTATTAATAAGCTATAATAAGATACTTACTAATTAGAGTAAATTTCCTCAGTTTTTAGGATGATCAGATTCTTTATACCGGAGGAATGATAAGCCACGACGATGGACACTATTTTTGTAAATATTGAAATTTTCACAGATGATTACGTAAAGAATCGCTCTGTGCATTGGCATTCGAAATTTCAAATGTGGATAGTAGTCTTATAAAGGTAACAAATCAGTGTAGCCATTCAGCAGCAAAAAATATTCTCTCAGCGAGCTGAGACAAATTTTTAAAAATTAGCCACGACGATGGACACAAATCTTTGCTACAGTTTTCAATGATCAGGTGTAGTTGTACTAAACACTTTTTGTGATCATCATTCACACTAGCCTATACACTGAACTTCCTAACGACGTGTACTTACGTTTTTTTTCACAAAAACATGGTGATTTCCATAATTTTTGAAATCTGTTTTCAAAAACATGTTGTGCTACAGGCCACGACGATGGACATTTTGAGGTTTAGACTAACTTGTACTCAAGGGAAGGGGGTGGTATTCATCAAATTGAGCATGATGGATTAAGGACGTTATAATGTACAAATAACCAAAAAATGAAAGTTGGGCATAGTACAGGAGTTGAGAAATCAGCCTGTTACTCAAATTTGCCGATTTTCGGAGAATTACCCACAAACCAATTTTCAGGATTCTATCTTGAAATTTACAATTTTTTTTTCAAAAAATAGTTCTTTGGAGGCGGCTTTAGCCATTTTCAAAAATTCGCCAAAAATCGAAAAATCAACTTCGACAGCTAAAAATTTTTGGTTGTGAGGTGGCATGCACTTTCAGTAAGCCAAATTTCAGCTCAATCGGAGGTGACGAGTAGGCGAGGTTCGCTTGTTAGATCCAACATTGTTTGGGCTTATTGTGAGAGAAAATTTTATCGCGATTGCTTTTGAAAATACCATTGAGTTTGTACTTCGTAGTACGAGTTTTTTTAAAAAGAAAGCAAAGGGAGGGGGAATTATAATGTACGTAAATTTTGTGTTTTTGATAACACGACCGAGTAATTTCATTTATTAAAATGAATCTACGATGAGGCCTTATGTGGAATTTGAAAATTACTTAATCTTGATAAGACGTTCAGTATGGTTCGGGATGCTATACGTTCCACGACCTCACGTACATCAAACGAATCGTTTATACGTAACTTACCTTATGTATAGCATTTTCGCTCCTCTTTCATGGCTGTTTTGCCATTTATGCTTATTTTCTATAAAGAACGATTTAATTGAGTTGTAGTTGGCTTTAAAGCGAATAGAGCTGGATAAGATATGTGAAAGCTTTCAGAGATCAGAGATGCAAAGGAAAGGTAGTAGATAGGTTAGGTACTAATACCCTATAACGAAACATGAAAATACATATTTAATGAGGATCTTTTTATGTGATGTAGCTTGGAGCACTAATCAAATTTTCACCTCGGCTGAGTAATTATTAAGGGAACGCAGGTTTCAGTTGCGTTATTAGTACAATTATGTATTTAGGTCAGAATAAGCTACAGGTTGATGGAAAATAGATTAATAACGTTTTTTGGTGGTAATCTCGTTATTTATGTCCCGCAACTGGGTAACTCAAAATTCTGTTTTTTTTTTTTTTTTTTTAATTTAAATTTTTAAGTTCTGTTTACCTACTTTGATTTCAATTTCGTTTATTCAATTTTTTACCATTACATATTGTAGTTTTTTCAGTCTTCAATTGCTATTTTTTATTATTATTACTTATTAGGTATTATTCTTTTTTCTTTCAGTTTAAATTTCCTCCCATTTTTCATTAAGTATTTGAATTTTCTACAATTTCTTAAACATCCAATCACTTTTTACTTCAAATTATAATATAAGAAAAAATAAGTATGTAAGTAGGGCCCTACCAATATTTTAATGTTAGGGGTTTTCAATTTTTTAAGATTTTAATTTTTTTATTTTATAGAATTTCTGATTTTTTTTGGTTTTAATTTATTTTTTTCATTTTTTGTCTTCAATGCTTTTATTTTTCGATCTAATCTCAAATTCTTTCCTCCTATTAATTTTTATGCATCCAAAAAATTTCTCAATTTATAAAATAATAATAAAAATTCGATTGAATTTTAAAAATTGAAAAAAAATTGAACAATTTCCAAAAAAAGTAAAATTTTTTCAATTTTCAGAAAATTTGTATATATTTTTTTTAAATTTTGTTTTTAAAAAATTAAGAAAATTGTTTTTTGAAAAAAAAAGTCACCAAAAAAGTTTGAAGTCTTTTTTTTGTAAAAATGATTTTTTTATAAAAATAAATAACTTTTTTGAATTAAGAAAAGTTTATTTTAATAAATCAAGATGATTTGCTTTTTAAGAAGTTTCAAATGAATTACTTATTTATGAAAAAAAAATCATACGTACATTTTTGAACAAATTCTTCCAAAAATAAAATTTCATTTTTCTAAAAATTCAAGAATTTCTTGAAAAACGGTGTTTCCAAAAAAATAACAGGTACTACTAGCAACAAAAAACTTAATGTATACCGTCAAGACAATAAATGAAGCAGGTATAACGTTTTGAGAGGAACAAAAAAAGTAATACATAAATAAAAAACGTGTATTTTTGAAAGTTATTAAAATACAGGGACACCCTGTATATAGGTATACTTTTTTAATTTTCGTTCTACAAAAAATCAAAAAATTGTTTTTTAAAAAAAGTTCAACGAATTTCTAAACTAAAAACATTAAGATGATGTGTTTCTAAAATTTGAGAAAATCATTCTTAAAAATTTCAAGAAAATTTGTTTTCCAAGAAATGTTTTGAATAGTTGATTTATTCACCAAGTATCTACTCGTATTAATTATTTTTTTTTATTTAAATAAAATCTGTTTTGAAAGAAATCAAAGACTCATTTTAAAAAATTAATATTAGGTAATAAAATTTGTCTTTAAGGAAATTAAAAAAAAAAAATGGAAAAATTTAAGATGATGTTCTATTCTAAATTGTAACACATAAATTTTTCGCGAAAATTCGTTTAAAAAAAATCAAGGTTTTCTCCAGTTAAAAAGATTCCAAAATAGTTAATAATTATGAAACTTCATTTTTGAAAAAATTGGGAATTTATTTTTAAATTAAGAAAATTCGGTTCTAAAAGGATTTTAAAAAATTGTTTTAAAAGCAGTTTCAAAAAATAAAAAAATAAATCCTCGATGCTTGAAAAAAGCTGAGAAAATTATTATCGAAAATTTATGGTAAATTTGTTTGAAAAATAATCAAAAATTCAATTTAAAAATTTCAAGAAAATTTGTTTTGAAAGAAATTGATATACAAGTACTTACCTAATTATGCATTGCAAAATTTTGAGAAAATATTTGTTTCTCAAAAAAACTATCAAAAATTGAATTTAATAATTTTCCATAACTTTTTTTTTCAAGTTTGAATAAGTTTGTTTTTCAAAAAACTCAACAAATCTAATTTTGGAAAGGTTCCAAGAAAATTCATTGGAGAAAAAATTCAAGATGTTTTTTGAAAAGAAGAAAATTTCAAAAAAATGGAGAAAATTTGTTCCTAACAGAATTTTCAAGAAATTTATTTTAAAAAAATCAATAAGTTTACTCTGAAGATGAAAAATGAAAATTTGTTCAAAAGAAGGAATTCAATGGCCAGTTTGTAACAATTTATCAAAGCAAGCTTTAAAAATTTTTTAAGAACAAATTTTCACAATTTTTTTTAAAACTGAATTTTTTCTTTGAAAAATAATCGAGTTTCGTGAAATGAATTATCATAAAACCTTTTCAAAACCCAGATTTTATTAATTTTCTTCTCAAAGAATAATTTTCCCAATTTATTTAAAACATTTTCTCTTTGGATTGAATTTTTGAGTATTTTACAAACAAATTCTCTATAAAGTTTCAAAAATGATTTTCTCAACTTTTTGAAATGGAGAATTTTTTGAAAAACAGAATTTTTCGAAACTTTAAAAAAAACATTGAAAACTGGAAAAAGTGACCTTGGCACAGAAATCTCAAAATCTATCCTCTGGAGAAATTTGAAAATTCCGGATAAATGTTTTCTGTAGGTGCCAGAGTTTTATAAATGGGATTATTTTATTAGATTATTATTTTTTTCAATTTGTTTGCGAAATTCTAAAAAATATTGATAAATTGTAAGTAGGTATTAATTTGAAAAAAAAAAATAGTTTTCAAATTTTCAACAAAATACCTATAAGAAGTTGAATTCCTGAAAAAATATTTTTCAGGTTGAATATTATACTTTTTTTAAAAGGAATTTTTAAACCAATTTTAAGCAAGAAATTTCTCTAGCAAATTTTTATCAAAAATAATTTTACCCAGCTCTTCTTGAGAATTTTTGGAAGATTTTTTTTTGTTGTTGTTGAAAAATACCTACACAATTTTTTCGACAAAATTTTTAGGCACTTCATTAACAATTTATTTTAACATTTCAATTGGAAATTTTCAAAAAAAACGTACATTTATTAAGAAAAATTTGAGATTATAAAAGAAATTGTTAAAAATTTTTATTCAAAAGAAAAAAAATCATCTGAGATTTTTTCTATAAAAATTTTAATTCCTTTCAAGAAATGCCCTACTTAAAGAATTTTTTGGATAAAATTCTTCTTGAAATAATTTTTTTCGAAAAATGTACTTGGATATACGCGAAAATAAAACCCTCTTTATGGATACCTGGTAGAAGAGTACATGGCCACGATCAGGTACAAAATGCAATATTTAACAAAAAATCCTCTCGCGAAACAATTTGCATTCCATTAACGCAAAACGACGTATCTAAAAAGGGAATAAAACTACAGATCAGCCATTCAAGTTTCGAGCTAAAGTATTGATACCTATTGAATTTATAATCAAATCAACGATGACGTAAATCTATCTACACAGGTACGAGTACATTGTATATTTATGGTATCGAACCTACGACCATGTACTCCGATCGGATCAAATTCAAAAAACAGACGAAATTTCAAAGAAATTAAAATTTTTTTTTAATTAAGATAAATTTGAAATCGTTAAATGATAACGTCGCAGCCAGCATAAGGCTTAAACTGTATATTTATTTTGGTAAAATGACGAAAACGCAGCGCTCTGCTAACCCCTGTCTTAAATACAAGGTATGCAAATTATCGTGCGTACTTAATTCCTCTCGCTGTTGCTTTCAAAACAAACGCAAAAATATTTAACCTAAATTAAAGCACTGGCGAAGCAACCATAATGGTATTAATCTTACCTAATCTTACATAATTCCCGCATTGTCTTTCGGCTCGCCCTTTGGTTTTTCTTCATCACGAGTAAATAAAAATCTGCAAACATTTTTTTCAATTTTTTACTTTTCACAGAGTAAAAATAATTATTCGAACTCGTTAAAGTTACAAATTAAAGTCTGTAAAACGGTGTTTGTACATGATGAAAATATCTGCGTTGTTAATGAGTTCATTAGCTTTATGAATACATTAAAAAATTATTAGCTGTATCGTATTAAAATATTACCTTCGGGTGTGTTGCGTGTTTTTGATAGATGTGCGCCGTGATATGATCCCTTATGTGATACAAGGTACACCTCGTGTAATATGTTAGTCGTGCATGTAGCTCAAGGAATGTTTTCTATGTATTTTTGAACCTAAAATTTGGTACAAAAAAAATTAAGTAAATTTCATCATTTTATTAATTTGAAAAAAGCAATAATTAATTATACAAAATAAAAAATCAACTTGAAATAACTTGGGTACATTTGTGACATTTTCAATGGAAATTTCCAAACGATCTTGAAACAAATTAGGTATAGATGAAAAGCGATTTGTAAAATAATGACACCATTATTATTCAAAATTTTAAACTCTGAATACCAAATTGATAATTAATGTCTTTGTTGAAAATTTCTTCTCACGTTTATCTCGTAAGATGCACCATATTAATGATCTTCATCTTAATAATTAGTAATATTAACTCGAACTGAGATGCAATCGTTTTGAAAAATGCATTAATAAATATCTACCAACGTATTCTTATAAATGTTTTTTTTCCTTCTTTGAAAATAATATGAAAATGAAACTAATATTTTTGTAACATATTGAAAAAAGCCATTCAGTAAGTAAATATTGCCAAATTGTAATGTTTTTTCTTAGCACGATGATAATGCTACTTTTTCAACAATATCATCAAGTTTTCACAACTTCACTACCTACTCATAAAAACGTAGTTATAAAACGTGAAAATGAGTAAAATTATATTTGAGAGTAAATAATCGTTTGAATACTGATTTATGCTACAATATTCAATTAAACAGCATGAAATTCAAAAATTTTTCATCATCAGTTGAAATTGTAAAATGATATTTTAATAAAATAATACAAATAATACGTTTTTTTTTGTTAGCTTAAATACCTAATGATTCGAAATCTAGCATAAGAAAATAATAAGTAAACGGAGTTGAGTAATGTACAATGTGGTTACTTTTGAATTACGAGTACTTGATAATTGACTACTGCCTTGAAAAACTATTTTTTTTTAAATTCGACTGTGAAAAAAACCCTTACAGTCGTGATTTTAAAATCAAATTGGTACTTTGCTCTTCGGTCGATTATTCAGAAAGTATCTGAGTCATACTCATAATTTCATAAAATTGAAATTTTGAATGAAACGTCGACATCGAATTTCAACTTACGTTTTTTAATTTAAAAAAAAAAAAAAAAAAAAAAAAAAAATAGTTACCAAATTTAACGCTTGGATCGCTAGTAGAATAGGTACCTAATAACCTACTTAGATACGCGTAATTACGCATCATTTTAAAAATTTGAAATTACGTCTTTATTTTGGAAAATTTTGGAAAAATAATGAAAGATTTTTTCCTTTTTCTGATCAGTGATCGATAATTTTTTTTTCAACGTCAGCGATTTAAATTGATATTTTTTTTTTTTTTTTTTTAACACCAAGTCGCGTTTGTGTAAAAACTGTTGAAGAAAAAGTTTATATTCCACTGTTTTATGGAGAGGAAATCGAAACACACGTTTGCATTGTCAATTTTTTTTGAAAGAGAATGTTCAAAAAATTAATATTTGATATCATTTTTTTAAATCGTCATTTTGTAAAAAATTTTATTTAACAGTTGAAAAAAAAATGAATTTACTAGGTATTAAGTACCTCGGTACTTTTTTTTAAAAACTGTGTTTAAAACTTTAAATCACAATTTTGAATTTTTCGCCTTAAATTTTTAGTACGTTCGACTTTTTGAAAAAAATGAGATAATACACAAATTTGTTTGAGAAGATTTTTTAAAGAATTTAAAAATCATTATTTTCAAAGTTGCTTGAGTGTTTATTTCTTTGAAAAAAATTCCAACAACAATTTTGTTAATATTCCTGGGAATCCCTGCGTTTTCTTCAAGAAAAAAAATATGTGAGAAATATTTTGAAATGTTGAATGTTTTTCTTCTCTAAAAATAAAGATTTTTTTTCATTCAAAAAAAAAAAAAAAAAAAAATTGAGACAAGCATTAGGACATTTCTTCAAAAAATGAATATTTTTTTCTGAGAACATTGAAAGATTTTTTAATAGAAAAAACCATGAAAAAAATAATTAATAATTTTTTTTTTTTTAAATAATACAAAATTATTTACCCCAAAACTGGTGATTTTTCTACCCAAAAAATTTGATACATTTTTTATTTCAAAAAGATGCAAGGAGTTTTTTTCTAAAAATAAGGAATAAAAAAATACAGAATTTTCTTTATTCTAGGGAATGGAAAATTATTTTACTTACAATTGAAAAATTGAGACAAAAGATTAAGAATTTTCCTCAAAAAATTTAGAATTTCCATTTTACTATGATTTTACAAAAAAAAAACAAAAAAACAAAAAAAACTATAAAATTTATTCATTTTACAAAAAGTGATCAGAGAAAATTTAAAGATTTTTTTGCTCGAAAAATTATTTTAAAAATTACACTAAAAAAATAATATCTAAGTAAATCGTTTTTTCCAAAAAATCAAGAAATTTTTCTTGTTAAAAAAAATTTATTTATACCTACCTAATTAGGCTTTTATATTATTTTTTTAATCTAAAAAATTAGAAACAATTTTCTCCTAAATAACCAAAAAATAAAATTGTTTTCCTAAAAATTGATGATTTTTTCTACGAGAACACTGAAAGATTTTTTTAATAAAAAGAAAGACAGAAAAAAATTAGAAAACAAATTACTCTCACAAAATTGAAAATTACCTATTTACTTCAAAAATTGGCGGCTTTTTCTATCCAAAAAACTTGATAAATTTTTCATTGCTAAAAGATGCAGGTTTTTTTTCTAAAAATAAAAAATGAGTAAAAAAATAAAGAATTTTTTTAATTATAAAAAATGTGATTTTTTTTTACCCACTGCTGAAAATTTGAAACAAGAAATTTTTTTTTTCCAAAAAAAACCTAATAATTTCAATTTCTATTTTCAAAAAAAACCCTGCATAGGCCTAAAGAGTAATTTTACTTTTCTAGAAAAATTGAGAAATGTTTTTTATTCCAAAAAAGAGGACAAAATTGAAAGTTTTTGTTCAAATTGAGTGTTTTTTCTCCTCTTTAAAGAACAAATTTCCTTAAAAAAATTAAAATAATTCTTAACTTACTTCTTCATTTCAAAAAATGAAAAACTTATGAGATTACTATAAAAAAAATTGGGTTACTCAGTATAGGTAGGCATTTTTTGAAAAATTTTCTCCAAAAAACCTGAATTTTTTTCTCTCAAAAAATTGAGAGATTTTCTTATCCTAAAAAAGTTTGACGATTTGACCCCCCCCCCCCCTCCCTCACTTCGAAAAAATCAGGACCTTTTTTCTATGCAAATGAGAGATCTACCTAAACATTCACCGATTTGTTGAAGTTCTAAAGAAATAATTCAGCAGTCTCCAATGTCGTTTGTGGATAGGATACCCAACTCATGCTTACAGCTGATGAACAATTACGCTGTCGGGACCTGTAAAGATAATAAATGCAAATTAATAAAAATATTTAATAACTTTTTAACTTCCAAAAGCACCATGAATAATTGTCAACAATAAACATAAATTCAACATTTTAGGTGCTTTTGAAATATCAACGAATAATTACCAAAGTACAATAAAACAGTAATAAAATCTGATCAAGCGTATTATGTACAGATTGCCTACTAATGTGAATGCGTACGAAATCACTTTTACAAATACCTACTCATTTACCTCATTCTGAGAAGAGTTGAGATTTTCTTCAACACCACTTTCGACGTTCAATTGCGTAATCATCGTTTGCACATCGTGAAAATACTACTAAAATTTGAATTGAATAAAACTGCTTAGGCCATAATCCAAATAACTGTGTGCATCATTCTTTAATAACGAACAAATCTGTAAACAAAACAGATAAATAAGTACCTATTTAGATAGGTAAGTATAGGTGCCCACCGGTAATAATTTTGATAACTTATCCCATGGTAGATATTTACAACTCAATCGTCTATTTTTAGATCCAAAATTATAAAAATCTACTTCGACATGTTCATCATATTTTCATCAAATATTCACCAGTATCTAACTACCTGTCCACAATTTTCCATTATCTATATTTGGAAAAAATATATAAAAACCAGATATAATAATTACACTAGACATCTGCCATCCGGGTATGAAGTATGTACTTGGTACTCAGTACTCACATGGATGGAAAATTGTTGCACGAGGTAATTTTATCATTCTCAATGATGTAATTTCGCGTTATCTAATCTGTTTTTTAATCTAAAAAAAAAAATGAGAAAAAATAATAATTTAAAAACCTATACTTAACTTTTCAAAAGTACCGAACTGTTTTTCTAGTAACTAAGTGTAAAAAAAATAAACAAGTAAATTTTTATCGTAAATATAACAGCAGTTTTCAAGGTTGATGTATACAGCGCCCGTTTCAAAATAATGCAACTTGGAAGAACATTTTGGGAAATTATTACAGCGAATTCTCTTCCTCTAGGAAATTCGTAGTAAAAAAATTGAACAGCTTACGTAACACCTGCGTATAAAATGAATCAGCATTTCAGCAATCATAATCAACACCCTTCGAGGAAAATTAGAATATAAACATGTAACTTGATTACTTATAACGTCAAATCAGCTAAAACAACCGCAGAATTTGCAGCAGTTACACTGGCAGATTGCGATAATTTGATAAGATAATGAGGTATTTCTATTGTAATTTCCCCAGTTGTTTTAACGTTTAAAAAAAAAAAAAAATTAGAATAACTTTCAGCCAAACTGAGACACAATGCGAATTATTGTTCTTCATTTCTATCTTGATTCTTTCCAGCAGGGGGGGGGGGAGGTGAAATGTTTTTAATGCAAAATATGAGAACGACTTTATTTTTCAAAAAAAAAAAAATCATTCTTGAAAAAACTGAAAAATTTAAAGTTTATAGATTTTTACTCTATAAAAACTTGAAGGATTTCTTACTGCATAAAAATCAAGACTTTTATTTATTTTTAATTACTCCTACAAAATCAAAACAAAAAAATAGAAATTTTTTTCTACATTATATGTAGAAAATTAGGAGATTTTTTTTTCTTACAAAAAAATCGAGAAAATTTCAGACAGTATTTCTCTAAAATTTAAAAAAAAAATTTCGCTCTAAAAATAAAATAATTAGGCAGGTGTTTCTAAAAAAATAAAACAATACTAAAGAAAAATACACAAACAAACAAACTTTTGACCAAAATAATAACCAATTTCTAAGTTTTAAAAAAAATTGAAAAATTTTTTTCGTTAAAAAAATAGGTAAAAAATGTTTACCTACTCCAAAAAAATGAGGTAAATTTTCACTTTAAGAAACAGATGGCTAGGTTGTTATGACTCTATTTGAGCAAAATAATTATGTTGATTTTTTTCTCAAAATAGAAAAAAAGGTTCGTTCAAGCGCTTTTGTTTTTCTTGTTTTTGTTTAAAAATTTAAGAAATTCTTAAATTTTCACTTTTAAGAAATAGATGGCTATGTTGTTATAACTCTATTATGAGCAAAATTGTTGATTTTTTTTTCAAAATAGAAAAAAATTGGTGAAAATTGGGAAAAATCAAGATATTTTACCGTATTTTACTGAAAGTAGAGTCATTAAAACCTAGCCAACTATTTCTAAAAGTAAAAATTTAAGAATTTCTTAAAATTTTAAACAAAAACAAGAAAAACAAAAGCGAGTAAACAAACCTATAGGGACCTCCTAAAAAATGGCTGCCCGTTTGTTTACATACGCTGTTATCGTTTTCGGGGATTTTTTTCTTATCAATATTAGTAATATTAAAATAACTCGTAAAATATTAACTTTACACAAAAATTAGAACAGAACTTTTGTTTTTAAAATTAAAAAATCTATCTACTCATATAAAAACATTTCGGTTTTATGATACTTTTTTAAATCACCCACTTAGCCAAACTCAAGCGATGAAAAAAAAAGTGTCATAAAACCGAAATGTTTTCATATGAGTAAATAGATTTTTTAATTCTAGAAACAAAAGTTCTCTTCTAATTTTTGTGTAAAGTTAATATTTTACGAGTTATTTTAATATTACTAATATTGATAAGAAAAAAAATCCCCGAAAACGATAACAGCGTATGTAAACAAACGGGCAGCCATTTTTTAGGAAGTCCCTATAGTCTGTCCCAGTTAAGAGTGCACCCAACTTAAAGCGTAAAATTTCTGTTTGCAACCAACGATATCTAATTTTGCTGTTTTTTCAGAATGTTTTCCTACCTAAAGCAAAGTCATATCTAACACTAATAACAACTACGAGCAAGTTGAGTTCTAAATTTTGAGCGTAATATACAAATTTCAAAATAAATTAAATTATTTAAGGAGAAATGATAATCCATCGAAATTTGTAATGATTATAATTTATAAATTATTACGCTCAAAATTTAGAACTCAGCTTGCTCGTAGTTGTTATTAGTATTAGATATGACTTTGCTTTAGGTAGGAAAACATTCTGAAAAAACAGCAAAAATTAGATATCGTTGGTTGCAAACAGAAATTTTACGCTTTAAGTTGGGTGCACTCTTAACTGGGACAGACTATAGTTACCTACTGACTGCACAAAAATTGAGATTTAAATTTTTTTGCCCTTAAAAAAAATAGGGTTTTTTACTAAAAGTTCTCCTGCATACTTACGTAAAAATTAAGAGATTTTCACTACCAAAAAAATGAAAAATTTTTGATCCCAAAAATTTATTCATTGGGTATTTCTTTTAAGAAAGAGTTGAGATATTTCCACCAAAAATTAGAATAGTTTTTCCCAAAAAAGAGGATATTTTTCTTTCAAAAAATAGGTATTTTTTTCCTTCCGAAAATTAGGGGTGAAAATAAGGATATTTTTCATCCAAAAAATATAAATATTTTTTTTTCCTTACAAAAAATATAATTGATATTTTTTTTCTTAAAAAAAATAGGGATACCTATTTTTCTTCCAAAAAATACCTATAGGGATATAATCTTATTTTTTTCCAAAAGGACAAAAAATTGGGATAGGTATTTTCTTTCAAAGAAACTTTGAAAAATTTCTACTTAAAAAAATTAAAATAGGTAGGTTTAATAAATACCCATTCCAAAAAAATAGAAATTTTTCCGCCAAAAATGAAGAAATTTTTTATTTTCTTACTCTTCATAAGATTTTTTCTAAAAAAAAATTAACTTTTTCAGCATGAAAATTAGGAGATTTTTATTCTCAAAAAATTGAAACATTAGGTATTTTCACTAAAAAATTAGGATGTTTTTTTTCTTTAAAAAAATGGAATATTTTTTTCCAAAAATGTTCAATTCTCACATAAAGTGAGAATATTTTTCCGCCAAAACACTGGAATCCTCCCCCCTCCCCCCCCCCAAAAAAAGAAATGTTTTCCCAAAAATTAGGAGATTTTGTTTCTCCAAAAAATCGGTAACATTGAATGATTTTATAACCCCCCCCCCCCCCCCCCCCAAATAATAAAACAAAAAACTTATACTTATTACTTTTATTTCCAAAATTGAAAGAAATAAGAACGTAAAAATTACCTACTGATAATTTTTTTATCTATTTTTTTCCACGCTGGCTCCAAAATAATTTACTATTTTTTTATTTTACAAAAATAAGGTTTCTTCTCCAAAATATTTTAGAGCTTTTTCTCAAAAAAAAAAAAAAACAACAGAATTTAATGTGTAAGATGTGTCTCATTTTCGCATTTTAAGAGTTTTCTAGCGTGCAATTCATTCATTTCACTTTTGAAATTTTTGGCGTAAGTAGCGAGCCAGGGCGAGTAAGTAACTTGAGTGAGATGTAATTGAGTATACTTTAAATCTATATCCACCGATGCATCATTTAGATAAAATTCACCAGTAAAATTGTGATAATATAATATAAAACAAGATCAAGATTCATGAACGGCATCAGCTTTCATTTCAATCAAGTCATCTAACAAGTACCTAACCTACCCCATTAATCAATGGCACGAGAGAAAAGAGATCGAGAATGTACAGCGCTTCACAGACCATTCTTGACACAATACTTACGTCGAGTCGTAACAATTGAAATTAAACCCGAAAACCAGTATCATAAATGATTATTGATTAATTTTCGCAATTGAAGTGACATAATTACTTGCACTTACTTGAAGGTGCACTCTTATACTTTTATGCTATCAAATTGAAACCAAAAGTGTTTTGTTTTCCAATATGAATCATTTTTACAGTTTCATAGTAACAGTTCTTTTAACTTACCTAACAATAATTATCTTAAAACACTACGATAAGTATAATTAACTACATATCATGATAATGAAACAAAATTAACATCTACTGATACCTGCATCATTTTGTACAGAATGTACACAGTTCACAGATAACATTTCGTTTATTTATTTATTTATTTATTTTTAATGCATTAATAAACACAACGTAAAGTCTTATAAATATTTGTATAACACCTGCAACAGTCTGGTTAATGAGTTGATAATATTATCTTCTTTTGATAATTAGGTAGGTTATTTTTTATGTAAGTATAAGTGTCTACTGAAAAAAAAAAAAAAAACACATCCAATACTATCAAAATTCCTTAGGCAGCTCAAGTACATTATGTACCTAGATAATATTACGTATGGAAAAAAAGTTAAACATTCAGCTGATGAGAAAAAAATTTTAAACTTGATTTAGAAATGAGATGTTTGTAAGTTTTTGATACACACAATCGATTAGCCAATAGGGATCGGCAAATAACCGGATCCTTCAAATAAAATCCGGATATTAAAAAATCCGGATTTTATTCGAATACTCGTTTTTGAATGGAATTGCGGGTATTTCAAGGAAATTCTGTCTGGAGTGCTAAAATGATTTTGTGATTTTTTGATAACGTACTCTGCTGAAAATAAATGTAACTAAAAAATTTTAAAATTTCACTTGGCCACCATGCCTAATACAAATGAAAATCATTGAGGAGCGCTGTTCAAAAAATCCGGATAAAATCCGGATATTTGTTTCAAAAAACGAATATATTCGTTTATTCGCGAATCCGGATATTTGCCGATCCCTATTAGCCAATAAGACTAACGGAAAGTTCAAACGTTTATTTTTTAAAACTTCCAACAACATAAACATTATTTCTGGATTCGGTTGTAGAAACTCTGGCTATATTAGTTACTCTTTCGATTACTTAATACATGATAGAATTGCGTTCTCAGATTTTAAAAATATATCTACCTAGCTACCATTTATTTTAATAAATTCAAATTTAAACTTGTTAAGTTTTCCAAGTTGTTGCTGTTTTTTTTAAAATCATTTTTGTATTAGAAGTAAAATATATTTCCTATAAAAAAATATGTTTTAAATTATTATATTTTATGAATTTTTCAAAATTCGTCAACATTTTTTACTTTTTTTGAAAAACAAGGGTGAAAAAATAAGAGTACTTGAAAATTATTGCATTCTTCAAAATTATAGTCAATGTATAAGTATTGTGACCCTGCCTCAAGAAAGGATGCTTGTGACTAAAACCATGTTTTTCAGAAACAATCAATTTAAGTTTTAAAAGTGTATAGATCTGGTTCAGAGTAAGATATCGTTTTGAATTTTCGAATAATCAATGTTACTATGAAGTGGAATAAAAAAAGTACTTTTGAGATTTTTCACTTTCATATCAATGCTGCCGCAATGAGGAGCAAAAAAATGACTAAAATGAAATTGTGATGGAAAATTTTTTCAACTTGGTGATAAACGGGTATTTGGACCTACTGAATTCGAAAATCACACCTAAAATACCGTAGCACAAGTGGTTCCTTTCCTATGAAGGATAAAAGCTACGAAAATTTCATAAAAAGTAGTAAAAAGCATAAAATGATATCTTTAACTGTTCATATCTCACTTAATTTTGAAGATAGGAAATTGGGACCAATTCCATTGGAAAGAGGAAGGTCTGAAGTGTCCGAAACCATCAAAACCCCAAAATTGAAAATTTAGTCACAAGCATCCTTTCTTGAGGCAGGGTCACAATTATTTTTTTTACTTTAAAAAAATGTTGCGAAAAAACATTATTTCAGTTAAAAATTGAATTTTTGACTGGGTTTCAAAAAAAAGGAATTTTTCAGATTCTAGCATCTTTCAAAACTTTTCATCGTGATTTTTAAAACTTTATATCCCCAATTGCTACGCATATTCCAGTAAAATATTTAATTTTTGTTAGGGGGTCAAAAATACGATTTTTTATAATTATTGCAATTTTCAAATTTTTCTATCGCATTTTTTGTCACTTTTTTCCAAAAATTGTTGCACCAAAAAATCAATTCTAGTTGAAAATTGAATTTCTGATAGGGGTTCAAAAAGTGAGGAATTTTTGAAATCATTTCATTTTTCAAAATTTGTAAACGTCAAATTCCAAATGAAAATTGAATTTTTGAGTTTTGACAGGGGTTCAAGACAATATAAGGAATTTTTCAAAAAAAAATTTATGTTTTTTTTTGCATTCTTTAAAAAAAAATTGCTATTCCAAAAAAATGTTTATTTCAATTGAAAATTGAATTTTGGCGGTGAGAGGGGGGGGGGCAAAACAAAAAGAATTTTTCAAATTTTTGCATTTTTCAAAAATTTTTGTCAAGATTTTAAAAATTTTCCTCTTTTTAAACATCGGTACGCCATACGCCAAAAATTTTACTTCAGTTCAAATTGAATTTTTGTCAGGTGTTCAAAAATGCATTTTTTTTAAACTATTACATTTTTTCAAAATTTTTCGTCATATTTTTTTTGTATAAAAAAAACATTCCTAAGCAAAAATCTTATTTTAGTTGAAAGTTGAATTCTTGAGGAAAGGGGAGGGGGTCAAAAAATACGTATTTTTCGATTTTAAGTGTTTTCCAAATTTTTCGATACCACTTTTCAATTTTTGTTCCAAACTTTTCAAATAAAAATTGTTTTCATACAACATTACAACATTTTGAAGAAAATAGAATTCGTTGAAATTTTAGTGATCAACTATATTAGAAAATAATGTAAAAAAAGGACAAATCTTTTGGAAAAAAATTGTGAAGAAATATGAAACAACTACGTGAGAAAAACTTATTTTTCAATTTCATCTTCATAATGATTTTTAAAAAAATTTAGTGTATTTTTAGAGTTGGTAAAAAATTAAAAATTTGATAAAATGTCATAAATGGAGAATTTTTAAAAATTTTCTAAAATGATAAAAAGTTAATTTTCAAAATTACACAAACTATTAAAATTTAAAAAATTTGGAAAAATTCAATATTTGAGAGATTTTAAAAATTTGATAGAACAATTAAATTTTATAATTTTTTATTTTAATAAAATTTTAAAATATCGCATATTTTCAAAATTTGGAAACATTTTCTGAAATTTTAAAAGCAAGTAGGTAGGTTAGGTACCTAACATAAGAAACGAAAAATTTTAAATAATTGAGGAAATCCAGTTTTGATGAAACAAAAAATGAAATTCTGAGTAAAAATTAATAAAAAAATAAAAAATAAAAAAATTGTAGAAATTATTTTGAAAGAATAAAAAGGAATTTAAAAAAAAAATGAAAATTTCAATAAAGTCGCGATCAGTTTTAAAAACAAACGTAAAAAATATTATATTTTTTTAATTCAAAGAAAAATGATTTTTTATTCCCAAAAAAATAAGATTTTTTTTTTGAAAAAATTTGTTCGTAGGTATCAAGTTAATAAAATTATTTTTAGTTTACGAACATTTTTAATTCTTTTCATTTTGAATGTAAAAATTTTTCTTACCAATGAAAGAAAAATTAATCAGTTTTAAAAAACAAACCAATTATTCTTCCAAAGATTACCCCTGCTCCTTCCCATCCCACGGTTTTAATTCCTCGTTGTTAAATTTTTACTTCACGGTGTCATCAAGTCTTCATTTAGTAGATCATTAAAACTTCTGAGCAAATAAGCACCTACCTATACTAATAACGCCTCGAATACCTTTATTACTAAGCACAACTCGAATAAATAACCATCGAAATTGTTTCCAACCACAGCTGGCGTAAATTTCGTACACTTCTGCGAATAAATTCTACAGTAAAATTGCTTCACAAATGCGTACACATTCGTTACACTAATAACATTTTTTAATTTAGTGAATTCGCGTACACCATTTTCAAGGTCACACTTTGCCATTGTTATCGAAATTGGAAAAACATGTTATCGATGGCGCGAGTGTGTGAAAAAGTGTCTCCTAGCCCTTTTCACGCAATAAGGTGTAGAAAACCCAGCACTTCGATGATTTTTTTTGTCCCGTCTAGTTCAAAGTTTATACTTCGGAGTTTATGATCAAAAAAAGTAGGTACTTGCACTCAAATGACTTTTTTTTCTACGCCAAAAATCGCACCTCGTGTGGAATAATTTGCCATAATCCATTCGTCGAGTAAAGATTTCTTTTTTTTGTTCATTCTTTAGAGTTATGTTTTGGCTATTGTAATGTATATATAAATAAGTAGGTATTATTGTACCTGAAGAATTAAAGATAATATTTCATATTTTCACTTTCGTTTCTTTAGGTTCTTTAGAAACGAATTGAATGATTATTGACGTAATGAATCAGCATGTATTGTTGATTTTCTCTATTTATTCGAGTAAAAATATCGGCTGAGGCGTTGTGAAAATTTCATAGGTTATTGTACCTTACAATGCAAACGAGCTGAAAGCGAATCGCTGTATAATGAAATAGCCAAGCCTATCCTAATTTTACGACTATTTTGACACCACGTTGAAGATTATTAACACTGGGTACAAGAAATCATTAGTGTCTTGTCTAGTTTACTCAATATTTTTACATGGATGTGGATCGTTTTTATTTTCTTAGTTAGTCGTGTGTATTTTATCTGGATTTCGAATATTTCTTTCAATTAACATTCATTTTTTCAAAATTGGAGCGGAGAGAGGGGTCCAATCGAAATTTTTGTAATAACTAAAATTATTTCTAGGACTTCAAGCTACAGCTTTTGTTTGAAAATTTTTTCAATTGGACACCTATCTCCACCATTTTTTGATCATATACATATTATATAAATATCTAAATCATATTATGCAAAATTGGAGAGGAGGGAAGGGTCTAATCGAAAAATTTATAATAACAAAAATTATTCCTAAGATCTCGATCTACAACTTTTGTTTGAAAATTTTTAGCCGAATTTTTAAAAAAAAATTTAGGCTATTGTGTCCGACCCTGATTTAGAAGGAGGGGGGGTAGAAGAGTTTTGACCCCATTTGTCGACGTTTGGGACCAAAAGATGACGATCTGTCACATGTCACATATTTATATATATATATAATTTTACCGCTACTTTTGGAACTCTGGGGCAGAGCCTAACAGATCAAATGAGGTCAAACTTGATAGGTAGGGTCCCCTCGGTGTAGGAATGATGCAAAAAATTTTTTGGGGCCCTAACTCAAAATTGGATATTTTACCCCTTTTTGAGGGGGTGCGGGGGAGCCCCAATATCATGAAATTTTTTGAAACTTGCCCCAGGGATGAGAACCCTAATTACCTACACCATAGTCAAATTTCAGCCCCCTAAGTCATCCCCACCCCATTTTAGGGCCCAAAAAGTGGATTTTGGGGTCATTTTTTTCACGTTGATCAGGCTACAGACCCCCCAAATGGGGCTGGGGGGCCAAAATTTTCATCATGAATCAAGTTTGTGCCCCTGATGTGCCTTTTGTAGGTTTCAACTTTTGGGCCCCCTTTGACCCCTGTCAAGGGTCAAAAATCAAGATTTTTCACAATTTTTCATGTTTTTTCTCGCTTCCCGGTACGTTGATCAGCCTGCAGCCCAAACCAAATGACCTTGGATGCTAAAATTTGGTATTTAGGATAGGTAAGGGTCACTGAGGTGCCTTTTGGGGTTTTTGACCCTCGAGCCCCTAAATTGGGGCTCGCCCTTTTTTGAGAGGGGCTCTAAAGAGGCCCCAATTTGACAAAATGATTTGAAATTTTTACCAACAACAGTGACTCTGATTGTCTCCACTGTATCCAAATTTCAGATTCCCAAGTCATCCCCACCCCATTTTAGGGCCCAAAAAGTGGATTTTGAGGTCATTTTTTCACGTTGATCAGGCTACAGACCCCCCAAATGGAGCTGGGGGGCCTAAATTTTTATCATAGATCGAGTTCATGCCCCTGATGTGCCTTTTGTAGGTTTTGACATTTAAACCCTTTTTGACCTCGATACAGGGTCAAAAATCAATATTTTTCAAGTTTTAACCTGTCTTTTCTGACGCGTTGAACAGCCTACAGCCCAAACTAAAAGACCTAAACAATCGAAATTTGGGATGTAGGGTCAGTAGAGGTCACTGATGTGCCTTTTGGGGTTTCGACTTTTGAGCACCATTTGACCCCCGTACAGGGTCAAAAATCAGAAAATTTCACATTTTAACCTCTTTTTTAGGTGTGTTGATCAGCCTATAGCCCAAACCAAACGACTTAGAAGGTCAAAATTTGGGATGTGATGTCAGTAAAGGTCACTGATGTACCTTTTGGGGATTTTCGAGTTTAAGCCCGGTCCGCACCTTCAAATAATTTGATCAAATCACGTTTGATCAAATATATTTGAAGGTGTGGACGCGTTAATTCAACACCACCTATTGTTATCCTATTGTCGACACCTTCAAATATATTTGATCAAACGTGATTTGATCAAATTATTTGAAGGTGTGGACCGGGCCTTAGAGCCTCATTTGACCCTCCTACAGAGTCAAAAATCAGAAATTTTCACGTTTCAACCCCTTTTTCTGGTGTGTTGGCCCCCGTCTGCAAAGCCGAAAATAAGGAAGGGGTTGGGGGCAAATCCTGCCATGCCCCTGGGGCATGGGGATTTGAAGAGCTGGAAGTGACGAGGTGGTTGGGGGCGAAGCCCCCAACGCGGGGGTATGGGGGCGGAGCCCCCATCCGAAGAGCTGGAAGTGACAACGTGGTTGGGGGCGAAGCCCCCAACGCGGGCGTATGGGGGCGGAGCCCCCATCCGAAGAGCTGAAAGTGATGAGGAGGTTGGGTAGGAGTCTCAACAGGGGTATGGGGGCGGAGCCCCCATCTGAAGTTGAAATCTTCAATGCAGAGAGGAACTAAAACTGAAGAAAAAACCTGACATTTTTAAACTGAATTTGAAGTTAAAACTGATATTGAAACTGAAATACCATGGATGAAAACGTTTTCAAAGTGGTACACTAACTTGAAAAAAAAATTCGGCTGTCGCGGAGCATCTTGACTGCTACGCGTTTTTTTTTCAATTGGACCCCTCCTCCTAATTTTGAAAAATTATCTATCTACTTGATATTATTATTATGTGAAATCGGAGGGGAGGGAGAGATCCAATTGAAATTTTTATGATAATCAAAATTATTTTTAGGATTTTAATGTACAACTTTTAGTTGAAAATTTTTTAAATTGGCCCCCTCCTCCCGCACTCCGCCAATTTTGAATTAACATCTTCGGAGTGTTATGCAAAATTGGTAGGGAGGGGAGGGTCCAATTAAAAAAAAATTCAAACAAATGTTATAGCTTGAAGTTCTAGGAATAATTTTAGTTATTATAAAAATTTCAATTGGACCCCTCCCTCCCCACCAATTTTGAATAAAATAAATGCTGATTGAAAGAAATATTTGAATTCCAAATAAAATACAAAAAAAAACTATCCACATCCACGTAAACACATCGAGTAAACTAGACACTATAGTCAAGAAATTCTTCTATAAAGGTGCATTTCCGATCACATGTCGAATACGAGTAAAATTAACATACGTGTACGATTCACGACCTTGATTTGTTTGATAAATCAACGAAGAGACACATGTGGCTTCCATTGATTGCGTAAACTTGTTTGATTTTACGTGCAACTCGTATTATTACATGTTTCACGCATAAATTACACATTTATAATTCATCCAGTTAATCACCGGCTGATTATGATGTACTTAGTACAAAAGCATGTTTTTAAGGCCCATTTTTATGGCGTAATCGACAGTCGAGTGAACGCCACTGGTAAATTATGATTTTGCCAGTGGATAAATAAATCAAATTTTTTGATTTCATATTTTGAAAGAAGGAAATTCAAATTTTTGGCCAAAAGGGATGTACCACCCATTCCAAAAAAAAATTACACAGGGGCTATTCTTTTTTTTGAAATTAGATTCGGTATTTAGACACGCTAAGTAAGGCTCGATCTTATCAATCGTAATTTTTTCATCGACCTTGGCACCTCAAAAATATGATAAGTGAAGTAGGTATAATGTTTCTTTGCGTGGAAATTATACCCAGTTACCTACACAAGCGAAAATCACGCCAGAAAAATTTACCAGACTATTTTTACACTTCAACGCCAAAACACACTTATCTGCTTAAATTCAAAAAAAAAATTAAAAAAATAAGAAACAGGAAAACGATAATTTCATTAATCAAATTTCCAAAGGTACTAAAATAGTAACTTGACTGAAATGCAGATAGTACAAGTACGAGTACATGGTTTTTAGAGTTCCGTGCCTGAATTTTTTTAAAAGATATTTTATAACGTTATCAAATTAACAAGCAGGCTCGAACTGAAGTCAGAATATTGGAGGGGCAAAATCTCAAAATTTCCAACTCGTTTTCAAAAATTTCCAACTTACTACTCAATTTTTTCGTTTGACCTTTTTTTTTTTGTTAATCTACGAGTAAGACAAGCGCAGCGTACACCTTATTCAGGTATTTCCTACCATGGAAAATTTTCAATTAAATTTTAAGTACTTATGTGAGTCGTTAAAGAAGAAAATACAGTCTTCAATGACTAAAATGTATCAACATAGACGTTGAACTTGAGGAAAAGCAAATTCTTAGGTCGACTGGATTGTGTTTTTTCTCATAATAAAACCTTGCAATTTAATGTAAATTAAAATGTACTCAGATAAATATTACATTTCATTGTGGAATTGACGAGAGAGTGGTTAATAAATTTTTTAACACGACGAGATGACGAATAATTTTTTTTTAGGAACCACCTATTTAAATTGAATTCCGAATTTAGAAGAGTATGAATGTTTGATCGTTGATTTATTTGCAATTTTCTTCTCAAGAAATTTTTTCTCAAAAAAGTTACATTTCCTCAAAATTTCAATATGATTTATTAAAAAATCTGAAAAGAACTAGGTAAATAATTTAAATATTTTGTTTCATGAGAATGTTTCTTATTTTTTCATTTAAATGTTTTCCATTTTGATTTTTTCAAGTCTTGAAATTTTTCCAAATTTTCCAGATTTCAAATTTTTACCAAATTTTGAGATTTAAAAAACAAATTTATTTATTTTTTAAATAAGAGAAACATTTGTACAAAATGTTTAAAACAAATTGGGAAATACGTACTTCATCATTAAAAAAAAAAAAAAAATTGATGCTAAAATTTTGAAAACACGGATACCTACTTAATTTCCAACTTTTTACACAATTTTTCAAAATTTTCTCAAAAGTTATCAACATTTTTCACAAATGAAAAAATTTACATGAGAAAACAAAATTTTCATTAAAAAGTTTTTAAAAAATGATTGGTAAAGAGTTTTTCGAAAATTTTATGCTAAAATTTTATTTTTATAAATAGTTTCATTTTTTCAAAAAAAAAAAAGTTATCAACACTTTTCTAAAAAGAAATGAAGAAATAGGTAGCAAATTTTCTGAATAAAATGAATTTTTTTCCTAATTTTTTCATGAAGATCTTTTAATTTCTTTTTTAAAGTCACTAATTTTGAAACGAATTTTTTTGAATTTATAAATTATAGGTATGTAGGCAGGTCAGTATATCTCAAAAATGTAATTGACTTATTTTTTCATGATCTCATTCCTTCATGAAAATATTTTTATTCAAAAAATATCAATTTTTAAAAAATTATATTTAGACCTTTCAAGACTTGAAAAAATCAAAATTCAAAAAGTTTGAGAGTTTGAAAAATTTATAATTTAATAAAAAATGTACGTAATTTAGAAAATTCAAAATTTTGAAAAATTTCAAGATCTTTTTTTGAAATTTTTTATTTTTTTTATTTCATTTTCTCGAAATTTTAGCATTAAATTATTTCAAAAATCTTGATTACCTACATATTTTCCAATCATTTTTTCAAAAAATGTCAAAAACTTTATTGTAGGTATTCTTTTTCAAAATTGCGTCTTTGGATATTAGATTTCCTCAAAATTTTAGCATTAAAAGGTAATAAAAATATATCGATTAACGAAGTATACTCTAATTATTAATTTTTTCCAAATTTATCTCTCATTTGTTCATTGCGAATCTTATTTACATCCTTGAAAGTTATAAATTTTATTAAATTTTTAAAAATCAAAATTTTTCTCTTTTTTAAATCGGAATTTTTTTCATTTCTTCGTAGAAATATTTTTTTAATTTTTGAAAAAATAAATAGGTAATTTTTGAGCAAAAACGTTTTAGAAAAATTATGTCTTTGAAAATAACATTTTCTCAAAATTTTATTCATGCTTTTTTATTGTATTTTTTGATAATTTTTTGAATGTTTCCATTACCTTTTAATTGAATTTTTTAATTTTTGAAGAATGCCAATAATCGTTGGTTAAAATTAAAAAATTCAATTGTGCCTTCAAAAACTGTAATATTAGGAATGTTTTCAAAATTTTAGCAAATTTGTCACAAAAATTGTTTAGGGTGTATTTTTGAAAATTTTTACGAAAATAAATAATTTTCAAATATTTTGATTGAAAAGATACAAAATCAAATTTATTATATACTTAATGCGAATAATTTTTTTTTCAATTTAAAAACTCAATTAATTGAAAACAATTTTGTAAAAAAAATTTCATTTTGCTTGCGAGTTGGATAAAATTTTAGTATATAAATTTTGAGGATACATATTTACAAAAAATTTGATTGGATTGAATTTTTGAAATTTTTGGCAAAAATAAAACTACAAAATTTTACGACTGCAAAGAAAAAATTCCTAATTTTTGAAAAAGTCAAAAATTACAATTTAAAAAAAATTAAAATAAAATGTTTCACAAAAAAAAATGCAATTTTCCTCGAGCTAAATTAAATTTAATACCTATAATATATTCAGAATTCTTACAAAAATTTGCTTGAACTGAGTTTTTAAAAAAATGTTTGTAAAAGATAAACTTGTAAATGTTTAGTTTGAAAGACAAAATTTCGATATTTTTTTTGACGTGAATAATTTTGGTATAAAGTCAAAAATTTGATTATTTTCGAAACTAAAATGAAAATATTTCACAAATTTTTTTTTATTTCCCTCGAGTTAAATTTTAATAAACAGATTTTATACAAAAATTTGCTTGAACTGAATTTTTAAAAATGTTTGCAAAAGATGAACTTTTAGTTTCAAAGGCAAGATTTTGATTTTTTTACGTGAATAATTTTGGCCAATTTTTAAAAAAAGTCAAAAATGCACTTTTTTTTGAAAGAATAAAAATGTAATTTTTTTGCAAAAGAATAAAAATGCAATTTTTTTGCAAAAGAATAAAAATGCAATTTTTCGAAAAAGAATAAAAATAAAATATTTGGCAAAAAATCTTTATTTCGCAGGAGCTGAATTTTTGAAAATTTTTGGAAAAGGTGAAATTACGAACCTTTCATTAGTAAAGAAAAAATTTCAAGTTTTTTAATATGAACAATTTTACCTCCCTACACAAAATTTTCTAACAAGACCAAAATGAAAAATATTTTCGTCTCCAAACCAAAAATTCTAAATTCATTATAATTCGCTTAAGTATAAATGTAGATTACATTACGACGTCATAAAGACAATTTTACTTATTACTCGATGGCATACGATGTTTTCGAAAAACAATGCCGTGCCAGGCTGCCACACGAGATTACCATCGAAATTTCGCTCCAACGAGTAATTTATCGAGTGAATCCCTAATGTTTTACGAGTAATTTCACGAGTATAACAAAGTCACATTACAATTATGGTAATTTACTAAGTTGTTTTTCACGTATTACCCGAAATTACGTATTTCAGAGTCATCGAGTTGATATTTCACTCGGCTTAAGTAACGCCTGTGGCATTGTATCGAGTCGAAATTTATGACAAATTTACGTCCCAACAGCTCTTGCATTAAAATGCACCTTCGACGGAGATTGAATTTCGCAATATGGTACACATTTCTCGTATATCCATTGTTATTGTCTCATACCCGTATATTTCCAGCCATCTCATTCATAATAAATGTCTGTCAGTGTCATCAATGTAAGTGAGTAATTTCTCAATAAACCTACTTTCTTTGACACATTCATAAAAATCCGTTTAACAACTCCCAACGAGTAATTTCGCATCGGTAGTGCGAAGCTAATAAGCCATGCAAACTTATGTACGAAAATTTGGCCTCGTGACAAAATATCCTCTATATACAGGATGATACTTAACGGTTTGTAAAAAAAAATGTAAACAAATCGTAAAAATTGCAGTTCCCGTCTAAATATAGTATACAAAAATTTAACTTATGATGTCGCTAATTTTAAATTAAAATAGTTTACATACCGCCAACATAGGCATAGGTCGATTACCTCGCTCCAAGCGATACATACGCGATCGTAAAACGGTCGCAAGTCGTACTGTGTGATGCAGACGAACGGTAGGTTCATGAATGTGGTTTCTTCTGCGTCTTTGTAGAAGATATTTTTTACTATAGCGAGTTACAAACGAAGGTTCTCGCATTGACCTACTGACTGTGGCCTTTTCCGTTTTCATTTTCTTCTTATCACGTTGAATGGGATAGACGGTACGTTATCAGTGAAATTTTACACAATCCCACCGTTATATCGATTCTCGCATAGGTAGTTGCCTTGAGTTATCGAATTGATTGGTGTTTTGCTAGGTATTTGCGTGATATACTCGTACCTTGATGATGTACGTACGTTAGGTGTAGGTCTAGGTACATCGTTAGCTAGAGGTATTTGGCTACCCAGTACCTTACCTACCTACCTAACTTGGAATAATTCAAAAAAGCTTATTTCAATCTTGATAAAAAATTGAAAGAATAATTCGGTTAGTAGGTACAGGTAGTCGATTTTTTTTTAGGAAGTTAATTTTCGGATGAGAAAAAAAATCATCAGGTGGTCTACGAAGATCAAGATCTTGCTGTTTTTAAATTTGCACGAACAAGACCTTCGTCTTTGAAGAGAGATTCCACGATGAGTAATAAAAAATACTAGGCAGGAGGCAACCATGGTCAAGGATCTACGACTATTGAACATTTTATTCGTAACCACCCCAGTGAGATCTTTATAACGTTTAATGGATTTTTTCTCACATGGTAATTAAATTTGAGGGAGGAGTACCGGAGGAGTCGTGTTTCGATGTACAGGTTCTCATTGTTTTTACAATAAGTACCTACATCATTAAGAAAATGAAATAATTTAGAGAGTATAATGATAGGTACTCTAAAAGAGATTCGAAATCTTTTTTGAGAATAATTTTTTGAATTTTGAGGCTAAAATATTTTTCTTTAAAACATTTGAGTTCCAGAATAACTAGTTTTTTTGATTTTTTTTTCTTCAAAAATTTTGTGTTTCATAACATTTTTTGAAATAATTTTTCGTCTTGAAACAATTTTTTTTTAATTTTTTTAATCTAAAAATGATCTATTTTTTCAAAATGTGATCTCAAAATAATTTTGTTCAAAACTTTCATAATTTAATTTTTTCTGGAGTTTTTAATATTTGATAAAATAACTTGTTTCAATATTTTTGTCTCAAATATTGGCTGATTTTTTATTTTTCTATTTAATTTTTTTTTCAATGTTTTGTTTCGATAGATTTTTCAATTTTCTCTTTTTTTGCAACTGTTTTTCTCAAAATATTTTTTAAAAGATGTTTTTCTTTTAAATTTTTTGTATCTATACTATCCCGAGCGGCACACTCGATCGATAATATCGCAAGATGTAACGTATCGATAAAAAATCGTTTGAAAATCTATAGATGTTCTCACGATATTATAAAGATTTATCGGTACAACTTCATAGGCAAAAAATCTAAAAACTATCGAATTCGATAATATTAAGATTTTATGACGATATTCGTCAACGATACTATCGACAAAGAATATTAAATTTATCGATTCCGATTTTCCACCGATTTTGTGCAGATATTTGAAACTACATTATCGACAAAGAATATTAAATTTATCGAATTCGATTTTTTAACGATTTTATTTAAAACTATATTATCGACAGATTATATGAAATTTCTCGACTTCGATATTTTACCGATTTTTTGACGACATTTGAAACTATATTATCGACAGATTATATTAAATTTATCGAATCCGATTTTTTACCGATTTTGTAAAGATATTTGAAACTATATTTTCGACACATAATATGCAATTTCTCGAATTCGATTTTCTAACGATTGCGTGAAGATATTTGAAACTATATTATCGACACGTAATATGAAATTTCTCGATTTCGATTTTTTAACGATTTTGTGAAGATATTTAAAACTTTATTATCGACACGTAATCTGAAATTTCTCGAATTCGATTTTTCAACGATTTTATGACGATATTTGAAACTATATTATCGACACGTAATATGAAATTCCTGGAATTCGATTTTTCAACGATTTTGTGGCGATATTTGAAATTACATTATCGACAAATAATCTGAAATTTGTCGAACGATTTTTCAACGATTTTGTTACGATATTTGAAATTATTTCCAAATTGGTGAAAATTTTTCTAAGTCCAACACGTCTGGAAGTACTAAACTGTCTATTATAAGCGTTTTATTGCTAGTTCCTCAACGATAAGGTATGGCATAGTGGTTAAGGAAGAGGATTACCATGCAGGAGGTAGATGGTTCAAGCCCCACGGGTGGCAGATTTTTTATAATTTTTTTTTGACTTTTTCTGAAATGATCCTCTTACCGTAACATGAATAATGTGTTTAGGCATAGTTTAATGTATAAATTATGCTAATTAATGATTTTTAATTATAGAAAAAAGCTAGTAAAAGACAAAAAATCGGAATAAAAAATCGATAAAAAATCGACAGAATATCGAATTTGATAAAGTGTCGCGAAAGTTCCGCCTAAATCGTGAAATTATCTTTCGATATTATAGATAGATTATCGATAAAATATCTTACTATAATCTCGAAATTTTTATTAACTATAATTCGTCGATAATCTATCTATATATCGAAAGATAATTTCACGATTTATGCGGAACTAACGCGACACTTTATCGAATTCGATATTCTGTCGATTTTTTATTTCGATAATTTGTCGAGTGTGCTGCTCGGGATACCTATAATATACATAGATACCTACCTAACTACATACTTATTTTCATTTTCTATCTTCAAACACTTGAAAAAAAAATTAAAAATACCTACTTATTTTTTAAAATCATGTCTCTCGTTTTTTTTGCTCAAAATATATATTTTCTCAAATTTTAAAGCTCAGAAAATTTTTATCAGAATTTCTACTTCAATTTTTTTTAATACCTATAGGTAACTTCTTTTTCATTTTTTCCATTTTTTTTTTGTCTAAAATACTTACTTTTTAAAAGTCTTATGTCTGAAATTTTAAAAATTCTTTTTACGACATCAAGATGATTTTTAAACATTTTAAACAATTTTTTACGCACATTAAGTTTTTTTGTCGAAATTATTTTTATTAGGTAATTTTTTGACTCAAACGTCAAAATATTAGGTACCTATTTTCAAATTTCAGCTCAATTTTGTCGTTTCATTCCAGTATATGCTTACTGCAATGAATATTTTTTTTTCAATTTTTCAAAAGGTATTTTTCAACCAAGTTACCACAAAAATCTTTCAACTTTTTTTTTTTTTTCCAATTTTTCTATTCAGATTTTTTCATTTCTTCTTTAAATTATTTTTGTCTCTATTTTTTAAATTTTTTTGTTTTATTTTCATTTTTTTATTTGAAAACTTTTTTAAAAAGATTTTGTTTCAAATTTTTATGTACTTATTTATTTATTTATTTGTTTTAAATGCTTACTTCAAAAAAGTCTTATTTCTCGAATTTTGTAAATTCTTTGTATGTGCAAACATAAAATGATTTTTAAACAATTTTTTACTCATCTTGATTTTTTTTTTCAATTCTTTTTATCAAAATAATTTTATTGTTAATTCGCAAAAAAAAAAATTTAATCTGATTTTTTAATATTTTATACCTAGGTATCAATTTCTTACATTTTTTTTTTCAAATATTTTTGACTCAAAATTTTAATTTTTTTGTTTAAACTTCATTTTTTCATTTCAAAATTTTTAAAAAACTTTTTGTTTCAAATTTGTTTTTATTTATTTTTTGTCTAAAATACGTCTTTCTTACAAAAATCTTGTCTCAATTTTTTTATTTTTTTTGTATAATTAAGTATGTATCATAGGATAATTTTTAAACAATTTTTTATTCATCTTAAATTTTTTTCCAATTTTTTTTATCAAGTTTTTTCAAGTTTTGCCTCAAAATATCAAGTACATACATACTTCAAATTCCAGCTCGATTTCTTCGTTTCATTCAATAAACTTACTTACTGCTGATTTTTTAATTTTAAAAAAATCTCAAAAGATATTTTTTAGCCAATTTGCTTCAAAATATTTTTAACTGATTTTTTCAATGTTTGTATAATTTTTTTTATTTCTGCCTCAAAACCGATTTTTTTTTTTAAATTTCTATCACAATTTTTGTATGTGTAATGTCTTTTGAATTTTTCAATTCAAAATTTCTTTTTGAAATTTTTCATTTTGAATTTATTTTTCTCAAAATGCCTTTTATTCCTCCAATTACATTTTTTTTTTCAAAATCTTTTTTGGTTGTTTTTTTATGATTTCTTGCTCCAAAACAATCTTTTTGAATACTTTACATTTTCTCAATTTTTCGTCTGAAACAATTTCATTTTTTTATTTCTTCATTTCAATTAAAAACCTTTTGGGTCTTGAGATAATATTTCATTCTTTTTTTGTCTCATTTTTTCAAATCTTAGTTGATTTTTAAAATTTTTTATATTCCCTCTAATTTTTTGTACCAAACTGAAATTTTATTCAAAATTTCTCTCAAAATGTTTTTTTTTCTTCTCTCATTTACTTTCTTCATAAAACAATGATTTATTTTTCAATTTTTTATTTAAACATTTTTTTAAACTGTTTGTCATAAAATATGTTTGGTATTATTGACTCTTTTTTTGATTTTGTGTCTAATAATATTTTTTCCATTTATTGTATCAAACAATTTCATTTTACAATTTTTTCATTTAGGAATAATAATTAAATTTTTTTGTCTTGAAGATGATTTTTTTTATTTGCAATCATGTAAAATTTTTTATCTAAAAATAATTTTTTTTAATCTCACGTTTCAAAATGATGACCTACATATTAAAAAAAAAAATTATTAGCTAGGTAGCAAAATAATTTTCTTACAATTTTTTTCTCAAAATATTTTTTTTCATTTATTTTTTTCAAGAAAAATTTTAATTTCAATTTTTTGTTAGAATCCTTTTTTATTTTTTATTTTTATTTCAAAATAATCGTTTGAATGATTTTCTTAGGTAATTCTTTCTCCGAAATTATTCCAACCAATTTGCGGTCAAATTGTTTTGTTTTGTTCAGAGAATTAATTTCAAAAGTTATGGAATACTCGTGTAGGTACTGTTTAATTGTTCACTGGAATTTTTTTCTAAAAATTTATCTCAAAACTTCCACTTGAAATTTTTCCTGAGAAATTTTTTCTCGGGGTTTGCTAAAATTTTGAATACCTACCTAAAATTTTTAAAAAGATATTTTAAAAAAAATAATCAAAATTATTTTTGAAGAAAAAATTGAAAAAAATTTAATTTTTAATCGAAAAATTTGAAATTACGAGTACAATAAAACCAAAAATTGTTCCTAGAGCAAAAAAAATCGTTTAAAAATAGTCTGATAAAAAGGAAGTTGTAACAATGTACGAATTATAATTACACCGGTACAGGTACAAATCAAATACTCGTAGGAAAATTTTTGTCTCTAGGCATAGAATCGGTATTCGACTATGTATCGAAAATGTAATAATCCATTTACCTTCCTATAATGCTTCTCGACTGATATCAACGTGAAACTGGAAACGCAGCAAGGAATACGAGTATTCAAATTATAGGTCATTCAACTCAACCAAATTCACTTTTAAATTACAACTTTACAACTCATTAAAACTTTTCCATTCGACTTTCAGTTTCTTCTGAGTGAGGTACTGATCAAGTTGGATTTTTAATTAAAATTCATTGACAAAGTGTACTCGTACCACGATGTTGTATTCTATATATAAAACAACGTATGGTACGCACAATATCGTTAAAATGATAAAATAAAAATTTCTTCAAAGCCTTGATTTCCGCTAGTAAATGTATCGACATCCTTGTGCCCATTTAATTGCATAATGTTAAATGCATTTTGTATTGATTGCCAATATAAGTATCCATCGATATCCTTGTACTTAAACCTCATAACCGATAAACTATATCAATTGATATGATAAAAAAAAGTATGTAATCGTAAAAAAAAAAAAAAAAAAAAAAAAAAAAAGGTAATAAATCTTGCATTATTTATTACTTTCAATATTTTTCAAATAAAAGAATAAAATCCATCGTAGGTGTATTACGATGGAAAAACACTCCACTATCTCTATTGCCATGTTCCTCTTCCTCGGGTCATTTAGGTACATTTCACTGAGCTAGTAGATCGATGATTCATCGAAAAAAATCCACATCCGTCGCCACAAACTTCTACCCAATCTCTTCATCATCGTATAGAAAAAAAACCGCAATCTAAAATCGACTCTAACATCACCAACCAACGAGCAACACAGTAAAATAAAGTCGACACATCGATTTTCACACCATTTTTATTCATTTGGTAAATTAGAACAAATAACATATAACAATAAAAACTTATGCGATCAAATATTGGTATGAATAGTATTTTTTTAATATACTAAAATAAATAATAGAAAAATATGTAGGTATTTTTCTTCGCGTTCGCGGTTCAGGGCGCGGGTGTCACTGCGGTTGAGGGTTTTCCCAAAATCCAAAACCATCAATGTATACGACGAGAGGTATATTATAGTGACTAGAATACAAAAAACGTAAACTTTTTCTACATTGTAAAAGGAAAATTCCACGTTTAGAATTGGAATGTTGTTTTTTTTTACTTTTTCCTACAGCTAAAGCCATTTTATAGCATGTTTTTCCCTAATTATTGAAATAAAAAAAACACGATATCATATTGCTGACCAGTATTATTACCACATTGTGTTAAACCACGATGAAATCATTTTCAACGCGCAGAGAAATCTTTCTCTAACGATGGTAGGTAATTACAAAAAGACCCATTATAAATTTTTTATCACTATGGTCACTTCGTACCACAAACTAGTCTCTAGACACCCATTTAGACCAGTTTTTTCCAAACCATTCATTTATTTCTTCGAAACAACAGAATAAACAAAGGAAAATCCTCGCTTCGATAGGAGTCAATCATTCGGATCCATTTCCTTGGAAAAAACATACCAAAAAAAATCTTCAAGCCGCAACACAACGTAAATAATTTCATCTTGTTTCAACAGCCAGACGATAATAATTATCTACCTATAGATTTTATTTAGAAAATACCACAATTTAAAAAAAAAAAAGAAGAAAATGTAAAAAAATTAAAAGGAATCGAGACAGTCTGTAAGTTACTGTTTTGGTGTTCATTTGCAATAAATTTAAAAATACAAGCTAAAAAATCAAACAAACCATATTGATATGAAGAAAAATAATGAACGAGCTAGGTAAACAGCTAATAAGAAAATGCCATTCGAATCATTTACAATTACAAACGTTATATGCACATTTTGGTCCCAATTTTTTGTGCTATAACGTCGTGATCGATGCGTGATTAAATATGAAATAATTAGTGATGGCTCTGAGCATATGCGCGCAAATGCTCCAGCCAAAAAAGGGAAATTCCCTCCATTAAAAAAATCGCGTGATATCTCTAAGCATTCGTCTGGTGACACTGATCAATAGTTTCAACAAATGGCCAACTTAAAATGAACTGTCAATTAAATGTCCCTGTTTACTCGATTTACATAAAAAATTTGTTTTTTAAAGTTCATCTCGAATCCGAGAAGATATTTAATTATTAGTTACTTGATATAAATTTTTTTATGCCCATCAAAAAAAATCAAATATCTTATTTCAACTTATTTTTCATCAATTTTTGGAATTTTCGCATTTTCTTCAATTTGAAAAAAAGTAATAAACCAATTTTATATAACTTTTTACTTTAAATTTTTTTAGCTTGATATTTGATTTCGGAAAATACCGAATTCAAACCATTTACCTAGGTATTCTTTCCCATTTTTTCATTTAAAAAATAAATCAAAATTCTTTTTCGCCAATCTCACTTTCTTTTTTTTTTTTAATTCTTCAACCCCACGATTTTTTTACTTGGGTCAAAATAATGTTAGAACAATGTTTTATTTTGAAAAAAAAAATTGTATCCATTTTTATATTATTTCTTTCTATCCAAGAAAAATAATTCATTGTCAATTTTTTTATTTAAAAAAAAAAAAATAACCAATAATGAAATTATCAATTTTTCATAAAATTTAACATTTTTTCTTACTTGTATCCTATTTGAAAGAAAATCTCAAAAAATTTTGTTTGAAAAAATATTTTCAAATTTTTTAGATAAAAAATGAGAATACCTAACAATTTTCTTATTAAAATTTGTTTTTAATCTTAGATTTTTTATTAGTTTTTGAGAAAAATTCACATATAAGTTTTTCAAATGTCAGTTTATTCATCTATTTATTTTATTAAAATTTTCCTTTGAAATCTGGAGGGAAAATAATTGCCTACAAGAAGTTTTTTGTAGATAAAATGGTTACTTTTTCTCAAAATGAAATTTATAATTTTTTATGTATGAAATTGAGTTAGTCAGAATATGCGCGCTTAGTTATTGAGAGGTGGGTCTACTAATTATATTTCAGTTTTGTTTTTCATCGTGCGCGAGCATATGCGCGCAAGCAAAGATGAATATGCGCGCATATTGCCATCACTAGAAATAATGGTGTAGAGAGGATGAAGGGACAAAAGAGCAAGTATACATAGGCTAAACAAAGGCCTACTTAGAAAAAATCTAAATCAGATGGGACATTTTTTCAGGCCCTCATCTTCTCAGGTATTTCATTCTTGCAAAAATTCATCATTCGTCGAGTGTCAAATTTTCAAAATTTTTGGCAAGAGCAATTTTTTAAAAATATTTTACAAAAATTTCATTTGGAAAAGGGGCCAAAGTTGCAAATATTGTTCAAAAAATATTTTTCGTTTTTTAAAATTTTTTTCAGCCTTGTAACAAATGCGGGGATGGAGAGGGGGAAATAAGAGGACACTCTGAAAGCCTAAATTGCTGCACCTTCAGAGCAACCCATTCCAAAGCAGATTGTAAATAGTTTTCAAAAAAAAATTATACAAAGATATATTATCAAAACATCTCGCAATCGCAATTTTAAAAATATTTCTTTTTGAAGAAAATTTTGATGAAATTTTAAAAAGGCAAAAATTGCAAATAACCAAGTATTTTGGGAAACATTTTTTTCGTAGTTTTTAAATTTTTGCACGGTCAAAACTGCAAATACTTATTTTGTAAAAAAAAAATTGAAATCTGTTGCAAAAACAATTTTGAGGATTTTTTTTAAACAAATAAAATTGCCAATAAATCCATATTTTTTCGGGAATAGGAATTTAAAAAAAATATTTGCAACGAAAATTCTGAGAATATTTCATTAATGTTTTCCTTTTTTTTAAATTAAAAATTAAGTATTTAAATTTTTTTTTGTTTCAGATTTTTGCAAAAATTTTTGCAAGATCAAAATATCGAATATTCTGTAAAAAAAAAAAAAAATGAAAATAAAGATTTACAACACAAAAGTTGTGAATATTTTTCAACAGAAAAAAATTGAAATCGCTTGCTCTGATACAAAGACAATTCTAAGAATGCCCATTCTGAAAAGTTTTTCCAAAAGACAAAAATTGCAAATATTTTTGGAAAAGAAGTTTTTTAAATTTTTGCAATAGAAAAATATTAATAGGTAATTTCTCAAAAAAAAAAAAACGATTTGCGAAATCTTTTGCAAAGACAAAGCTGAGGTTCAATAACACTTTTAATGAGGCAAAAATTGTGAATAAGAAGTTTTTTAAATTTTTGCAAGACAAAAATCGTGAACTTTGAAAAAAAAATTAAAATTTTTTGCAAAGATAATTCTGAGGATATTTCATTTTAGAATTCTTTTTGAAGGTAAAAATTACAAATTATTTCAAAAAAAAAAAAATTAATCTTTTCAAATAATTAAAATTGTGAATATTTGTTGCAAATTCAGCCCTGAGTGGAGATTGTTCCTCATCAAAAAGTTTATTTTTTGATTTGGGTGGGGGGGGGGGGGGTAAATGTTGCAATAAATATTTTGCAAAAGTTTTTAAAATTTTTGAAAAATATAAATTGAAAATAAAAATAACTTGAAATTTTTGCAAAAACAAATCTGAGAATACTGTATTCATTTTGGATTTTTTTTAAAGGAAAAATTGCAAGTTGCTCGTATTTCGAAAAAATTTTGCTCTCTTTAAATTTTTGCAAAGATTTTTGCAATACTAAAAATAGCGAATATTTTCGAGAAAATTTTTTTTTTCAATTTTTACAACGCAAAATTATGAGAATATTGAAAAAAAAAAAAAATCATTTTTGAGATCTGTTGCAAAGGTCATTCTGAGAATGTTCAATTTAAAAAAAAAAATTAAAGGGCAAAAATTGAAAATTTTGTACTTTGCAAAAGATTTTTGTTCTCTTTGAATTTCTTCAACGTGAAAATTGTGAATATTTTGCACAAATTTTTTTAAAATAAAAGTTCCACACCAATTCTCGTGATTTTTTGGATTTTTTTTTGTTGTAATTTCATCAATTTTAAAACAACCAATTTTTTAGAGAATCAAACAACTTTATAATTTTCTGATAATTAAAAAAACAATGTAATTCTTTCTTTAAAAATCCGGGCCTAGTGAAGTTCTCCCCACTTCCACCTCCTCTTAACTTCTTTTGGTATACGCTCTAGTTGCGAATTAAAAATAATGCCACGTGCAGTTGACACAAAAAATTTCTGTTTTAGAAAATTTTTCTAATTTCAACACGTTCACGTGAGAGATTTCTATGTACACAATGAAAGTTAATCTGTACCCCCCTCTGCGGCTCCCTCCTGGTAAATATTTATCAATAAATTATTAGAGTAGAGTACAACGATAGACTATTTTCAAAAGATTATACAACGCACTGCTGTACGTAGGTATTTCACTTCGTCGTCGATATTATTAAAAAAATTCGAGGAAGTTAACAATAATATAAATATTTATCAATCTCGATACGAAAACAACAAAACAAAGCGAATTAAAGACTAGACTAAATTTACTACGTGCTTTAGAAAATTTCCAACTAATTAAGCTCTACATAGTAAAACAAAAGTAATAAAAAGAGAAACCATCGAGTAATATTTTGTTACCACTTAATTCCAAACGTACACGATCAAAGTATACGTTCGAACTATTATAAATAAAATATATAGAAATATATTAGAAAAAAAAAAAAATCTAAGAAAAGTATTATTCTTTTAGGTAAAAATAATTTAAAAACGAATCATTTCGAATCGAATTCATATATGTGACGAATAAAACCAACTATTTTCCAAAAGAGATCAGGTCCTATGTAAAAAAAACTCAAAAAATTGTATCTTCTTCAAAATCAGTCCTCGTATCTGATCTCCAACAATGATGATGAAATTTTGTACCCAATATTTAAAAAAAACAACAAGTAATCCTAATCAAAATCCCATTTAAAATCACAGTTGTGTTGTATCACTATCATTCGAAAAAGAGAAGCCAGAACCGGTTAAAATTTATTATTTTCCCATAAACCGTTTTCGAATATCATCATCTGCATAGTTTTTCCCCCACTTATGTGTATGGTAACCTAACAATACACGCAGATTTTAAAAAAACACGTGTAATTATTATACAACTGTCGCTGGTAGATAGGTAAATCATTAGACATAGACGTACTATGTGGTAAAGTAGGTATACGTAGATGTATATCCAACTAAATCGTACACTGGAGTTGGAATACACTCTACGTTGTTTTACGTAATAAAGTATGTAGTAGTAGATAATTTACAATAATCATAAAAAAAAGAACAAACAAATAAAATGAAAAACAAAAACAAAAACCAGTAACGGAAGTAATGAAATCGACTGAGTTGTAAGCGGTATCACATTTCGCAAAAGAATAAAACATGTAAATATACTTGCGAACAATTAAACCATCATAGTTATAGCAAATCGTTTACGAGTACGAGTATGTATCTTCAAAAAACCAAACCATTCCTGCAATGAAAAAAAAGAAAAAAAAAATCGAATAAATAAAAAAATACAGGTACCACAATCAAAATAATTTATTTCGATGTGAAACGTAAGTATGAGATAAATATTTTTGTAATTTATGTTCATAGGAACTGTTTGGACAATATGACCCTGGATGAAATAAATTGAGAAAAAGGTGAGGTCAGACTCAAACGCGAAAAACTATTAACTCTTGGAATGAGTTCAAGCCGGAAGGGTTTTAACTCTATATAGCACCTTTGCAGTGTACTCAAGTACTCACTAATCCACGTCACTTCAGTTTTGTTTTGAAAACATACTCTTTAAAAGCTTGTAAGTTTAATGAGAAAATATTAATTCATAAAAACTTGGGCAAATATCGACTTTTGCAAATGGCAATTACTTATTAAATGATGAACATCCACAAATGACAATTCTGACTAAAAATGGTATTAATTTTGATAGAAAAAATACAACTCAGACAAATAGTTTTGATTAAAAAAATATTTAAATATGAAAAACTAAAATTTTGACAAATATCAGCACTGATTATAACTCTGATAAATGACATTTTTGACAAAAAACTACTCTGACATTTATCAATGCCAACAAATCATTGCTGTGACGAGTGATAATTTTGAGAGGGAAAAACTCTGAGAAATAACAGTTTCGATAAAAATGAAATCTCTCAAAAATGATAATAATGAGGCAGAAATACGACAAAAATATCAATCTCTGACAATTGACAACTCTGACCAAAAAAAAAACTCTGAAAAATAATGGTTTTGATGAAAAATTGGTGTCGGATTTTTGGGTCGTTTTTTTTCATTTTGGTCTCCGTAAAAGCATATACTATGCTAAAACTCGGACCAACTGAAATTTAGAAAAATATTGAAATTGACAAAAAATATGATAACTTCACTAAATGATCACCTTGAAAAAAAAATTCTGATAAATTGATAATTTAGGCAAACGACAAATTTGATAAATATTGATTTTGACAATAAATCTGGGAACAAATAATTCTGACAAATAACTCTGATCAATAATAATTCTAAAAAAAAAATCCTAAATAATAATATATGTTTAAATGAAAAAAAAAACCGTATGAAGAATAGTTTTTGACAGGAATAATTCTGAGAAATTAATTTTGATTAAAAAAAACAAAAAAAAACTAATAGGTAAAATATAATAATTTTGACAAATACTATCCTTGACAAACTGAAATTCCAAGAAATATCAACATCGACAGATGATAAATCCAGTAAATGATAATACTGACAAATGATAATTTGATAGACTGATAACAACTATCTGAAAAATATCGACACCGACAAATAACTCTGATAAATGATAATTTTGATAAATATTTTGACAAAAAATGATAGTAAAAAATGAGAATTTTGATAGATAATAATTTTGGAAAATACCTTATAATATTGATTCAAAAAAAAAAAAAAAAACCTCTGACCAAGAGTAACTCTAACGAATATTCACACCAACAAGTGATAAGTCTGATGAATAATTCTCGTAATTTTGACAAAATAAAATTTTAGCCTAATTAAAATATTGAAAAAAAAAATTGCAAATTGGGACAAAAATGAAAAAATTAATCCGACAAACTTGAATTCCGAATATTCTGCATTGAAGTTTTAATTTTCTCTAAAAAAAAAAATCTTTAAAATTTTTTTGGAAAAAAATCTGAGTTTTTTTGTTAATTTAAAATCAAAATGCTTGAGAATCTTTTTTGAAACTAATTGAAAAAATTCTTTATTTCAATGAAGTAAAAAAAAAAAAGGTAAGAAATCAGCTTAGCTGATTTTTTTCCTCAATTTTAGATCGCAAAATATTTCTCATATTTTTGGAGAAAACATCTCTCAATTTTATAAAATTGGCTTAAAAATTTGTTTTGTCATTTTTTTGAATAGTGAGAGGTGGGTAAAATAATAATATGTTTTCAAGATTTCCCCATTTTTTAATTAGAAATTTCTTCTCTATAGAGGAAAAGTTTCATCCCTAAATTTTTATTCAACTTTTTAAAATGAAAAAATTTTAGATAATTTTTTTTTACTTTTTTGAAGAAAGAAAAAAAATCCTGAAAAAAGAATAAAATTTTTAATTTTTTGAAGAAAATAAAACGATCAAACTCTTCAACTCCATCTAAAGCCCGCTTCCAATAGGTGTACAAAATGTTATATTTTTATGGACTCAAAAAATTGAAACTCTTAATTTTATGTAGAAAATTCCAATTCTTTGTCTCGATTTATTTTAGAAACAGCTTCCATTTTTTTTGATTTTTTTTTTTAAATAAAAAAATACTACTTGCTCGTAGAAAAAAATCAGCCTCACATTGAACAATGAAATTTTTCCTCTATAAAGAAGGATTTCTTTCTAAAAAAAAGAAAAAAAAATTCTCTAAAAAATTGCAAGATTTTTTTGTACATCTCTCCACTATTCAAAAAAATTAAAAACAATTTTAAAGCCAATTTCAAAAAAATGAGAAATGTTTTCTCCAAATGTTTGAGAAATATTTTGCGTTTTAAAATTTAAAAAAATTCCTATCCAAAGAAATTGAGATTTTTTTTCTCTGAAAAAGTGAATTGTTTTTACTTTCAAAAAATTTGAATATTTTTTACCTATTTTTTTAGTTCAAAGAAATGCACATTTTTCCAGCTAAGCTGTCCGAGAAATGATAATTCCAATTAATCATTAAAATAATTTCTCAAAAATTGAAAATTTTTTCAATTTTCAATTTTTTTTCTTGTATCTACAAAAGATTAAAAAAAAATTAAACTCGAACTTTCCTCTTCTTTCGAAAAGGTCAAAAGCGCTCATCATCGAATTCACAGAATAATAGCTGATATATCATGGCTATAAAAAGGTAGGTACTCATAACATGTTGAATACCTATTTCGCTCTCATTTACTAATAAACGTTCATACAACAGTTCATATTTATACATATTATACACGTTCGTTAATAATTTTCTAGTAAGTATATTACTGACGCGTTATACTATGCCTACTAATAAAACAAATTACTCTACGTTCCATCATAATGTGCGACGACTTGACAGCAACGTCATTTCTCGCCATAAAAATTCGTGAAAATTACCTATTCCACGTTAATTTGGTGGTATTTTTTTTTAAACGTACGTAATACGAGTATACTATGGTCAGCACGAGTGAACTCGTTACGCTATCACGACTACACCAACATCGATATCATTATTATAAGGTCTCAACGTGCGTGCATGCAATGCTCGTTTTTATAAACTTGACATTAAACTTTGAAAATTTGTCTTTAAAATTTAAACGCTTCATAGACCGCGTGTTATATTGGACACTACAATTCGTAAATTAAATTTCTTCGATAGGGTAACCTTTCGAGGAAAAGTCATCAAGGGTGGTTCCTTTTCAAACGAGTATGATCATGTACATTGTACGCATTTTTATACCTATTTCATTAACCTATTTGTGTACTTTGCGATTTCATTCATAGACGTCGTAAGTTTTTCAAATTTTGTCGTTCATTTTAGAAAATATTAAATAATGAAGGTTTTTTGAATTTTCTACCAATAAAATATTTCACAAAAAAAAAAAAAAAAAAAAACCTCAGAGCTCTGAATTTGAACATAGTCTATACTATGTACTTAAAAGACCAAAAACCCTGAAAGCAGGACTATTTGTTTTTTTTAAATTATTTTTTTTTTATTTCAAAAATTTACTAAAATTGAGAATAGAAAAAAATTTTCAAAATAATAAAAATTCATCAAATTTTGAAAATGGATTAAATTTTAAAAACTTACCAGTAGTTAGTTTGAAAATCATCAACATTTCGAATTTGAAAAAAAAAATTAATAAAAAATATAGAGAATTCACAAAACTTGTAATTTTGAGCAAATCTTTAAAAAATCTATCAAACTTTACAAATTGGCCTATTGAACAGTTTGAAAATATTCAGCTAAATTTTTAAAATCAATGTGATTTCAAAGATTTATTAAAATTTTAAAAAATGACCAAAATTTAATTTTTATCAAATTTTGAAAAATTATTAAGTAATTAAAAAAATTTTAAAATTAATCCATCTCCAAAAATTTATTAAAATTCGAAAATTATCAAATTTTTTAATGTTTATCAAATTTGAAAATGAAAACTAAATTTTAAAAATTTTCAAAAATTTAAAAATGATGATTTTTTTTCAATTTTGAAAATTACCCAATTTTGAGTTTTTAATAAAAATATGAGACGTTTGAGCCCCTTACATGCACCAAAGCCTTTCAAACATTTCAATTTTACAATTTTTCGATTTGTTGCAACTCAAAAGATTTATAAAATTTTAAAAATTGGGAACCAAAATTTCAGTTGATTTTTTTTAACTTTGAATTTTTATTCAAGTTGAAAAAAATCAGTTTCGATGACCTACTTATTAATTTAAAAATTCTTTAAATTGATCCAAGTCCAAAGATATTTATTCAAATATTAAAATTATACCAAACATTTTTCAATTTTCACCAAATTTTTAAGATGAATTACCTACCTACTAAATTTTAAAAATTAACAAATTTCATTTTTTATTAAATTTTGAAAATTTTTCAAATTATTGTCAAACATTACAAATAATTGGTCCAATTCTTAAAGCTTATCAAACTCTAAAAGTACCAAATTTCAATTTTTATTAAATTTCGAAATTTTCCAAATTTAATTTAATTTTTTTGAGGATTTACAAATTTTTTAAAATTATTAAAAAATTTCCATTTCTTTGATTTTTGTTCGAATGACAGGATTTCAATTTTTTAAGCAGATAAGTAACACTTTCGACTAAAAAGCACGGGTTTTCCCAGTAGACCAGTCAAACACTCTGCCAAGTAATTAAATTCAAAAATATTTATCAATGCTTCGATAAATTAAAAAAAATGACTTTTGTTAACTCAGCAATTCAGCAACACCACGAATTATTCCCATTTGCATAAATCAACACCTCTTTTTTTAAAAACGCTTCTCTATCTAATAAAATTAATTCGTTTCGAACACCTTTTACTTCCTTCTTCAAATAATTACACCCATATTAGTATTCTTCTTGCTTTCTGAACATCTTTACTTTATTAATTTCGAAGCGTGATTTAAAATAAAAAAATAACAATAATTACTCGTCATACAAAACGCTGTATGGCAACTTTCGTTAATCTCTTTCGCCGCACGCGGCCGCATTACAACGTAGTGAAAAAATTTAATTAATATCGTCGCGCAAATATAAGCTCGTATAAGTATTTTAATGCGAGAAAACTATTTTGTAACGCTACACTATAAACTAAAATGATTTCGTTATTTGAATACGAAACGAACGTACGTAGGTAATATTTAGGTGTTTTTTTCCGAAAGGAAATATTAATTTGTATATTTCAATTTATCTACGTCACGTTTTGTGAGCTGCACATTTGCCTATTGTCATCTCACAATTCACAGTTTACTCATTCATCTTAGTAAGTGCGATTATTACGTATAAATTTCACAAATTTCTAGGGTTAGCGAGCGAATTAATTTTTTACGCGAGGAAAAACTCCCATTTTCGTAGAAAGCAACAAGTCGAACGTTGGTAGGTATCTTTTTACACGATTCATAAAAATTTCATCGGCATTGAAATTGGAAATATCGTTGTATCCTTGAATTAGTCTTTTTTAAATATAACCTACATTTTTTTTACTAGCTCGATAAACGGGCGGTTCTGACGTTATGTGAAAAAATTTTCATTTTGAAACTCGAATATATATTTTTATTTTTTTCGAAGAATTGTATCTCGTGGACCGGTTCATCGAGATGCAATTAGCAACGAATGTTTTTGGTAGTTATTTTCAAGTGATATGAAAAAGATAATTTATAAATTTTATGCAAATGATAAGTACATTAATTACGTTAGAGGGCGTTGAAACTTTACATTGCGGATATCTCGAGAACCGGTTCAATGAGATGAAATTAGCAAAGGACTATTTTTGTAGGATTTTTCAAATGCTATAAAAAAGGTTATATACAAATTTCACGAATTTGCTGTATTCAAGATGTTATTGTGGTTCGAAAATTTGAATCGCGGATATCTCAGAAACCGGTTCCACGAGATGAAATTGGCAAAAAAAATTTTTGTAGGTTTTTTCAAATGCTATAAAAAAGGTAGAATACAAATTTCACGAATTTGAGAAATTCGAAATGTTTTTGAGGTTTGAAAATTTGAATCGCGGATATCTCGAGAACCGGTTCAATAAGATGAATTCAGCACATGAACTTTTTTGTAACAAAAAATATTCTATGCAGATTTTACTTATATGTAGTATTCGAGATGTTATAAGGGTTTGAAAATTTTCATGAAGGATATTTTCAGAACTAGTTCTTTGATTTTTCTAAAAAAATCAACAGGCTTCTATTTTGGGTAACCCTTAACTTCTCATAAAAATTTCAATTCATTTGGTCAATTATCACGAGACTTTGTGCTGATAAAGTTCATTAATAATAATTAATACATTAATAAGAAAATATGAAATCGCGAAATTCGTATCAAGTGTTTCATTTTGACACCAAAAAAAAAAGCTGATCATTTAAAAATAAACAATCGACTAAAAAATTGAACATCCAGTAAGTACTTCGTATTCGAATCATTTCTTCAAGCAATTCAACCGCACCATCCATAATTACATTCAACTCGAACGATCATTTTTCATTAACAATTAACAAGCATTCTAAACTTGGCAACAAATTGAAATAAGTTAACGACAAACTCGACCTACGTGTTAAAACTGAATTCCAACCTTATCAAAAGCGTATTAGAAAGAGAAAAAAATTTATTAATTACGAAAGTCGACCACAAACAACACTTATTAGTTAAGCTCTAATTTTCAATGTCGTTTAATTTCTCGTAGTCGTAACTATTTTCATGACCGTTTATACGATGAATATTCTATGCCTGGTTTACGCGGTGTGAATCACTAAAGTTTATAAACGTTCGAATGGAACATTTTTAGCAAGTGGGTATACAGAAGTAGACTCAAGTCTGGCACGGTAGCATTGTCGATACAGTTATAGGTATTGAATGAATTGTTTGTCATAGAGAACTTTCACCGTGAGCGGCGCGTCATCTTTCACTATGAGTCACGGATGGTGGTCTGGTGTTTTTTTTTCACACTCTAGTGCTGTTGCATTCTATATTTATATTGATTGAAGGAACGATATAGGCCTAAAATATTTCAAATTTGTTTCTATCGTAGTGCCATATTTTCTGAAATATTGTTCTAGAGACAAGCATGGTAAAAAAAAGGAAAATCACTAGACAGGAACTATATGTAGGTGCCTACTTGTGTTTTGAAAAAAATAGCCCAATAAAATGAGGGAATAAAATTGGTTTTAGGTGAACAAAGACTTTTTTGATATCAAAATACTCCCAAACCTCACCCCTTAGCATGTCACCTGAATGTAAATTCAAAGAAACTCCCTCGTTGTTTTTTCGCTCATATAACTATTTAAATTATACGTTTGAACAAAAAGTTGATCATAACCAATTTCAAAGTACCTACATAAAATTTTCAATAGAAAAGCTCGTACCTACTTTGTTCAAGGTTCAGAAAAATTCAGGAAAATAGGAAGTTGGAATTAAAATCCAATATCTGAAATCCTTTCACTTCTGGATTTGAAATCCAAAATTTAAAATCATTTTTATTGGATTTCACGATCCAAAATCCATTTTTTTTCTCTTTTACTCTGACATCTGGCTCATGTAAATTTTCGAGTAGATAATTCTTTACTCATCTCTCAAATTGAAAATAAAAATCTTTCAATTTCTTTTCGAAAAAACTCAATTCTTTTGCAGAAAGAATTCCAATTTTTCTTGGGATAAAAAAAACATTTCTTATTAAGTTATTAATTACCTATTAGGTATAATTTTTATTTGTTTTTGGAATGAGCGTTTTTCAATTTTTTTATTTAAAAAAAAAGTTTCTCAATTTTTTTGAATTACCTACCTAAGTACAAAATATTTTTTAAATTTTCGAACGAAATTTTTTTGAAAAAATAACCTTATAATAAATTTTCAAAAAATCAATTTTTTGAAAAAAAAATTGGTTTGTTTTCAGTCTCAGTTAAAAAAATTTCTGAACTTCCTCGAAATAAAAAAATATAAAAAAAATCGATTTTCTCAAGCCAAGTTTTAAAAATACCTACTAATTTTTTTGAAAAGACCTGAAAATTTTTTGAAGAAGAAAATCTCTCAATTTTTTCTGAATTTATAATATTTCTCTACTTTTTGGGAAAAATGTGTAATTTTTTTTTTGCAATAAGAATTTTTCTCACTTAATTTTTAAAGAAAAAGAAACTGAATTTCATTGAAAAAAAAAACTTTTTTTGTTTACAGTAAAAAATGTCTTTATAATTTTTTTCTTGAAGTCAATATAATAAAATTTTCAATTTTTTTGAAGTAAAAAAAATGAGTAAATTTTTTTCAAAATTATCTGAGAAAAAAATATCTGCTTTTAGTACCTAAGAAAAAATACGTTAATTTTTTGATGAAAATTTTTTTGAGTTTTCTTGGAACAATACAAAATAAATTTTTTTGAAGCCTTTTAAAAAATCTCAAAGAACAAGTCGCATTAAGAACAACCAGTGCAACAGCCAAACCAAACAATTTTTTTTTTTTGGGATTTTAATCCATTTTGATAGCTCAAAAAATGCCAAAAAATTCTTCCAAAATTTAAAATCCAAAACCTAAATCCTGGTTTTGAGGATTTTGTGGATTTAAAATCTGCCAAACCCTGCTTATTTTTTTCTAAAAATGAACGGGTGGTACAAAAAGACGCGTCATGTAGGTCATTGAAACTGATTTTTTTCAACTTGAATAAAAATTCAAAGTTAAAAAAAATAAACTGAAATTTTGGTTCCCAATTTTTAAAATTTTATAAATTTTTTGAGTTGCAACAAATCGAAAAATTGTAAAATTGAAATGTTTGAAAGGCTTTGGTGCATGTAAGGGGCTCAAACGTCTCATATTTTTATTAAAAACTCAAAATTGGGTAATTTTCAAAATTGAAAAAAAATCATCATTTTTAAATTTTTGAAAATTTAGTTTTCATTTTTAAATTTGATAAAGATTAAAAAATTTGATAATTTTCGAATTTTAATAAGTTTTTGGAGATGGATTAATTTTAAAATTTTTTTAATTACTTAATAATTCTTCAAAATTTGGGAAAATTTCAAAATTTGATAAAAATTAAATTTTGGTCATTTTTAAAAATTTTAATAAATCTTTAAAATCAAATTGATTTTAAAAATTTAGCTGAATATTTTCAAGCTGTTCAATAGGCATGAAGACCCCTTCATAATTTCTCCAAATAGAATACAACAATATCCCCCCCCCCAAAAAAAAAACACCTATCATCTCCTCGAGTGTATCACGTTTAGCCAAGTACGTGTGAGACCCTCTTTTTTTGAAATACTCACTCTTCAGTTTTACCCTTAATTTAAAAAAAAATCAAATAAATTTTCAAATACGTGAAATTTCCTAAAAAAATCACTTCATTTATTAATTTTTTTCTACAAATAAACGATGAAATTGTATCCTATTCACGAAAATAGGATGGACCAATTTCATTTTTTTTGCTTTGTATATTATGACATTTATGACGCGTTATTTTTGCACCACCATAAGATTTTTTGTTGCAAATTTTATGTACTTTAACTTTAGTCATGACCATTTTTTTACTTGAACGCATATTCGAAGAGTTATTAGCGAAAAATGGGAGTACCTCTATGGATTCATATTTGAGATAAATGCCTACACTAGATATGAGGTTGATGGATTTTTTTGGTGGTTAATCAGGGCACCGAAAGAAATATTTTGAAATAAAATAATCTTCGTTCACCCAAACGTTAATTGGCTCCATTTTATGGTATAGTTTTACTGAGCTAAAAATTATCATATAAAATCGATGTTCGAGTTTGTACGGTACATTACATAAATAATTCAACGAACATTTTGTCAAGTTTGGAATAATTTAAAGAGTGCTTTTGCAATTGAAAATTTATAAATACAAAAAAAAAAAAAAGGTTTCTACACTTCCTATCACCTCACCCAAGAAAATTAATTACAAAGAGTGGGGATCAAAGCCCTATTGCTTTCAAAATTGAGTATAAATTGAGAAAAAAATACTCAGTTAAAACTGAATAAATACTTGATTTTGAAAATTTTTGTTCTAATTTAAGAACCCCTAACGAGGCAAAAAATAAATAAAAACACACTTAGAAATGTTTTTAAAAATTTCGAGCTTACGTAAAGCAAAATTTGAGGATTTTTCAAAAAAAAAGAGTCCAAAATATAAAACGTAAGTAAAAATTCTTGGAATAATAATTATACGTCTATACCTATCACTCATTTCTAGAATTTTGATTTTTTTTTAATGACTTTTGCCAACATTGTAGTACTTGATATGCATATTTTATGCATGGCAGCACAATGACCTAGACACATGGAATTTTTCTTCATCAAAAGTAGATATAAAAACACTTGATAAAAAAATTATAAATGTTAACATTATTTTATCAAATTAAACTTGGCAATTAGGTATGTTGGTAAGTTAAAAACGAAACGAATTTAAACACCCATGTGAAATTTTCTCACCAAGTATGGTCAAGTTGAACGATAGCTATCTAAATACAAGCGAAGATCTCTCTAATTACTCTCGATATGATTTTATAATCACTTCGAACGTACAATACAAACAACACGGTTGTTCACTTGTTCAGTAAATAGAAACCTCATATTGATCAATCTTTGTCTGTCATCGAAGATTGAAATGGTATAGGAACTCGCACTCGTAGAGATATTGACAAGAGACAATACATTATTGTAGACATTCACTCATCATTTCCTAAACTTCAAATCAAATCAATATACCGTTATGTATATAGACAACCTCGAGACACGAAAATATAAATTTATACCATTAATCGAGCTCAGAGTTCTCCGTTCGGCGGAAGTGTCCATCATTTAGAGCAGAATCTAATATTCGTCCACCGAATTAAATTGATTTTTGCAATTTTTACAGACACTGTCAAGGGCACGAGCACGCGACAAAGCAACGACCTAGATTTACGAGTAATAAGAAAGGTCTATAATTTACTTTGTAAAAGTAGCCAGTGGCATTTTATCAACGACAATAATTATCGTGGTTATATACAATGACGTGAAAAAATTCTCCCTCGTGTTTGAACCCATAACACGAGTAGGCAGCATTGTTACGTCATCGCTGACAGCTTTAACTTCAAAGTTCAACTTACAAATCAAAGTGAATTCGTAAGGTGTATTTTTGTTGTCATAAATGATGACATGGTATTGAGGATCGACTAAATTATTTAATCAAATATTTTGCTTTATAGCTGAGTGAGGTGCGAGCACTGCAAAATAATAAAAATAGGGGTAATTTCATTTTCTAACTAAAAAAACAATGTTAAATGCTAGGTCAAAAAGTGTATGTTCATTCTATTCTTTTTTTTGGGTACAAATAAAAATTAAGATGGGCGGGGAATAAAAATTGGGAATTAAATTTCATGAAAAGAAAAAACTTCGATGGTTCATAACTAAAAAAGACAAGAGTTTGAAAGTCCACCAATTTTTGAATATTTCTAAGAAAGGGAGCGGCTATAGGCTCTATTTAAAATTCAGCGATTCAAAAAAAAAATAACAAAATAAATAAAGAATTTCTCATGAAAATGGGCAATTCTAATACCTATGTTAAAACAAAAATAAGCGAAAATTTGGTAATTTTTCGTTTTTTTTTTCAAACTAGTGGAGGGGAAAATAGGGAATATTTTGACGACCTTATTGATTCTCAAAAAAAAACTGGGATTTTTTCTAGAAAAATTCGAGAAAAAAATATAATTTTTTCATTTCCAAAAAGTAGTGAAAAATTATTTTTAAAAAAATGAAAATAGGTAAAGAATTATTTATTTATTAAAAAAAAAAAAATTCTAAAATTCGGAAAATTTTTTAAAATTTTATTCCCAAAAATTAGGATTTTTTACTTCAAAAAAATCAAAATGAAATATAAATTTCAAATTTTTATCCAAAAAATGACGGAAAAATTCAAAAATTTAATTTCAAAAAATCCTGAATTTTTTCGTTTAAAAAAATTTTTTTACTCCAAGAAATTAAAATTTTGAATTCATTTTAACAGAATTTTTGAATTTTTTCTGTGATTTGGGGCTTTTTTTTAAATAAGTACCAAAAATTTTGAAATACGTTTCATTTTAATTTTTTGAAGTGAAAAAATCTAAAATCCCAATTTTTGGGAATAAAATTTTTTAAATTTTTTCCCGATCTGAGAAATTTTTAATATTGTACTTTTACTTTTTTTTAAATAAATTCCTCCTATTTTTTTTTAAATAAAAAAATTATGTTTCGCAAATTTTTTCAAAAAAAAAAAAATAAAATAAACTCATCTTCAATTTTTTTTTAAATGTCTCAAAAAATTGAGATTTTTTCTATGACTCATTTTTTTTCAAAAAAAAAAAAAAAAAAAAAAAACGAAAAAAGGGCATCTAATTTTCTTTTGTCGGATGTTTTACTGTCTAGGTATTAAATTAAATCCTACGTAAAAAATTCTCTCATTTTTTTCTGATTTGTTTGTCTGTGTTTTTTTTTTAAATTAGGGACACCTCAAAAAACACATTACATGGAGTTGGAGGGGGGGGGAGGGGCAAAAATTAGGAATTATTTCACATGAAGAGGAATAACTTGATGAGTGATTCGTGCAATCGAAAAAAGGCAAGAATTTGAAAATTCGTCAATTTTTCGTTTCATCGTTTTTCTGAAAAAATTTGGTCCACCTAAAATTCAACGAAGGGGGAAAAAATTATGACGAACAATTTCACATGAAAATGGACAATTTTTAATAATTATGTTAGAACCAAAAAATGCAAACATTTGAAAATTTCGTAATTTTTCATTTTTTTAAAATGTAGGAGTGGGGCTAGTAAAATCACTTGAAATTTACTTAGGGTGATAATAAAAAATAGGAAATGATTTTTTAATCAAAAGCAACTAGCTATAATTATTAAATTCCGGACAAAAAAATTATTCATTTTTTTCGTTTTTGTTTTTTGAAGACACCCCAAGGCACAACTTAACATCAAGTTGGCGGAGAAATTGAAAAAATGATGAATAAATTATCATAAAAAAAACTTTGATGGGTTACACCTAACCTAAAAAAACAAGATTTTAAAAATCGGTCAATATTTTCATTTTTCCAAAAAATGAGAGGGATATTAGGGTGCACTTGAAATTCAGTGAGGAGAAAAATGAAAAATTGGAAATAATTTCTCATGAAAAGAAAAATCATTTTGATAAGTTTGGAATCAAAAAAATGTAAAAGTTTGTAAATTTTGTAATTTTTTGTTTGTTTGTTTTTTCAAAATGAGAAGGTAGTGGCACTATACCTACTTGAAATTAATTTATGTGAAAAATAAAAATACAGAATAATCAACAAAAGAAGCAATCGTTTAAAAATAGGTCAATTTTTCATTTTTCTAAAAAAAAAAAGAATGACCAGTGGCCACTAAAAATTCATTTAGGGGAAAACTATATAAAAAATTGGGTATTATTTTCTTATAAAAAAATAAACTTTGGGGGTGAGACAAAAAAAAAGTCGAAAGTCGAAAATAAGAACCATCCTAGAGGATAAAATGAGATTTTTTCTTTTTTTTTTCAATTGATATAAAAATAAGATTTTTTTCTGAAAAAATGGGCATTTTTCCTTCGACCTGTTCACTTTTTGAAAAAATTGAATATGAGCGTTTTTGTTGCAAATGTCATGTTCTTCAACTTTGGTTATAATCATTTTTTTGTTTAAACGCATATTTGGAGACTTATAAGCGAAAACCAAGAGGGGTTCTCGTTCTTCTGATTCATATTTGCAAGGCGTTATCGAGGGGTGCGGTTCGGGGACTTTTTGGAAGGTAAACCATGGCATCAAAAGTTAGATTTCAATTATTTAAATCAAAAAAATTTACGTGACCCAAAATCAAAGATAAAATTTGCTCAATTTTAATAGCTTAATTTTACTCGGCTACACAAATTCTATGGAAAAATTTTTAACAATATTATTTGATACATTTTTTTTTTAAATTATTAGTTCTTAACCCAATCAAATCACCTCGTCATAACATACGAGTTCATAAATTCATATTACGTGCTATACACTGCTACGTGTAGGTTTTTTCCAATATATATGGCGAGAGTCAAACCAGTTCATAAGTGAAATTAATTGAATGAAAAATGTACGTAGGTAATTAGGTGTTCATGGTTTTTTTAAAAATTGATAATCGAATGAAAGCAAATTGTTTTGTAAATGGCGAGCTTATTTTTGAATTGAGCCAAACAGTCGAACAAACACTTGTATTTTTTACTATTCTAAATCATTCGTACAATGGAAACTTTTGTAATAGACTGCTAATTTGAATCAATGTAACGACTACGTAGAAACCTCGTTGCTAAATAATTGAACATCCTGTCCAGTTCGCAATCGCAGTTCCGTTTCCTCACTTGGGAGTTGTTCTATCATTTTTTTTTTCGCTTACACGAGTCGGCAAGTCACATAACCGGCATTATAAAAAATAACTATATATGTATTAAAAATATATATATTAGGTAAAATGAAACTCACCATTCAGCAAAATCACGGTCGTTGATTCGATTAAGACTATGTTACAACGTATCTATTTTTCTGATTGTTAATTTCCGTCAACTCGGAGTGCACGAGGAAATGCAAACGTGTGTCTAAGGAATACCCGGAATAATTTTTCTTGGCGTCTTCTAGGAAATCGGCAGCTTTTTCGAAGTTTCCTTTCGATTTGTAGAGTAAGGCTAATTCGAAGAGTGAAAAAGGAATTATGTAGGTATCATATTTGATATTCTTTTCCATCGTAATGATATCTTTGAAACATTGTTCGGCTTGCAGAGGTTTACCCATATGCCTCAAACAAGATCCTTTCAGCAGCAAAATAAGAGCATTATTATCGCAGGCGTATTGTTTGCCAAACTGGTCTGGATTCTGTTGGAAATTTTTATAGCATTTATCGATGATACGATAGATATTATCGCAAAGTTCCCATTTCTTGGAAATGATTTTGAAATAGTTCCATATGTAGAGTAATTCGAGAGCTGGTAAAACGAGATGGTTATTTTGCGAGGCGAATCTTTCGGCTTTTTTAATGGCGAATTTCTCCATCGGTAGGGATTTGCCGGCGATTCGTTGCTTCCATTTGGGAACGTTACACATGAGACTAGTAATAGTGCTTAGGTCATCGTCGGTAAGGTCTTCTTCGCCATTCATCAACATGATCGAAGCTTTTTGGTAACTATAAATGGTTCTAGACCATTTACTTTCTTTTAATAAATACGAAGCGTAGACGTCGGCTTCTTTCCAATCGCCGAGCATACAATTGGCCCAGGTCAATTCCCAAAAACAAATGTGATGAAATTGTGGCCATACGTCTTGCGATTTCCACGATTTAATGTACCAGATGATGGAATCTTTGATGTTACCTTGGATCAGTTCTAATCGTCCTTTGAAGTACAAGAACCAGGCACCTTCCGGGTACAATGTCAATTGATTATTCAGCACTTTATCGCAGAATTCCAAATCACCTTCTTCTTGACTGACGAAATATTTAATTATTAAATTGTACGCCAATAAGGCTAGAACCGAAAGTACATGCATGAGTCCGGATTTCAAATTATAGCACAGGATTAGCTCACTGAGGCCTTTTTCTTTACTGCCGGAGAATCCGATAAATTCTAGTAATTTAATTACGCGACCGGGTAATAACGATATCATCAAATTAAATAATCCTATACCGATCCTTACGCCGCTTTCGAAATGCACCTTGTGGGGCTCGTCGTCGCCCCACGTTCGACTATTTAATATGGTATTGCATTCTTTATAGGAATTATAGCACGATCTGATTTTTAAACCAGCTCTGATGAAACTGACCAGTGTTTCGTCTTCGATGAAAGTTAGCAAAGCTTTCAACAAAAGTGATTCGGCGAAGCACAACTCGGCGTGGATTTCTTCCGGGGTGTATAGATCGTAATTAGGCTTTTTAACCATTTTACCCAATGACTCGGAGAAAGTATTCTTCTTACGGTAATAATTACAAAGTTGTATGCTCAGCTTTAAACTGGACGAAGCTCTTTCGATACTTTTCCGTTCAAAGGTCAAGACAGCTTCTAAGAAGTTGAACGTAGCATTTCCCACCGTATGGTACATACTTCGGCCAACCCATGGTTTGAGTATTTCCTGAGCTTCGTAGAATTTATTGTTGAAGAAATAGTGGATGGCAACTTTGCCCTCGGAAATGGCTGTCATCAGATCCATCGTGTTGGGAAGAGTTTGAACCTCCAATGCATCTTCGAATTCGTCTTCCAAATCGCTGTTATCGTCACTCATTTTTAATAATTCGAAAAGATAATTACGACGTAAATGAACTACTGGGGCATAATACGAGTAAAGAAACGATGCCAAAACGCGTCACAATAACAATAATAATTTTACTAATTTAACGACGAAAACGAAAAAATTTACTATACGAAAATCACCAATTACGTTTTTGGTAACGATGAAAAATTTAAATGCGTTAAAACAAGTACTCCCCACACAAAGCGTACTAACGAATTAAAGCAACTGACTTTTATCGAATATCGATTGACTCAACATAAACAAAAATTACAAACACCTCCCACTCTTGACAACAGTTTCATTGACGAAAATATTACACAGACTTCCAAGCGCCGGAGTCATGAATGAAGTTAGTTTCATAAAACGTGTGTAGGTTCGATGTATGAATTTATTTTCATTTTACGTTTCTCCATGACGTAATCTGTACGATAAAAATGCTTTGCTTACGTTGCTCATATTTTATTCAAAAGAATTTTCTCCTTCAAAGGGGCGCTTTTTACTCATCATTCAATACGAGTACTTTTTTCATTCATTCATTAATGTTGAACACAATTTTCACCAGTGGAAAAAAACTGATAATGAAACACCAACACAACAGAAAATGGAATGATTATAAAACTTTATTCACACTATCATCAAAATCTTATTTCTTACACCACTTTAATTTCACTAGCACAAGAATTAAACACAAATTTCAACACTTTATTGAAGTATTCAGCTTTCTATAATTTTATACACCTTTTTTTTAGTACGAAATGATAAAAAACATTATCTGGATTCATTTAGATAAATTAAATTGGAATACATAGCGTGTGATAGTAAAACATCAGCTGCTTGTTTAGTTTCTAATAAAATACGAGTTTCTTTTATCCACTCATCAGCTATGGCACGAGCAGCACCTTTTAGTAAATTCATATATCTCAAAGCTTGCATAAAATCACCTCTATCCAACCAGTACCTGAAAAAAGAACCATAAATGTTCAAGTACAAACCTAGGTACAAATATTCGAATTCGAAATGAAAATAAATCACTATACCTCGCTCTGAATAACACGTCGTAATTAGACAGCTTCGATACATCAAATGGTTCATTGGCTAGTTCTTCCGATGGAATTGATTTCGATAAATTAACCAGTAAGAAGCTTTGTAAATACGATAAAAACATTCGTGGTATCGATACGTATCCTTCGGGTAAGTTTGCTAATCTAAAAGTGACTTTTTCTAAATTAAGAAATCGATCTTTAAGGGCCAATTCTGAGTAAACTCCTCGTGATATGGCTTCTTCCGGAATAGCAGCGAGAACTACACCGACAAGTGGATCATCTTCGGCTGGAGAACAATTCAAAAATTAATTCTCATGTTTCTATTTAATTAAAATTTGTGATGTGCTAATGTAAACCTACCAGCAGCTTTATAAATAGTATTTATTTCGTTTTTAAGAGGTTTTAGCTGTTCTTCCCACGATTTTTCATTAGTACCAGATTCTATGGTTAAAATCAACGATTGGCAGGCACTCCATAGAAGTTGAGAACGTTTCGCTTGTTTTTCAGTAATTGCCTTTTCTGTAACAAAATGTCCAAGTGGAGGTTTAATTTAAATCTTTGGTCGATTGTCGATTTAATAGTAATGATTTATATTCGTACGTTTTAAGGCAGTATCGAGCCCTTTCATACGACCGATAATTTTCGCCAGTTGCCTATTATAATTTAACGTCATATCTTCTACTTTCGCGTTGATATTTTGTTGTAATTTTCTTTCAGCTTCTTTATCTTTCAAGTAAACAATTTCATTCAAATGATCGTTGTATACTTCGGCTTGTCGTCTCAATTGAGCTTTTAGCTCTTCTTCGAATTCCAGTTTGATTTTTAATTCCTAAGAAACACGATTGGATTAAATTAGTATCCAATTCGATACGATGAAATGAATAATTTGAAATATTTTACAGTTTTTATGAGTTCTTGGGCCAAATCACGTTTCATTGCTTCTTTTTCGAGGTTCATAATTTCAGCAACTTCCACATTACCAGCTTTTGCTTGTTCGATTATTTTATTGAGTTTTGATCGTCCGACAGTCTGTAAAAAAATTAAACAAGCCAGCATGTGAATTCATTCGTGAAATTATTTATCGATAGTTCAAAGGCCTCATTTACTTCTAATTTTTGTAACTCTTTTTGATAGAAATTGAGTAACTGGCAAGTGTACAAAACAAATAAATCCAATTCTTCTTCAGATGCAACGACGTCCGAATTTACGGTCAACGATGGGAATAGAGTGCCAAGCTCTTTCTAAAATAATGAAACGCAGATTATTGATAGGAATTAATCGTATCAGGAGGAAGCATATTGCTGATACGAACCGATAACGATTGTCTGGATTCTTCGACCTTTTTAGCGTATTTTTCGGTAACTGATGAATCACTTCGTTCTTTCGTGAATACTGCTTTCGTGTAAACTAAATCGTTGACAATATTTTTAATATTGTTTTCGATCTGTGTTCTTGTAACATGGTCGATATCAGTCTTTTCGTCGCTAATTAGTAATTTCAGGTGTTCCAATTTTTTCCTATCGAGAAATAAAATGTCGAATAATGAATTAATTCGAACAATTTTAGATGATTAGATGAAAAATAAAGTTTTCAGAAGTATCAACTTACATAGCTTTTTTACCCAGTTTTTCAGCACGTTCTATGCATTTTTCTTTTTGCTCGGTTTTTTCTCTGATTTCAAACCATATGTTATAATCTCCTTTTTGTATCGATTTTTCAACAAGATTAGCTACGTCTTCTCTATAATCTACGATAATCGCCGCATTAAAATAATGGCAAAATTGATTTTCCACGTGTACTAGTAATGAGCTTACTTTTTACATCATCTATAGCTTTGTTAAATTCGAGAATAGCTTTAGCAGCGAGGTCCTTTGCGGTTTTTTCCATTGCCGGTAAATCGTATTTTGTTAAATCAACTTGTTCTTCACTTTTTTCTTTCGTTGGTTTGGATTCTTTTTCTGGAACAGATATGTTGGTTAAAATCCTGCAAAAAACTATGTTTTTGGAAAATAATATACTAACTCGGTGGTGCTGGTTCTTTCTTTTCATCTTTTTTAGTACTTTCGACGGTCGATGCTGTTTCTTTTTTAGGAGCTGCAGCTGGTTCTTTTTTAATATCAGGTTCAGGTTGAGATTTCGTACTTTTTGTGACAACTATAATTTTAAAAATAGATTAAATAATCATAAAATTGATTAAGACAAATAATTTGTCATACCTAAAGGAGGAGGAGGTTGAACTTTGGATTGATCAGCTTCTTTACCCAAACCAACCATCGAATAAATTTTATTCACGGCGCTAAAATTGAACACTTTCGTTAATTTCTATTTTTTTTTTTTCATCAGTAGTTGAAAATGAATTTCATGTACCTGCTAGAAGCATTCGAGATACCATCTTTAACGCTCGCTCCGTAGGATTTATCTTCTTGAGAAATAAACTTAATGAATGAATCACTGCCAGGTGCATATTCATTTAAACTTTTCCTGAACTTAGGGTCGTATTTCGCGTAAGCGATTGCACCTCCAATTCCAACGGTAGCTGCTCCTACTATGTAAAATAAAGGTTTACCGATGCCCCTAAAACGAAAGAGTAACAGCATTAAGAAAACACTGACTGATGAAATGTGTTTCAAACTGAAAACATACCCTTTTTTCGGAGCATTTGTATCATAATATCGTCGAGAACTTCTGAATACCTTCTCGGATTGATGTTTACTTAAAATTGCGGAGCCCTAGAACAATACAAGGGTCATTAATTGGAATATTCTCGTGAAGAGTAATGCACCGACTATTTCGATGAGATTGAGCTGTAGCCAAGGTTAAACGTTATGTAATGTTTATTTAGATAGTATCAAATGTTCAGTTACCTGGCATCGTGTGAGGGGAGGAAGTTTTTCGGCAATTCTATACATTCTTAATTAAATTACTCAGCTGTACCTGAAAATAACGAACATTATTAGTGTGTACTGAATTTTCACCTTGTAACGTGACGAAGCGGTGCTAGAGTAAGGGTGCTACCTAATTAGTTCTCAACCAGGTAACGATAGAAACATAAAATTAGCATAACACTACGACTGGAAGTATTCAAAAATTAAATTAATTGGAATAATAAAATATGATTTAATATTAATATAATAAATTTCTTACAAAATACATTAGTTTTTCGGTGCAAGGAGCGGACCGATATCGAAATTTAACTGATAGCGTTGATCATGTTGGTCGCATTCTAAAAAGCGAAAATTCTTTAAAAATTATAAAATTTTCAGTAATATTCGAAAATTTTTAATTTAAGATCTTTTTCATAATTATAAAATCAAATTTCATTTAAAAAGTATAATTATTTAAATCTAATTTAATTGAGAAAAATCTCAAAAAAATAAAAATTCAAAAGTTTTTAGAACATTTTGAATATCGTTTCTTATCACACTGGTGAAATATTTTCAAAAGAAAACCGAAATGCCAAAAAAATTATTTGTTATTATTTTTTTTTTGAAAAAAGAAAAATTTTGAACGAGAGAAATTTTTTTCTAACTTTTCGATTTAATTGTAAAAGTTATGATTTATCTAATCAACTTCGTTACTCATCTGTAGACAGTCCAGTAATCACTTTCACCAACAATAATGGCATCAATTCTTAATTCAAAGGCAAAATTTTACGAATTCGATTCCCATGGAAATGAAGTGTTTCATGAACAAATTCAATCTGAAGCTGATCTTTTCATCAAAAACCTATCGCAGAAGCAACGCAATACGGATGTCAGTCTTGCGGAGTAAGTATTACTTCGACTTTACCATTGTTAACTTATCGAACTACTCCAAACAGTTCTAACGGGCTAATAAATCTCGATGAATTTCAGATGCTTGAATACTGAAAAACAGTTCCAACTATCTCACACTTTCAAGCCACTCTCTGAATCAACGACTGGTGCACTAACCTACGAAGATTTCAAAAATATATCCAAAGATTTAGAAAAAAAAGTAGAATGCTCTGTAGATAACACTGCACCTGAACAGACAAAGTATAATATAGTATTTCAACGAAGTCGTAAAAATGGTGCAATGTAAGAGTACCTACTTATTTTAATTTTCTATTCTATGTTTCAGCAAAAACATCAGTAGGCATGTTCGAGAACTGGCACTCGCTGTGAAACCTAATAGCTTAGAAACTAAACTACTCGAATTTGCAATCTCTTGTAATGCCATTGGAGAAACTTCGAAAGACTCGAGACCTTCTGAACACCCCATCAATCAATTGGATAAAATTGAAAATGAATTATTTAGGCATTTGGCATTGCCTGATAATCCAGAAAAAACTGCCAAAACCATTTTGCGAAAAAGGAGGCAACTATTGGAAGCTGTTTCCGAACCAATTGGAGTAATAATACAGTTACCTATATAATACGTATTGAAAAGTATTTTGAATTACTTTCTTATATCTCAATTTTTATTATTTAGCCGAAAAAGGTTGAACAGCCAGTTCGAAAAAACACGTTGTGGGATGTCACTGAACCAGTTCCTATTAAAAAATCATGTCCCACCCAAGTCTACTCCTGCAAACCGGAAAAACTCTTCACCATAAAAGAAGGAAAAATCGTAGAGCTCAAAAACGAAAACGATTTAAAAGAAAAAGTCATAAAACCTGTTACGAAACCATTGCCATTCATATCAATCGATACCGAAAAGGAAATCGAATATGGAGTACACTCCACATTAAGTGAAGAAGAAATAAGGAGAATACCAAAGTTTCATGATTATGAAAAAGGGACACTTTCAAATGTACTGTGATATGATTTTTTTACAAACTTGGATGAACCATTCGAAAATCTAATGGATAATGGATTTATTTTTTATTTTAGATACTCTATTTGAAAAATTTATCTTCCTCAGTGACGGAGAAAGATTTGGTTTCGTTGTTTTCGAAATATCAAGAACCTGACGAACCTCGAATTATTTACAAATTAATGCAGAAAGGCAAAATGCGTGGTCAAGCTTTTGTTCACTTTTCTTGTTAGTTCCTAGACCTACATGTTTCTCATTGATTTTATTCGTCTGTTTAAATTCGCAATTTACCTACAGTTTGTTTTGTTTACAGGTATAGAAAAATCCACCAAAGCTATGGAAGAAGTGAATGGTACCTTATTGTACCATAAACCTATCATCATCCATTTTGGCAAAAAATCGTCGTAAATTTTGTCCCACATTGACGAATGTTTTAAAATTTTGTCTGTGATAATTTCATAAAATAAAATATGTACCTTAGGATGGCTCTTATTTTACCTTTTTCGACTTCTTAAATGTCTTCCCCCCAAAGTGTGTTCATTTCATGAGAAAATAATTCCCTATTTTTTATTTTTCCCTTAACTGAATTTTAACCCGTGCCGGGTCACCCCCCCCCCCTTTTTGGAAAAATGAAAAAAATTCACCGATTTTCAAAATCTTGCAATTTTTTGGAGATAACCCATCAAAGTTGTTCCTTGTCATGAGAATGAACTCACAATTTTGTATTTTCCCTCCAACTTGATTTTAAGTGGTACCTGGGGGCTAACCTAATTTTTAAAAAAAATCAAAAACAAGGAAATTGAGCAAAATTGTTCCTTTTAGCATTTCAACTTGTTGCATTTCGTAAGAGAAAAATTTCCCATTTTTCATTTTTTCCCTAACTCAGTAAAATTGGTATTTTTTCATAATTTTTTTAATTAGGGGGCATGTGGGTCCCCTTAGCACTGAGTTAGGGGGAAAATGAAAAATAGGTAATTTTCCTCTTACGAAATGCAACAACTTGAAATGCTAAAAGGAACGATTTTGCTCAATTTTCTTGTTTTTGATTTTTTTGAAAAAGTAGGGGTGCGCCCAAGTACCACTTAAAATCAAGTTGGAGGGAAAATAAAAAATTGGGAGTTCATTCTCATGACAAGGAACAACTTTGATGGGTTATCTCTAAAAAACTGCAAGATTTTGAAAATTTGTAAATTTTTTCAATTTTTTTTTAAAAAGGAGACACCGGGGTGCCACTTACAATAACGCTGGTGGAATTAAAAAAATTGGGAATCATTTTGCACCAAATGGAGCGACTTTCATTGGTTAGAACTAAAAAAATGAAATTTTTTTAAAAATTGGTACTTTTTCATAATTTTTTTAGTTTGGGGGGCTTGTGGGTCCACTTAGAACTGAGTTAGGGGAAAAATGAAAAATAGAGAATTTTTCTCTTACGAAATGCAACAACTTGAAATGCTAAAAGGAACGATTTTGCTCAATTTTCTTGTTTTTGATTTTTTTGAAAAATTAGGGGAGCCTCCAGGTACCACTTAAAATCAAGTTGGAGGGAAAATAAAAAATTGGGAGTTCATTCTCATGTCAAGGAACAACTTTGATGGTTATCTCCAAAAAAGTGCAAGATTTTGAAAATCGGTGAATTTTTTTCATTTTTCCAAAAAAGGGGGGGTGACCCGGAACGGGTTAAAATTCAGTTAGGGGAAAAATAAAAAATAGGGAATTATTTTCTCATGAAATGAACACACTTTGGGGGGGTAAGACATTTAAAAAGTCGAAAAAGGTAAAATAAGGGCCACCCTAATGTACCTGCTATATAGAGTTTTTTTTCTATATAGAAATAATGTGTTTTTTGTTTGTTCTTTGTTCTTATTACGTCGTGAATACTTAACTTACTATCCTTATCGTTTGTACAGGAATTAATATCGTTCACTGGTCACCTTTGTTTGTACTTTGTATTTTCCTCGGTATTACCTACCTACCTGAGTCTCGTACGTATATTATGTTATCGCACTGGTCGGTGGTAGCGATAATCACGCCATTACAAAGAATAACGACTTCGTATTCTAATAATTTTCCATTCTTACATTTTCAATTAGCTAAGCAAGTAGTTTGTGGGGTGTTTCTTACATTAATTTTTTAAAAATTGAGTATCTGGAAAAAGTTTTTAAATTTCAATTTTTTGCAAGTAATAATTTGTTTCAAGGTAGGTAACAATCATGAGAACATCAAGGATGAGAGTAAATAATTCAATAGGTACCTACTTATAATGTATTTTTCCAGAAAAATGAAAGAAAGTTTATACGTCAGAATACCTCAAGGTAAATTAGTAGGTAGAGAAATCGTTTCTACATTCACTGGAGATACCTATTATGGATTTTCTGGTATTCCATACGCAAAGCCACCTGTAGGAGACTTACGATTCCTGGTAAAGGAAAAAGGATTCCATTTTATGGTAAAAGAACTCAGCTGGTACCTATTTTCAGTATTTTGTGAATGATTTCAGCCTCCACAACCTGCCGATGGTTGGGAAGGAATTCGTGACGCTACAGTCGAAGGAGATGACTGTATGCAGTATTCAATGTTAACCTATTCTACGAATGGAACAGAAGACTGTCTGTATGCGAATGTTTATACTCCAGAGGTTGATTTTATTTTCATTAAATTTGGTGCATTTGCATAGATATTTCTAGTTTTAATCTTCTTTCCTTCACTTGCCATATTACTCAGTTAATACATGACCGTCAACCTTCGGAGGACGTTACTAAGCAGGGTAGCTGGCCTATGCTTTCTTCGCAATTTTCAGGATTTGCTTCTTCTGCCAAGGTCATTCCTTCCTTATGAATCCCAATTAACCGTTTCATTACGACCCTGAACCAGAACTTTTAGAAGCCCAATTGCCCACTGATAAGGCGCACTCTATACGAATACCTTGTTACTTTACATAACCGGTTTGGAAAAAACAACGCCATCTATGCCGTCTAGTTCGAAGTACTAGTTCAACAAGCGCTAGATGTAAAAGAGAGAAAGAGAATCGAAACTGGTTACATCCAGCGACTTGACTCGTATTCGTGCACCACCCACCACATGAGCCAACCAGTTGGCAGTATTAATATTGGGTGCCTATTTGAATTTTAATTGCAGCCACCGCAGCAGATTAAAGAACTGAAACCTGTAATGGTAATGATTCATTGGGGAGGATGTTCCTGGGGATCATCATCAACAAAGATGTTTGGAGATCTGGATTTTATTATGAATTCGGATATAGTTGTGGTTACTTTCAATTATCGACTTCACGTGTTTGGTAACGTTTTGATAAATTTGAGTTTCCGTTTTGTTTTGGCTTTGGAAACGTATCCGCATTTTTTTGAAATAGTTACTAAGCTTTTCATGGGTTTATCATTTAATCGCACTAAACATCTTATGATACCTAATTAATAACCATATAGGATTTTTAAATCTTGGAATACCTGAATGCCCGGGTAATATGGGATTAAAAGATCAAGTACTGTTGCTGAAATGGGTAAAAAATAATATCGAACATTTCGGCGGCGATCCAGATAATGTGACTTTATTTGGAAGCAGTTCTGGAGCTAGCAATGCTAATTTACATATGATGTCACCGTTGTCTGAAGGTGAACAAATTACCTGTCGAAGAAAAATCACGTACATCAAAATTTGCAAAAACTTACTGAAATATGGGCAAATATTTCAGGATTATTTCATAAGGCCATCCTACAATGCGGACATGCCCTCAGTCCAGTTTGGGGTTATCAAAATTCGCCTTTTGAAAGAGCTATTGAACTCGCAGTAGTATTAGGATTCACCGGATTAAGGACTCCTAAACGATTGTTAGATTTTTTCAAATCGAAAAAAGCATCAGATTTGATTCAAGGTTATGGCATGTTGCGTCATCTTAGCAAAGAGGTTTCTATTTTTTTTTCATCTTTCCTTCGTGTCCCTCGAATTGATTCATGATCCCTTGAATGTTTCTTTTCTTTTTTCAAGAAAAATGATGTTAGATGTGAAACGTGTATGTTCCTTCCATCAGTTGAGAAAATCGAAGAGGGAGCATTTATGCCTAAAAGTCCTCGAGAAATGTTTGAAGATATGAGACCAATGCCTACTATGTTCAGTATGAATGAGAAAGAAGGAGTGCTCGCATTTTGCGGTATTTAAAAAATACTTTACATTTCACCTCGTTGATATGAATTGGATGATTTGCTAATTTTATTAATTTTTTTGTGTCCTTCGTATAGCGGATATGTTCAAAATTATTCCAAAAAAACTAGGAAGAAGTTTGAAAGAAAATTTATGGCAGTATAACCTGTCACCAGATATGGTAGCCATGTTGGCTAAAAAAGTCAGACCATATTACTTCAAAAAGAAAGATACTCCCACTATCGATGAGATAATAAACGTAAATAAATAAAGAGATACCTATCAACAAGAGAATAGGTACCTCCCTAATTAAATGAACCTCACATTATTAGATATTATTACCTCATTTTTTTGTTGTTGTAGCTGTACACTGATTTATGGTTTTGTGAATGGAATAATACGATCGATTACATAGCAACTCGCCCATCTAATCCTCCAGTTTATGTTTATCAATTTCTTTTCGACGGTAAATACAATTTTTCAAAAAAGTTCTTCGCTCCTGTTGTCCCTGGAGATCTTCAAGGTTTGTTGCAAAAATATATGTACCTACTTTGAAAAAAAAAAAAAATTATCACTTTTATATTTTTTACTAGGTTCAATTCACGCTGACGATACAGCATACCTGATCGCGTACAAAATGTTTTTAGATGAAAAAGATACTAGAAAAATTGAATACAAAGAAAGAGAAAGCAAAATTATTAGAAAAATGGTCTCATTTATCACCACATTTGTAAAAACTGGGTTCGTTTTTAGCATTTTTCTCATCTCCAATTTAATTTTTTTGTGCATTTTAATTTTTTTTTTTTTTTATATGTTCAGCGATCCAAACAGCGAAGCAACGAGTGAAGTTCACTGGAAACCATTCCATCCTGATTATCCCTCACATCTTGTATTTGACGAAAACTTATCCATCCTAGAGAATAGAATTAATCCAGAACGAGTAGATATGTGGAATGAAATAGTTATTAATATAAAGAAAAACGAGCAATCTGTTAAGCCAAGTAAAAGTGAAAAATCCTCTGTTCAAATATCGCCCAGTTACGTAAAAGAAAGTACCATGCTGACTCCTGAAAATATTTTTCGTATGGTGTCTTCCATGAAGAAATAAGCTTAGGCATAATAATTCAGTTTTATCGAGTACTTTTTTTTATTCGTTTAAATATGCCTACTAATGTCTAATGTACCTATTATATTTTTGATTAAAAATATGTAAAAATTCTCATTCAAAATCAAAAAAAAAAATGAAGGAAAAAATGCATCTCAGTTGCCCATACACTTAAAAATGTTATTGTTATGGGGTATACCTACTTTCCTTATTTTGTATAATACAAATAAAAGAAGTTAAACATTACATATTACTTTTTAGCTATTCTTTGAAGAAGTTATCAACCAGGTATTTCATTTTTCAAAGTTTATCGATGTACAACACTTTTGAAAATTTTTTGAATTTGTTATCATTACCATAAGTACATTTTTCCTATCACTTTACGTTGTAAAGTGCTTCTTTTTTTTTTTCTTTTTTTTTTTTAATCACGTGTACTTATCGTCGCCTTCTGGCTCTGTTACTTATGAAAATACGAAGAAAATCACTTTTTTTCAAATGAACCATTCAAGCAAGTAGGTAAAGGTACTTTCAACTTTTTATCTTTCTCGCTATCTACGTAGGCTAGAACAGTGAACAGACATAATCGACACTTTCCAACATTTTACACAAAGAACGCTAAAAGTACCTAAGGTGTTTGAATAAACTTCGAACAAATTGTTTTAGTATGGTATAAATTTTGAGAAAAATCGAACTAGTAGAGGAGGGTAAAGCTGGAATACTACTTGACCTTAAAATACCAAATAATGGCAATTTTGCTTTGAAGTAAAAACATTTCCCAATTTTTAGAAATACCTAAAAGAATTTTTTCATTTCTCAAAGAAAAAAATTTCTCAATTTTTCAAAACAAAAAAATATTAGATTTTTGAAGCAATCTTAAAATGATTTGGAAAAAAATTATGAAGTATAAAAATTTCTCATCTAAAAAAAATCTCAATTTTTTTGAAAAATTTTTTCTCATGTTTTGAAAAAAATTAAATTGAAAAAATTTTTTTTTGTTGAAAAAATCCTTATTTTTTAAAATAAAAAAAATCCATTTTTAAAGTAAAGAAATTTCTAAATATTTTGAAAAAGAAAAAAGTTCTAAACTTTTTGAAGTAAAGAAAAATGTCAAATTTTTCGAAGTGAACAAATTTCTCAATTTGGAAAAAGAAAAATTGAACAATTTTTTGAAATTCTTGATTTTAAAAAGGAAAAAAATCCTCAATAAATCAATTTTCGAAGTAAGTAAACAAATTTTTTAGTTTTGAAAAGGAAATAATCCTCAATTTTTTGAAGGAAAAAATTTCTCATTCCTTCAAGTAAAAAAAATCTATTTTTTGAAGTAAACAAATGTCTCAATTTTGAGAAGGAAAAAAATCCTCAATTTTTCTAAATGAAGGAATTATCAATTTTTCGAAGTGAAAAAAGTAGGTAAATAATTTTTTAGGTAAAAAAATTAACCAAATCTCGTAATTTTGTAAAGAAAAAAAATCCTAAATTTTTTGAAGTGAAGGTGAACGAATTTCTTAATTCTGAGAAAAGAAAAAAATCTCAATTCTTTTAAGTGAAGAAATTCTCAATTTTTTGAAGTGAAAAAATTAAACATTAAAAAAATAAAATAATTTTTTTTTTTGAAAAGGAAAAAATCCTAAATTTTTTGAAGTGAACGATTTTCTTAATTCTACTCGTAAGAAGGAAAAAATTCTGAATTTTTTTAAGCGAAGAAACTCTCAATAGGAAACAAATTTCTTCATTTTTAAAAGTGAACAAGTTTCTCAATTAGGTATGAAAAGGGGAAAAAATCCTCCATTTGTTCAAGTAAATGAAGTTCATAATTTTGAAAACGAAAAAAATTCTCAAATTTTTGAAGTAAAGAAAAAGTAAACAAATTTCTAAATCGTGAGAAGGGAAAAAAATCTCAATTTTTTAAAGTGAAAAAATTATTCAATTATTTGAAGTAAATTAATTTATAATGTTTTTGGGATGAAAAGAAATTTTTAATTTCTTCAAAAAAATATTTTATTTTTAGAGAATTTTTTTTTGACGGGCCACCCACTCACCGCATATAAGGAAACGACGACGACGCGACGATGACGACGAGACTTTTTTTTTTTAATTTTTTGGAGTACTCGAAGGATTTTTTTTTTATAGTTCTCAACTTTTCAAAATTACTCAACATGTCAACAAATTTTGAATAAATTGGATACGAGCTTTGTTTTTAAAAAAAAGTAGGTATTGAAAAAATCATTCAAAATTTTTTTTATTAGGTACCTAAAAAGAAAAGGTTTTGTTATTTTTATACCCACAAAAATCTCAAACTTTCAAAATTTTTCAAAAAAGTGGAAAAAATTTTAGGAACAAAATTTACAATTTTATTCAAATACTTGGGGGTGGGGGAAGTCAGCATTCTTAAAATTAAATTTTGTTTCACTCATCTAATCTCATTTTATTTTAATTGAAAATTTTTTAGAATCTGTGGTTTCTTGTTTAAATTTTAAATTTTGTTTCTCAACTTTAACCTGCAATTACATTGGATTCTTGTGCTTAAACTGGTACCAAACTAAAAATGCTAAGTACTTTTCAAATTAGATAATACAAAGTGAACTACAAAATACAAGTAAAAAGTGGTAAGTTATCACAGCAGTTCAGTAGTAGTTAAATGATAATCGCCAGCCAAAAAAAAAGTTTATTTCTAAATCCTCCATATTGTAATCACTACTCGTTCACGAGTAGATTTATATATTTACTATGTGAGTATTGAATTTGTTTCGTTTGAAAAATTTAATGTGTGCAATTAAATTATGTGCACCTATTAAATTATTCCACTCGTCGCCAAGTTTTCGGGTAACTTGAACAAATAATCTCGCAGCAGGTAAGATTCCCCCCCTTTTTACCTATTTAGGAAAGTATAACTTTAATTTCTGCAGTTTTCTCTTGAACTGTATTTGATGGAATGTTTCAATTACCTACCCCACTTGCCATAATTATGGACCATTCAATGATTGATTGAAAAAAAAAAATTGAACAATATTTATACTACCCGATTCACAGTGTTTATGAGAAAGAACAAATTTTATGATTCAAGAAAAAGAAAAAATAAATGAGTGCACTGGCTAGCTAGCGCTTTCATTACTCCTACTTCCAATTCGTGACGTGCATTTTTTTAACAAAAACAATTTCAAATATTACTTTCAGATCTGTGAATTTTATACCTACCTATTTTTTGAAAATAAACTTCTACAAAGCCACAAAAAAAGATGTAGATAGATATACTTAGTATCTACTTTCTACTATCTACACTTACCTATATACATACTATATAGACCTTATTACGTACTTTTCAAAGAAAAAAGTCTATCGATTTTGTTATCTTCAGTTCTGTTCCCATTTTTTGAGCAAGGTTACTTCTATACTTATAGTAGGTATCTACACATGTTTTCGTAAGTTGCTTGGGGTTAGTAGCTTTTCAATGACATTGACATTATAGGAATTGGTATTTAGTTCTTGTGAAAAATTCTCAAATTCGTGGAAACAAAAATGCTTGCAAGTAAATACTTCGTAGGTACCTAGTAGATATCAAAGGTATGAATAGATATTAGGTACATCTTGTTATCGAGCTAAAAATTTGATAAAAGACTTTATCTTTCAATTGAAAGGCACCTGTAGAAAAATTCACATGTCTTATTGTTTTTTTCCTATTTCAAAATTTATTTATAGAATCACTTTTAATAGGTATAATTTTTTAAATTGTAAAAAATTACAATAAAAACTCGGCGCTTCGCCCCCCCCCCCCTCGTTAGCTCTATTTCCACAATACGTTTGAAAGTATTAAACATAGTATATGCTTTTACTCCGTGACAAAATGTCTAAAAGTCATCAAAATTAATTTCCATGGAAATTTTAAAATCAAAAAATTCTAATAAAAAAAAAAATCAAGTTTAAGAATGTTTGATAAAAAGTCTAAAAATCATAAATTTTTTTTTAAAAATCCAAGTTTCAGAATGTCTGACAAAATGTCTAAGAGTCATAAAATTTATAAAATTTCACGGAAATCTAAAAGTCTAATTTAAAAAAATTTCAAGTTTCAAAATGTCTGACAAAATGTTTGAAAGTCATCTATCTAAAAAAATAATAAAAAAATCAAAAAGTATACCTAATAAACTAAAATTCATCAAAATTAATTTCCATGGAAATTTAAAATTAATAAAATTCACTATGATATGACAAAATGTCCAAAAGTCACGAATATTAATTTCCATGGAAATTTAAAAATTAAAAAAGTAATAATAAATGCTAAGTTTCAAAATGTCTGAAAGTCATCTTTCTAAAAAAAATACAAGTTTCAGAATGTCTGACAAAATGTCTAGAAAATGTCTAAAAGATAAAATTTAAAAAAAAATTACAAGTTTCAAAATGTCTAACATAATGTCTAAAAAATCGAATTTATTAAAAATTTTCTGTTTTTTTTATGTATGTAACCTAACCTAACCCAACATGTCGGATTTTTGGGTCGGATTTTCCTGTCGGATTTTGGTGTCGTTTTTTTCCATTTTGGTCTCCGTAAAAGCATATACTATGCTAAAATAAGTATACCTATTTATGGTTTTATTTAGAAAATTAAAACATTCACTTCCATCTTCAAAACAATGAAGGATGAATTATATGTGACCATACCTCAAGGTAAATTGATGGGAAAGGAATGGGTTTCCTCTTTTACTGGAGATACTTATTATGGATTTAATGGCATTCCATATGCGAAGCCACCACTGGGACAGTTCAGATTCATGGTTAACAAGTTGTTTTTTTTTGTGCTAAATATGCATTAAACAAAAACACATTTTCAACATACTGAAAATCCCTTCAGCCTCCGCAACCTGCCGATAGTTGGCAAGGTGTTTATGATGCCACAAACGAAGGAAATGATGCTTTGCAATTCTCACTTTTGGAATTTAATTTGATGGGATCAGAAGACTGTTTGTATGCCAATATTTACACACCTGAGGTTTGATTATTTTTTTGTTTTGGCACCTGACAGATGTTTGATTTTCTAACTTTAAAAAATTCATTCCAGCCACCTTGTCAAATAACCACACTGAAACCTGTCATGGTGATGATTCATTGGGGAGGTCATGCTTGGGGATCTAGTTCTGTGAGAATAGGCGGTTGTGTGGACTATATGATGAAATCCGATATGGTTATTGTAACTTTCAATTATCGATTGCATATTTTTGGTAAATATTAAGAGTTTTTATAGTTACCTATCATATTCAATTTTTTTTTAGCATTGTTTTTTCTCATTTTGTGAGGAAAACCAAGTCTTACAGTGTTTTAAAATGTGCAAGTTGAGGAAAGGAGCACATACAAAATCCATTACATGACCCATTTCCCATCAAATGAGTCAAAATTCGAGAAGTTTAGTTCTTTTGGTTGTACAATTTTAAAAAAAGAAGTGGGAATAAACTTGAATTAAAACTCAGAAATGTCAGTTTTTTATAAGGAGGGAGGAAGAGCCAAAAAATTGGAAAATATGGAAGCAAAAAGCAAAAACTAATGGATAAATTATGAAAAATATACAATATACAGGGTGTTCCGGATTGACAGTAAAACCTTCCAACCAGTAGCTATGCAACTTATGTTGAGTCCATGTAGGTATGTATGCCTAATCTCTGGACTGCAGGGGCTGAGTTATGCGCATCTGATTTTTTTTTTGTTTCGACCGCCCGTGTAGCAACGTCGATGCTAATTTCGATATAAATGTCGACACATCGAAATCGGTCACTTTTCGATGTGTCGACATTTATATCGACATCCACATCGACATTTGCAATGGTGAGATTTTGAAAAATATGCTAAGTTCAAATATTCAATATACTTAAGTATATATTAAAATTACACCAAAAATAGTGATCAAGCCAACATTTCGACATTTTTTGTCAAATATGCGGCATTGAGGCCACCTTTGTAGCTGGACACGTGCGAGTGTCCAACTAACATAGAGATGATTCTTAGACCTTATGTACTAATTCACAACACACTTTATCTGCGAGTATCACAATCACCCTCAAGACGTCGACAGTCAAGTCGATGCATTATTCGACCCTCGACAATTAGATCGACATTAACTCGACTTAAAATTCCTCTGGTCAACACTGTCGACAGTTAAGTCGATGCATTATTCGACCCTCGACAATCACATCGACACTATCTCGACTTAAAATTCCTCTGGTCGACACTGTCGACAGTGAAGTCGATGCATTATTCGACCATCGACAATTATGTCGACAATAACTCGGCAAGTCGTTGTATTATTCAAAACTTTGAAAAATAAGAAAATTTTGTGATTCTTTCAAAAATTATTTATTCCAGAGCTTAAAATGTTCTTATTAATTGTTTTTAGTTCTTTTTAGATATAAAATTTGTAAATTTAATTGGCAGAAATTGTCGACATAAATGTCGATGCGTTTATCGAGTATCGATTTTTACATCGACTTGTCTATGTAGAAAAACAACGTTTTCTAAATTATAGGAAAATACTGAGAAAAATTCAAAAATTTTGATTGAACAGTTATGTTTAACATAGAACATTACTTTAAATCTCAAATATCATTTTTAATTCATCGTTAACCGAGAAAAAAATGTGTCTGAATTTTGTCGACAATTGCTACACGGGCGAGTGCTTTCAACCTTGCGCTTCTGGACAACTAATTAAAAAAATTTAAATAATTTTTTTAAATGTATTAAAAGTTATGAGCAGTTCATTTTTTCAGGCAAACATCCGAAAAAATGGGTTAAAAAAATAAGTTAAAAAAATTTTAGTTATGATTTTTTCCAGATGTTTTTCAATAAATTATTCGTATATAACTTTTGTTTGTAGTGAAATTGAGGGGTGGGGGGTGGGGTGCGATATTGAAAAGAGCAGAATTTTTTCATCTAGAAAAGTTAATAATAATAGCTTGGTCAAAGGATAACTTTTTGAATTATCACAGAAAAATAAAAAACAAAATTTGATGAGCATAAAAGTCAAGGATTTTTTTTAAATAAGTAATTTTTTCTTGTAAAATTAAAAAAAAATTATGAAATAAATTTCTTCAAAAAAAAAAAAAAAAAAACTTTTTAAGAGTTGCTACCTCATAAAAAATGTGCGAGTGTCCATGCTGATTTATGGGAATCACTAATTTATTTTTTGGAGGAGCAGGTACTTACGCATAAAAAAATGTTTTCAAAAAGGGATATATGGGCCAAACTAATTGAGAACCACTGATCTAATAATAAGTTGATCTTAGGATTTTTAAACCTGGGAATACCCGAATGCCCTGGAAACATGGGATTGAAAGATCAAGTAATGTTGCTGAAGTGGGTGCAAAATAACATACAATATTTTGGCGGTGATCCCAATAATGTAACTTTATTCGGAAGTAGTTCCGGGGCCTCAAGCGTACATTTACATATGATGTCTCCGTTATCCAGAGGTGAATAAATTTAGTTTTACAATTAAGAATTTTCACGAGTCCATTAAACATATCGTCAATTCGTCATATTGGCAGGATTGTTTCATAAGGTGATTTTGCAAAGCGGATATGCCATGAGTCCAATTTGGTGTTACCTACCTTCACCATATGAACGAGCCTTAGACGTTGCCAACGTATTAGGGTACAAAGGATCAGCAAAGGACCCTCAACAGTTGCTTGCTTTTTTGAAAAAAAAGAGCGGGAAGGATTTAATAACAGGCATTGGTATAGTCCGCCATCGCAACAAAGAGGTTATTTTTCATCCCTTATGAAAATCATCAAATTACTGTAGTAGGTCTCCAGATTCACGTAAAAATTCATATCTGCTTCATTTACTTTTTCAGGAAAACGTATTCAGATTCGATGTATGTTTATTTCTTCCATCAGCTGAAAAAATTGAAGAGGATGCCTTCATGACTAAATCACCTCGAGAAATGATACCAGACATGGTACCTGTTCCTACGATTATGAGTCTCAATGAAAAAGAAGGAATGGTAGCTTTTTGTGGTAAGTACAAGTACCTAACTACCTACCTACCTCCTGGCAAATTTTCATTTAATTTATTTGAAATGTTTGACCATCATTGTTAATAATTTTAGCTGATATTTACAAAGTGGTTTCAAAAAAACTTGGAAGTTGCTTGAAAGAAAACCTATGGCAGTATAAAATATCACCAGATACCATAACATCTATGACCAAAAGAATCCGACCATTCTACTTTGAAAAAAAGGAAGCCCCTACCGTCGATGAAATAGCCAATGTACCTACCTGCCATATAGATGTAGTACTTTTTCATGAAATGATGAAGAACTTCCTACATAATTTTTTGTTTCGCAGCTGTACACTGACATGTGGTTTACCGAATGGAATGATGTTGTGGATACCCTGGCAACACATCCAGAGAAACCTCCAGTTTATGTTTATCATTTTGTATATGATGGCGAATACAATTTCTCTAAGAAATGGTTTGCACCAGTCATTCCAGAAATTCCTAAAGGTCAATCACAATCGTAAATATAATTTATAATGATGAATATTTTTAAATCAAACCCACCTCAAAAACCCATACAGGTGCAATTCATGCTGACGATGCATCATACCTACTAACCTACAAAATATGGCTGGAAGATGCCAATGGCAACATTGAATACAAAGAAAAAGAAAGCAGAATAATCAGAAAAATGGTTTCGTTTGTCACCAATTTTGTAAAATCTGGGTTTGTACACATCCCACTATTTCAATTCCAATAAGTACATTCCTTTACTTCCTCTTTTAATAATCTTTAATTTATCCTTTTTGGTATAGAAATCCAAATAGTGAGGCTACCAGTGAAGTAAACTGGAAACCATTCCACCCTGAAAGTCCTTCTCATCTTCTATTCGACGAAAATCTATCCATTGTAGATGGTAGAATCAATCCTGAACGAACCACCTTATGGAAAGAACTCATCGATGATATAAAAAAGAAAGAACCTGCTGAGAGCAAGACTGAAAAAAATCGAACCAAGGTGTCAAATCCTCAAAGGGATAATTCTATTATGTCACCTAGTAATCTGATGAGCATGTTTTCTTCGTTTAAGACGGAATAATAATGCATAGGTACCTGAACCTATATACTACCTATCTGGTTATCTACCGAATAAAATAAACTATTTGGATGGTTTTTGTGCTTATTTTAACATTGAGCAGGTAAATGTTATGAAGTCACTTTTTGAAAGAAAAAAACTCTCCATGCGCCGTTGTCATCCAGACGAGTTTGATTAATAAAAAATTCCACTCATTCCATAACACTGGTAACTTGTATTCTCTTTTTTTTTTTTTTTAGCAAAAATCTTAACTTCATATATTTTTTTTTCTTGTCCGAATTAAAATTAGGAAACGATTTAACAAATTTTATGATTTTATTTTCACGGTGAAGATGACGGATTTTCCTTTAATCTTTTTTCACATTCTTTTATAACTTTCATGAGCTCATCCCAAAATTTGTAACGTTCTTCATTTATCCTACCATTGACAACAGTCAAATCATCATCTACTACAACGTAACTTGGATCATCCGGATAATAAGGCCTCCATACAATTTCATCCAGGGTCCCTCCATTTGGATCTCTGCAAAAAATAATTCGCCAATTGCATTAATCCTTCTTTTAAAATTCGTTTAATTTGAAACCGCATTTACTTACCCAGTTTTAACGAAATTTGTTAATAAAATGTTCAAATTTTTGATAACTTTCGCTTCCCTGCCTTCAAAAACTGCAGGGTCGCGGAACAACTCAGTTAAACCTTTGTAATATGTGACGTATGAAGTATCATCAGCATGGCATGCTCCTATGAATAAAAAAAGTTCATAAGTTTCTCGCTTATCTGAAATTTGAAACAGGTTATCAAGTTTACCTACCCACTAACCAATCAGGAGCATTTTCCGCGTAAGCACGTCGTTGATAATTGAACTTCCCGTAGAAGGCAAATTCGTAAACGTAGATAGGTTGAGCGTTGGGTAATGTAGCGAAATAGTCGATCATATCATACCATTCGCAAAACCATAAATCTGTAAACAACTGTAGAAAAAACCTTGTAGGTATTTTTCGATTTGTAGGCATTTCTTTGTGAAATTATTGCTACATACGTTGACTATGTCTTCCAATACTTTATCGTTTATTTCTCTATTACCAAAGTAAAATGATCGAATTTTTCGAGTAATGTATTTCAAAGTTTTATCGTCAATATTGTATAATGATAGGCTATCTCTGACAACTTTTTCTAAATTTCCTCGTACTGTTTCAACAGGTTTAGCTGCAAGGGAATAAAATAGGTAAAACTGGGATTACCTGCGCAATTTAACTATTTGAAAGATATGTATTTTAAAGGTGATATTACTGCAGAATGCAATCAATCCTTCTTTGCGAACCATACTGCAAACTATAGGAATTGGATCAATGGTATACATTAATTCTCTGGGAAGAGCAGTGAGAAAAGCCCCTTCATGGTCGAACTCCGCAGTAGGTAAAAATTGAACGGCCTCGTATTTTTCAGGATTTGTCTAAAATCAGCGATTTGTGTTATAATTTTTTAAATTGGGGAAGAAATACTCGAAGTTGGTGGAGAAAGAGGCAGGGATTCTCCTTTTGGGAAAATTTCCTCCCTTGATGACTTCCCAATTTTTTGGAGATCCTAAATCCTGCATTACCCATGCACAAAGATGAGTGAGTGCACCACTTACATTTTTAATATGACTTTTCAGTTTACCAACGCCTTCTGTCAATTCCATCGCTGTTTTTGTTTTCAAGAAAGAGCATATTTTTCGAGCAGTGGTACCACCTTTAAATCCTAATTCTTGGGCGAGTATAACCGCTCTTTCATAGGATAACTCAGGGCTGATATAACTCCAATTTGAATTGCCAGCAAATCCACTTTGCATTATCACCCTATGAAACAATCCTGTAAAAATAGCTCATCGTAATGTCCTCTTCTGTAATTCCCATTAAATTTTGAATGATACAGTACCTTTTCCTTTTGTAAGAGGTGACATTAAATGGAAATGAACATCACAAGATGCAGCGCTACATCCGGCCAACGTGACATCATTTGGATCTCCTCCAAAACTCGATATATTCTCTTGCACCCAGCGTAAAACCATGACTTGATCTTTCAGCCCCATATTACCAGGACACGATGGAATACCAAGACTAAGGAATCCTTTATACAATACAAACATTAGTGCAGTTCTATGGTCATATCACCCAGTTTCAAGTTTTATTTCATTACCAAATACATTCAATCGGAAATTAAATGTGACCAGGATGATATCGTGAGGTACAAGGAAGTCAGGATTTCCCAAACTGTCTCTAGAACCAGAACCCCAGGCATTTCCTCCAGGATGGATTAACACCATCACTGCTTTTGGTTTTTTAATTTTGCGAGGAGGCTGTGAAATCACAAGGAATTAGTAAATATTTCCATAGAGGTTCTTGGTTATTGCCAATTCTAAGGCGATTTACTTACCTCGGGAGTGTGAACATTCAGGTACAGACAATCCTCACTACCAATGAACATGTTGTGAAAATGTGAAAATTGTAAGCAATCTTCTTTTTCTTTTGTCGCGTTTAATATTCCTCGCCATTTTTCAAATGGTTCAGGTGGCTTTACAAAAAAAAGAAAGAGAACACTTGAAATGATGATTGATGTTTTATGAAGTGCTCAATAAATGGTTATAGGTCAAATAAAGTTGCATCATCATTTTTGATGATTATCTCGGTCAAAATTAGATAGAAAATTGTACTTTGGATGAGCAAAGATTTTTGATTTAAAAATTTTCTTTTTGGTGGCTGGTCCTCCACCTACAAAATTTTTCATAAACTCAAGATGTCCAACTTTTTGGGAAAGTACATACAAATCCTATCCCCCTACTAACACTCTTTTCCTCTTCCCTTCTAGCCTACTAACATGATTTCCTCTCCTCTCCTCTCCCATCTTCACCCCTCCCCATCCTGTTTTTCTCTTTTCTCCTCTCCATCTTACTACTCCATTGAACATCCACACAAAACTTTCATCTCAGGATCTCACAAAGGATGGCAGTGGTATTTTTTTCTTGGGATGATTACCTACTCTCTTTACTCCGCTGTTGGACCCAGGTCAGGTTCTTCTCCCAAGAGTGATGGTGAGTACAAGTTGAAAACTCTCTTATGAGGATTGAGGGGGTTATAACAAAAATAGGTACATCAAAATATACGTACAAGTTGAGGAAATGATTATTCAGCCTACGCTACATATGAAAATCCTCCTTAAAACAGGATAATTTTTATATGTATTTTTCAAAATCGCAGTGGAGAGAGGGCCGAAAAAACGGGTCAATACAAATTTTTATCATAATTAAAATTATTTCCAGTGTCACAATTAACAACCTTTGTTTGAAATTTTTTCAGGTGATAGGGGTCCTCCAAGAAGAGAACGATTTATTTTACCTAATTTCATAGATAAAGTAGATGGTAGGTATGTCTATTTGTAATTAATAAATTAAAATATTGAAAAATCTCTCTTACCATGAACCTCAACGCGTCCAAAGGGGGTTTAGCATATGGAATTCCACAAAACGAATAGCAAGGGGTTTTATGCAACACCGTAATTGTCTTGACTCCATATAATTTCCCTTGCTTCGTGGTCACAATTAAATCTTCGTCCATGGCGATTCCAATTCTGCTAAACTAAATTTTTTCCGAATTCTTCAAATTCAAATTCTGAAAACGTGTTTTCGCCTTGACGACAACTTCTTATCGCGGTTGTGTACTTAAACCTAGTTATGGCAAATTTTATGGATTTTGTATCTTCACTCCAATTCGAAGAATCATAAATAGGCTAAGTACGTACACCAAGAAGTACCACTGTAAGGTTGGCAAAATATTTGAAATGTAACCAACCTCAACTTCGCTCTGATTCAAACGAACTTGAAAAACATTACCTACCTAAACTTAAACATAAGTAAAAAGTGCGTCTCGTATTAAAAAATTTTCCTACTATCGAGTTGGTTTTGCATTTCGAAAAAAAAAATTCCAATACCGAATGTAAAAATTATCACATCAGTGGACAACTGGACATGAAAGCAATGATTCGAACATATGAAATGTACCTATACTACTTATCTATGACTTTCAAAAGCGACAAATAAACCTACTTTAAAACTTGTAGATAGTGAAAGACAATGACTGATACTAACTAGACCAATGTACCTATCGAAGAACGAAAATTTTTCAACTTTTAAAATGCAACACTGAATATATGATACGTACCTATTTTATGTTTCAAATTGAACGAATTTTTGATTTCGTAAATTCCAATTTGATGCGATTGATGAAGTCATCGAAGCGAATTTCTAATGAATTTGGAGGGTAGTTTGTAGTGAAAGCTAAAAACTTAATATGACAACTATTTCGATAACCTTTGCATGTATCGGTAGACAAGGTAGGTACGACTGAAATGTATCAGGTTATTGTGGAAGTCCCATCGACAGCTGATAATTTTTAAAATAAAGTTCAACTGTGAAGCAATAAGTTATATTATTTCCGATGCGTTATTGTAATATATTTAGGTAAATAAGTGGTGAAATTTTAGAGTTTTGGCGGCTGCTTGAAGTATTTTCACAAATTATGGGTACGTAACAGTAACAGATAATTTTTGACATTAGTGCAGTAGAATTAGAACAAGACCATAAACAAATTGCTATAGAATGTGTTTTTAGTTTATTTTGTAGTATAGCGTCTAATCTATAAAATATACTGAAAACCCTCCCCGATCAGCCACCCTAAGTAATTTTTTGATGCTCTAGCCCCTCGAAATCATTTTTTGAATTTATATCGTCGTGGTTCAACTTTTTGGGGTAAAACATCTGAAAGTAAATTGTATGTTGGCATTTTTTAAAAATAGGTACCTAACCCTCTTTAAGGAATGATCTGCCTAATTAAGGAATTCCAACTGTTTTTATCTGTACCTAACTTTAATTTCCTAAAATAGACATGAGGAAGGTAACATTAGGATCCCTCAACCAACTATAAAACCTTTAGTAACATGATTATTGATTATAAATCACTTCTTTGCAGATAACCCATCAGATGACGAATTGGTAATTCAAGTAAATCAAGGCAAATTGAAAGGTATAAAAAAGAAATCCGAATTCTCTCAAGTTGAATACTTCAGCTTCCTAGGGATACCATTCGCATTGCCACCAGTTGGGAAACTTCGTTTTAAAGTAAATATAAATTTTCCACCAGCTTCGGTTCGTCCTTGAAGTTAAACCAAATCGTAGTATACGAAGAAATAAGTATCATTTTTTAAATCCCCGATTTCCTGTACGTTTTATCGTACATTGAAACATTGTAACGTGTTTGAAATTTTATGATTTCAATAGTTTTAGTTTTTTTCAAGTTAAGATATAACTTCCTATACCTATAATTTTATGTGAATTTTTTTAAAATTCATGTAGCCTCCAGTCAAAGGTGAGAAATGGAGTGGAGTTTTGGATGCCGCCAAAGAAAGAAGTCCCTGTTTGCAATATTCATTTTATACGAATCAAATTCTAGGTGATGAAGACTGTTTATATTTATATATTCATACTCCTGAGGTGATATAAATACCTAACCTTACTAGGATTGAGCTCGCGGTGAGAAAAATACGATTTTTTTTCTATTATAGATTCCTCGTCGAATAACTAAACCAAAAGCTGTGGTAGTTGGTTTTCATCAAGGTGGATTCAACTGCGGCTCAGGCTCTAGTGATCATCATGGATCGCCAGATTATCTAATTCATCATGATATCATTTATGTCACATTCAATTTTCGTTTACATGCTTTAGGTCATTATTGCAGTAATTTCCACACACTTTATTTTTCAACATTCTAAAAAACCATTATAGGTACCTACCTAATAAAAAATTGATCACTTGTAAATTTTAGAAGAACCCAAAAAATATTTTCTTTTTTAAGCTACTTTTTGAAAGAAAAAAGAAGTATTTTTTAAAACAATTTTTTTAAAAGCTACAAATTAAAAATATTTCAATGATTTTTAAAAAATCAAAAAATATTTTATGCTTAACAATTGTGAAGTAACTCAATATTGGAAATAAACAAACTTAAAAAATCGAAAAAAATATTTTTAGATAAAATTTATAATTAAAACAATTTGAAAAAAAAAATCAATTCTCAAAAATTTTGAGGTACAAATAATTTTAAATTGAAAGAAATATGAAGTTACCAAACACATTTTGATTCATAGAAATTCGGAAAAATTTGTCATTTTAAAAAAGGTTTTAAAAAAGTGTTATGAAAATTTTTCGGAAAATGTAGCCTCGAAGAAAATAAAATGAATAAAAAAATGAAACAATTTGAAAAAACACAACAATTTTTTAAGAACAAAAATATTAAACTGGAAAATTTTTTTAAAAATTAATTGAAATTTTTTTTTTTTGATTTTCAAATGGTATTTTTTTTAAATTTCAGTTTGATATAAAATTTTCAGAAAAAAATTGAAAAAAATGTTTTATAGAAATTTGGAAAACATTTTTTCAAAAAATAATCTTTAGATGTTTTTAAAACATTTTGTAAAATCTTTAGTTGAATATAACAAGAAAAATTTAGAAATCCAGAAAAAATTCGTTTTAAAAAATAGGTTATGAACAACTTTAGAGAAATTGAACGGGAAAAAATTTTAACGAATTAAAAAAATCGAATCACAAAAAATTGGGAAACAATAAAATTAAAAAAAAAAATAAAACAGATAAGTAGACATTTAACTTGATGAGTTGAAATTTTTAATCAAAAAAATTATTGAATATGTAATTTTTTTAATAATTAAAAAAAGATCAATTATATTTGAGAAAATAATTGAAAATTTTTAACTTGATTTTTTGAAAATAAAAGGCCATAATACCACGATAATCGAACAAAATGAACATTTTGTTCGATTATCATGGCATTGGCCTTTTATCTTCAATGAAAAATTTTAGTTGAAAATTAAAAAAAAAATATTAGGTAAATAAAATTTGGAATATAAAAAGATTTTAAAAACGAATATTACACTTGATAAGATATTTAAGAAATTTAATTTTTTTTTCAATTCAAAATGAGTTTTTTGAAAAGTTTTAGGTAGGTATGTGAAAATTTTCTGAAAAATTGAACATTTGTAATGAAAACTATGTAAAAATTACATTATAAAAATCAGATAGTTAGTAAAACGTTGAAGAAATTTTAAAAATGGAGTTGGAAAAATAATGTCAACAAATTGGAAAAAATTTAATTTTTGAACGTTTTCAAATAATAGGTATAATTTTTTTTTAAATTTGCAAAACTTAATTTTAAGAAATTGGAAAAATTTTATTTTGTAAGATTTGAAAATCATAAATTCAAAAGTATGAAGAATATCGAGGAAAAATTAATTTTAATGATCTTTTGAAAGCAAAATGAAAATAAAAAACGAAAAAAATTTTAAATAATAAATTTAAAAAAAAATAGAAAGTGATACCTACGTGTTTTTATTACATTAAAAAAAATAGTTTTTGTAAAATTTCAAAGAATAAAATTTCAAAAAATATTTAAAAATTTGGAAAATGTAAATAAAAAATTGAAAAACTGGTAAAAAAAACAAAAAAAAAACTTATAATAATTAGGCTTGATTACTAAACAAGATGCTCCGCGACAGCCGAATTTTTTTTTTCAAGTTAGTGTACCACTTTGAAAACGTTTTCATCCATGGTATTTCAGTTTCAATATCAGTTTTAACTTCAAATTCAGTTTAAAAATGTCAGGTTTTTGTCTTCAGTTTTAGTTCCTCTCTGCATTGAAGATTTCATCTTCCGATGGGGGCTCCGCCCCCATACCCCCGTTGAGGCTCCGACCCAACCCCCTCATCACTTTCGGCTCTTAGGATGGGGGCTCCGCCCCCATACATCCGCGTTGGGGGCTTCGCCCCCAACCACCTCGTCACTTCCAGCTCTTCAGATGGGGGCTCCGCCCCCATGCCCCTATTAGGGTGCTTTACCCTCAATAGGGACATGGCAGGAGAGGATTGAGGGCTTCGCTCTCAATCCCCTTCACACTTTCAGCTCTTCAGACGAGAGCCAACACACCAAAAAAGAGGTTAAAACGTGAAAATTTATGATTTTTGACCCTGTACGGGGGTCAAATGGTGCTCAAAAGTCGAAACCCCCAAAAGGCACATCAGTGACCTCTACTGACCCTACATCCCAAATTTCGATTGTTTAGGTCTTTTAGTTTGGGCTGTAGGCTGTTCAACGCGTCAGAAAAGACAGGTTAAAACTTGAAAAATATTGATTTTTGACCCTGTGTCGAGGTCAAAAGGGGTTTAAAGGTCAAACCCTACAAAAGGCACATCAGGGGCATGAACTCGATCTATGATAAAAGTTTAGGCCCCCCCCCCAGCTCCATTTGGAGGGTCTGTAGCCTGATCAATGTGAAAAAATGACCTAAAAATCCACTTTTTGGGCCCTAAAATGGGGTGGGGATGACTTGGGAAGCTGAAATTTGGATACAGTGGAGACAATCAGAGTCACTGTTGTTGGTAAAAATTTCAAATCATTTTGTCAAATTGGGGCCTCTTTAGAGCCCCCTCAAAAAGGGGCCACCCCCAATTTTGGGGACCAAGGGTCAAAACCCCCCCAAAAGGCACCTCAGTGATCCTTACCGATCCTAAATACCAAATTTTAGCATCCAAGGTCATTTGGTTTGGGCTGCAGGCTGATCAACGTACCGGGAAGCCAGAAAAAACATGAAAAATTGTGAAAAATCTTGATTTTTGGCCCTTGACAGGGGTCAAAGGAGGCCCAAAAGTTGAAACCTACAAAAGGCACATCAGGGGCACAAACTTGATCCATGATGAAAATTTTGGCCCCCAGCCCCATTTGGGGGGTCTGTAGCCTGATCAACGTGAAAAAAATGACCCTAAAATCCACTTTTTGGGCCCTAAAATGGGGTGGGGATGACTTAGGGAGCTGAAATTTGACTATGGTGTAGGTAATTAGGATTCTCATCCCTGGGGTAAGTTTCAAAAAATTTCATGATATTGGGGCTCCCCCGCACCCCTTCAAAAAGGGGTCATATCCATAATTTTGAGTTAGGGCCCCAAAATTTTTTTTGCATCATTCCTACACCGAGGGGACCCTACATATCAAGTTTGACCTCTTTTGACCTGTTAGGCTCGGCCCCAGAGTTCCAAAAGTGAGGGGAAAATTATATATATATATATAAATATGTGACATGTGACAGATCGTCATCTTTTGGTCCCAAACGTCGAGAAATGGGGTCAGAACTCTTCTACCCTCCCTCCTTCTAAATTAGGGTCGGACACAATAGCCTAAATTTAAAAAAAAAAATTCGGCTAAAAATCTTTTGAATACAGGTTTCTTAAACCTTGGAATAGAAGAATGCTCCGGTAACGCTGGCTTAAAAGATATGGTCCTAGCTTTAAAATGGATCAACGAAAACATATCAGCTTTTGGAGGCGATCCCAACAACGTCACCGCATTAGCATCCAGTAGTACAGCTGCTGCCTTACACCATCTCATGCTATTTTCCCATTTGAAAGGTGTATGTTCAACTTCAATTAATTGAAAATTTGGCAAGAGAAAAAACCAATATTACATCATTATATTTTCTCAGGATTGATTCATAAAGTTATCATGCTCGGATGTTATGGTTTCTCTGACCCCTGCAGTTACCAAACAAATGGGCCAGAATTGGCATTCAAGTTCGCAAAACTGCTGGGATGTCGTTCTTCAAATCCTCACGTTGTACATAAGTTCCTCATGGCTCAAAATCAGTATGAAATATTGAATGCTCAAGGTATATTTAGGGGCCAAATAATTCTCGTAAGTAAAAAGACAGTCGATTTAACCAATTTTATCGAGTATTTTGTAGGTATCTTTTTACATGTCGGTTGTTTAGGAAAATCCTGGAAAATTTTCCATGTCACCATTTTTTATGTCAATTGAAATCGAATGTGAACATGCTGTTATTACGCAAAGTCCAAAAAATTTGATGCATTCTATTGAACCACTGCCTTTCCTTTTTGGGAGATGCGAACATGAGGCAATACTGATGTTTTACAGTAATTTTTCGACTATTAGAGCTACTATGGGGCTAAAAAATTATCTAGGTTTACCTATTTATATAAATATATATATTTTTTGGTAGATGAGCACATAAAATCTGTTAAAAATGATTTACTGAATGTGGTGAAAAAAAATTTATGGCAATTCGAGATTGATGACGAAACCTTACTTGAGATAACTAAAAGAATCAAACGTTTTTATTTCAACGAAGATAAATCATTTGAAGATCTCAGTTTGGATGCTGAAAAAGTATACTAACAACCATTTTTTTTGCTTAAATTGTGATACTCAATCCCTCAAGTATTTTAATGCTCTATTTTTCTAGTTTTATCAAGATTTATGGTATTTCGAATTCTATCCTTCTTTTATTAATCTGATTGCGGAAAAACAGTCAACACCTGCATTATTTTTGTACAACTTTACATACGATGGAGAGTTGAATTATCAAAAGAAAACATTTTTACCAAAATTATTTTGTTCAGCAAATGCCTTAAAAAGTAAATACCACTGCCTATTGTTTTTATTTCAAATTTTATTTAAATTTTATTATTTTTTAAAATTATCATTTTATAGGTGCAGTTCATGCCGACGACAGCTATTATTGGATGGCTGGATTTTATTCGCAAGTTCCAGAAAAAGAGAGAAAGATGGTCAATCGAATGGGCTCATTTCTGACAAATTTTGCCAAAACTGGGTACATTCACATTTATGAGTACCAGATAAAAACCTAAATTCAATTGTAAGACTTTTTTCTCTTTTTAGAAATCCGAACGATCAAACGAGTGATTTTTATTGGGAACCCTATACGTTAAATAATCCATGTTATATGCAGTTCGACGATCCATTAAAAATGGTACTAGGTAGATTTCACGAAGAAAGGATGAAATTTTGGGAAAAAATCTCGATATTGTTAAAAAAATCTAGTAAAGAGAAGGAAAATAAATATTAAATGTGATTGATAATTTTTTATCGGAATATTTTCACTCCTTCAAACCTCAGAATAGACAAACTTGCTTACAGTGGTGAAATTTGAATGGCTGGAGTTTTGAAATAACTTTGTTTAGATCTGAAAATAATACGAAAAGTGGGGACTTTCGTCTTCATGTTTTGGGTGAGACGACAATTCATTTGGAAATCATTTTACTATATCAATATAGACTACATTTCATTTTCAATGTCAAAAACACATTATTATTATTATTATTATTATTATTATTTTATTTTATTTTTTTAAAAGTTTTTAATAAAATTACAAGCATACCTTCTCGTATATTTTTGAACAAAATTTGAAAAATTGTGAAATTGGAGGAAAAAATAGAACTGGGAGTCTGGGAAAAGCGTTTAGTAAAACAAATTGAAATACTTACAGTTGTTTTTAAAGAAATATAAAAGATATACTTAAACTTATTTTTTTAGAAAAAATTTAAAAATCTGTTGATGAACAAAATTTGAAAAAAAGTTGTGATCAAAAGTCATAAAAAAATATTAGATTAAAAAGTCAAGAAAATTTAAAAAAAATGTTTTTTTACATCTGACATAATACCCAAAAGTCGTATTTTATCCAGTGTTGGGCATGATTCGGATCATTTTAAACGTGTTTGATTATGATTTGATTCGGATCATTTTGAATTTTTTGACTTCTGAATCAGAATCACATTTTGGAAGAATTTTATGGCGACTTTGGTATAAAATGGGGTAAAAATTTAAAATTAGTCAATAGGTCAACTCATTTAAATTTTTGGGCTTCTAAAATTGCATTGTTATACTACAAATACGAGAAAAATACCTTCAATTTTGAAAATTATAGGGTAAAAAAATGATCCGTGATTCAAAAATTTTGATTCAAATCGATAATTTTAAATTCAGAATCATTTTTAGTAAAATATGATCCGTGATTCAAAAATTTTGATTCGAATCATGAATCAAAACATTTCTTAATTATTCGATTCGAATCATTTCTGAAAGGACACTTTCACATTTTGATTATGATTCGATTCGGATCATTTTTTCACGTTTTGATTATGATTTGATTCGGATCATTTTTTTCGTGATTCTGCCCAACACTGATTTTATCCAAACCTAACCTAACCAAATTTTGGTCTCTTTTTTCCATCTTGGTCATTGTAATAGCATATACCATGCTGAAATATTCATTAATTTGAAAAAATATGGGTAGGTAATTTTTAAATTGGGGAAAAAAAATCATTTTTAAATATATTTTTTTAATATTTGAAAAAACATACAATTGAAAACAAAAATTAAAAAGAAATCTTTCATAATAAAAATTGAAAAGCGAAAATTCAATTTTAATGAAACTTTGAAATAAATAATTAAAATTTTCCATTTTTACTCGTAGGTATTTTGAATTTTAAAAATTTTGTTTCTAAACAAAACTTTTAAAAATGCTGAGAATATTTTTAAAAAAATTAAAAATTGGTTCCTGCAGGTATAAAAAAATAAATAATTTTCAACATTAAAAAAAATTGAACGAAATTTGAGAAAAAAAAATCTGCATAAAATTTTTGAAGGAACAAAATAAGAAAAAATATGTTCACAAAAATGAATTTTGTAACAAACTTGGTAGGTATTAAATAAAATTTAGTTTAAAAATGAACGGGTGAAAATTTTTAAGAATTATTTTTGAACAAAATTTTTAAAATACCTAATATATTATGTTTGGAAAAAATGAGGAAGACTCTTTTTCGAAAACGCCAAGTAGAGCTCCGCCCCCTGGAACCCCTGGTTGGTTCAATTTCCACACTATGCTTGAAAATATGAAACATAGTATAACGCTTTTACTCTTTGACAAAATGTTTAAAAGTCATCAAATATAAAAATTAGTAAATTTCCATGCAAAAATGAAAATTAATAATTTTTCTCTAAATTTCATAATACCTAGATAGAAAAAAAAATTCAAGTAAAAAAATATGTAATACATATAGGTATTAAAAATTAAATAAAAACGCCTAACAAAAAATCGAATTGACTATGTAAAAAAATTCACAAGTTTTAAAATGTCTGACGAAATTTCAAAAAGTTATCCTTTTTTAAAAAAAAAATCTAGGTTAGAATGTCTAATAAAATGTCTTAAATTCAACTAGATACCTAATTTTGAAAATAAATTTCCATTGAAATATGAAAATTAAAATTTTTTCCAAGTTTTATAGAATATTCAAAAGTCTTTAGTACAAAAAAAAATTGAAAACTCACAAGTTTACAAAAGTTTTTTCAAGTTTCTTATTGGCTGATAAAATACCCAAAAGTATTCTGTTCAACACCTAACCTAACTTGACCTAAACCTAACCCACTGTGGTGTCGGAATTAAGTGTCGGATTCTGGCCTCGTTTTTTTCGTGTTTGGTCATCGTAAAAGCATAATTTGTACTATTCTAAAAAAACAGCAACTTGAAATCAACACTTGGAAAATTATGAAAAAATCTTTCAACATGAAACTTGAAAAATTGTTAACGGTATTACCCGAGCAGCACAATCGACAAATTATCGAAATAAAAAATCGACAGAATATCGTATTCGATAAAGTGTAACGTTAGTTCCGCCTAAATCGTGAAATTATCTTTCGATATATAGATAGATTATCGACGAATTATAGTTAGCAAAAATTTCGAGATTATAGTAAGATATTTTATCGATAATATATCTATAATATCGAAAGATAATTTCACAATTTAGGCGGAACTTTTGCGACACTTTATCAAATTCGATATTCTGTCGATTTTTTATCGATTTTTTATTCCGATTTTTCGTCTTTTACTAGCTTTTTTCTATAATTAAAAATCCTTAATTAGCATAATTAATACATTACACTATGCCTAAACACATTATTCATGTTACAGTAAGAGGATCATTTCAGAAAACGTCAAAAAATTTTTTAAAAATCTGCCACCCGTGGGGCTTGAACCATCTACCTGCATGGTAATCCTCTTCCTTAACCACTATGCCGTACCTTATCGTTGAGGAATTAGCAATAAAACGCTTATAATAGGCAGTTTAGTACTTCCAGACGTGTTGGACTTAGAAGAATTTTCACCAACTTGGAAAAAATTTCAAATATCGTCACAAAATTGTTGAGAAATCGTTTGACAAATTTCTGATTATTTGTCGATAATGTAGTTTCAAATATCGCCACAAAATCGTTGAAAAATCGAATTCGAGGAATTTCATATTACGTGTCGATAATATAGTTTCAAATATCGTCATAAAATCGTTGAAAAATCGAATTCGAGAAATTTCAGATTACGTGTCGATAATAAAGTTTTAAATATCTTCACAAAATCGTTAAAAAATCGAATTCGAGAAATTTCAGATTATTTGTCGATAATATAGTTTCAAATATCGTCACAAAATCGTTAAAAAATCGAAATCGAGAAATTTCATATTAAGTGTCGATAATATAGTTTCAAATATCTTCACGCATTCGTTAGAAAATCGAATTCGAGAAATTGCATATTATGTGTCGATAATATAGTTTCAAATATCGTCACAAAATCGGTAAAAAATCGGATTCGCTAAATTTAATATAATCTGTCGATAATATAGTTTCAAATGTCGTCAAAAAATCGGTAAAATATCGAAGTCGAGAAATTCATATAATCTGTCGATAATATAGTTTTAAATATCTTTACAAAATCGTTAAAAAATTGAATTCGATAAATTTAATATTCTTTGTCGAAAATGTAGTTTCAAATATCTGCACAAAATCGTTGGAAAATCGGAATCGATAGATTTAATATTCTTTGTCGATAGTATCGTTGACGAATATCGTCATAAAATCTTAATAATATCGAATTCGTGTTTTTTAAAAAGAAGACAGAATGTTCTATGAGATGCTCTACCTATCAATTTAAAAAAAAAAAATTGCAATCAAGAGCCATTTTCGTTCATTTTCAGATAATTCATGATCAAAAATGAATTAAAACAAAAAAAAGATGAAGAGTTGATACCCATTAATTCAGGTAGGTATTTTACAATATTTTTCCTTCTCCTAGTGGAAAATTTTCTTCAACTTGATGATGCGGAAAATTCGTCGCAAATCGTAATGTTTGTTCAGTTGATGTACCCCTCTTCCTCCTCATATTTTCCTACTCCGTCTGTAACGTGGTTGCTGAAAAATGAAAATCGACTCGATACAACTCCCTATTCCCAAAACACCTGCCCAGAATTTTTATATTGATTCAGGTGAGAAACATGACGTAAATCGTCTTAGTCATACGCATCTACGTAAGTACTGAACAACAAAATTTTCTGCAAGTTGGAATATTTTTTTTTCAATCGATGTAACTTTATTTCCCTTCATTTTTCCATACTTCACCTGCAACATTATTGCTGAAAATCCACTCGGTGAAACTCCCTCTTCCCCAAGCACCCCTGCAAAATTGATTTTATGTTGATTCAGGTGAGAAAGCTGACGTAAAACGTCTTAGGTATCTATCTACCTACCGAATATCAATTTTTGTTCTGAAATAATTTATAATATTAAAGTTACAATTGAAAGGAAACAACGTACCTAGATAAGAAAATCATTTGTCGCGAGCTGAAATTTGATTATCCAAAATGGGCATTTTCACCAATATGAGTTTGATTCTTCTTGCGTGTATGATCGCGTTTTGTGTGGCTGGTGGTGGACCTGATAAGGACAAAAAAGAACAACCAACGGGTACTGGTGATGGCAAAGCTACAACGCAGTCCACAACAAGTACCAATGGATCCCAAAATTCTACAGGAAAATCAGATACCAACAATGGATCGCAAAATTCTAAAGGAGGATCAGTATCAAATGTTAACCCTATGCTAGGCTTTGATCACACTCAATATGACGGTAATACATGGGTTTAAGCTAGAAAATAATATGTAACAGGTACAATGGTACATACAACAATTTTCATAGATTCTTATTTTTATTGGATTATCATTTTAACGTTAGATATTTTTAATTCTATAATTAGGCTATCCGCAGGTAGGCTATATTATTTGTTTTATTCATTAAGGCATTAGACCTACCTATATGTACATATTTCCACAATCTTCATAGATAAAGAAATTAATCAATTGTAAGTATTTTTATTTTTATTGAATTAGCATTTTAACGCTAGATAATTAATTCTAATTAGACTAATTAGGCTACCTATGTAGGTATATTATTTATTATTCACTAGTAATATATGTTTTCATGAAATATCAGAACACAGTTTTTTTTTCTTCAACTGCGTATCATGTGCATTATGAGCACCTTGTATGTAGACCTACTACGTCACCTTCATGAATGCTAAAACGAAAAACCAAGAATTTATGATTTTGAAACTTTATCAAATTTTTTTATTTTGATTTTTAACATTTAAAAATATAGTAAACTTTCTTGACATTTTTTTTTTCAAAAAAAATATTTAACTAATTCATCTCTAATTTTTTTTTAATATTAAAAAAAATTGTTTTGATTTAAAAATGTATAGGTAAGTAAATAAAAAATTAATTAAATATTTTTCATTGCTTTTTACAATTTCGAAAATTTGAGCAGTCATTCAAAGTTAAAGTTTGGTAAATTTTCGAAAATTTGATAAAAATTTTAAATTTTATTCAATTTTTAAAGTTTACTTGAATTTTAAAATACTTTTGAGGAATTAATTATAAAAGTTTGTTGGATTTTTACCATTTAAAAAAATGTATAATTTCCCGAGCGGCACACTGGATCGATAATATCGGAAGATGTAACGTATCGATAATAAATCGTTTGAAAATCTATAGATGTTCTCACGATATTATAAAGATTTATCGGAACAACTTCATAGGCAAAAAATCTAAAAACTATCGAATTCGATATTATCAAGATTTTATGACGATATTCGTCCACGATACTATCGACAAAGAATATTAAATTTATCGAATTCGATTTTTTAACGATTTTGTAAAGATATTTAAAACTATATTATCGACAGATTATATGAAATTTCTCGACTTCGAAATTTTACCGATTTTTTTGACGACATTTGAAACTATATTATCGACAGATTATATTAAATTTATCGAATCCGATTTTTTACCGATTTTGTGACGATATTTGAAACTATATTATCGACAAATAATCTGAAATGTCTCGAATTCGATTTTTTACCGATTTTGTGAAGATATTTAAAACTTTATTATCGACACGTAATCTGAAATTTCTCGAATTCGATTTTTCAACGATTTTATGACGATATTTGAAACTATATTATCGACACGTAATATGAAATTCCTCGAATTCGATTTTTCAACGATTTTGTGACGATATTTGAAACTATATTATCGACAAATAATCTGAAATTTCTCGAATTCGATTTTTTAACGATTTTGTGAAGATATTTAAAACTGTATTATCGACACGTAATCTGAAATTTCTCGAATTCGATTTTTCAACGATTTTATGACGATATTTGAAACTATATTATCGACACGTAATATGAAATTCCTCGAATTCGATTTTTCAACGATTTTGTGGCGATATTTGAAACTACATTATCGACAAATAATCTGAAATTTGTCGAACGATTTTTCAACGATTTTGTGACGATATTTGAAATTATTTCCAAATTGGTGAAAATTTTTCTAAGTCCAACACGTCTGGAAGTACTAAACTGCCTATTATAAGCGTTTTATTGCTAATTCCTAAACGGTAAGGTATGGTATAGTGGTTAAGGAAGAGGATTACCATGCAGGAGGTAGATGGTTCAAGCCCCGCGGGTGGCAGATTTTTTATAATTTTTTTTTTGACTTTTTCTGGAATGATCCTCTTACCATAATGTGAATAATGTGTTTAGGCATAGTGTAATGTATTAATTATGCTAATTAAGGATTTTTAATTATAGAAAAAAGCTAGTAAAAGACGAAAAATCGGAATAAAAAATCGATAAAAAATCGACAGAATATCGAATTCGATAAAGTGTCGCAAAAGTTCCGCCTAAATCGTGAAATTATCTTTCGATATTATAGATATATTATCGATAAAATATCTTACTATAATCTCGAAATTTTTGCTAACTATAATTCGTCGATAATCTATCTATATATCGAAAGATAATTTCACGATTTAGGCGGAACTAACGCGACACTTTATCTAATTCGATATTCTGTCGATTTTTTATCGATTTTTTTATTCCGATTTTTCGTCTTTTACTAGCTTTTTTCTATAATTAAAAATCCTTAATTAGCATAATTAATACATTACACTATGCCTAAACACATTATTCATGTTACGGTAAGAGGATCATTTCAGAAAACGTCAAAAAAAATTATAAAAAATCTGCCACCCGTGGGGCTTGAACCATCTACCTGCATGGTAATCCTCTTCCTTAACCACTATGCCGTACCTTATCGTTGAGGAATTAGCAATAAAACGCTTATAATAGGCAGTTTAGTACTTCCAGACGTGTTGGACTTAGAAGAATTTTCACCAACTTGGAAAAAATTTCAAATATCGTCACAAAATTGTTGAGAAATCGTTTGACAAATTTCTGATTATTTGTCGATAATGTAGTTTCAAATATCGCCACAAAATCGTTGAAAAATCGAATTCGAGGAATTTCATATTACGTGTCGATAATATAGTTTCAAATATCGTCATAAAATCGTTGAAAAATCGAATTCGAGAAATTTCAGATTACGTGTCGATAATAAAGTTTTAAATATCTTCACAAAATCGTTAAAAAATCGAATTCGAGAAATTTCAGATTATTTGTCGATAATATAGTTTCAAATATCGTCACAAAATCGTTAAAAAATCGAAATCGAGAAATTTCATATTAAGTGTCGATAATATAGTTTCAAATATCTTCACGCATTCGTTAGAAAATCGAATTCGAGAAATTGCATATTATGTGTCGATAATATAGTTTCAAATATCGTCACAAAATCGGTAAAAAATCGGATTCGCTAAATTTAATATAATCTGTCGATAATATAGTTTCAAATGTCGTCAAAAAATCGGTAAAATATCGAAGTCGAGAAATTCATATAATCTGTCGATAATATAGTTTTAAATATCTTTACAAAATCGTTAAAAAATTGAATTCGATAAATTTAATATTCTTTGTCGAAAATGTAGTTTCAAATATCTGCACAAAATCGTTGGAAAATCGGAATCGATAGATTTAATATTCTTTGTCGATAGTATCGTTGACGAATATCGTCATAAAATCTTAATAATATCGAATTCGTGTTTTTTAAAAAGAAGACAGAATGTTCTATGAGATGCTCTACCTATCAATTTAAAAAAAAAAAATTGCAATCAAGAGCCATTTTCGTTCATTTTCAGATAATTCATGATCAAAAATGAATTAAAACAAAAAAAAGATGAAGAGTTGATACCCATTAATTCAGGTAGGTATTTTACAATATTTTTCCTTCTCCTAGTGGAAAATTTTCTTCAACTTGATGATGCGGAAAATTCGTCGCAAATCGTAATGTTTGTTCAGTTGATGTACCCCTCTTCCTCCTCATATTTTCCTACTCCGTCTGTAACGTGGTTGCTGAAAAATGAAAATCGACTCGATACAACTCCCTATTCCCAAAACACCTGCCCAGAATTTTTATATTGATTCAGGTGAGAAACATGACGTAAATCGTCTTAGTCATACGCATCTACGTAAGTACTGAACAACAAAATTTTCTGCAAGTTGGAATATTTTTTTTTCAATCGATGTAACTTTATTTCCCTTCATTTTTCCATACTTCACCTGCAACATTATTGCTGAAAATCCACTCGGTGAAACTCCCTCTTCCCCAAGCACCCCTGCAAAATTGATTTTATGTTGATTCAGGTGAGAAAGCTGACGTAAAACGTCTTAGGTATCTATCTACCTACCGAATATCAATTTTTGTTCTGAAATAATTTATAATATTAAAGTTACAATTGAAAGGAAACAACGTACCTAGATAAGAAAATCATTTGTCGCGAGCTGAAATTTGATTATCCAAAATGGGCATTTTCACCAATATGAGTTTGATTCTTCTTGCGTGTATGATCGCGTTTTGTGTGGCTGGTGGTGGACCTGATAAGGACAAAAAAGAACAACCAACGGGTACTGGTGATGGCAAAGCTACAACGCAGTCCACAACAAGTACCAATGGATCCCAAAATTCTACAGGAAAATCAGATACCAACAATGGATCGCAAAATTCTAAAGGAGGATCAGTATCAAATGTTAACCCTATGCTAGGCTTTGATCACACTCAATATGACGGTAATACATGGGTTTAAGCTAGAAAATAATATGTAACAGGTACAATGGTACATACAACAATTTTCATAGATTCTTATTTTTATTGGATTATCATTTTAACGTTAGATATTTTTAATTCTATAATTAGGCTATCCGCAGGTAGGCTATATTATTTGTTTTATTCATTAAGGCATTAGACCTACCTATATGTACATATTTCCACAATCTTCATAGATAAAGAAATTAATCAATTGTAAGTATTTTTATTTTTATTGAATTAGCATTTTAACGCTAGATAATTAATTCTAATTAGACTAATTAGGCTACCTATGTAGGTATATTATTTATTATTCACTAGTAATATATGTTTTCATGAAATATCAGAACACAGTTTTTTTTTCTTCAACTGCGTATCATGTGCATTATGAGCACCTTGTATGTAGACCTACTACGTCACCTTCATGAATGCTAAAACGAAAAACCAAGAATTTATGATTTTGAAACTTTATCAAATTTTTTTATTTTGATTTTTAACATTTAAAAATATAGTAAACTTTCTTGACATTTTTTTTTTCAAAAAAAATATTTAACTAATTCATCTCTAATTTTTTTTTAATATTAAAAAAAATTGTTTTGATTTAAAAATGTATAGGTAAGTAAATAAAAAATTAATTAAATATTTTTCATTGCTTTTTACAATTTCGAAAATTTGAGCAGTCATTCAAAGTTAAAGTTTGGTAAATTTTCGAAAATTTGATAAAAATTTTAAATTTTATTCAATTTTTAAAGTTTACTTGAATTTTAAAATACTTTTGAGGAATTAATTATAAAAGTTTGTTGGATTTTTACCATTTAAAAAAATGTATAATTTCCCGAGCGGCACACTGGATCGATAATATCGGAAGATGTAACGTATCGATAATAAATCGTTTGAAAATCTATAGATGTTCTCACGATATTATAAAGATTTATCGGAACAACTTCATAGGCAAAAAATCTAAAAACTATCGAATTCGATATTATCAAGATTTTATGACGATATTCGTCCACGATACTATCGACAAAGAATATTAAATTTATCGATTCCGATTTTCCACCGATTTTGTGCAGATATTTGAAACTACATTATCGACAAAGAATATTAAATTTATCGAATTCGATTTTTTAACGATTTTGTAAAGATATTTAAAACTATATTATCGACAGATTATATGAAATTTCTCGACTTCGAAATTTTACCGATTTTTTGACGACATTTGAAACTATATTATCGACAGATTATATTAAATTTATCGAATCCGATTTTTTACCGATTTTGTGACGATATTTGAAACTATATTATCGACAAATAATCTGAAATGTCTCGAATTCGATTTTTTAACGATTTTGTGAAGATATTTAAAACTTTATTATCGACACGTAATCTGAAATTTCTCGAATTCGATTTTTCAACGATTTTATGACGATATTTGAAACTATATTATCGACACGTAATATGAAATTCCTCGAATTCGATTTTTCAACGATTTTGTGACGATATTTGAAACTATATTATCGACAAATAATCTGAAATTTCTCGAATTCGATTTTTTAACGATTTTGTGAAGATATTTAAAACTGTATTATCGACACGTAATCTGAAATTTCTCGAATTCGATTTTTCAACGATTTTATGACGATATTTGAAACTATATTATCGACACGTAATATGAAATTCCTCGAATTCGATTTTTCAACGATTTTGTGGCGATATTTGAAACTACATTATCGACAAATAATCTGAAATTTGTCGAACGATTTTTCAACGATTTTGTGACGATATTTGAAATTATTTCCAAATTGGTGAAAATTTTTCTAAGTCCAACACGTCTGGAAGTACTAAACTGCCTATTATAAGCGTTTTATTGCTAATTCCTAAACGGTAAGGTATGGTATAGTGGTTAAGGAAGAGGATTACCATGCAGGAGGTAGATGGTTCAAGCCCCGCGGGTGGCAGATTTTTTATAATTTTTTTTTTGACTTTTTCTGGAATGATCCTCTTACCATAATGTGAATAATGTGTTTAGGCATAGTGTAATGTATTAATTATGCTAATTAAGGATTTTTAATTATAGAAAAAAGCTAGTAAAAGACGAAAAATCGGAATAAAAAATCGATAAAAAATCGACAGAATATCGAATTCGATAAAGTGTCGCAAAAGTTCCGCCTAAATCGTGAAATTATCTTTCGATATTATAGATATATTATCGATAAAATATCTTACTATAATCTCGAAATTTTTGCTAACTATAATTCGTCGATAATCTATCTATATATCGAAAGATAATTTCACGATTTAGGCGGAACTAACGCGACACTTTATCTAATTCGATATTCTGTCGATTTTTTATCGATTTTTTTATTCCGATTTTTCGTCTTTTACTAGCTTTTTTCTATAATTAAAAATCCTTAATTAGCATAATTAATACATTACACTATGCCTAAACACATTATTCATGTTACGGTAAGAGGATCATTTCAGAAAACGTCAAAAAAAATTATAAAAAATCTGCCACCCGTGGGGCTTGAACCATCTACCTGCATGGTAATCCTCTTCCTTAACCACTATGCCGTACCTTATCGTTGAGGAATTAGCAATAAAACGCTTATAATAGGCAGTTTAGTACTTCCAGACGTGTTGGACTTAGAAGAATTTTCACCAACTTGGAAAAAATTTCAAATATCGTCACAAAATTGTTGAGAAATCGTTTGACAAATTTCTGATTATTTGTCGATAATGTAGTTTCAAATATCGCCACAAAATCGTTGAAAAATCGAATTCGAGGAATTTCATATTACGTGTCGATAATATAGTTTCAAATATCGTCATAAAATCGTTGAAAAATCGAATTCGAGAAATTTCAGATTACGTGTCGATAATAAAGTTTTAAATATCTTCACAAAATCGTTAAAAAATCGAATTCGAGAAATTTCAGATTATTTGTCGATAATATAGTTTCAAATATCGTCACAAAATCGTTAAAAAATCGAAATCGAGAAATTTCATATTAAGTGTCGATAATATAGTTTCAAATATCTTCACGCATTCGTTAGAAAATCGAATTCGAGAAATTGCATATTATGTGTCGATAATATAGTTTCAAATATCGTCACAAAATCGGTAAAAAATCGGATTCGCTAAATTTAATATAATCTGTCGATAATATAGTTTCAAATGTCGTCAAAAAATCGGTAAAATATCGAAGTCGAGAAATTCATATAATCTGTCGATAATATAGTTTTAAATATCTTTACAAAATCGTTAAAAAATTGAATTCGATAAATTTAATATTCTTTGTCGAAAATGTAGTTTCAAATATCTGCACAAAATCGTTGGAAAATCGGAATCGATAGATTTAATATTCTTTGTCGATAGTATCGTTGACGAATATCGTCATAAAATCTTAATAATATCGAATTCGTGTTTTTTAAAAAGAAGACAGAATGTTCTATGAGATGCTCTACCTATCAATTTAAAAAAAAAAAATTGCAATCAAGAGCCATTTTCGTTCATTTTCAGATAATTCATGATCAAAAATGAATTAAAACAAAAAAAAGATGAAGAGTTGATACCCATTAATTCAGGTAGGTATTTTACAATATTTTTCCTTCTCCTAGTGGAAAATTTTCTTCAACTTGATGATGCGGAAAATTCGTCGCAAATCGTAATGTTTGTTCAGTTGATGTACCCCTCTTCCTCCTCATATTTTCCTACTCCGTCTGTAACGTGGTTGCTGAAAAATGAAAATCGACTCGATACAACTCCCTATTCCCAAAACACCTGCCCAGAATTTTTATATTGATTCAGGTGAGAAACATGACGTAAATCGTCTTAGTCATACGCATCTACGTAAGTACTGAACAACAAAATTTTCTGCAAGTTGGAATATTTTTTTTTCAATCGATGTAACTTTATTTCCCTTCATTTTTCCATACTTCACCTGCAACATTATTGCTGAAAATCCACTCGGTGAAACTCCCTCTTCCCCAAGCACCCCTGCAAAATTGATTTTATGTTGATTCAGGTGAGAAAGCTGACGTAAAACGTCTTAGGTATCTATCTACCTACCGAATATCAATTTTTGTTCTGAAATAATTTATAATATTAAAGTTACAATTGAAAGGAAACAACGTACCTAGATAAGAAAATCATTTGTCGCGAGCTGAAATTTGATTATCCAAAATGGGCATTTTCACCAATATGAGTTTGATTCTTCTTGCGTGTATGATCGCGTTTTGTGTGGCTGGTGGTGGACCTGATAAGGACAAAAAAGAACAACCAACGGGTACTGGTGATGGCAAAGCTACAACGCAGTCCACAACAAGTACCAATGGATCCCAAAATTCTACAGGAAAATCAGATACCAACAATGGATCGCAAAATTCTAAAGGAGGATCAGTATCAAATGTTAACCCTATGCTAGGCTTTGATCACACTCAATATGACGGTAATACATGGGTTTAAGCTAGAAAATAATATGTAACAGGTACAATGGTACATACAACAATTTTCATAGATTCTTATTTTTATTGGATTATCATTTTAACGTTAGATATTTTTAATTCTATAATTAGGCTATCCGCAGGTAGGCTATATTATTTGTTTTATTCATTAAGGCATTAGACCTACCTATATGTACATATTTCCACAATCTTCATAGATAAAGAAATTAATCAATTGTAAGTATTTTTATTTTTATTGAATTAGCATTTTAACGCTAGATAATTAATTCTAATTAGACTAATTAGGCTACCTATGTAGGTATATTATTTATTATTCACGAGTAATATATGTTTTCATGAAATATCAGAACACAGTTTTTTTTTCTTCAACTGCGTATCATGTGCATTATGAGCACCTTGTATGTAGACCTACTACGTCACCTTCATGAATGCTAAAACGAAAAACCAAGAATTTATGATTTTGAAACTTTATCAAATTTTTTTATTTTTATTTTTAACATTTAAAAATATAGTAAACTTTTTTGACATTTTTTTTTTCAAAAAAAATATTTAACTAATTCATCTCTAATTTTTTTTTAATATTAAAAAAAATTGTTTTGATTTAAAAATGTATAGGTAAGTAAATAAAAAATTAATTAAATATTTTTCATTGCTTTTTACAATTTCGAAAATTTGAGCAGTCATTCAAAATTAAAGTTTGGTAAATTTTCGAAAATTTGATAAAACTTGAATTTTAAAATACTTTTGAGGAATTAATTATAAAAGTTTGTTGGATTTTTACCATTTAAAAAAATGTATAATTTTCCGAGCGGCACACTCGATCGATAATATCGGAAGATGTAACGTATCGATAAAAAATCGTTTGAAAATCTATAGATGTTCTCACGATATTATAAAGATTTATCGGTACAACTTCATAGGCAAAAAATCTAAAAACTATCGAATTCGATATTATTAAGATTTTATGACGATATTCGTCAACGATACTATCGACAAAGAATATTAAATTTATCGATTCCGATTTTCCACCGATTTTGTGCAGATATTTGAAACTACATTATCGACAAAGAATATTAAATTTATCGAATTCGATTTTTTAACGATTTTGTAAAGATATTTAAAACTATATTATCGACAGATTATATGAAATTTCTCGACTTCGAAATTTTACCGATTTTTTGACGACATTTGAAACTATATTATCGACAGATTATATTAAATTTATCGAATCCGATTTTTTACCGATTTTGTGACGATATTTGAAACTATATTATCGACAAATAATCTGAAATGTCTCGAATTCGATTTTTTAACGATTTTGTGAAGATATTTAAAACTTTATTATCGACACGTAATCTGAAATTTCTCGAATTCGATTTTTCAACGATTTTATGACGATATTTGAAACTATATTATCGACACGTAATATGAAATTCCTCGAATTCGATTTTTCAACCATTTTGTGGCGATATTTGAAACTATTGGAAGTAGTTGATGACAAACTAGATGAAGAAAGGATTAAATTTTGGAAAGAGGTAATTAATGATGTTATTTAATTTGAACGCAACAAAAAATATCAATTCAAAAATGCTGTACGTAAGGGCCTAATAATAAGTCGGTAGGTTTAGTTTTTTTTTTTGGCCTCAATTTCGGACTCAACCTGTGGGGAAAATTTATTGTTTTAATATTTTGTACAACTTCAAATTATTTTTACAGGTTAGAACTATTGGTTAATTAATTGTACACCTACTTATATTTTTAAGCAGGGCTCTGCAAAATTCAGGAAAAAAAGAATTAAAAATCAAAATCCAAAATTATTGCAATATTTGCATTTAAAATCCAAAATCCTTTTCACGCCTGGATTTGAAATTCAATATCCATTTCTTTTTCTTTTATTCTGAAATCTGGCCCATGTTAATTTTCGAGTGAACAATCCCTTACACAAATCTCAATTTTTTTCATCAAAAATCTCAATTTTTTATCTTTTTTTTTTGAGTCAGCGGAATAAAATTTAGGTAGGTATTTAGATTTTTCTTTATTTTGAAAAAAAAGTTTCTCAATTTTTTTAAATTACAAAATAAAACAACTAAATTTTGGGTGTAGTCTCAGTTTAATTTTTTTTTCAATTTTTGTTGAAAAAATTCCTGAGTTTCATTAAAGTGGAAAAAATTGATTTTTTCTCGAGCCAAGCTAAAATATTAGGTACTCAATTTTTTGAAAAGATCTCTGTTTATCTAGTAGATATTCGTCATTATTTATTTTTTGAGAAAAAAACTTTTTATTTGTCTCTTAACTTTTTATTTGTCTCTTAATTAGTTTGAAAAATATGAAAATCTTTTAATGTTTTTTGAATTTAATGATTACTCTATTTTTTTTTTTGTGTGTAAATAACTTTTTTTTGCATTAAGAATTTTCACACTTAATTTGTGGAGAAAAAAAACTGAACTTTTTTCAAAAAATCTGATTTTTTTTACAATAAAAAATGTAATTTATAATTTTTTTTGGAGTCAGTAACATACCTATACCTAGTAAAATTTTCTATTTTTTTTATTTTTTTTTATTTTTGAAGTTGAAAAATAATTATTTTTTTAACTTTGCTTTTTTCAGCTTTATCGGAGAAAAAAAATATCTGTTTTTAGAAGATGGGGTGATGATGAACCAAAACGATTTTTCAAAGGGGGCAAAATCACTGAAAATGCCAACTCAAACTACTGATTTTTTAAAACTCCACTGATAAGTATCAGAAAATGGGAAAAAAGCACTGCCCGAGCGAAGCGATCAGGGCCAAAATTTTGAAAAAAATTTGATTCTTGACGCAAAGGTATACATTTTTTTGTACTTTTTTATGGTACAAAATAAGGTTCAATATTTGATTGTACTTGGATGCATTGATTTTGTACGTGTTTTTCCTCAAATTCTTCATGCATGAGGCATGACGTAGACTGTCACTCCCTTCCCTTTCTTAAAAAAAAAAAAAAAATCTGCAACTGTTCTTATGTGGATTCAGCTGCGAGAACTGACGTAAAACGTCTTTGGTAGGTCTAGGTATACCTATCGAATAACAACTTTTTCTGATATCGCGTATTTACTACTGGTATAGTGATATTCATTTATCGGCAGTTGCATTTTTGATTATATTCGAGTAGTGACAGTCGAGATGAGCATTTTTATCAATACAAGTTTATTGCTTCTGGCGTGCCTATTCACATTTTGTATTGCTAATGGTCCCGATGATAAAAAGAAAAAAGATAGTAGTCCAAAACAGTATGTAACACCGCCAGGTACACATCTTTTTGAAGGTAATTATCAACCATATACCAGTGATAGTAATGCTTCCGCATCGAAGTCTTCAACAGATGATAACAATTCTAAACCACCCCAAAAATCTTCAGCACCAGCACAAACGATCTTTTTACAAGACGCTGGTTATGAAGTGTTTAGGCCATAAATTACAAGTAGGCACCTAGGTGGTGTAAATTTTTCCATAACAACTTGATAGCAACTCTACCTGAGAATTTAATACCTATTTTAAGTAGATTGCTATATTTTGATTAGATACCTAATAATTTTAAGATTAATTTAAATTAGACAATTAAGCTGGTTTATAACTTTTAAAGTATTTATTAAAAGATATTGTTTTCCTAGGCTGTTAATTTATAGTTATATGCAAAATGTGCGTGTAACCCCTAAATAGGTATATAGATAAGTATAACATTTAAGCAACGAAGCATTGGTTCTTTTCTTTTCGGCAACTTAGCATGTAGCTGGGGTGCCTAAGCTACAGACATTTCAAATTATGATATGAGTTACGCTCTAGAAAACTCCAAAAATGCAAAAATCAAGTTTTTAGACATATTATATGTATATCGCAAGAAATACCTAAAAAAATCTAAATCAAATTTAATAGCTTTTCAAAAAAAATAGCTAAAATAGGGGTATCACATTTTGTATCCAAAAAAAAAACAAAAAAAAAAACAACTTAAAACTTGATTTTCGAACTTTGGTAAAGACAAATTATGCAGTATTCAATGAAATTATTTCGAAATGAATCAGAATTCTTGGTATTTAAAATTCGATCTGCATAATACGAGTAGGCTTCCAGGCGGTATAATTATGTAAATTTTTCCATAAAAACTCCATAGCAACTACCTGAGAATTTAATATTTTTACGTAGGTTGCCATATTTTAATTAGATACCTAATAATTTTTTAAGATTATTTTTAACTAGACGGGTAAGTTAGTTTATAATTTTTAAAGAACCAAGATTTTCTTTTCCTAGGCTAATTATTAATTATAATTATATGCAAAATGTACAAAGTAATCTCCAAATTATATAGATTAAGATTTAATCAACAAAGCATTGTTTTTTTTTTTTTTATTCGTCAAAAGGTTTAAATTATGACTAGGTATACAAGGAATTCATATTTTGAAAATAACTATTACATCCTAATTTAAAAATAAAAAAAAACTAGTAAGTACAAAAAAAGGTAACGCATTTTCTAAAAAAAAAAATACTTTTCTCATAATAGAAAATGTATACCCAATTAAATTTTTTGGAGTAAAAAATTTTCAATATCTTTTGGAGAAAAAAATATTATAATTTTCGTGGTAGCAAAAAATTTCTTATTTTTTTGGAGAAACAAAATTACATTCCTTTGAAGAAAAAATCTAATGTAAATTGTTGTATGGTTGATTGGTTGAGTTACGTCTTAATAAAAAAAATTCTTTAATTTCCCTGAAATAAAAAATTCTTAAGTTATACCAATCAGTTTTGAAGTTTTGCGTAAATTTTTACAATTTTGAAATTTTTTCAAAATACTTATAGAATGATAACAAATCTTTAAAATTCATTATAAGTATACTTAATTCAAAATTTTGCAAAAATTTGAAATTTTAATGAATTATTGAAATTTTTAGGTCAATTTGTAAAATTCTTCTCTTTCAATAAATTTTAAAACGTCAAATATTCCAAGTTTGTTCAACATTTACAATTTTAAAAATTTAATGATTATACTTTAACAAATTTTTAAAATTAAGTAATTTTTTTAATTTGATAGGTAGGTAGGTATATTCAAAAAAATCAGCTTACATGTATTGAATTGATCTACGTCAAATTTTGGTAAATTTTTATAGGTATGTGTAAAACATTTTCAAATTTTTTGAAATGCAGTTAATAAATTTTTAAATTTTTATAAAATTAAAAAATGTAGTAAACTTTTTTTGACATTTTTTAAATTTAATAAATTAATTTTATCTCCCAATTTTTTTTTATATTAACTATTAAAAAAATTGTCGTATTGATTTCAGGCGCGAAGCGCCGAGTTTTATAAAATTATTAATTTTAGGTAAGTATTAATTAAAGTTTTTTAAAATTTTATTTATTTATTTTTAAAATTGTGCTAAATTAAGAAGATCTATTTTTCAAGCTTTATTTCATTACTTTTTACAATTTCGAAAATTTGAATAGGTATTCAAAATTAAAGTTTGGTAAATTTTGAAAAAAAATTGATAAAAATTTTAAATTTTAAAACAATTTAAAGAAATTAATTATGAAAGTTTGATGAATTTTTACAATTTAAAAACGCATGTATAATTTTAATTGCAGTTGGTTTCAAAGTTTTTGAAATTCAGTATGTAAATATTTAAAATTTGGTAAGTTTTCAATCAATTTTTGGTCAATTTTTAGGATTTAAAAGTTTTCAAAAATTATTTCTTCAAGAGATTTTTATTTAAGTTTTTGAGGTGATGTTTTCAAAAAAAAATCTGTACATTTTTTTTAAAAGACGACTTGTTGACACTTCTATCAAACTTTCAATTTGATTCAAGTGGTTCATTGCAAATAAATAATTTCACAGGTTACCAGATTCATACTTTCCTCGAAGCTTCAAAATATGGCAAGGGTACGTGTACAATAAGGCGGCCTAGCCTAGGTATATTAAAAAATAATTGTCATGCCCATTATAGTTGAGATCATTACTTTATAATTTTTTTTTCGTTCCCTGCAGAAAATTTTCATTAAATTACCGATTCGAAAAATTCGACGCAATTTGCAATAGTTTTTCAGTTAATGTATCTACGTACTCTGTCTTAATTCCATAAAATCTACTGTCATTCCCTTCCCTTCTTAAAAAACCTCTGCAACTGTTCTTATGTTGATTTAGCTGCAAGAACTGACTTAAACGTCTTTGGTAGGTACCTATACCTATCGAATAACAATTTTTTCTGATATCGCGTGTCTACTACTTGCAGTGATATTCATTTATCGGCAGTTGAATTTTTGATTATTATTCGAGTAGTGACAGTGAGTACCTGCGTTGGTCAAGATGAGCATTTCTATCAATACAAGTTTGTTGCTTCTGGCGTGCCTATTCACATTTTGTATTGCTAATAATGGCTCCGATGATGAAAAGAAAGAAGATAGTGGTCCACCAATTCATGTAACATCGGCAGGTACACATCTTTTTGAAAATGATTTTCGATCAGATATCGAAGATAGTAATGCATCCGCAGCGACACCCAAAAACCCTTCACCACCAGCGGAACCAATAAGTGGCCCACCCTTTGAACAGAATCTTTTAAATTCTGTTATCTGGGGGACTCCACGTTAAATAAAACGAGTATTTCCATAAAAACTCGATAGCAACAACCTGAGAATTTAATATTTTAAGCAGGTTGCTGTATTTTAATTAGATACCTACCTAATAATTTCAAAATTAATTTAAACGAGACGGGTAAGTTAGTTAATAATTTTTAAAGAACGAAGATATTCCCGAGCGGCACACTCGATCGATAATATCGGAAGATGTAACGTATCGATAAAAAATCGTTTGAAAATCTATAGATGTTCTCACGATATTATAAAGATTTATCGGTACAACTTCATAGGCAAAAAATCTAAAAACTATCGAATTCGATATTATTAAGATTTTATGACGATATTCGTCAACGATACTATCGACAAAGAATATTAAATTTATCGATTCCGATTTTCCACCGATTTTGTGCAGATATTTGAAACTACATTATCGACAAAGAATATTAAATTTATCGAATTCGATTTTTTAACGATTTTATAAAGATATTTAAAACTATATTATCGACAGATTATATGAAATTTCTCGACTCCGATATTTTACCGATTTTTTGACGACATTTGAAACTATATTATCGACAGATTATATTAAATTTATCGAATCCGATTTTTTACCGATTTTGTAAAGATATTTGAAACTATGTTATCGACACATAATATGCAATTTCTCGAATTCGATTTTCTAACGATTGCGTGAAGATATTTGAAACTATATTATCGACACGTAATATGAAATTTCTCAATTTCGATTTTTTAACGATTTTGTGACGATATCTGAAACTATATTATCGACAAATAATCTGAAATTTCTCGAATTCGATTTTTTAACGATTTTGTGAAGATATTTAAAACTGTATTATCGACACGTAATCTGAAATTTCTCGAATTCGATTTTTCAACGATTTTATGACGATATTTGAAACTATATTATCGACACGTAATATGAAATTTCTCGAATTCGATTTTTCAACGATTTTATGACGATATTTGAAACTATATTATCGACACGTAATATGAAATTCCTCGAATTCGATTTTTCAACGATTTTGTGGCGATATTTGAAACTACATTATCGACAAATAATCTGAAATTTGTCGAACGATTTTTCAACGATTTTGTGACGATATTTGAAATTATTTCCAAATTGGTGAAAATTTTTCTAAGTCCAACACGTCTGGAAGTACTAAACTGCCTATTATAAGCGTTTTATTGCTGATTCCTCAACGATAAGGTATGGCATAGTGGTTAAGGAAGAGGATTACCATGCAGGAGGTACAAGCCCCACGGGTGGCAGATTTTTTATAATTTTTTTTGACTTTTTCTGAAATGATCCTCTTACCGTAACATGAATAATGTGTTTAGGCATAGTTTAATGTATTAATTATGCTAATTAATGATTTTTAATTATAGAAAGAAGCTAGTAAAAGACGAAAAATCGGAATAAAAAATCGATAAAAAATCGACAGAATATCGAATTTGATAAAGTGTCGCAAAAGTTCCGCCTAAATCGTGAAATTATCTTTCGATATTATAGATATATTATCGATAAAATATCTTACTATAATCTCGAAATTTTTGCTAACTATAATTCGTCGATAATCTATCTATATATCGAAAGATAATTTCACGTTTTATGTGGAACTAACGCGACACTTTATCGAATTCGATATTCTGTCGATTTTTTATTTCGATAATTTGTCGATTATCTGCTCGGGTTGTTTTCCTTCGCTAACTATTTATAATTATAAGCAAAATGTATCTACAAGTAATCCCCAAATATATAGATATAAGATTTAATCAACAAAGCATTGGTTTTTTTTCTTTTATTCGTCAAAAGGTTTAAATTATGACTTGGTATACAAGGAATTCATTTGAAAATAGCTATTACATCCTAATTTTAAAAAAACTAGTACAAAAAAAGGTAACGCATTTTCTAAAAAATATACTTAATAAATTGAATTTAAAAATCCAACAAAACACTTGAAAAAATTCTCATAAATAACTAAAATATACTTTTAATTTATTCAATAATTTTTCCGAGCTCACATGATTAGGATAAGCCTTCAATGATTTCTTCACCAAAACATAACTCGTTTGTAAATCTCCCATCTGAAAAAATTGTAGTGTAATTAAATTGATAAAACTACCAATCATGGCTGGCAACTGAGCAATAGCTCGAGTGCCTAAAGCGACTCCCAAAATTTCAAAAGTGATATGAGTTACACTCTAGAAAACTCTAAAAATGCAAAAATCGTCTAATTCACACACTATACCCATTAAAATCTTTATTTTTAGGGGGGGGGGGGGATTTCAATCTTTAAATTTTTTTAAGGTAAAAATATTTCTAACTAAAAATAAAAATTACTAAATTTTTTTTCTCTCAAATATTTCAATTATTTGGAAGAACTCTTTCATTTTTTGGGGGAGAAAGTCTCAAAATAAAAATAAAATCTTCATTTTTTGAGAAAAAATCTTCCATTGATTGGGAGGAAAAATTAAAGTAAAAAAAATTCTCAAATTATTGGGGAAAAAATCTTAATTTTCTTTGAAGTGAAATATTCATCATGTTTTCAATTTTAAAAAAATTAATATAATTATAAGGATTTTCTTTTTTGAAAAGAAATCTTCAATTCCTTGAGAAAAAAATCTTGAATTTTTGAGGAAAAAATTTAGGAACTCAACTTTCTCGTAATAAAAAATATTTATAAATTTTTTTGGAGTAAAAAATTTTAAATCTTTTTTAGAGGAAAAAATCTTAGAATTTTCTTTGTATCAAAAAAATTTCTACAATTTCAACATTTTTTTGAAGGAAAAATCTAGACCGTATGTAAATTGTTGTATGGTTGAGTTACATCTTAATAAAAAAATTTAATTTCCCTGAAATAAAAAATACCTATACCTAGGTATCATAAAAAATTTTTGTAATTAACTACCCAGAGCTGGCGCGACTCACCTCTTTTGGGAGTCGAACTCTTTTAGTTCGACTCTTTGCTAGTTGAGTCGAAGAGTTTTCAATTTGCGACTCTTTACAAATTTGATTAAACTCATGAGTCCGACTCTTTTAATGAACGACTCCTCGCGACTCTTTTTTTCCGACTCCTCGCGACTCTTTTTTTCCGACTCCTCGCGACTCTTTTTTCCGACTCCTCGCGACTCTTTTTTTCGACTCCTCGCGACTCTTTTTTTCAATTTATTATTTTTTAATTTTTAATTTTCAAGTAAGTAAAACTTCAAAACTAAACTAACAACACACGAGGTTGCACTACCCATGAATCGCGGAAAAATGGAGTTTGAGCATGACCGTCTACATTTAACAGGCCAGGAAGGCTAACTTGGCAACGTCGCATTTTTTGATTAGCGTAGGCTGATTATTTGGATTCTCCATAAGACACAATGCTAATTCATAATGCAATAACTCGAAAACTATCAATTTTACAAAAAAAGTCAAAGAGACCTTTTTTAAAGAGAATTAAAAGAGCTTTCCATTCATATATAAATTTTTTGAATTTAAGTGAAATTGACGAAATTGGCATTTTTCACTTTTCACTAAAAATTTCACCAAATCCAAAAAAATTCTATATCAATAGAAAACTTATTCAATTTTCTTTAAAAAAGGTCTCTTGGACTTTTTTCGTAAAATTGATATTTTTCGATTTATTGCAATTTGAATTAGCATTACATCTTATGGAAAAACCAAAAAGTCAGCCTACGTCTTGACGTTGCCAAATTTAGCCTTCCTGGCCTGTTAAATGTAGACGGTCATGGTTTGAGAGATGAAAAGAGTCGTGATATGAAGAGTTGTGAATCAAAAGAGTCGCAAGTAAAAAAAGAGTCGTGAGTAAAAAAGAGTCGCAAATTGAGAAGAGTCGTGAATCAGTTTAATGTTCGACTCTTAGTGAGGAGTCGATTTTTTCAAATTTTTTTCGACTCCTTGTGAAACAGAGTCGAACTCGGAGTCGAACTCCGAGTCGCTCGCATGCGACTCCCGCGACTCACACTCGAAACTCTGAGTCGCGCCAGCTCTGTAACTACCTAATAAAATTTAAAAAAAAATTTTTTTTTTGGAGAAACTTTTCTTTTTGAGAGTACATAACTTTATTTGGAAATAAATTTCCTAAATTCTTTGAGAAAAAATCTTGAATTTTATAATTTTTTTGGAATTAAAAAAAATCTATTTTGTTTGGAGAAAAAAATTATTTTTTGGAATAAAATTATTATAAATTTTTTTTAGAAAAAAATCTTGAATTTTTTTCTCCATGTAATAAGAAAAAATAACTACCTACAAATTTTTTTGGAGTTAAAAAAGACACCAATTTCTTATAAGAAAAAAATTTTGAACATTGTTCACGACAAACTAATTTTTATGTAACAAAACATTTTCGGTAACTACCTATTTTCAGAAAAAGAAATCTTCAATTTTTTTTTAGAGAAACAGTTTCTAAATTTCTTTGGAGGAATCTAAATTTTTGTGGTAAAAAATCTCTTCAATTTCTTTTTGGCGTAAAAAATCAATTTTTTGTAAGAAAACATTATGAACTTTGTAAAAGTAAAAAACACTTCTTTTTAGAATAAAAATATTTTTCAAATTCTTGCAGAAAAAAAATTCTTTTGGGAAAAAATCTTTCAATTTTCTTGATAACAAAAAATGTTCTAATCTATTTATGTATTTTTAGAAAAGGATCTTGCATTTTCTCCAGATAGAAAATCTCAAACAATTTTTATGGAGAAATAATCTCTCAAGATTTATTTGAAAAAAATGTAAATTTGTTGATGAAAAATCTCTTCTCTACACCTACCTACATTTTTTTGAAGGAAATTTTGGAGAAAAATAAAAAATAATTTCTTTGGAGTAAAAATATTTTTCAGTTTCTTTTAGAAAAAAAATATCATATTTTCCAATTTCTTTGCAACGATTTTTTTTTTAAATTTCTTGGTGTGAAATTTTCAATTTTTTTTTTTTTCAGAAATCTTCCAATTTTTTGGAGAAAAAAATCTCTATTGTTTTTTTAAGGAAAAAATCTCTGTTTTTTTTTATTAAAAAGGAAAAAAATCTATATTTTTTTCAGGAAAAAATCCATTTTTCTGGAAAAATAAAAATGTTAATTTTTTTAAGGGAGTCTCTTGATTTTTTTTTGGAGAAAAAAGTCATTCTCGCATTCAACAATGAGGCGAAGCTACGCATAAAAAAATTGAAGTAGCCGGCCCTGCTACAAGTGCCAGGTACATTTGTATTTTTTCGTGTCCATAATTACCTCGTGAGATACAAACGCTCGATTATAATGCGGTTCAAATAAATAAGGAGCTAGACTGGTAGCTGAGTCAAAAAATGAGCAAGCTTGTTGACTATTTCCACGATTGAACGTGAGCACCCCGAGGTTGTTAAATGAGGCAGCATGAGTCGAATCGATAGACAGTGCCAAACGTAAACACTGCTCGGCGATGTCCAAGTCACCGACACCCTATAAAAAATATCCAAAATTGAGGCCTTCGAACGATTGGAAAATATATTGTGAAAAAAAAACCTACAATGGCGACGTGAGCAATATTATACCACACATCGGCTGCATTCTCATTCACAGCCAAGCTGAGAGCTCGTTCGAAACATGTCACCACCATATCGTATTGCTGAGAGTAAAAGCAGCACAGTCCTAGATTATTGAAAAGTTCAGCATTGTATAAGCCCATCTGAAGTAATCGTCTGAAATAAAGAAACATTTCTGTGAAAATCTCTGATATAAAATGCTTCATTTCTACGTAGGTAGCTAAATGTAGCTGGGTACCTACCTATAAAATCTAAGCCCAATATCAGGCTGATCCGTGTAAAAGTGGTGAACTCCAATGCAAGCAATCGCTTCCATGTTTGTAGCATCTTCACGTAAAATTTCTTTGTACGATTTTACAGACATCGGTACGTTGTTCAAGCCTTCGAATATTCTAAAAAAAAAATAACGAAAGCAAACAACGTTATATAACTTTTTTTCGAAAAGTGAACGGGTGATGCAAAAACAAGTACCAAAATATACAGGGTTGAAAAATTGAGAATTCTCCCCTTTTCATGAGTAAGATACAAGGTCATCTTTAATTTGTAGAAAGAAATGAATGAAGCATTGTTGTAAGAAATTTGTCGAACTTCAACATTTATTTGAACCTTTGTTTGAATTAGAGCACGGCTGAAGCGTTATTGACCGTTTAAAAAAAAGGGGGTTACCATGTGTTCACATTTTAGGCCATTCGGCGGAGAGGAAAGGCGGGGGCTTTATTATACTCCACGATGTGCCCTTATTCGAATATATTCGACTCCTTCCAAAATCGTGTGTTAATCGTGGAAATGGGGGACAATCTTCATTTTTTCTCCCCTGTATGTTTTGAAGCGCATTTTTGCATCACCCGTTCACTTTTTTGAAAAAATGAATATAACCTTTTTTGTTGCAAATTTTATCTACTTCAATTTTAGTCATAACCATTTTTCTGTTTAACCCCATATTTGAAGAGTTATTAGCGAAAAACGACGGGGGTCACTTCGGGTCCACATTTGGGGGACTTTCCGAGGGGTTAAGTTCAGGAACTTTTTCTTGGTTGATTAGAGCACCGAGAGGACCATTTTAAAGAAAAAAAAATTCGTGTAACCCGAAATGCAATTCCATTTTCTCATTTTACTGGGCTATTTTTGGAGTTTTATGGGGGAAAATCGAATTTGGGGGGTTAAAATACACAGAGAGGGAATGAGAGAAAAATGGATATCATTTTAAGACTCGGTGCGAAATTCCACCCTACTTTGATATGCCACATGACCAGTTTTTAACAAAAAACTGAAGGTCTCTCACTTGGGCAATTGCACCTCATATGCAAATTTATTGCTTAATTGTATCACGTTGTGCAGGGTTAGCTTTATCAACCCAACGATTTAAGATCGATATCAGTTCACTCTATTAAAATATGCGTAATTCTTTTGTCTACCTACCATATTTTTACTGCGATAGGAGAAATAGTGTGGAAAATGGTCAAAATTGCCAAAAAAATTGCATTCAACGTGCCCCAGAGTGCAGTTGTGCAGGGTCCCGCGAGGAAAAAATACATGTTTGGGTTCAGGGGCCACTATTGTATCAGGCCCCCTTGAGATTTTTTGTCTACCCCCTCGTCGAAAAATCCTATTGTGCATGGTGCGAATTCCGAAATACGTACTTTCGAGAATAGGGAACCAGTGGGGACAAATTGTGATATATATTTTTTGTCTACCAAAAAAGTAAGGTAGATGAACACTTTTTGACCCATGGATTGTAGACTAAAATATGTATAGGTATACGAGTAAATATAGCGATATAACGTAGGAAAATGCACATAAAATCAAGTTGTGTAAACATAAAGTATTTCGTGACTTGATACATTTTTCATTGTTTTATTACCAAACTCAGTTGAACCATCATAGGAAAAATTCGGCGATTTTGAAAATGCACGTGGCTTTCCTTTATTGTATATTAATTTATTAATCCACTTATACACAACCTATTTGCAAAAAGTTACCCGGTAAACACACCGATTTTCTCAGATAAATTTGTATACTATTCGTGAGCGAATATCATGCTAAAATCGTATTTAAAAACCTGTAGATGTTTTGTGGGATATTAGCGCGATATTCGCTTGCGTATCGCATGCCTGAAATCACATTGAAAACAGGCAAAAAGTTCGTACGATATTAGCGCGATATTCGCATAAGAATCGTATGCTAAAATCGCAGTGGAAAACGTGCAGATATTTCTTACGATATTAGCGCAATATTCGATAGCGAATAGCATGCGATTTTCACTACAACTTCTTTCAATATGTTTTACAAATGAGAGAAGTCAGTTTCGTGTGCTATAGCGGTATGTCTAACAAAATCTCAAAACCAAAAATCAGAAGTTTTGCAGGATCTTTAGCAGGACTTTGAAAAAATAAAACGTGTATAATATGATGGGTACAATGTACCCCTCACAAAGCAGATCCTTTCACGAAATCACAGAAAATTACAAAAATACAAAAGAATACAAAAACGTAAGGATTGTGGGAGGAGTTATTAACCCACCTATACACAACCTATTTGCAAAAAGTTACCCGGTAAACACACCGCCTGCTATTCGTATGCTAAAATCACAGAGACGAAAATCGCGGTCTATTCGCATACGAATAGAATGCGAAATCAAAGCAAAAATCGAAGAAAATTTTCTCAGATAAATTTGTATACTATTCGTGAGCGAATATCATGCTAAAATCATATTTAAAAACCTGTAGATGTTTTGTGGGATATTAGCGCGATATTTGCTTGCGTATCGCATGCCTGAAATCACATTGAAAACAGGCAAAAAGTTCGTACGATATTAGCGCGATATTCGCATAAGAATCGTATGATAAAATCGCAGTGGAAAACGTGCAAATATTTCTTACGATACTAGCACAATATTCGCATACGAATCGTATGCTAAAATCGCAGTGGAAAACGTGCAGATATTTCTTACGATATTAGCGCAATATTCGATAGCGAATAGCATGCGATTTTCACTACAACTTCTTTCAATACGTTTTACAAATGAGAGAAGTCAGTTTCAAACATGAACGTGTACTTGAATGTATTGCAGTGACATTTAAACAATAAAATGAAGGGTTTTCTGGGGTTTTTGATTTTGTGGAGGAATTTTGTGTTTTGTTTGATGTTTTTTCTTCTTTTTAAGTAAAAACGCCAATGATTTGATTTCAAAGTGATAAAAATGGAGACGAAAGCAGAATTTCTTGGACGATTTCCACTCACAGTAAGTTAATTATTTTGAATTTATATCTTATTTGTGATCGCGTGAATCTGTGTGAAATTAAATTTTATCAAATCGTAAAAATTTTAGACGTCTTATCAGTGCTATAAAATTTTTCAATTGTTCCTCTTCCTTCTCCAATTTGAACGCAGTATTATGCGAAATTATAAGGAAAGGAAGAGTCAAATCGAAATTTTTGTAATAATCGAAATTATTTCTAAGATTTCAATCTACAACTTTTGTTTGAAAAAATTTTCATTTGGGACTGCGGGACAGCCCTTCTTCCCTCTCACAATTCAGAGTAATAAATATACGTTTTTATACCTATCTAATCTATCTATCTATCTATCTACGTAGTATTGGGCATAATTGGAGGGGGGGGGGGGCTCAAATTGAGAAATTTTTCAAACAAAAGTTGTAGATTGAAATCTTGGTAGTAATTTTGATTTTCCTAAAAATTACTTTATCAAATGCCACTGATAGGTACGCCAAAAACTTTACGATTCGGCATAATTTCATTTTCCACAGATCTGCGATCACAAATATGATATATTTTCGAATAATTAATTTACTGCTGAGTGGAAATCGTCAAAAATCATGTGCCTACTTTTTAGAGGCGAATTCCGAACGCTAATCGCAAGCGAATTAACAGCGAATAGAACGCTACATTCGCTGCTAATGTCGCGTACTATTAGCGTTCGAAATTAGCCGCTAAAAAAGCGGACATTTTTGATATGCTAATAGTACGCTATTTTCGCATGCTATTCGTATACGATAAATGCGAATTTAGCGCTCTATTAGTACGCGATTCGCATACAGTGTGTTTACCGGGTATACCTAGGTACATTGAATCATCATTTCATAACTTTTGATATAGGTACTTATTTAAAAACGTCAATTAACTCACCTAGCCATTTCAGTCATAATGGTAACTTCATTTGGAAACTGTTTCAAAGCTTCGACGAAGAAATCCAAGGCAGTAATGGGCTGATCAAGTCTTAAATAAACTCTTGCCAGTCTCAGATACGTCTCAATATTGGGTCGTTGTTTCAACGCAGATTTAAATTGTTTTTCAGCTTCTCGATTTAAACCGATCAAAAAATAACATTTACCGAGCTGAATCTTCCACCAAGGATCCTTATATTCGCATATTTTGGTCGCTTCGATAGCTAAATCCATAGCCTAATCATAAAAAAAGAAATGTTTTTCAAAAAAATCGACCGCAGATTACCAGGCAACGACAACTTGGCAGCTCGAGAGCTCGAGCTACACCCAAAATTTAAAAAAAGAAATGAGCTACCTACAACTACTTGCTACATAGAAAACTCTGAAAATGCAAAAATTAGGCATTGCCTATTAAAATCTGTTCTTTGGAGAATAAATAACTTAAAATGTTTTGGAACAGAAAATACCCATTTTATTTATTTAAAAAAAATATATATATAAAAAATACATATTTTTTGAGAAAAAAGGAAAAAATTTTAAATTTTTGAGAAAAAATACCCTTTATAAAAATTTTTGAAATTATTTTTTGAAATATTTCTCTAATTTCTAAAAAAAACATTTCAAAGAAATTTAAATTTAAAAATGGTCTCATTTTTTTTGAAGTCAGCGCCATTTTTTTTTCATTTCAAGTATTTGAAAAACTATATTTTGGAGAAAAATATTTTTAATTTTCTTCTTTACATCTTGAGTACCTAGGTTTATTATTATTATTTTTTTTTGGAGAAAAAAAAAAGCTCACTTTTTTAGTAGGTAGGTAAGAAATTTTTATTATTATTTTTTTTTTGAATGAAATAAAATAACATCTCTTTTTTGGAATAGCAAATGTTTTAATTTTTTTATATCAGTGTATTTTTTTTTAAATTCTTGATGAATGAAAAAAAAATTGTGGGAAAAAATTCATAATTTAAAAAAGTTTGTGGGATGAAAAATCTAAATTTTTTCAAGTTTTTTTTTTTTTTTTGAAGTCGTTTGAGAAGAAAATTTTATTTTTTGTCCAGGTTATTTTTTTTTTCTTTTTTTAGAGAAAAAATTTCTTATTTAAAACAAAAATTTCTCCCAAATTTTTGGAAAAAATGTTTACTTTTTTTTTAATACCTAAAACAAAATATTTATATCTTCCTTTAGAATAATAAAGTCTTTCAATTTAGCATTTACGTACCTATTATTTTAGTAGAAATGTTTTTCATAATTTTCGGGATGCAAATCTTTATTTTTTGGAAGTCATCTAAAATTTTTTTTTCATAGGTAGTTAAAAATATGTGAAAAATATGCCTATTGATTTCTTTTGAAAAAAAACTCGATTTTTACACGATTACAATAATTATTCTTCAAAGTTGAAAAAACAAACTTTTTAATAAAAAAGAAAAATAGGCGAAAAAATCATTAATTTTTTGAAAAACGATCTTTCAATTTTTTTGTTGAAAATTTTTGAATGATTTTGTAATACATATCTTTGAGAAACATTTCAACTTGGGGTGGATTTTTTTTTTGAGATTTTTTTTCATCTTGACAAAACCTTAAATTTTCTTCGTAGGTAAAATCGCTAAATTTTTTAAAGAATAAATTTTTTTTTGTGTTCAAAGTAAATATAGGTATATTTTTATTTTTTTAGAAAAAGGAATATGAAAGTGAAAAAATGTTTTGAACTTTCTTTAAATCGTTAATTTAATGAGGAAAATCTCGATTTCTTCGAGAAAAAAATTCTCATTTTTTGTTAGTAGAAATGCGCATTTTTCAATTTCTTGGAGGAATGAGTTCAATTGTTGAGATATTTTGGAATAAAAATCATTCAATTTGTTTGTTTGTTTGTTTTTTTTTTTGAAGAAGAAGAAGAAGAAGAAGAAGAAAATCTCGCACAGTTATTGGCAAGTCTCTAAATTGGAGATGAAAAAGTCTGTCAAATTTTTAAGAATTAGTAATATTTTTGCAATCAAAAATTTCTAAATTTTTTTGTTCGAATGTCCCATTTTTTAAAAATAAATAACTTTTATTTTTTTGAAAAAAAAATGTTTCACTAGGCATATTGTAAAAAAACGTCATTTTTTCATGGTACCTAGACGGGAAAAAGTGAAAAAACTTTTTATTTGGGAGGGGGCGGGATTCTCTCAATTTTTTTGAAAAAAAAAAACTAATAAGTAATTATTTTCGAATAAAAAGTTTTGAATTTTTTCAAGGGAAACATCTAACTATTCGTTTTTTATTTCTTTTGGAAAAAATCTTAATATTTTCGGTGGGGGGGGGGGGGCAGAAATAAGTTTTTTTTGTGAAAAAAAAATATTCTTCAAATTTTTGGAGAAAAATCTTCAATTTTTTTAGGATTAAAAATTTTACATCTTTTTTGGAATAAGGTACCTAGGTAAAAGAATAAATTTTTCAATTTTTTAGGAGTAAATAATAAAGTTTTACAATTTAAAAAAAAATCCCTATTTTCAACATGGAAAAATTTAAATACTGAAAATTCGAACTGAACCCTAGAAAACTCCAAGTTGTCGGACCTGGCCACAGTCAACACTAAAATTCAGGCTTAACTTGAACTTACATTTCTCACATCGTTCTCGTGATAATAAATATACTCGAATAAAGGTTTCGAGACCGATTTCTGGGCAGCATATTTGGCCAAATTCAGTCGAGAAATTTGTATAAACGGTCCTTCCAATTGAGACACCATCGACGCCGTACCCAGCCTCAGGCTGCGAGCTGATTTCGACGTGAGTGGTCTGGCAGTCTGGGCAGTTCTAGGAGTTCTCAACATCTGCTGTAGAGTTTCACCTCCGCCGGCTTGGGTTCCTGGTCTAACGACACCACTGATCGGTCTACCTGACATTGTTCTTGGCCTGTCATCAAGAACAAACACCTCTCCATGGAAAACTGTTTATAATATAGACTCTCGAGATGACAATAAAATATAGGTACCTAACCTGTTGTTTAGATTCCCCAAAGCAGTGCTTGTATTAGCTGTTCTCAACGACGTACCAGGACGAGCCGTTACAGCTATCGTATCCGTATCTAGGAACATATCAGCTATTCCTTCTTCTTCCGCTTCGATATCGTCCACCATCACTTGCAACGTTAAAGCTCGCATTTTCAGCACCCAAACAGCCTATGGAAATAAACACCAACCCGATTAAAATCTTCGTAAATCGTATATAATTCGATCAAAAACCATAACCTCACCTGATCTAGCGAATTCTTCATTAATAAATTCGTACAAACGTCTACACATTTCGAATATTGTTTCTTTCTGAACAGTAAATTCGCCTCATAAAAAGAATTCATTCTTATCACTCGTTATCACATTCAAGTTGAGCTTAAACCAGCACGAAGCCGATCCATCTGACCCATTCATTATTCCACTCCAGCTTTCACAAAACCGTTGCTACGCGCAGAATAACAAACAAAACACAAATATCACCTCGCAACCAACTCCGGTAAATGAAACACTCTTCATTTGAGAAATTTTTATTTCTGTAAGAACTCCAACTACAGATTTTTTTCAAAAAATACGCGATATAAAAACAATTTTATAGGTACGATATTTTATCGATAAAGATAACTCATCTCTAAATTACATTATGTTCAATTGTGTCAAATGTAATCGATACACCACCGAAGACACGAAATAAATAAATAATTATAAAAAGGGGGAAAAAAAAATCAGGTAACAAAAAAAATAACTTTCGTAACATACTAGCTGTCATCTAAAAGAATTTTTTGTTATGCCAAGAAGAGAAAAAAATATATTTTAAATAAAATTACAAAATTACACTCACATAACCATCAACTTCTATCAAAATAAACATACGTATAAGCAGCCTGTTGACTACATAATCACAGAAAACACACGCCAATTCTCCAGTTAACCATACGAATACGTATAAGCATTGGAAAACGTAGGTATATTACTTGAGAAATAACAACATGAGAATTTCATTGCACAGGTAACTGATTTACTCATTCCGGGTTCGGTTTAAAAAAAATAAAAAAATCACGAGTTTGAAAGTTCAACTCGAATAATAATTGCTTAAATGGATAATGAGTAGAAAAAGCAAATGTGTCGTAATTCTAACGTAAGTATACAGACATTTCAGTCGATTTTTTCCACACTGCAGTAAAAAAAAAATACCAAATGGAAATAAAACCTGGATATGATATCGTTTCGATAGGCCGTTCCTACGTTTAATACTGTATTAGCGTCATGAAAGGAAAAAAGACTTATTTACAATAAATTACTTACTAAGTACACGTAATTTTAAAAAAGGAGCATTAAATTATTTTCTAAGCCATTAAGGAAAGTTAAATTCATTATTGCAGCATCGGCTGCTTTCGTAAACTTTTCGTTTAAAATGTACAATTCACAAGTCTTACTAATTTTCATTAACAAAGGAACAATAAAAAAAAAAAAAAAAAAAAAAAAATTGAACGAATAAAATTAAAATTAAAACGTTGGTAATATACTAGACCGGAAATACGTGCAAAATATTAATAGGTGGTTGATTACGCACATCGTTGTTCAATATTCTTGATACGTACGTATGATTAAACATCACAATTTTAGAAATTCATTAATTAGATGCCTAAATGCGTTGATATTAAGTTTCATAACAAGATTCCTTAATGAATATTATGTAAGTTATCTACATTTAATACATAATGTTCACAATAAATTATTAAATTATTTCGAATAAAAAATTACAGTCTCCTTCTGAACGTGTGCATTCTGAAACAAAAACGAAATTTTCAAGTCAAAAACGTGTATTACGTAAAATATGTAATATTTTTTATTCGCAATCTCAAGGGCCAGCAATTCAATAATTTTTTTTTGAAGGGGGGGGGGGGGGTCTAGCAAGACCTTTTTCAGTGTGGATTGCGGTGAAAATTCTTTAATGTGAGAATGGTTTTACCATCAAAAAAATCGAGACAAAAAATTCAGATTTCCTTATTTTTTCGGCATAAAAACTGAAAAAAATTACAAAAAAAAGAGAAATTTTTTCTGAAAAATTGAGGATTTTTTTTTTCTTCAGAAAATGAGAAACATTTTCCAAAAAAAACTAAGAATTTTTTTATCCTAAAAAAGCTGAGGCAAATATTTACCTAAATCAAATTTTTTCTCCCAAAAAATCAAGAAAATATTTTTTCAAAAAAATTGAGGAATTTTTTCCAAAAAAAAGAGATTTCCCCCCGTTGGAAATGATGTTTCTATCGAAAAATGATGACCCACCCTCTTAGAAAAATTGATATCTTTCTCCCACAAAAAATAAAAGATTTTGTTTATTCTAAAAAAATATGATAGATTTTTTTCTCCTAATAAAATGGTTTTTTATTGAGATTTTTCTCAAAAAAAATGAAAGACTCCAAAAATATTGAGGCACAAAATTTAAAATTTTCTAAAATACATTCAATTTTTTCTCCAAAGACCATAAACTTTTTCCAAAAAAAATGAGAAACATTTTTCAGCAAAAAAAGATATTTCGAAAAAAATTAGGCAAATATGTTCAAGTTACTTTTCTGAAAAAATTGAGTTAAAAAAAACAAGGTTTATTTTTATTCTAAAAAAAATTGAGAAATTTTTTAGTTAAGCTAAGTTTATAATAGGAAATGAATCGGCTCGCGTTTTGTGAAAAACGGGACATGAAAAGTTGAACCAATTTTTTTCTATGAAACCGTTCATAATAGGAAATGAATTTTTTGGAATTTTTACAAAAAAGAACTTTCGGTTTTTTTCAATTTTTACGATGTATAATGCAAATATTTTTATATTTTAGTGATATTAATAAAAATGATATTTGTAACATATATCACAAGTTGATAAAAAAACAATTTATCACGAAAATTTCGTTTTCATATCTTAGGAAATCAAAAGTTGAAAAAATTCAACTTTTCATTTCCTTTTTTTCACAAAACGCGAGAAATTCATTTTCTATTATGAACTTAGCTTTAAAGAAAATATTTTTTGCCAAAAATTGAGATCTTTATTCCGAGAATTTTCTTTCCCCTCCCACACACAGTCACACACACACAAAATTTAAAAAAATTTCCTTAAATAATGGTAAGTACCTATGAATTTTTTCTTTGATGAAATCAATTTTTTACAAAAAAATGAATGATTTTTTTTTCTAAAAAAAGTTGAGAGACAACAGAATTAAAATAATTGCCTTCTCTAACGTGAGAAAAAATAAGGTTTACTTTTATTCCAAAAAAATCGATATATTTTTCTACTAGAATTTGAGAACCCCCCCCCCCCCCCCCCAACAAACACAAAAATAGAAAATTTATTCACTTGACGATAAAATGATTTTCATCTTTGAATTTTTTTTTTTTTTCAAAAAACTTGGATTTTTCGAAAAAGATGTTTTTGAAAAAAAAAATCAAATTCAACTTTCTAAACAATCAAAATTTATTTAAAAAAATAAAATTTCCTTCTCAAAAAAAAAAAAAAAAGATTTAATTTTACTCCAATGAAATTGAGAAATTTTTCAGTTGATGCATATTCAAAATAATTTTACTGACAAAAATTGAGATTTTTTTCCTTAGAAAAATATTTGTATCCTCCTAACAAAAAATAATAAACATTTTTTTCTCTTTAAAAAAATACAATTTTTTGAAGAAATTGATTTTTTCTTCAATTTTTATTTCAAAAAAAAGAAAAAAGAAATTGAGACATAAAGTTTCATTTTTTTAAATTAGAATTTTTCTCAAAAAAATGAGAAATTTTCAATTTTAAGAAAATCCAAAAATATTTTTGTTCAAGAAATTGCGACCTCCCCCCCCCCCCCCCCCAAGAAATTGAGGAATATTTCTAACTCCTCAAAAAAAGATAAGAACATATTCTACTCTAAAAATATGATAGATTTTTATTCTCCGAAAAATAGATCTCTTTCTGATATAAAAATCGAAACATTTTGTATAAAAACAGTTTCTAAAAAATTGAGGGGTTTAATCCAAAGGAATGGAGTGCTCCTTTCCCCTCCGCCCAGAAATGTGGCAAACAAGCAAGTTTCTTCCAACTGAAAATAATATATTTTCCGAAAAAGTAAAAAGGACTTGATTTTTTTTTTTTTGAAACTGATAAATTTCTCCTTCAAGATGATTCAGGATTTTTTTTTTAAAGTCAACAGAGAAAATATATATTTTTACTTCTGAAAAGTTGGAAGATTTTTTTTCCTCTCTCTCTTAAAAACCAGGGAGTTTCCTAGGGTATATATAATTTCACTTTTAAAATTTTGGGTGTAGCTCGCACACTCGAGCTATTGAGTGGCCGATAAACCGTGATCTATTCGTTATCTACCTTTCGGAATCCAGCCACTCTTGATAACTGTACCACCATTCTTCCCATTTGAGATAATCGTGAAAAGTTAAATCTTCCAGAAGTCCTTGATCTTTGTAATAAGCATATCTGACTCTGACATCCTCCCACGATCCATCCATCAACATCGGTGGAGGTCTACAACAAAATCACAAAAATAAATACCATCGATTATTATATTTTCCAAAAGAGCACACAGAGTTATTTCCACAGAAACTTCGACTCACTCTGGAAACTGGTCCATTAAAGGTACATCGAGCTCTTCGACCCGATAATTATCGCCAGCGGTGACACGAATATTGCGTTGATTTGATTCCACATCTTTTTTTTGATTCCATTTGGCCATTTTACCAAATCTATCCGAAAGCGTGATTCGTTTCGGCGAAGGGCTTTCTGATTCATCGGACGGAGATTCGACTTTGATCTTTTTATGATGAATGATCGCCTGAAAAATATATCAAAATAATTTCCAAATTCTACGATCTCTTGTTATTTTGAGATAATATACAATACTCTTACAGTAGTTACAGCTTTGGAAGCTTTAACTACAGCCTTTTTCTTTTCTTTTTTCGATGATTTTTTCTTATGTTTGGTGGTTTCCACTCGTCGTTCGCCGACCGGACTAGAAAGTACTGGTGAAAATGATTTCGACCTGGAGAGAAACGATTCGATTAAATTCTCAGACTCGATGAACTGGTTGTATCGTAAGCTTGGATTCTTGTCCATTTGTATGTACCTAGCGTAACGAGAAGACATAGGAGGAGGAGGAAGACGTGGTAATTCAGCACGAGGCTTCAACTTAGGCTCGGGTGGAGGCCCCGGACGTTTGACTTTTTCTTTGACTACTTTCTTAGGTCGTTTTTCTTTAGTATTTTTTTCGAATCTACACATCGAACAATTGGAATCGGAGCAGTCGTCAGACGTGGACAATACATCCTGTAATTTGAACGTTGATAATTGAAACGATAGGGAAAATTTATGGGTGACGAGTGGACCTTTGAACTCACACTGGACGCCGCTTGCTTAGTCCTAGTCTTCTTGTTTCTGAAAGGCGATCCAGACGATAATCCGGATTCGGAGGAAGATGAGCCACGTATCCGCATTCTGTATTCGGCATTTTTACGTTTCGACGATTTGGACGGTAATGGACTACGCGATCTGACTTTTGATATACGACGAACTGGCGACTTTGTGACTGGCGAACGAGAACCTGGCGATTTGTAACGCGGCAATTTCGGAGACTTCTTCCGTCTGGTCGACGGTGATATTTTTTCGAGAGATCTTTGAGCGTTTTAAATATCGAAAACAAAGAAAATCATGGAAGAAAAACATAATTCACATGAATACACTTTGGTCAATTACACGATAATCATATTACAATAGAAGCGTAAAGATGGGGAGGGAGAAATGGGGTAATAATTCGCAACCTATGTATATGAACATTCTGTAATCCAAAACGAACTGGTGCACTTGACCGATGGAAAAACTTACTTGTTGAACAGTCAGTTGCGACACAATGTACCGATTCGATACGAAATATGACTCGACATGTTGCTACAATTAGCCATCATCGTACTAGACGCGAACTAAAGCGCACAATGAAATATTCAAATCATAGACACGAAATAAATACGATACACACCTATTTCGCCGATCAGCTTTATCCGCTTTTATGTGTCGCGTCGCGGGCGACGATTTGTTGCGGCCCGCAGAACTTTTCGCAGATCGTAACGGCGACTTGAGTCGTCTCACAGGAGAAGACTTTCGATTACGCGAAGGAGATCTATTACGATGCGCCGCAGGCGACAGACGACGTATTGGCGATCTATTTCGACGCACCGGCGATCTCGAGCGACGCGCCGGTGACCGGTTCGACCGAATCGGCGACTTGGCCGAGCGCCGAATCGGCGACGTCGAAGTTCGTGTACGAGCCGAACTGCTAAATTTATCAGTTCGCGGGCGCGAACTACCACGTCGCAAGTCGGACGATACAGAACGACGATCGTTTCGACGAGTATTCGACGATGATCTACGCGAAGATCGAATTGCGTTCGGTGACGTCGGAGCCGAAGGCGAATACATCGTCGTACGTTTCTTCGCCACCGGAGACTCCTTCGATGGGGATTTCTCACCGTCCGAGGTATTCACGTACAGTTCTTTATATCCGCTGTGACGCCATCTAGAAAAAATACAACGTCGATTAGTCATTTATCCTGAAAAAGCTTAGCATCTTTCACTAAGTCTACTTTTATCTGTGTCGCCAGTCACTGTGATTCTTTTTTTTACATAAAAATAGCGAAACTGCGATAAGTAAACAAGAAATAAAAAAATTCAAAGTACCTATCAGGTTCTTTTTCTTCAACTTCTAGTAACTTTTTTGTCCAATAGGCACTCTGACTACCGTCTTTGCGAGCTTTTTTAATAACTTTATCAATTTCCCTTCGCGCATCCAAAACTGTACAAATATTGTAAAAATTTGACTAACGAAGAATTATTTTACCATCAATTTCATCAATATGAAGGGACGTAAAATAATAAATAAATTAAACAGATAATTATTTCAAAACAATCAAAATCTACATAAATTTTTTCTCGTGCAAATTGAACGAAAAGATTAAATTTGAAAATTTTCTGGTATTATAAAATTAAAAGAGTTTTAAATGTAGAACAAACCCCCTTTTTGACGCGCGACTTTATTAGAAGAAGAGTAATCGTCCATTCTTAATTTCGGTTTTTCGTTACTTCTATTTTTTGGCGACATATTAGCGACCTGAAAAAACACAGTACTGAGTAGTTTCAACCTCGATACAGAATTGTGATCTTTTTTAATCTCTGGCTTTACATAATAGTACTACATCTACTATAAATGCGACGTCCATTCTCTTACCCTAAAAAAACTCAAAAATCTGTACGAAAGTCGACGAAATGGAAGATCCAAACAATCTGAAACACAAAACCAAACACCATTATAAATAAAAGAAAAAGTTTTTTGGAGAAGTACACTACATCGATATTATAATCCGATGGGTTTTACTTCAATAATATGTACAAGAAATATAATCAGATTTTCTTTGTAAAGAAACTTACTTCGAGAAGAGATTTGAAAACACTGAATACTGAACGAATAACGAATCTTAATTTATAGCGGTTCGCACGAATTCTAAAAGGGTAACGGAAAATGCATTAGAAACGGAGACAGATATGGTAAAATAACGCGGATTTTAAAGGAAAACTAAGCGAATTTAGTGAAAGTTTTCGTAAATATTTTCATTCTATAACGCGACGCCATTTAGTTACCTCTGTTGTTGACAGCAGAGATAAGATGTTTCACTAAACTTATACTTAAAACGTCACTTTTTCTTCGGTCAATTTATACATAACGCACGAACGATGTACAGTACACAGGGAGCTGCCCGATTTAATTAATTTTAAGTAATACAATTACCTTTTTTGAATGAAAATAACACTAATCTTTTATATAAAATTTTTTTTAAAACTAAAAGAAATCAAACTTGAAGTGAACTCTCTCAGGTTCAACCACAGACAAAACATGCAGAACTTTAATGTTGCATCTGTGTAAAGTGACGAGTGGCTAATTTGTGTACTTTTGGATGATTGCAAGAGGAGAAAAATAATTCAAATTTCGGACTCTTCTTATTAATTTTTCTTTTTTCAGTTTTCAATTTATGGGCTGCGTTTAGGGCGGGCTTGAGAGTTGAGATTGTGTATATCTTATTTCAAATTAGGTGTAAACAAACTTTGAACCAATCAGATTTTTTCGTTCATGAAGGATTGGATTCTGTTCAGTTGATAAATATTACCGCATTACCGAAATTGACTGGCCAGTGGCCACTGCAAGTTTGTGTGAAAAACAAGTTGTTGCTTGTAGAATTTCAAATTTCTTATCTAGCAGGCTGCCAGTAATTTTTAAATTCATAGATTTAAAGGAACGAAACAGCACACAGGAGAGTTTGTTTACACCTAATTTGAAATTATAGTCGGGCCGCCGAAAGATACATAGTTGTTAAACCAAAAAGTTTCTCTTTCGTGGTCGAATGTTTTGAGATTCACTTGTCCCAGAAAGTCACATGTTTCATTACCCAATAGGAATTTGTTGATTTTTATTAAAATTGAATTTGGATTGGCTGATAAAAATCGCCACTTGTGATGTGACGACGTGACGAGTGAACTTTAAATATTCGGCCACGAAAGAGAAACTTTTCGGTTTAACAACTATGTATCTTTCGGCGGCCCGACTATAGATATACACAATTTCAAGCCCGCTCCGAACGCAGCCCAGTTTCACTGTACAAAACTGAGACTTCCGACTTCAATTAATTTTCAAAATTCAAAGATGGAGGAAAAGGAAAACCAATACATTTTTTTATAGAAATTTTTAATTTAAAACAAAAATTGTATTTTGGTTATTACAAAATTTTCGATCAAATCCTTGCCCCTTAAAAATTTCTTTTGAGGCTCCTCCCTCCCCTCCAATTTTGGAAAACACTACGCAAGACACTGTAGAGTATACTTGGAATGAAAAATCATACTTACCTCGAATTTTGATTATATTATGCAAGGGGATGGTTCATTTTTATTTGAAAATAGTAAAATACCCCAAAAAATTTAGTCTCTAGTCTCTACCTCAAAGGGGAGGGAGCTAGAGGCTCTCAAATTTACTAGGTATTTCATTTTAATTTTTTTTTCAAAACAATTTGAGAATTTGTTTTTTGGAAAAATTAGAAAATTGACCCCCTCCAAAAAAGAACGTTTTTAAATCCAAAATACTGGAAAGCAAATTTATTTCCAGAAAACGAAATTTAAAAAAAAAAGTTGAGTATAAGTATGTAAAATAAAAAATAAATACGTAAATAAGCACGTTTTTTCTCTAAATTTTTTTGATTGAAATTTACATGTTTGGTGTTCTTTATTCCAAGAATATTCATACTTTTTCTATAATAGGAATTTGGTACTTGGTTGTTGGGAATAGGTAGGTACCTATTTCTATTGCAAATAAATAAAATTATTGAGCCTTTTCTTCACTTAATTTTTCTTTACATTTTTTGTGCGAAGAATTACGTGATTCATTTTCAAAAAATTAAGACGTTACATTCTTTTTTAAAAATACATTTTTTTAAACGATAAAATTTAAAAGATTTAAATTTTTTACTCCAAAAATAATTTTTTCTTTCGAAAAAAAAAAGACGAAGACGAAGTCGTAGTCAACGCAACAACGACGTCAAGAAGTTAGTTCTTACCTACTTACTATTCATTCGTTCGTTCAATTTGTTGCAATTTGCCAACCCTTATCTTGGTAATAAATTTCTTTTCATTGTGTGTCATGTCGTGACAGTTCAGTGGTTTAAAATAACCACCGTGCAGCTGATTTTTTTCATTCTACCTGTTCCTTTTCGATATAAATGTTATCCACACGTTACGTCTGCAGTGTTTTATTGTGAGACGTGTGGAAATGTCATCGTTTTTGGAAACTTTCCATCAGACTTTGGCCATCGTACCAGGTTAGTTGACGTTCGATTTTTCCAAAAATGAAAACAATTTTTTCTTGAATTTTTACATTGTTAAATTAGGAAACTTTTTTATTTCTGAAAAAGGTTAATTTTTGAAAATCAGGCTTTAACGATTAGGGGGTAATGCATTTTGAAAAATTATCATAATTATTTTCAAATTTCTACAAAATTTGTAAATTAATGCTTCAAGAATAAATATCAATATCTGATGAAACACAAAAATTAAAAATATAGGTACTCATTTTGAAAAAATGTGGTTTTTGAAAATTTTCCGATTTTTTAAGAAATTATGTAACTACCGATATCTATCTATTAATTTAAATAAAATCAAAAAATCATCTAATTTTAAATTTTTAAAAAATGGAAATTTTACAAAAATATTAACTACCTATTAACTAATTAAATGCATACTAAGATATTTGGAATTTTTGACAATAAAATTATCATGTTTATAAATGTTTATGAAATCATCAATTTTTTAAAAATTTGCATACCTACCTATAGTCTTTGAAGAAAAAAAAAATCAAAAATCATCAGTTTTCAAAAAATTATAATTCCAAAAAACTTTTCGAATAAAAGTTACCTATTGAATTTAATTAAATCCAAAGTTTTTCTTTTTTTCAAAATAACCAGTTTTTCAAAATTCAACAAAGTGAAATGAATTATTCATTTTGGAATTTTTAGCGAATACAAAATTTTCATGTTTGAAAAATTATTGAATTTTATGAAAGAAAAAGATTTAGGCACTAGACAGAATTGTCAGTTTTCAAAAAAAAATAATAAAAAAAAACTATTTCTAAAAAATAAATCATTGGTCTTTCTAAAATGAATCAATTTTGATGAAATCGAAAGTTTTTGAAAGGTTTTCGATGAAAGGTCACAAAATCAGTTTTTTAGTTCTTTAATTAATTTTATTGAAAGCTGAGGATTTTTAGAACTCGTTTATTCTTATAAAATTATTGAATTATGAAATCGGAAGTTTTTGGCAAAATTCTCAATTTTTCAAAATTTTCAATTTCTCAAAAATTAAATTTTTCAAAATCAGCAATTTTTTAAAAATTAATAAATTTAAAATTGAATGAATGGTATCTACGTAGTTTTGAATTTCAAAAAATTATTACCTACGTACTTACATAACTTTCAATTTTCATAAAATCGAGTTTCTGACAATCATCAGCTAAAAACAAACAAACAAACAAACAAACAATTTTGAAAATTTTTATAAAGAACTACAAACTCATCTACTACTATACAGGCTGTTTCATAGCTGCGACTGAGTTCCTTCCACGAAGTGAATAGGCAACCCATAAGGAACAAAAAAATAATATAAATAAAGATAAACATGTTGCCAACTTTAAAAATTGAATTAGCAAGAGAGCTTTAAACTTTGAAAAAACAGGGTTTTCAATTTTCAAAGCTCTTTTGTGCCTTAATTTTCAAAGATAGGCAAAAAATGCCAAGAACAAAAAAAGTTTTTTCTAGTACCTAAGTCCCTATTTGTACTATCATTGGAACACTGAAAAATTATTTTTCTCAATTAAATTTTTCCTTGTCCCTTCAATTTTCAAGATAGGCAACATGTTTATATAAATATACCATTTTTTGTTCCTTATGGGTTGCCTATTCACCTGGTGGAAGGAACTCAGTCAGCTATAAAACACCCTGTATATTTGTATAATTCTTAATATTTGACTTACAGTTGTTTTTAATGAACTTATAATCGGCTTTGGTTTCGGATGGGCAACCCCAACACTAGAAAAACTGACCAGCCCTAACAGCACAATACCACTGAGTACAGAAGAAAGTTCATGGATAGGATCACTGATGGATTTCGGAAGAATTTTCGGACCTTTGATATCAGCTTGTTTATTGGATACCCTCGGTCGTAAATTACTTTTGAGCGGTTCTACGTTGATGTTCTGCGCCTCGTGGCTCATGCTGATATTTTACAAACACGTGTCGGCCATGTTTTGGATGCGATTATTATTTGGTATTGCGACGGGTGTCTGCGACTCTTCATCTTGTATTTACTTGGCCGAAGTGAGCTCGCCAAAAATTCGAGGTCTCTTTTGCGCTGTGACGATTTTTGCATTTTATGGCGGTGTGTTGTTCGAATTCATTTTGGCGACGTATTTTTCCCACAACATGGTCGCCATTGTGAACGCTGCTATAAGCTTTGCAGGCGTCGTGTCTACATTTTTACTCGTCGAGTCGCCTCAATTCTTGATTATGAAAGGAAAACTAGAACAAGCAGAGAATAATTACATGTGGTTGAAAGGCACTATTAAATGGCAAGAGGTGGATGAGAAATTCCAGAAAATACGTCAAAACGTCGAAAATGAAAAACTCAAAAAACAATCATTCAGAAAATTATGGACTGACAGAGTGAACCGAAAAAGCTTAGTCATAATCTTGATGCAGAATTCCTTAATGGCTACTACAGGATTCGCAGCCATAACTCCATTCGCATATAAGGCCTTTTCATCTTCAGATATCCTGTCGCTGAACCAATTTACAATTTTATTTGGCCTCGTACAACTCATAGCTTCGCTCTTGGTCGTGTTCATAATCGATCGATTCGACAGAAGAACTTTGATCTTGACGTCCTACCTGGTGGCAGCATTTTCTCACATTGTATCTTCTGTTCTCTACTTTGTTCAAGAAAAAATTTCACCGGTGGAGTATTTCCCTTGGTTAATTTTCACCTCGGTCAGTTTATATGGAGCTGTTTATGCCTTGTTGTGTCCTGTCGTCCATATTATAAGGGGGGAATTACTTCCGCAGAGTATCCGAGCTGTAGGAGGATCGATGGCTTTAATGATTTATGCTTCTACTGCTTTCTTGACTTCTAAAATGTTCCTGTATGTTGCCGAGGCTTTAGGCATGTGCGCGAATTTTTTGTTTTTTTCTACAGTCAGTATTACGGCGTTTTTGTACGTTTATTTCAAGTTGCCAGAGACCAGAGGTAGGACTTTGATCGAAATACAGAATTCAATGATGTAGGTAATTGGCCAGCGATCCTTTTCGAGTGGCCATGGGTTCAGATTCAGTGTCAGACATGGACTATTACCTCAGAGGAAAGCGTATTGAAGTCTCTCCAATATAATAAATTAATAAGTCGCAAAGAGTACTAAACCTCACACAAAATTATTTATAGACAATACTTTTTTTTCTTGAATACGCGCCTAATTCAAATCAGCTGATGCAGATCAACTTTAAATTCAAGTTCGATACCCCCCCAAAAAGAGAAGAAGAACAGAAAATCGAAAATGGTTGAGGCAAAAAATCAAAGCTCTAATATTGCTAGTGGTAGTGCTGGTATAATTAGGCTTTTTCACTTTGATGCGTGTAGCGTTTTTTCGCCTTACTTAATGTAGGAAAACAAAACTTATCACTCGTTATCAGTTAGACATTTTTATGGAACTCAATTTTTCTTCACTTTTTAAGCTTTAAAAGATCTTATAAATTTAGTATAAACGCAAATTTAACCTTTAAAATTTATTTAAATAACATAATCATTCAATTTTGCTAAAAACGCGTATTTCGAAAAGTTTGTTTTCCTACAGCGCGTACGGCAAACCTAGTCCACTATCCCGCAATACACACGTATGACGTCAAGTGAAAAAGCCTAATACAGAATGTTTCGTAGATGATGTAGTTAGTTCCTTCCACCAGAAGGATAGGCAACTGATAAGGAACAAAAAATTTTATATGAACATGATGCCTATCTTGAAAATTGAAGGGACATGTGAGAATGAAATTAAGAAAAACTAGGAAAAGTAATTTTTGGTTGGATTGATGGATAGTATCAAAAAATGACATTGTTTGTTCTTAAAATTTTTTACCTACCTACCTATGAGAGAACCAAAAAAAGTTATGCGATGAATTGGTCTATCTTTGAAAACAGAGTTTTGAACATCGTAAAACCTTTTTTTTTTTTTTTTTTTTTTTGCAAACTTTAAAGCTCTCCTGCGCCTTCATTTTCAAAGGTAGGCAAAAATTCTCTCCGAGACTCTTTCAAAATAGTCAGACTTGAGCAATGCCACTTACATGGGACATGTCAGAAGTGCCAGAAGTGTCAGGAACCGATTAAAATGAAAACATGTTGAAATTGTTGTACCACTCGAGTAAGTAACAAAACCAAAATTATAGGTGCCCGTTTCCATTAGAAAATTTTTTATGAATTTTTGAAACTTAAAATTTTGGATCTCAAATTCTCAATCTATTCAATTGGATTCTGACCATTCCTGTCCTAATTTTTTGAATCATGCGTATCCATAGTATCCATTATTTAATTTACTTGGTGTTATGCAAAATTGGAGAAGAGGGAGGGGTTCAACTCCCAAGTTAAATTTTTGTAATTAATAAAATTATTCCCAAAAAGGCAAGAACTTGAAACGAAATAGGATTCCCATTTTTTGTAGAATTACGGAATACCGAATTACTGACACCATAGTTTGCCATTTTGAAAAGTGTTGTGCCATTTATTATTATGTAAGTAATAAATTAATAATTGATTAATTAAAATTTTTCGCCAAAAGTTGGAAAATTTTACTCCTCTTGGGAAAATCTCAAAGCACACAAAAATTAGCCTATCGTGTGAATGTGGTTGGATGATCCTGTTTGTAGATTTTTTTAATTTTTCGTCTAGTTTTTGGTAATTACCGCGTAATTTACTGAATGATAATGGAAGTGAATGTGCGCTGATAAAAAACTTCATCTTTGAATTTTTTTTTTAAATTTCCAATTGTTCTTGTGCTTTCTTCAGTTTTGATGAATAATTAATTAGAATAATTGAAGTCGTCAAGTGTTTCGAATTGTGATTCAAGTGCATTTTCATCGTTTGTCATTCCTCACTTTGAAGAAAACTTACAAATCAAGTCATCAACCCCGCTGTTGGAAAAGTTCAAGATAGTGCTCAACCAGAGTTGTGTTTAAAACAGTTTAAAAAAAAAACAAAAAAAAAACATGTATGTTTTGTTTAAAACAGTTTTTTTTTTGTTTTAAACGTGTTTTTAATTTGTTGAAATATAAAAAACACATTTAAAACAGGGTTTTTTCAAACTTTTTCGAGATTTTCTACGTTTTGACAGCATAAAAATCTCAAAGCTGAAAAAATTTGACTTTCATAGGGTACAGAAGTTACATAACACGTTTAAAACCCATTGTTTAAACGTTTTTTTTTGTTTAAAACATCCGTTTTTTTTTCTCGTGTTTAAAACATGTTTAAAACACTGTTTAAAACAAAATCTGTTTAAAACAGCCAACTCTGTAGCTCAACTTTCTGAACTTTCATTCTTTCTGGGAGCATTTTTCCTTTTTTTCGTTGAAAAATCTTATTCGGAAATTCTCAGGTAGGTAAGACTTTAAACTATTGGATTACTATGCACGAGGATAGATTTCATTCCCTTATAATCAAAACTTTAAAAGTATCATTTCCATTCGCCATCTCAATTCTCGTTTCCACGAAGCTAGACGAAGTTTATTCCAAAATATTTTGCAAATTCTTTTATTTATAAACATTAAACGTAAAATAAATTATTAACAAAGCCTTAACCGGACTAGATACATTTAAGGTACAGCTGCTATATCCTATAGATTCGTATACTCTCTAATAATAACGAAAAATTCATGGTATACGGAGTTGATTGTTGCAAATCTTATTCAATAATCGTCGATTCTGGTGTCGATGAAGGTGATGAATTTGGTGACGACGAACTTACTAATGGCAAAGGCTCCCATCGAACTGCATTACTATTGATTAAATATTGCGATAAAAATGAAGCTGTTTTTGCCGAAGCATTTGTCGAGATGTTATTCTGCCATGGGTAATTTAAACCGAATAGCATGGCAGGATGTACATTACGAGGTGACCAGAAAGGATCTGCGTGTAGTAAAGGAAGGCCCAGACGTGAATGTAGTACATCTGTAGGACACCCTGTTGAATCATAAAATTTATTAAATAATATTCTACTAAAGTTTTTGTCCATTGGAGGTAGAACTTACTTGATATGGGATCTGTTACATAAGGAGAGCAGTCTTTGCCAAAGGTTTTTTCTCGTTTTCTCCATTTGGCTCGTCGATTTTGAAACCAAACCTGCAAAAAATTTCAAAATTAAGGTTCTATTCTTTAAACGAAAATTTTTATCATTTTAATACCATAACAAAAACTCTCTTCGATAAGTAATTCAAACCATTATCTACCAATATTGATGTAAACCTTTTATAAGAATTTAGTTTATGGTATTAGGAAAGATTATCATTTACCGAATTTTAATTTCGAAAATTACATTACGTCATAATTATCCCCTTTACAGCTCGGATTGGACTAGTATTTAAAATTCATTTAAGTACTTCTACTACAATGATCGTTAATAGAATGAAATCTTCATCGAGTACGATTTTACACAGCGAATTTGACCATTCAAGAGGAAGGTGAAGTTGAAAGGCTTTTCAAAAAATGAAAATGCCTTATTATTAATAATTGATCCTGCTTTAATTGGAGCGATAAGTAGACGAAGGGCAGTAAGGGATCATTAAGTAGGGTAGTCGTTTCCTCGTAGGGGTTAAAAACCGTATTCAAACTCATTTTCTCGTTGCGGTATTTCACCGAACTGTTGCTGATTTAGGATGGCGGGTGATTTTTTATTTTTATTTTTCAACGTACGTACGTGCGGTGCGGATGCGTTGTGTCGCCAGCGTGTTTCCAATGAATAGTTTTTTTTATTGTCATTTTAAGATTAGAGATTATCTAATGATTTTTATTCTCGGTTATTATTTTCGAAATATTCTGCCCTTATTTTATTCCATTCCTATGACGAACATAAATACTTAATATTCAAAATTGGAGGGTAGGGAGTGGTCCAATCAAAATTTTTGTTATTACCAAAATTATTCCTAGAACTTCAAGCTACAACTTTTGTCTGAAAATTTTTTCAGTTTGGCCCCTTATCTCCCCCCTGTTTTTAATAATGTATTTTGAATAAGTTATATTATTCAAAATTGGTGGGGAGGGAGGGGTCCAATTGAAATTTTTGTTATAACCAAAATTATTCCTAGAACTTCATGCTACAACTCTTGTTTGAAATTTTTTTCAATTGGACCCCTTTCCTCCCCTCTATTTTCAATAATGTATTTTGAATAAGTTGTATTTTCCAAAATTGTCGGGGAGGGAGGGGTCGAATCGAAATTTTTGTTATAACCAAAATTATTTCTGGAACTTCAAGCTACAACTTTTGTTTCAAAATTTTTTCAATTGGACCTCTCCCCCTCCCCCTCTGATTTTTAATTAGTATCTCTTCCGATTGTTATGCAAAATCAGTGGAGAGAGAGGGGCTCAATTGAAAAAATTTTCAAACCAAAGTTGTAGCTTGAAGTTTTAGGAATAATTTTGGTTATAACAAAAATTTCGATTTAATCCCTCCCTCTCCTCCAATTTTGAATATCAAGTATTTGTGTAGTACTGGACTTGGTAAAATCATCGTCTATGACGAATTTATGAAAAATTCATAAATTGATAGATACCTAGAAAAATGATAGGACATCCTTCATCATGTTTCCCAGTTCAATATGTAGGTACATCTCGAATAATAAAATAGGTAAGTACTCTAAAACAGGAACTCGAACCACCCCCGCAGATACTTTACAAAAATGTAATCGAACGAAAAATATCGAGCCAATGGAGACAACAAAAATTAGCCTCGTACGTTTAAATCGTAATTTAGCAACGCGTTGGTTGATTTAAACTTTGGAAAGAAGCATATCGAGTGTATTAAATGTAACCTTTATTCGCTGCAGAGGAGTACATTGTCGGGGAAAAGTTTAAAAGCGCAGAGACGTGAGAGGATTGTATTTGGACATCCGATTAGCGAATCTGCCACCCTCTGTAAAGCTTCCTGGGCAACAATAGGCCAGAATTGTCTCGAACAATGCACTTAAATGATCGTTAGGAAATTAGCAAAAATGTTAAAACGACTGACCGGCAGTAATTGGTCACCCTAATTGTATTGTAATACTCCATTATGAAGGCAATTAAATTATAAAATACATTTAGCTGTCGTAGCTATTATCAAAATACAATAAAAAAGATAACCGGAATTCGTAAATTCTTTTTTCTCTTAGTTTTTTTTTTTTATTTATTTTTTTATTTGCAATGCACCCAATTAGAAAACTTTTTTCGGTCGATTTTTCCAAAGTAATTTATATTCATATCGATAGGTACTTCTTTTCGGGCTTAAAATTGATTTCTATCTCACCTGTACTCTTGCTTCGCTCAGGTCTAATCTTAATGCTAGTTCTTCTCTCGTGAATACATCCGGATATTGAGTTTTTTCAAAAGCTCTTTCTAACTGATGTAATTGGTAGGTAGTGAATGTAGTCCTGCTTCGGCGTATTTTCCGTGGAACTGTACTTTCATCTTGGTCTTGTTCGGATGCGCATTTCTTTTCCATATTTTCCAATAATTTACTATCACCATCTTCCGATCCTTCGCCATCATCTGTAAAGTATATAATGACGAATTTAATTTGGAGACAATGCACTTCAAAGTTCAATCTTCATATTTAATGTAGGCTATTTAATAAATCCACATCGAGTATATTTTTCAGCCTATTGGCTAATAAATCCATATACCTAACCAACGCCGAAACGATTGAAATTGTTTCATTATACCCAATTCATGTGTATGAATTCATTATATAATAAAATTTTGATCGACAAGAGAGGTATTGTACCTATAATAGGCTGCACGCATTATACATTCCAATCGAATGAGTTTTTAATTAAAATCTACACCGTGATTTTGCATTCTTTATGGAAATTTTTAATAAAAAAACTACCAGTTGGCCTGCTAAGTGGATTGCCTATCGAGTACGTACTCGAATGAAAATACCATTCGTATACAATTCAACATCTTTAATTATTTGATCAATTTTTTCATTATTATTCGTTTTTCGTGTAATTAAAACGACCTGGCTCGGATCGTATTTTCATTCTGATTTCTAACCCCCCTGGCGAATGTTTTTATTCGACTTTCAACTACGCAGGAGCGGCTGCAATTAGAGGTTTAAATTTAAACGAAACGAAAAACAGGGGTTCGTGATTGTTTAATGTAGGTAGGTACAGCTCGTAGGTGTTGAAATTCGGCCCAGAAAAAGTAAAGGTAGGCCTACTACTTTTGTGTCAATTTAATAAGACGTATTAATTAATTTGTTTTTGGAAGTATAATTTTTATAAAGAAATAAACAGTGGATTGAGGTTTCCTTTCTTGAGGCTGTGAAGATAATCATTTAGCAGAGCATATTAATTCTCAAAATTGAGGCGGTAAAGATTAAGGAAAAGAGTAGGATCAACTTGGTATTCATGAAAGAGCATGCAGTTTGTGTCATAGCTTTATGAGTTTTAAGATTTCAAAAATTAAACGTTTCCAAATAGGGCTGGACAAATAATTAGGTAATTAGGTAACCATTTAAAATTTTATTGTGAATCGTTTTTCAAAGGGATTCATTTCAAAAGAATTTTTATTTAAAAAAAATTTTCAGTAGGCCTATGGAATTTTCTATTTTTTTTTTTGAAGGGAATTAGGCGGAATTGTACCTCAGGAAAGTGTTTCTTTTTAACTTTCTATTTTTGTTTCGTTGTCACAGTTCAAAGTTGCGTTATTTTTTATAAAAAACACTTTTTATTTTACGCGTGCCGGCGTGCCTGACTGAATTTTATCGTACGTGGCCAATAGCTCCCTCTCCCCTTTTTGAAAAAAATGTAAAATCACCAAATTTTCAACCTTTTGCACTTTTATTGTTCTAACCTATAATAATATGTAGTTGGTCCTTATAGTCACTCCCCTTTTTAAAAAAAAATGAAAAATGGTCAAATTTTCAAAATTTTCCATTTTTTGGTTTTAATCTGTTAAAAATGTTTTTTTTAAGGGGGGGGGGGAGATAAATTTTTTTTATTTGTTGAATGCATAGCGTTGACAAGCGGAATTTTCCAAGACCTTTGCATGACGTCATTTTGATTTTTCATCTATGAAGTTTTGAAGAAAAATTGGAAACTAATTTTATCTTGCTTTTTTTTTACAAAAAAATTAATTTTTGATTTTTGAAAAATAAAATGCATAGACTTTTCAAAAAAAGAAAATTATATTCATTTTGCATTTTGATGATGTCATTTTGCAAAAAATATTGATAGATTTTTTGCTTGATCCAATTTGGACGCTTAAAATTTTTCATTTTCCAAAAAATCTATCAATATTTTTTGCAAAATGACATCATCAAAATGCAATATGAATATAACTTTTCTTTTCTGAAAACTGCATGCATTTTATTTTTCAAAAATCGAAAATTAATATTTTTTGTAAAAAAAATCAAAATGAATTTAGTTTCCAATTTTTCTTCAAAACTTCATAGATGAAAAATCAAAATGACGTCATGCATAGGTCTTAAAAAATTCCGCTTATTAACGCTACGCATTCAACAAAACAAAATTTATGTCCCCCCCCCCCTAAAAATTCAATTAGGAAAAAATAAAAAATGAGGAATTTTTTGAAAAATATTTTTACTTTTTTCAGTTGAAAAAAATTCAAGATTTTTTTTTTTAGAAAATTTTTTCAAAACATAAAAAAAAATAATTATAAAGAAATGCTTAACAGGAAATTTTTAAACTCGACATTAAAAAAAAAAAAAAAAAAAAAACATGAATAACTATATAGGTAGGTATTTATTTCATGTTTCAAAACTTTTTAATATAATAAAAAAAATTCCAAATTAATTTTTTGATTTTAATTTTTTTTTTCGAATGTTAATTAATTTTTTACCTCTGGCTTCTCTTTGCTAAGTGCATACTGTATGATTTGCAATAATTTTAGAAATGTTTTCAACTCCTGTGAAGAGAAGATGCGATCTCTTTTTTTAGGTCAATGAGTTGAAGTTGACTCTTTCTTCCCCCAAAGTTTTCCCACTTTCTCATCCCTATGAACTCATCTTGTTGGGAGTTGATAAAGAATTTCAAAAAACTCCAATTCTGGTAAAAAAGAATAATCGAAAACTAAAATGTGACCCTGTCTCAAGAAAGGATGCTTGTGACTAAATTTTCGATTTTGGGGTTTTGATGGTTTCGGACACTTCAGACTTTCCTCTTTCCAATGGAATTAGTCCCAACTTTCTATCTTCAAAATTGAGTGAGATATAGACAGTAAAAGATATCACCTTATGCTTTTTATTACTTTTTATGAAATTTTCTTAGCTTTTATCTCGTCATAGGAAAATAACCACTTATGCTACGGTATTTTAAATGTGATTTTCGAATTCAGGAGGTCAAAATACCCCTATATCATCAAGTTGAAAAATTTTTCCATCACAATTTCATTTTAGTCATTTTTTTGATCCTCACTGCGGCACCACTGATATGAAGGTGAAAAATCTCAAAAGTACTTTTTTTTATTCCACTTGATGGTCACATTAATTATTCGAAAATTCAAAACGATATCTTGCTCTCAACCAGATCTACACACTTTTAAAACTTAAATTGATTGTTTCTGAAAAACATGGTTTTAGTCACAAGCATCCTTTCTTGAGGCAGGATCACAAATGATTCAAGTTCCAGTTCAAGATTAGATTCTCTTTTATCAGTTTCTGCTTCAGTTTTCAGTTTTTAAATTTTTTTTTATCAATTTCAATATACTCATTATAATGTTATTTTAATTTTTTTTTTGCATATTATGTGAATTTAAAAAAAATATCTTCACTGTGGCCAGTTTCCATTTTTGGTCATTTCTTTGTATCCAATCTAAATTCCTACGTGAAAACTTGTGAAAACGAAATTGAAAAAGAGATATTTCTGGTAAAATTGAAATGGTATCACTCTAGGTACAGTTTTCCCCTTCCAACTCGCAATTTGAAAAAAATCAACTTCTCAACTTCCCCAAAGTTTGCCCAACTCTGTTTCGAAGGACCGAAGTTGAATTTTAGATTTTTAGAGAAATTTTTGATAAAAAAAAAAATTTGCTCCCAAGTTGAATTTTTATACTATTTATTTAATTAATTTCTCGAATTACATATTTTATTTCAATTTTGAGTTAATCAATAAAAAGGTACCTATCGCCCTAGTTAAGATGAATGTATTCCGAAACTATTTTTTTTATGTTACAAACAACCATAAAAAATTTTTAGAGCGCATTTTCTCCTCCCCATCTTACCTTCCCACAACCCAAATTCATGGAAATCTCACTTTTTTTTGTTGAAAATTTCCATTTTGGGAAATATACCTACAAGCAAAAATGTTATTAGGTATTTAGTTTTATGATATGCAGAAGAAATAATATAATTATGTGTAGTAAGTAAAAAACTTGTAAAAATTTTTTCAATCTTTTTTAGCCCTGTATTCTGTTTATAAAAACCCATTTAGAAATACAAATTTTCAAACTGCAATAATTTTAAACCTACACCTTTCTACCATGAAATTTCGTATTTGCTGCTTCTTTGACTGAAAATTTTGTGAAATAGGTATCAAAAAAAAAGATAGGTACTTCTTCACCTGAATTTTTAAGATTTCTGAGACTTTGAATTTTGGCCCAAAGTCTATTTTGAAATTCTCATTCATAAATAAGGAACGATTCTTGTGATAATTTTGTTGATGAATCTTTTTTAGACTTCAAAAATTACCTACGTTTAATCCTAGTCCCTTTTTTCGATTTTTAGAAAATTTTTGAGCATTCAATGCAACAAAAGCACCCCTCAAAATGTTGAAAAATAAATTCTGTTTTCGACTGTGAAGATAGAGCTTGGTGATTTTCAACTTTATAATCTTTCTGCTTGCCATGAAATTACGATTGAGCTTTTTACGAATCACATAATACATGAAAATATTTCCATCATTTTGCTCCTAAACCTAACGAATGGCTGGCAAGATACCTCAAATTTTTCGATTCTTCATTCTATATAACTCGATTGCTGCTCAAAAAAATTTTCATTCGAAGCACTCTTTATTCAGACTAGACCTATACAAAAGTTTACAATTTCTGTATACTGAAAACCGTAGAAAATTTCTTTCCTTAATTGAATAAATAAATGTTTCAAATTTTCCTCGTTCAACTTTCAAACTTCTCGTTTTTAATTTCAACCATTTATACATAAAACAAACAAGAAAAAAATTCTTGCACGGAAACGACCGAGCAACGAGTTCCAAATGTTGACCGATCTTTGAATTTAAATTTATTTGCATTACTCTCGTTTTGCGAATTAATTTCTAAATTTACCAGGAATTTTCGTTTCGCGGTGCATAAAAATGCTCTCGAGTGGTGCTTGAAAATATCAATTAGTCGGTACCTATCTATAAAGCTGGGCAAAATTTCGTCGAGTTTTCCTTGTTTGAAATTTTTCTAATTTGTATAGCCATCGCTGTGTAATTTTACGTGAGAGAAAGGGTTGTGTTGGAGTAATTGTGTTGGTGTCTGATTAACCCGTATTTTCGTTCGAAAGGATTTCATGGTTGTTATTGGTATTTCTCAAGAGGTGGTAAGCATGAATTCTAAATTTATTGCATTATTTAATAGTACCTATTTACCCACCTACTCTTGAGTTGTTGGTCGGGTCAAGTTGGAAAATAGGTATGAATTATTAATTTGAGACGTGTGAGGATATAGATCAATTTTCCAATTGATTGAATAAAAAATATCTAAATTTTGTCGAAACTGTTTTGAAGAAGAAATCTTAAGTTCATGAAGCAATGAAATTGATGGAAAATGGATCTGAATTCACCTCCACCCCTTCATTTACAGCCGGCTCTCACATTCTCAAATTTCCATACAAAAATTGAACTCGAGATTTTATTAAACCCATAGTCTATAATTTAATTGAAATAGGCTACCTATCTAATATTCTTATCAATACCTGTACAAAAATAATAAGTTAATCTACATAAATTAATGACATAAAATGAATAAATACCTCTGTGAGATTTATTCGTCCCATTGCCAAGTATCTGGTCAATACTATAAACACTTTTAAAAGGCGACGTTAAATTTTCACTCTTATCCATCACAAATGCGAAATTCCAACCAAAAAAAAAACAAACCAGAAGGAATCCACCCTAAAAAAAACTTCAACCCGGCGCGCAAATTAATCAAATAAAAAAATAAACACGCGATTAGACGAAAATTTGATCACAACTCGTGATACTCTGCTCCGTTTAGTGCGAACGGCGAAAAGTAAATGGTGGTTACGTGAAATAAATCCCACCCTTCTGTATTTACCCCCGTTAAAGAAGCGACTGAAATGATTCCGCAAGTCGAGACCGTTGAGAAGGGGTAATTGGGTACCCATTCCGCCAATCCCAAATCATCCCTTAGCGGTGTCCCGATAATAAAATAACACCCATATTTTCGCCCTTAATTCTTTTCCGCTTATTTACTGATTTTACACTTTTTAAAATACCCTTAACAATTTTACCATTTTTCCCCGTTTATTTCACTCGTACCTATGCACGCGGCCAGGTGAAGCGGGGTGAGGTTTCGTTTGAGTGTTTTATTTTGTAAACACATGTAAGGTGTTTTTTCCCTGATTTTTTTTATAATATAAAATTATTGGGTTGATTGTTGATTTTTTTACAAGTGAATAAAAAATAAAAATTGGTTATTTTTTTTTCTTTATTTCATTTGAAATATTCTATACGTACCTGGATCTCGTCAAAATTCGAAAAAATGAAGCACCAGGAGAATAAATCTACAAATAGAAATAAACCATGTCAATTTTATCGCCAATTAATAATTCCAGATTTTTTTTTCTAAAAATAAAAGATTTCCCAATCGAAATATTGAACTTCTACCAGAAGATATCATTCATACATTTATTGAAAAACTTACCTACACAGAAAATACCGATATAGGTCCAAATCTAGGTGGGCGATTTATTGCATTTCTTTATGTTGTTCCATTCATTAGCCGCTTGGTTGATTCTACAAGAGGGTTAGGGCAGATGATAAGCTTTTAACAGAGACTAGACACGAAACACGCGTGAATTTTCACGTTTTTACGCTTGTTATTTGCTTTTTATAATTTTATTTCTTTTGAAATCGGCATTGTAAGTGGTAGACCCGTCAGACTAATGGAGCATTTTCATCGCAAAATAACGAGTGAAAGGGAAAGGAAGGTGAATGGAATACGAAATCAGTGATTCGCGATTTCTTCGGCGGCACTTTCGGGTTTTATTTTGGTGGAGACAGGTTAAAAATAGTTATTTTGAAATATAATTGGTGAGTGATTTTTAATTTTTCTTTTCGAAGTAGGTGGGTATAGGTAATTAATATTTTTATTTGTATATTCATTAGGGTGGTTCTTATTTTGGACTTTCGATTTTTTTTTGTTTCACCCCTAAAATTGTTTTCTTTTCATGGGGGAATAATTCCATATTTTTTAATTTTCCCCTTACTGAATGTTACCCGTGTAGCAACGTCGATGCTAATTTCGATATAAATGTCGACACATCGAAAAGTGACCGATTTCGATGTGTCGACATTTATATCGACATCCACATCGACATTTGCAATGGTGAGATTTTGAAAAATATGCTAAGTTCAAATATTCAATATACTTAAGTATATATTAAAATTACACCAAAAATAGTGATCAAGCCAACATTTCGACATTTTTTGTCAAATATGCGGCATTGAGGCCACCTTTGTAGCTGGACACATGCGAGTGTCCAACTAACATAGAGATGATTCTTAGACCTTATGTACTAATTCACAACACACTTTATCTGCGAGTATCACAATCACCCTCAAGACGTCGACAGTCAAGTCGATGCATTATTCGACCCTCGACAATCACATCGACACATCTCGACTTAAAATTCCTCTGGTCGACACTGTCGACAGTGAAGTCGATGCATTATTCGACCATCGACAATTATGTCGACAATAACTCGACAAGTCGTTGTATTATTCAAAACTTTGAAAAATAAGAAAATTTTGTGATTCTTTCAAAAATTATTTATTCCTGAGCTTAAAATGTTCTTATTAATTGTTTTTAGTTCTTTTTAGATATAAAATTTGTAAATTTAATTGACAGAAATTGTCGACATAAATGTCGATGCGTTTATCGAGTATCGATTTTTACATCGACTTGTCTATGTAGAAAAACAACGTTTTCTAAATTATAGGAAAATACTGAGAAAAATTCAAAAATTTTGATTGAACAGTTATGTTTAACATAGAACATTACTTTAAATCTCAAATATCATTTTTAATTCATCGTTAACCGAGAAAAAAATGTGTCTGAATTTTGTCGACATAAATGTCGATGTCAACAATTGCTACACGGGTAAGTGACCACTCGTGACCCCGTTTTTTAGAAATTTAAAAAAAATTATCAGTTGTCAAAGTTTTGACCTTTTTGGTTATAAGCCATCAAAGTTGTTTAATTCTTTTCATTAGAATTAATTCCCAATTTTTATTTTTCTCCTATTTAATTTCAAGTGATAGCTTGAGACACCCCTAATTTTTCAAAAAAAAAAAAAAAAATTTGACTTGACTTAGCATTATTTTTTTATGAATTTTTAGTGGTTCCGCCTTCCATTTTGAAAATTGGTAAGAAAATGAAAAACTGTAAATTGATTCATATGAAAACGAACAATCTAAATAACAGTTACTGGACCTTTTCATTAGGTTGTGTCAGGTTTAGGCGCAGCAGCTTCGAATTTTTTTTTTTGGTGTGTCTCGACTTTTTTCGAAGAGATGATCAGTCTCGGGTTGTCTTCTGTCCAGTTGAAAATTTGTCAAACTGAAAACTATGATTTTTTCTTCTACGAAAAACTAAGAGATTTTTTTCTCTCAAAAGTTCGAAAAATTTCCTTTCTGAGAAAATTGAAAGATGTTTGTACTCCAAAATTAAAAAAACAAACATATCCTTTTATTTCAAAAAAATTTTCCAAAAAAAAAAATGAGAAATAAAATTTTTTTCTTTAAGAAAAATTGAGAGATTTTTTTTCTGTAAATAAGAGATTTTATTTCTGAACAAAAATCCTCTGCAAAAATTGAAAGGCCTTTTCTCCTGAAAAGTTGAAAAAATTTCATCACATTTACTTACCTATCTATTTTTTTTTTTTTTTTTTTTTTTTTTTTTACTTTAAAAAATGCAAAACTCTTCTCACACTGATTCCAAAAAATTAAAATAACCATTATTTTGTATTCAAAGTAATTTAGATTTTCTCTTTCGAAAAAATTGGAAGATTTTCCCCTTAAAAATTTGAAGGGCCTTTTTCTCCTGAAAAACGTTTTGTTAACCATTCTTTTCACTTCAAAAAAGTGAGACTCAAAAAAAATTAAGATAAGCCTTAGGTATTTTTTACTCCAAGAAAATTCAGATTTTTTGGAATATCCAAAATTTTTATTGATTTTAGAAAATTAATATTTTTCTTCAATTTTGGAGAACTCGTGATTTTTATTGATTTTGAAAATGAAGAATTTTCATCATTTTGAGAAATTAATTTTAATAAATTTTGGAACAATACAATTTTCAGCAATTTTATACAAAATCACTATTATTTTGTATTATTTTTGAAAATTCAACAATTTGTAACAATTTTGTAACATGCATATTTTTATTCAATTTTTTCAATTTTGGAAAATCTAAAAATTTTGATTTATTTTGGAGAATTCATAATTTTGAAATGATTTTGAAAATGCACAATTTTCATCAATTTTGGAAAATCCTTATTTTTTAATTATTTCGAAGCATAAAAAAATTTCATCAATAGTATATTAAATGCCTAATTTGTTGGGGAGTTTGATTCCTCAATCTAACATCTTTCCCAAGTTGAAGATAACTTACTAGTACTATTTTCCAAAAAAAGACATTATTGAAAATCATAACTATCTTTTCAGGGATTTAAACTTTAAAGCAAAGAAAAAAATCCAAAAGACTTCTAATTTATAATTTCTTAATTTTCTCCAAAACTATACCTACTCATTTCTTCATTCGGCCAATTTTTTCTGATTTTAATACCTATTGAATTGAAATTTAGGTATATTAAAGTAAAATAGCTAATAAAATAAAATAAAAATATTCGTAGGTAATAATTCACGTTAATATTATTATTAGCATAAATATGCAAAAATTTCAATATACAACAATTTAGCGTTGACCGTCCATCTACACTAAAAGGGGAAAAAATATCTCGGCAACCATAACATTTAATGAATATTTACCAATAAGATTTGAGAGGATTGTGTGAACATAAAATGAACAAATCTGTCTTATGAAACGATATCTATCTATCTAATGCTTTTTATATTAAACGACGAATATTAAAGGCACGCTTGACGACTTTACTCCAACGAACAGGAACACGAACAGCTGTATAAAAACCCTAATCTGCAATTTCGCAACCTCGTGTTTTATTAAATGTTCCTCAATTCTGGATCTTGTAATTCTAAATTGATTGCTGCTCGTGTATTAGAAGTGTAAAGATGTGTTTTGCGGTTGTATCATCGTCGGAATGTGTTTGAAGGAAATGGTGGTTATTTCGAATTAAGTTGCATGAACTTCTCTAACCGTAATACCTACCTTGATTACCTATTGCCATGTGTATTTTGTTCGCGTGAACCGACTACCAATACCAACACACACGTGTATTGCGAGAATCATTCTGGAGAGATTTATTCGTTTATTAATATTTTAAAATGACGAGTGTGAGAGGTTGTGGAGCAAAGGTTTACATTTTTAACAGGAGATTTTTATTCGTGTGAAATGATCTGCGCAGTCATGAGATGTAGGTAATTTACAGAAAACATTTTGACAAATTTCATATTCAAAAAAATTCCCGTAAGATAAACTAAACACTTTATTTTTTAACAAAATTTTAAAAACATCAACTTTTTGCAATTTAAAATTTTTTCAAACTATTTGTTTAGAAAAAAAAAGTGCTGGCTGTACACAACAAACTATTCTTGAATTTGAGGTATTTTTTAATTCGTTTATTTTTTGCGAAATAAAACAAAAATAATAGGTACCTACATTTTTTGATGAAAAATGAGAAAAAAAACAAACAGAAAAATTTAAATAACGTGTTGAAAAATACATGTTGTAGACATAAGATAAAAAGTTTTGATCAACATTCTAAATAATACATTCCTAATTAAAACAGTGATTAAAAAAAATAATAATTTTTTGCATTTTGAAAAAAATTTTAATTCTTTTTTTGTTAGAAATTTGTTTTTGAAAATTTCAAAAGAAAAGTTTGTATTTTTTCAAATTTTGAAAGTTGAAAAAAACGAAGGAGAGTACTTAGTTCAAAAAAAGAGTTTTAAAAAGTTGAAAAAATTAAAATTTTAAATTTCCAATTTTTTGTAGAGAAGGAGGGGAGGGGGCTTAAGGAATCAGAGATTATTACTTTTGAATAATTTCTTTAAAAAAATAGATTTCAAAATGGTTGTTATTTTAAGAAAATTTTTATCAAAAAATTCAACAAAAAAAAATTGTGCGCTGAGAATTTTTAATTAAAAAAAAACACCTCACTGTTTGTTATGCTAAATAAAAATAAAAATAAATTTTTGCAAAATTAAAAATAAATAGATAGTTACCTAGAAAATATATTTCTTAATGAAATTCTAAACGTTTGTTCCTAAACAGATTTTGAAAAAAAAAAATTGTTTAAAAACGCACTTTAAAATGTTTGCTATCAAACAAAATTCAAGGAAGAACCTATTTTTTTAAAATCGCTTCACCAAAAAATAAATAAAATAAGAATCAAATTTCATTTTTTTTTTTTTTTTAGGAAAAAATTACTTTGCAAAACCTTGAGAGTAGGTATAAAATTCACAAAAAAACTCAAAAACATAAAAAAAATAATTCTGCGAAAAAGGACTTTTTCTTCGAACGAAAAATTTTGTTTTAGGCACAAGCAATTTTTTGATTTTCCAAAAATAATATTCTACAGATCATAATAATTATGAAGTTTTTTTTAAATGGTGGGCCTAAAGAATGAAGTTTCAATTTTCAAATAAATTCTATCAAATTTTATAATACTTGATTCAAAATGTTTTTATCAAAATACATTTATTTAAAAATTTTCTTTTGAAACAATCCATGCAATATTCTTTGTTTGGCGAAGTACAAACTACCTTTTTGATTCTCCAGAAAAGTAAGTTCGCAAAAAATTCAAAACTTGAAAAAAAAATTGTAGAAAACTCAGAAAATTCGTTGCCAATAACCAAATTTTAAAAACATTCAAGTATATTTTTTAAAATGTTGTTGATCAGCAAAATCAAAGAAAACAGTTTTACAAACAAAATCTAAGCTGATCCTACCACAACAGTCCACCATACTCAATTTTCTTCCTTCCTACTTTTTTTTTTTTTAAATTGTAAAAAGTTATTTTAATAAAAATTTAATTTTTTGCAAAATTAAAAAAAAATATTGGTCTGCAAAAATATTGATTGATTTACAAAATTTATTTCCAAAAATTCTTCCACCAGTTTAAAAAATTTTTTAAAAACTGTTTCACCAAAAAAAAATTTAATTTATATTTTGAAAAAAATTGAAAACTTTTTTGTGAAATAAAAAAAAATCATGTAGCGGAAAAAAATTGATTGTACAAATTTTACAAAAAATCGAGTTCAAAAAAATTTCATTTTTTGCAAAACTCAATAAAATAATGCATTTTTATTTTTACAAAATTATTTTTTTTAATTTCAAAAAAAGAATAAAAAAATTCATTTCCAGAAAAACTAGAGTAATTTTTCTCAGTGCAAAGTATAAAAAAATTATTAATGGACGAAATTTTTGAAATTTTTTTATAAACATTTATCATTGTTTCACCAAAAATGTTTTCAAAATGCATTAGAATTTTTTCAAATTTTATAATATTTTGACAGGTAATAAAGAATTTAAAAAATTTTAATTTGAAAACTAATTTTTTCTACAATTCAAAAAAGTGTTTCGTCTATAATTTTTTCCTTTTTTTAAAGAACTTAAGTACAGGAAATCGTTCTGAAAAATTTATTACTTGTGAACCCAAAAAAAAATCATTCCATCGAGTACCTACAAAATACCCAAAAAAATATTGTTGAACAAAATTTTTCAAAAATTTGGAAAAAGCCAAAATTACATAGAAATACATTTTTACAAATTCATAAAAAATTGTTCTGATTAAAATTTTTTTTGAAAATGTGAATCGTAAAAAAATGGAATTTTATTTTTTGCAAAATTATTTTTTCAGATATTAAAAAAAGGCTTGTCTATTAAAAATATTTTTTTGATCAAGTTTACAGAAAATCGCTTTAAAAAATGCATTCCTTGTGAAAGCAAAGAAAAAAATTAAAAAAAATTGTTGTCAAGAATAATTTGAAAAAAGATTTTTTTAAAAAACAAAATTAATGTTTTTTGGTTTAAGAAGTAATCAATCAATCAACCAAATTTATATTGAACGATACAATTTTTCGGAGCAGTTTAACATGAGCTCAAAAACACATTGACATAGCTGTGACTGAGTAGGACCCCCAAATTTTAAAGTACATAAGTATAAGGAACAAGTTCTGACCATGAAGCTACCTTTTGAATCGAAAGTAGCTCCATTATACGCAAAATAATTGATAATTATCTAATTGAAATAATTTTTCGAGTACCTAGCCCGATAATAGAATTAATAATCCGATTCTACGATCACTCGTCGTCGGACCAGTATTCGATACACTGTTTGTATCCTCGTACAATAAATACACGCGCCACCGTAACCAATTGTACATCCAATGAAACAATTATATTCAGATCAAATACGCTAGGCACGATAACGATCTACCCTACGTCTATATCATTCACCGATTCACCCCTCGTATATTAACACAATCGTCCATCATTTAATCGACGATCTGCGACTGCTTAACTGGTACAGATAAATCTTTTTCACGTTTATATTTTCGCGATGTTTTACTTTCCTACAACAACAATCGATTTAACTCATTAACTTTTCATCGCATCCGTGACAAGACCTCGAAGACGACACCCAACACCCAAGCGCAGTAAAACGTACAGGAATCCAGTAATACACTTTTATGTTATTTCGTTTAGCTTCTGGTGTTGTGTGCAAAGTTGTAATATTCAAAAGTTAGCGAAAGTTTTAGTTATCAAGAACGGGGCTATATTAAAACGGATATATATTAAAAGGGTGGCCCTATTAATAAGCGTGAATTGAAAGCTAAAGCTGCTATTGTAACTAATTCACAATAAGCTTCTAATAAAGACGGAGTGCTGCTTAATTTGAGTCCTGTATTCATTTTGTGCAATCAACAACACAGTTACGATGTTTAGTTCATGACGTAAATATAAAAGATTACTGTAATCGCTATAAAATGAAATTAACTTTCTTCTATGTTATTAATTGTGTTCTTGATTTCATTTTCGCGACATTTATGTTCTGCAAAAGTGTAGCAAAAACCTTTGATCGTTGAAGGAATAAAAATTTGCTAATCGCGACCACCCTCTTGTATAATATGACACCGACGCAGTTCTTGAAAAATTGATTCGATTCGTGAACGAGATATTTTTTACCTGTGTTTTTTCTGTCATATTTCGTGGTAAACGTGAATTTGTTATTACTATTTCAGTGGTACGAGTACATAAGAAATTTCCTCAAGAAAAAATGATTTTGTTGTTTTTTAATCAAATTAAAATTTAAATAAAAATTATTTCTAAGCAGAATTTTTAAAATGTAGGCCTAAGTAGATATTTTTTAAACGTAATTATTAAGAAATGGAAGAAATTGAAAATCCATTTCAAACTAACTAAATAAAAAACTAATTTTGAAAAAAAAAATTGTTGTTTTTAAAAATAACCGAAAAAATTATATTTTTTGAAAAAGTGTTTTTTTTGTGTTTTTTTTTATAGTTTGAGAAAATAATTACGTTTTATAAAAAAAATTGAAACTCATTTTGGGTCAAATTTGAAAGACCAGCTTGAAAATAATATTTTTGTGATTTTCAAAAAAAAAAAAAAAAAAAAAAATTGAAAATTGATTCATTTTTGAAAACGTTATTGATAATGTACTTAGATGAGATTTTCACGAAATCAAGAAATTTGTCAATTTTAAACTAAGTTTACATACCCGAGCGGCACACTCGATCGATAATATCGGAAGATGTAACGTATCGATAAAAAATCGTTTGAAAATCTATAGATGTTCTCACGATATTATAAAGATTTATCGGTACAACTTCATAGGCAAAAAATCTAAAAACTATCGAATTCGATATTATTAAGATTTTATGACGATATTCGTCAACGATACTATCGACAAAGAATATTAAATTTATCGATTCCGATTTTCCACCGATTTTGTGCAGATATTTGAAACTACATTATCGACAAAGAATATTAAATTTATCGAATTCGATTTTTTAACGATTTTGTAAAGATATTTAAAACTATATTATCGACAGATTATATGAAATTTCTCGGCTTCGATATTTTACCGATTTTTTGACGACATTTGAAACTATATTATCGACAGATTATATTAAATTTATCGAATCCGATTTTTTACCGATTTTATGACGATATTTGAAACTATATTATCGACACGTGATATGAAATTCCTCGAATTCGATTTTTCAACGATTTTGTGGCGATATTTGAAACTACATTATCGACAAATAATCTGAAATTTGTCGAACGATTTTTCAACGATTTTGTGACGATATTTGAAATTATTTCCAAATTGGTGAAAAAAGCTAGTAAAAGACGAAAAATCGGAATAAAAAATCGACAGAATATCGAATTCGATAGTGTCGCAAAAGTTCCGCCTAAATCGTGAAATTATCTTTCGATATTATAGATATATTATCGATAAAATATCTTACTATAATCTCGAAATTTTTGCTAACTATAATTCGTCGATAATCTATCTATATATCGAAAGATAATTTCACGATTTATGCGGAACTAACGCGACACTTTATCGAATTCGATATTCTGTCGATTTTTTATTTCGATAATTTGTCGAGTGTGCTGCTCGGGTAAAATGTGTTACTTTTTTACAAAGCTTAAAATTCATTTTAATGAAATTTTTTAAATTATATAAATCCAACTTGAAGATATTACCAATTTTTGTTGTTTTTGGAAGAAATTAAAAAAGAAAATTCAAAATTTTTAAGCAAGATTTTTTAAAATCTGAGTAGGTATTTTTTGAAACAAAATGTAAAAAACTTGTTCTTGCAAAAACAAAAAAAAAACAAAAACGAAAAGACAATCATACTTTAATTAAACAAAATTTTTAAAAATCCAGATTTAAATTAAAAAAAATATTCTTATTGTTTTTAATTTTTTTTCTTATTTTTTAGATGATTTTAAAAAAATCTACAGAATTTTTGAAAATGAATTTTACATGAGATTTGAAATATTAGGTCTTATAAAAAAATTGAAAATTCTTTTCAACAAAATTTCAAAAAAATTCAGATCTATCTTGAAAAAATTATTTTTAAACAAAATTTTTAACAGTGTATTTTTTTTACAAAATAAAATTAGTAAGTTTTGAGTCTAATAACAAAAAAAAAAAAAAAAAAAAAGAGAAAGAAAAGAAAAAAAAAAAAGAAAATTCAAAATTTTTAAGCAAGATTTTTTAAAATCTGAGTAGGTATTTTTTGAAACAAAATGTAAAAAACTTGTTCTTGCAAAAACAAAAAAAAAAAAAAAAAAAAACGAAAAGACAATCATACTTTAATTAAACAAAATTTTTAAAAATCCAGATTTAAATTTAAAAAAATATTCTTATTGCTTTTAATTTTTTTTCTTATTTTTTAGATGATTTTAAAAAAATCTACAGAATTTTTGAAAATGAATTTTACATGAGATTTGAAATATTAGGTCTTATAAAAAAATTGAAAATTCTTTTCAACAAAATTTCAAAAAAATTCAGATCTATCTTGAAAAAATTATTTTTAAACAAAATTTTTAACAGTGTATTTTTTTTACAAAATAAAATTAGTAAGTTTTGAGTCTAATAACAAAAAAAAAAAAAAAAAAAGAGAAAGAAAAGAAAAAAAAAAGAAAATTCAAAATTTTTAAGCAAGATTTTTTAAAATCTGAGTAGGTATTTTTTGAAACAAAATGTAAAAAACTTGTTCTTGCAAAAACAAAAAAAAACAAAAAAAGAAAAGACAATCATACTTTAATTAAACAAAATTTTTAAAAATCCAGATTTAAATTTAAAAAAATATTCTTATTGTTTTTAATTTTTTTTCTTATTTTTTAGATGATTTTAAAAAAATCTACAGAATTTTTGAAAATGAATTTTACATGAGATTTGAAATATTAGGTCTTATAAAAAAATTGAAAATTCTTTTCAACAAAATTTCAAAAAAATTCAGATCTATCTTGAAAAAATTATTTTTAAACAAAATTTTTAACAGTGTATTTTTTTTACAAAATAAAATTAGTAAGTTTTGAGTCTAATAACAAAAAAAAAAAAAAAAAAAAAAGAGAAAGAAAAGAAAAAAAAAAGAAAATTCATTTAAGACAAAATTACAAAAAATTGAATAGTTTTCTTGTTTGTTTTCAAACAAAGTTAAAAAATGTAAAAATTGAAAAAAAAAATGATCTTGAACAAAATTTTTAAAGTTGAACTTTTTCCACAAAGTTTTAAAAAATTGGGTTTTATTGCAATAAAAATTTGAAAATAAATAAGTATTCATTCCATACAAAATTAAAAACAAAAGAAAAAACCTAATCCAACTTGAAAAAATCATTCTCAAAAAATTTTTAAAAATTGATTTTTTTAAAATACCTAACTAAACAAAAATTATTTTTAAAAAAATTCAAAAAATTATTTATTTTCGAAAATGTATTTTTTTTTTAAATTTGAGAATATGGTTTCAAATAAAAAATTGAAAATTTTATTTCAAATACGTGAAACCAAATTGGAAAAATTCTTTTTTTTTTTTCATTCTTAAAAAAATTAAGAAACTGGCCTCAGTTTAATAGATTATTTTTGTTACCTATTATTTTTTTTAAATGAAATTTTTAATACTTACTTTGTGTTTTTTTCACAAATTTTGATTTTTTTTATATGTTTAAGAAAATTTTTTAAAAGATCAAAATTAAACTTGAAATACTTATTATTTTTTCCAAAATAGGTATAAATTTTGCAAGTTATTCTAAAATAATTCCTTGATAATTCAAGTATTTTTTAAACGAAATTTTAGGAATTCGCTCTTTCAAAAAAAATTGAAAATTCATTCAAAACAAAATTTGAAAAAAAAAAATGGAAAATTAATCAAATAACGAAATTTTTAATAAACCCAGTCTGAAAAAATGTGTTGTTTTTAAGCAAAGTTGAAAAAAAATTGAAAATGTAGTTTTTTTTAAAGATTAAGACATTTATTGTTTTGTTGTTGTTGTTGTTGTTGAACATTAATTTATTTTGGGAATACGTACAGTCGTACACAAACCCCAAAAGTAGTATACCTAATACCTATATCTACACATATATTTTAAAAATAACAAAAATAATTAAATCTAAGTTGATGATGATTTTTTTTTTGTTTTTTAAAACATTGTTGAAAAAAATTATTTGAAATTTTTTTAAAAATTGTTCTTGTACAAAATTTTTTAAAAATTTGATGTTTTAAAAAAAAAATCGTTTAAAACAAGATTTTATAAAAATTAAGAGAAATTTTTTTGTTATTTCTACCCAAAATTGAACAAAATGATTTTTTTTTGAAGTTTTTCAAATAATATAGGTACTTATCTTTTTTTTTTTGCAAAATTTAAAAGAAAGTTTATGTAGTGTAGGTATTTTCTAATAAATTTTTCAATTTTTTTTTTAAAATGTTTATTATACTCGTACGATAGGTATAAGTAGGTACTTAGGTATTCAAGAAACGACCTTAGTTGAAAGTTTGCTAAGATACAAAATTAGAAAGAAATCAAACCCAGTTTGAAAAAATATATTTTCTTGTTTTAGGTAAATTAAAATTAACAAAAAAATGAAAATAAAAAAATAACAAAATTTCTGGAGATGTTTATATTACAAAATTAAAGAAATTTCGAATTAAAAACAAAATTTTAAGGCAAGTTTGGAAGTTGATATTTTTTTTATTTTCGAACCAAATTGAAAAATATGTATGGTTCGAATTTTTTCTTACAAAATTTTTGAAAATGTGTTCATTCTAAAATTTAGGGACAAATTAAGAACGAAATAATATTTTAAAATTCATTGAGTTTCATAAATTATAAACAAAAAAAAAAATCTCAAATAAAAATGGAGAATTTAAATTTAAAGGACAATTTGATATAAAAAAAATACTTTGTTATTTTTGAACAAAACTTTGGAAAAAAAATGAAACAAAATTTTTTCAAGTGTGTTTTTTAAAAAAAGTCGTGTTAATTCTGGGAGTTTTAAAAATTGTATGTTTTTTATACGTAATTCGTGAAAAAATTATGCTGCGAATACAAAAATTAAAATTACTTCTTCCTCGCCCAAGTACTTACGTTACACCTTTCCAAAAAAGAAAAATAATTTGAGTCATTATTCAACCAATCAATTATTATAGTTACACCTCTGTTACAACTTTTTACGAGAAATGAAGAAAAAATTTATTCATTCGATTCATTTAAAACCAAAATTTATTAAAACAGAAAGTGAAAAAAATTCCTATTGAATTTCATTAATTTCCTTTGATTTTTATTATTTCCTTTATTCTTGTTTGCCATTAAAGGAAAATAAACGAAAAATACAATAAAATTGAAGGGCTGCCTAATAAGCCGCAAAAGTCGGAAGATAGTTAGGGCAACTATTATTGAAATTAAATAAAGGAGGAATGAGATCTAAATTGAACTTTATGTGGTGGATATTAAGAGATCTTTCTTTATAATGTTTACTTTCTTCTTGGCTAACTCCAATTTTCTACCGAATAAAAGATGAAGAAGTTTTAATAAACGAACGGTTTAAGGGTTTGGCGGGAATTCTGATGATGATAAAAGAACACGTTGAAGTCTGGAGCGCATTTTCATTAAATCCGAATACCGGGTATTCTGCAAGTAAATTTATGTCCTATTTTAAATTGCCAATACCGACTTTCGATAAATTGCTAATCGAAATTCTACTCTCTCGTTAATTCTCTTCGTTATAAAAATTCTTCAGCCAAAAAATTATCACCCTTGTGGACATTTCTTTTATTTTTAATTTTCTCGAATCGATTAATTTTCCTATATAGATGACTTCGACGACGACGTGTGAACGAAACCCTTATGGTTTCCATTTTACGAACACACTGTGCTTTTTATTCGTACAGAAAAGCACCCACATTTCTGCAAAAGTTAACCAAACCGAACCTTCTGGCTGTGTACATAGCATACCCGCGCAGATTTACTTTTATTGCGCACTATTGGCTCTAGTTTGGTCTCTCCTGCCGACTTCCTTTTACAAAATAATATTAGTTGGTTGTTTTTCCCATCACTGAACAGTGAACACACATGCACATTTATTAAGTAACGCGTTCTTTCAAGCTATCGTTTAAAAACCAGAAATAACGAGGTTTTCATTCTTTTTTAGTTAGGTTTTCGCTGCTCCGGCTCCGGCTCCGGTCGCAGCCTCCGCACGATGCATGAAAAACCTCAACGTACGCGAGCCCAACGCTGCCAATGGCGCTGTCAGCGTGTCGGATACGAATTAAGTCGAGTAAAAAATTAAGAGAATTGGTACGCCCTTTGTTTCAATACAAGGTGGGTGATGGGGTAAATTAAGTGGTATTACCGTTTTATATAGAAAAGTTTTCATTTCAGATGGTACATTTTATATACTTATATACCTTGGCAATAAATACGAGTACCTAAGCGATATTATGGGGTAGAAAATGATAAGAGATTTTATCGTCCGGTATAATTTTCTACAAGTGATGATGGGCAATCGAATGTTTAGAGCCACTGAGTAGATACGTAGTACATTGTACTCGTATTTATACGTCGCGTCGCGTCGCCTCGGTCGGGGATACTTTTTTTTTTTACAAATCCTATTCTCATTACGTTAATACGATAAAATTAACCCTAACGGCGCTTTAACGAGATATTACGATGCGATAGACACGCGACAGATGAAAGTATACTACGAATAACATTAGCATGAGAAGTGCAAATAGCCTCCAACTTTGCGACAATTTTGTTCGTCAAATAATAAAGGGGATAAGTTGGAGGAAAAAGGGACAGTTTGGGTGGTTTTTACGAGTGCATTTCGTTTATTTTTTTTAATCATTATTGGAGCAGGTTTTTTACGAGTGACGGATGCAATTTCTTTTTAGATGCGGTGCTCAAATATTTGTCTGGAAAAATAACAAAAATGGACCAAATATAGTAACCTTATTCAAGTTCTATGTGGACTAGGGTGGCCCTTATTTTTCGAATTTTGGAAATGTTGTCGGGACGGGGGGTCAATTGGTGACATATTGGTAGAAAATAATTCCCTATTTTTTATTTTTCCTCTAACTGAATTTTAAGCCGTTTCTCAGGGGCCCCCAAATTTGAAAAAATCAAAAAAATAGAAAAAATAGAACATTTTGAAAATTTTGAAAATTTTTTAGCAAAATGGTCATAGGGATGGTATTTCTATAAGACAAGACCATTTTCGATGATTTCTTATCTTTACCCCCCTTTTCATGGGACATGAAAAACGTCATTTTTTACTTTTTTTAAAAAATTTGAAAAAAATGGCTACAAATTAAAAAAAAAAAAAAAAAATTTAATAAAATGGTTTCAACATACATGTTATCACCCAAAAAGGTCATTTACGGTGATTTTTCACCACTGCCGTATCAGTGAGAATTTTTCAAAAACTATCAAAAATTGAAAAAAATGAGGTTCCCAAAAATGAAGGTAAGGATGAAAAATCGCCGTAAATGACCTTTTTGGGTGATAACATGTATGCTAAAAACATTTTATTCAAAAAAAAAAATGTTTCTTTAATTTTTAGTCATTTTTTTCAAATTTTTTAAAAAACGTAAAAAATGACGTTTTTTCATGTCCCAAGAAAAGGGGGGTAAAGATAAGAAATCATCGAAAATGGTCTTGTCTTATAGAAATACCATCCCTATGACCATTTTGCTAAAAAATTTCAAAAATTTTCAAAATGTTCTATTTTTTCTATTTTTTTGATTTTTTCAAATTTGGGGGCCCCTGAGAAACAGCTTAAAATTCAGTTAGAGGAAAAATAAAAAATAGGGAATTATTTTCTACCAATATGTCACCAATTGATCCCCGTCCCGACAACATTTCCAAAATTCGAAAAATAAGGGCCACCCTAAATGTGGACTCCCTTGCCCGTGTAGCAATTGTCGACATCGACATTTATGTCGACAAAATTCAGACACATTTTTTTCTCGGTTAACGATGAATTAAAAATGATATTTGAGATTTAAAGTAATGTTCTATGTTAAACATAACTGTTCAATCAAAATTTTTGAATTTCCCTCAGTATTTTCCTATAATTTAGAAAACGTTGTTTTTCTACATAGACAAGTCGATGTAAAAATCGATACTCGATAAACGCATCGACATTTATGTCGACAATTTCTGCCAATTAAATTTACAAATTTTATATCTAAAAAGAACTAAAACCAATTAATAAGAACATTTTAAGCTCGGGAATAAATAATTTTTGAAAGAATCACAAAATTTTCTTATTTTTCAAAGTTTTGAATAATACAACGACTTGTCGAGTTATTGTCGACATAATTGTCGATGGTCGAATAATGCATCGACTTCACTGTCGACAGTGTCGACCAGAGGAATTTTAAGTCGAGATAGTGTCGATGTGATTGTCGAGGGTCGAATAATGCATCGACTTAACTGTCGACAGTGTTGACCAGAGGAATTTTAAGTCGAGTTAATGTCGATCTAATTGTCGAGGGTCGAATAATGCATCGACTTGACTGTCGACGTCTTGAGGGTGATTGTGATACTCGCAGATAAAGTGTGTTGTGAATTAGTACATAAGGTCTAAGAATCATCTCTATGTTAGTTGGACACTCGCATGTGTCCAGCTACAAAGGTGGCCTCAATGCCGCATATTTGACAAAAAATGTCGAAATGTTGGCTTGAACACTATTTTTGGTGTAATTTTAATATATACTTATATTGAATATTTGAACTTAACATATTTTTCAAAATCTCACCATTGCAAATGTCGATGTGGATGTCGATATAAATGTCGACACATCGAAATCGGTCACTTTTCGATCGTACATGTCGACACGGTTGTGGATGGTTTGTCGAGCTTATTATCGACATATTTGGACGGTCGACAAACATGTCGATAATAAGCTCGACAAACCATCCACAATCGTGTCGACATGTACGATCGAAAAGTGACCGATTTCGATGTGTCGACATTTATATCGAAATTAGCATCGACGTTGCTACACGGGTGTTGATGGGTAGGGGTCAGGGGAGCCTTCCCCCTCGTGTGTTAGAAAATCCTAAAGTTAGCAAATTTAAATTTCGAGTTGGCAATTTCGCTTTCCAAGTTGGTAAAGTTAGGATTGTTTCGAAAAAATCCAAAATTTTAACAATGTTGAATTCTGAAGTTGGCAAATTGAGAATTTTGAAAGAATTGATCGTTTAATTTCGTTTTCACAATTCATAAATTGCACCTAAAATAACTGACAAGTCAGTAGATGAACAATAAACTCCATATTTCACCTCATTATTATCTAACCGTGTCAATTTAAAATACGAATTTACTCATCTTGTCGGCAAACACCAAATAGTAAAAAAATTAATAGACAACTGAGCACTCTGCGCGAATGTGTTAGTATATCGAAAAAAATCAGCTCCTCTAAAAAATAAAAAGAAGAAAAAAAAGATTTTTCAGCGTAAAACTTCAAAGATTTTTACTCCACAACAATACTGAAACACCTAAGTATTTTAGAAATTTTTTTATCCAAAAAAATGAAACGATTTTTTTTTTTAGATTCTTTTTTTTTAAAAGTGAAAAATTTCTTTCAAAAAAAAAAACAATTTTTTCCTACATAAAAATCAAGAGTTTTTTTCTCCAATAAAGTTAATAGTTTTTTCCTTCAAAAATAGTGATTTTTTTTTTTTACTATAAAAAAACAACAGGTAAAAAATTTTTAGTATAAAAAAAATTGCAATTTTTTGCTTGAATAATTGAGAAGTTGGATAATTGGAAGTCCGATAATCGAGGTTTTTCTATATTTCACCTATTTCAAAAAAAAAAAAAATTATAATAATAAGACAAAAAAGGAGTTTGTTTTCTTCTTCAAAAAATTTTCCTACTCGAAAATATGCAGAGATTTTATTTCCAAAAAATGAAAAAATCTATTCCAAAAAAAGACAAAAAATTTAATTTTTTTCTCCATTTTTTTTTACCATCCTCAAAAAGTTTAAAAAATTTTTTACTCAAAAAAAATTAAGAGTTTTTTTTCCAAGAATTTAAAAAATGAGTATTACTTTTTAATTACAATACCAGACAAAAAAAAATTTCATTGAAAGTTTATTTAAATTTTATTTTTAATTGAAACAAAAAATTGAAATTTGTTTTTCTCTAAAAATAGTATTTCCTTAAAAAAACAGAGATTTTTTCTCCGAAAAATAAAAATAAAAAATAAAAAATTCGCATTTTTCCAAAAAAAAAATGAGTTTTTTAACGACTTTTTCTCCAAAATATAAATTTCCTATTTTAAAAAAAATGGATAAAAATACCTAATTACGTAATTACTTACCTATATTTATATTTCTAAAAAAAGAGAGATTGATCCTTCCCACAAAAAAAAAAAACTGAAGATTTTCAATAAAATAATGAGATTTTTAAGTTATTTTTTAATAGGTATAAAAAAGTTTTGATATTTTTCATCCTACGAAAATTTAGAATGACTTATCCTATAATTTTAAATCTTTCGAACAAGTCTCAAGAAAAACATTTGATTTTCTTTTTAGGTATCTTCCTGACTATGTAATTTGTTGGACGGTTATGCAGGCGACTATAGACACCCTACTGTAATAGCCTTGTTTATCCCTTGCTTCAATTGAGGGTTTCAGCGTTAGCTCCTCCTCGCATTATTTTTGTCCAACTGAATTTTAATTCTTGTGAACTCCTAAATTATCTTCAGAAACTCGGAATCAAAAACTAAAGTTTTTAACGCTCAGGCTTGTTATGAGTTTACTATTCAAGTAACTGTGTCGATTTGCTTCTCAATCCAAATTTATATTTTTTTGATGGGATTCTTTAGGTAGAGAGCCCAGAGGGTGAATCAAAATCACACGTAGGTAGGTAGGTACCATACCCCGTGTAGCAATTGTCGACATCGACATTTATGTCGACAAAATGCAGACACATTTTTTTCTCGGTTAACGATGAATTAAAAATGATATTTAAGATTTAAAGTAATGTTCTATGTTAAACATAACTGTTCAATCAAAATTTTTGAATTTTTCTCAGTATTTTCCTATAATTTAGAAAACGTTGTTTTTCTACATAGACAAGTCGATGTAAAAATCGATACTCGATAAACGCATCGACATTTATGTCGACAATTTCTGCCAATTAAATTTACAAATTTTATATCTAAAAAGAACTAAAAACAATTAATAGGAACATTTTAAGCTCAGGAATAAATAATTTTTGAAAATATCACAAAATTTTCTTATTTTTTAAAGTTTTGAATAATACAACCACTTGTCGAGTTATTGTCGACATAATTGTCGATGGTCGAATAATGCATCGACTTGACTGTCGACAGTGTCGACCAGAGGAATTTTAAGTCGAGATAGTGTCGATGTGATTGTCGAGGGTCGAATAATGCATCGACTCAACTGTCGACAGTGTTGACCAGAGGAATTTTAAGTCGAGTTAATGTCGATCTAATTGTCGAGGGTCGAATAATGCATCGACTTGACTGTCGACGTTTTGAGGGTGCTTGTGATACTCGCAGATAAAGTGTGTTGTGAATTAGTACATAAGGTCTAAGAATCATCTCTATGTTAGTTGGACACTCGCATGTGTCCAGCTACAAAGGTGGTCTCAATGCCGCATATTTGACAAAAAATGTCGAAATGTTGGCTTGAACACTATTTTTGGTGTAATTTTAATATATACTTATATTGAATATTTGAACTTAGCACATTTTTCAAAATCGCATCATTGCAAATGTCGATGTGGATGTCGATATAAATGTCGACACATCGAAATCGGTCACTTTTCGATCGTACATGTCGACACGATTGTGGATGGTTTGTCGAGCTTATTATCGACATGTTTGTCGACCGTCCAAATATGGCTCGACATGTCGAGCCATATTTGGACGGTCGACAAACATGTCGATAATAAGCTCGACAAACCATCTACAATCGTGTCGACATGTACGATCGAAAAGTGACCGATTTCGATGTGTCGACATTTATATCGAAATTAGCATCGACGTTGCTACACGGGACTTTTTGTGATTTTTCAAGTTGAAAATTTCACCTCTTCGAGTTCTTGACCAATTTTTTTCAAACTTTGTATGGAAAGTGAAGGTACCTAAGAAAAGTAATGTGGATTTTTTAAGATTTTTTCAATCATAATAGTGACCTTGAAAGATGACTTTTTAAACCTTTAAATCGCTCCATAAGGTACAATAATTTGTGAGGGTACCTCGAAAAATTATTGAATTTTATTTCGAGCATTCTACATAATTATTCTAAAAATTGAAAAAAAAAAAATCGGAGCCTGGGCCTCGTGTACAACCCATAAAAATCATTGTTTTCATCAATATAAATTGTATAAAAAATTTGGAATCATAGGAATTTCTAAAATTTTCTTGAGATTGTTTCTTTACAAATTTTTTCAAAAAAATGTTTGTATTGTAAAAAATAGAACGAAACTCAATTTTTTCTTATTAAAAAAAAATAGAAAAAAATGATTATGTTTTTGTAGAAATTACTTATGAAATTTTAAAAATAGGTAGTTTTGTGACTAATTGATTTTAACAAAATTTTTAGGAATTGCTTTTAATGAGACTTGAGTGAAATTCGTTTGAACAATATTTTTCAAAAGCCTATGCTTACAACAATTTTTTTTTTAAATTTTCTTATCCAATAAATTTTGTAAAATAAAAATGTTGATGCAATAAAAAATTTTCTGACCCGAATTTGAAAAAAAAATTAAAAGAAGAAATTAGCTTTCAAATGATGTAATTTAGGCATTTATCTTTGCGTACAATTTTCTGACTTGTACCTAAAATTTTTGACACAAAAATTTTATGAAATTGAAAAGAAATGACATAATTTTTGAAAGCTAGCTGTATTTCTAAAAATTGAGGAGGGTGAAATGCATTTTCTCCTTTATTCGTTTTTTCGTATCATTTAATAATTTTTAAAAGTTATGTCTGCATGTAAAAAAAATGAAAAAAATAACTCGTAACTACTTAATTATTTTCAAAATTCAAAAAAATTATGATTAGATTCAAAACATTTAATTTTTGAAAATTTCAAACGAATATTGGGCTGGCCTGCGTCATCAGTGATGTTGATTTTAAGTACAAAAAATAATTTGTAAATTGGTATTTTTTTTTAATCGGGACATTTGCTGCAGCACCTGAATTATCACCTCATTACGATCAAAATTTTAACTTGCGGTAGTTTTATGGTTTTACACATCGCTCGTTATTTTTCGTAATTACTCGGTTTGTGCGTATGACGTAGGTATAATATCAAAGATAATCTATATGAAACAGGTGAAAAAAATTACTAAATTTTGCCAGCTCTGTTTCTAATCGTGTTTCCGCTCGTGTGGTTGGTTCTTTGTTTTGTGATGGATATTTCCGCATTTTCAGGCGATAATGCCACGTTTTTTTCTAAACTAAAATTGTATTCGCAAGTAAGATTTAGAATAATATTTTAATATTACCCTGACTTGATATTTATTTTAGTAATTTTATTCGGCTTGATATTAGTTTAAAAAAATTAAATTAAAGTTTTAACAAAACTTACATTTTTTTAAAAGTAGAAAAAATTTATCAGCAGAAGACGATAGATGAATGATATGTGCCCTGAAATTCTTAAATTCGTGGAGTTTTTTGGACTTTGAGAGGAGAGTACTGAAAAACGGTAGTTCGAACACCTAAATTTTTATTGACAATTCAAGTTCAGAAAAAAATACGTTTTTTAAAATTTTTGTGATTTTTTTTACCTCAAAAATTTGTCATTTTGTATTTTTTATAAAATTGAAAAGTGTTTAAGTAGAAATTTCTAATTCGAATTTAATTTTTCTGCGTGTAATGATCGAAATTTCGATCGAATATTTTTGTTTTCGAAGTTCTCATTCTACCATCTCTAATTCACTGACTGTTTCTATCCTTAGGAAATTTTCGTAGGCTTTGTAATCACGACAGCAGTTCTGGCATTACTGGCTAATTATAAAAACATCGATACCTTCGCTTAACTGTAAATCACTGCGATCAAGATGGCTATAAAAGTGAACCCGAATCGCAAGTTTATTTATAATTTATCATCTTCGCTTGGTCGGATTAAACAAATCTAATGGTGAAAAATTGCAGAATGAAATATGCCCTACAAGGATCCATTTACTCGAAATGTCTGCGTACAAAAATAGCAATTTACGATAAAGCATTGATTCGTCGGATACAATTTCATTGTAATGGAAAATGCGAATTCGAAGGCGAAGACGAGAGAATTTTTTGCGCATATCTAATTTCAAACGGATGCTGCAGAAATTTATACAATAAAGAATGCATTTCAAGTTTCAAGATGGCAATTATTTTGCCGGGCAGGGGGTTCGTACTGTGGTTGATAGACGTATTGATAGAGTAATGAGGTAGTATTATTGAATGAGCGACTCAGCTTGACTTCATGTCACTGAAAGTTCCCAAGTACGGTTAATTACATCGTGGTCTTTTAAATTATTACCAAGAGGGTCGATATCGAACCTTCAACCGGCTTAAACAGATATGTTTTTGACAGCTTTTCATACTCTCTTTAACTCTTGCAAGCTGTATTTCGCTGTTTATTGTATGTTTTTGTTGTTTTTCTTTCCTCTATCGTGTGTATAGTTAGTTTTTTTTCTATTTGTTTATCATTTCGAGAGAATTGCGATTATTTAAACGATAATAATTTAAACATCGATTGGATTCGGTTTTCTTTAGGTATACTTTAGAGTAGCAAACGTTATTTCTAAAAATTTAATAATGCGACGTGTATGTATAAAAAGCACTGTACCGTGAATAGTAAAGTGTTCTATGTTATAAAGTATAAGCTTTCCAGTAGATAGCTTGAAATATTTACATTAAAGATTCAAACGACAGCGTACGTTCAATTGAATTTGTCAAATAAAGACGTTTATTTGTCGCACATTTTTCATGCCCTCTGTATATTATTTTGTCTCCCCACTGCAGCCGAGTAAAATTGAACCAAAAAATGGAGCAAATTATATTTTTTCGGTTACAGTGGAACCTCGATTATCCGAGCAAAAAATTTCAACCCACAGTCGGTTAATTTTTTATTATCCGATTTCCCTTCATTTTTGCACATTGCGACCTTATTGAGTTATTATTGATGCTAAAAAAATTACTTAGAGTTTTTTTTCTGAAAAAATTTGAGAAATAATATACATAGGTAAGTAATTTTCTTAGGTATTTCAAAAAAATAAAAAATAATTAATTTTAGAAAAATAAAAAACGAAAAAAATGACCAGATCCGGATTTTTTTAAAAATTTTATTCCCAAAAATTGGGATTTTTTATTCTAAAAAATAGTTTTTTTTTTCAACCGCAAAAAAATTCAAAGGAAATAAGTATGTTTCGAAATTTTATTTGAAAAAAGGTTTCAAATTTTGGAAAAATCCCATTTCAAAGACTTCAGAATTTTTTTCGTTTCAAAAATAATTTTTTTATTCTAAAAAGTTGAATTTTTTTTTTGTTGAATTTTTCAGGTGATTTGAGACCTTTTTTTCAATAAAATTTTGAAATATAATTCTTTTTGATTTTTTTGAAGTAAAAAAAAAACATTTTTTAGAATAAAACATTCTAATTTTGGGGAATGAAATTTTCAAAAAAAAATTCGAATCTGCGAAATTTCATTTTTTCTATTTTTAAAATAGGTATATAATTTTTAAATAGTTTTGAAATTGAAACAATTATATTTCTAAAATTTTTCCAGAAAAAATACTTCAAAAAATAGAAATGAAACTTATCCCAAATTCTTTTTTTAAAAATCTCTCAAAAAATTGAGATTTTTTTTATCACTAATTTTTTAAAATTAGTTTTAGATTAATCTGAAGTGATTCACAGTGGTCTTTTTTGTCATTTTCTGTTTGTTCAGTTATTTCTATAAAATTTCTGCAATAACTACTTACGAAGTTTTTTGTTGCATTTTTTCAACAAAAAAAAACGAAAAATTGATTAACTAACTTTTCACAACATCCAACCTTATTTTGTACCAATTAACCTTGTTAATTGAGGTTCTACTGTAAATAAATTTTTTTGATTTTAAAATGTTCCTTTCGGTGTCCTGATTAATCACCAAAAAGTCCCTGAACCTCATCCCTCAAGAAATCCCTCCACTATGAACTAAAAGTTACTTTCTCATCGTTTTTCACATATAACTCTTTAAATATGTGTTTAAATGAAAAAATGATCATAACTAAAATTGAAGGTCGTAAGATTTTCAGTAAAAAAGGTCATATTCATTTTTTTCGAAAAGTGAACGGGTGGCGCAAAAACACGCTTCAAAATAATTATACAAAATGAAAAAATGAAGATTGCCCCCAATTTTTGCGAATAACATAAAATTTAGGAAAGGATCAAATGTATGCGAATGGGAAGACTCCATAGACTTCAATGAAGTCCCCATCCCTCCTCTCCTTCAAAGTGTTTACGTATAATGTGGGCCCATGTAAAACCCTCTTTTTCAAAAATGCCAATAACTTTTCAGCCATGCTCTAATTCAAAAAAAAGTTGAAATAAAAGTTCATGTAGGTTAAATTTGCTACAAAACCATTTCATCAATTTTTACTCAGAGATTAACGGTGACATTGTATCTTATTCATTGGAAAGTTCAAAATTAATTTTTTTCACCCTGTATATTTTGACGCTTGTTTTTGCGCCACCCGTGAACTTTTCAAAAAAATGAATATAACCTTTTTTGTTGCAAATTTTACGACCTTTAATTTTAGTTATGACTATTTTTTTGTTTGAACGCATATTTGAATCTAGTTATAAGCGAAAAACAATGAGAAGGTATAACTTTAGGTCCATAATATTTCACCGGGCTACACTCAGTGCACAAAACTCGTAATACTGATCATTTCAACTCGCGAATTTTGTAATTTCGTTTCCTACGACGATATTTGCTGGCAGTTTTTTATCGAATATGAAGAAATAACGTCGTTAATGTTGCACTTGGCTATGCCACACACTTTATAATTCTATCGATGAAAATTTCGCTGATGAAAATATAATAGCAGCTCGTTAAATAACTGAAATACTTTCGCCATCAAATAAACCATTAATGCTCTTATGAAAGTCAGATTGTACTGTATTTAAAAAGACTCATTCGTGTTGTTAAATTTGCAGCAGCCGATATTCAAAGGAGGTATTGGGGGAGGTGTAAGACGATAGAGAAGGGCCTTTCTAAAAAGGGCCATAACAATCGGTTCATTGTTAGAAAGTGCTACAACCACTACAGAATAATTTACTGATTTAATACGTATATCGATAATTACTGCCTTTTATACGCATTAAGCTCGTATTTGGAAAGGGTTCGTAAATTGTAATCGAAAGGTTTTTGCATTAAAGGTGAATTTTATTTTTCAATTCGGTCGATTTGTTGGCAAATATTTGCACGTGTGGGTTTCGCGAGGGTATGATTTTTTTTTTGGCTGTGACTGGAATTAGCAGAGGTTTCAGGGTGGGAATTGTTTGGTGGAGATTTTTTTTTATTTAAAAAGTTGTAGATTGGTTTGTTTGGATTTTTTATTAATTTATTTCCAGGTTGGAATTAACTTTTTAGTCGAAAAGTTTGGAGGGGGTGATTTTTCCTGAATTTATTCTCTCCTCTGATTGGGATATAGGTAGGTGTGTTTTTAGAACCTATTATAATAATGTTTTAAAAGATTTTTTTTTCGAAAATAATTTTTTTGATTTATCAAATTATAAATTAATTAAGCAGGTAAAATTCCTACCTAATATAGAAATAAATTGTTACTACCTAGAATCGAATATTCTGTTATATTTTTCGTTTAAAAATGACTCGATTACTCCATAAACTCGTATTCAGGAGTCTGCAACGAGTACACAGTATTTTTCGAATCATTGAGTGGTTTTTTGTTACTTATCAAGCCTCAAATACAATAATGAGAAACCTTTTTTCTTTTTTTCATTTAAAAAGAATTTAATAGCAACTGTGGTGTTAACATTTTACATTATGTTTATAAAATGTTACTTTTTATTCGATATGGTTTCTATTGTGCTGACGTAACTATGCATATCGAATACGGTTTTTTCATTACCAGGTACAATATTTTATTTTACACAGCGATGAAAACAAGGCGAATTATTAAAATGTGACATATTTTAGTATAGTGGTGTTGCGAAGCTTTGAAATGTGCTGCTTTGAAATTGGGCACTGTACGAGTTTATTTATTGGAAATGCTAGTTAGATAATAATGAGGTATTATGAGCTATGGAATATTTCATTTAATTAAAAATTTCTGATAATTGGAGATAATTGACACGAGCGAGAGAGTTTGGTTTTAATATTAGTTTTGACGTGGGAGGATATTTTTGATTCGGGTTGTAATTAAGTATGTAGTTTGGTTCGATAATCCATGGTGATGTTTGGCTGAGGTTGATGTTTGTGATGGGCATTAAATTTGATTTTTATTGCTAAATTTTTATTCGACTTTTTGGAATTTTTGCTAGTTTTTTGGATTATACTTTCAAATTCTTATTTTTCTTTTGAATTACCTGTAGGTAATTCTTTTTAATAAAAATTTTACCTTACTCGTAAAATAACAATCATTTTTCAGAATTTCCTTAATCAAAATTATCTTCGTTAAGTTCCTTTTTTGTTTTCTTTTTTAGAATATTTTTGTCAACATTTCTCTTTTTCTTCAATCAAAATAATTCTTAAAACGAAATTTGAAAAATTTTGCACTTGAAATTTTTTTTAAAAATGTTGAGAAAAAACAACAAACAAAGGAATTTGTTTTAAACTGAAAAATAATAATGATGATAAAATAAAAACCATTGTGAAAGGAAAACTTGTTTAAGCAAAAATATTTCAGGCGAAAAATACTAATCAGGTAAAATGAGTATAGATGTACATTTTTTTTAATCATTAAAATTCTTGTCTTCAAATAATTTTTGTCCAATTTTTCATTTTCATTGTTTTTAAAAAAAAATTCTCGAAATGTTGATTTCTTGTGTTGAAAGTTTGTACTGAAAATTGTTTTCCATCATTTTTCTGAAAATACTTTGATGCTTTATTTTTTTTAAATTTGTAAAAAAAAAAAAAAATTGATTTTGAAGGAATTTGCGGAGGAAATATTTTGAATGAATACTTAATCTTAGTTCAAATATATTTTTGTAAATGTCCCATTTTTTTCTAGATTTTTTTTTCAAATTATTTTTATATCAAACTTTTCATTCTCATTGTTTCTCAAATTTTGAATTTTTTATCTCGAAAATTTGCTAAAAATTTTGCATGAAAACCTTTGGATTTTTTTGTTCAAATTATTTTAATTAAAATTCTTCTTATTTTTGTTTTAATTACATCACTTTTAATAAAAATAACAATTCTTGAGATGAATTTGAAAAAAAATTGATGATTATTGTAAATTTTTTTGGGGAAAACGCCTATTATAAGACGTTAATCTTTGGTATTAGCTGATTTTTCAGAATGGAAAAAATCAGCTATTCATTTTTTTTGTTAACATTTCTTTCATTATTCGTTTTTTTTTCTCGAAACTGTTTTTAAAAGTTTTTTTATGAGTATTTTTTCCTTGAATTATTTTTCCTTTTTTTTTTTTGTAAAAATATTTAGAAATTTTTAGAAGATATTTTTATATCCTTTTTTTTCATCGTTAAAAATTTTATACCTAAAGTAACCTTTTCCTAAAAATTATAATTTTTTAAAATTGAAAAAAATTATACAAATATAGTTATATTATGAAGAAAGGCTGAGTGGAAAATATTCGGAGTGAAAAATTTGAGTTAAAGAATATAATGGATTTTTCTAAAAATTATTTTCAAAATTTTTCAGTCCAATTTTTTTCAATTTTTCAATCATTTTCGAAATTATTTTTCAACTGTCATCTATTGTGTTGTGAGTTTGTACTCAAAATTGTTTTTTCAATTTTCTGCACAAAAGTTTTCTTTTTCTAAATTTTGGCATTTAAAAAAAATATAGCTGTACACTATTCCTAGGTAGGTAATTTTTCAGATGAAGTTTGAAAATTTTAACCAAAAAACTGTTAAATGTAATTTTACTGGAAAATTTGAAAGAAAAGTATTTTGAGTGGAAACTTCTAGCTAAAGTAAGTAGATTGGTTAAGTATAATTATTGTCATTATTTATTTGAAAAAAAAATTTCTTGAAATTGCTTCTAGGATTTTTTCTGTTCAAAGTTTGCACCTTTTTTTTTTTTTTTTTTTTTTATTCATGGGGAAATCTAAAGAAAATGTAATTTTATTGAAAATCTTTAGAATTTTTGTTTTCTCCATTATTAGGTATTCTTATTAAATTTTTCATTCTAGGTAATTTTCTTCAATTTTCAAAAAAAAAATTCTTAAAATTTTTCTTTTTAATTGAACTAATTTTTTGTGGAATTTGAAAAAAAAAATTGATGAAATATTTTGGCTGAAAAAAAGATGTACATAAGTGAGTGAGGACGATTTTTAAAACTTTTATTTTGAAAAAATCTTCAAAATTTTTCACAATCTTGAAATGATAATAATTATTTATAGAGCACTACTCGAAACAGATATTCACAATTACAATAATTTTGAAACGATACATATACGATGAATTTAGTATTACCCATCTCAAGTAGGTAAATAGGGAAGAAACCTGATCATTACCTACTTATGCTTGCAAATATCACATTTCATTATTATAATTACCACCCGAAGAGACTTCAAGTTGAAAAATATAATATATGGCGAATGCCTTCGAGGGTTTTCTCACACCCCAAATGAAGTCAAATTAAAGGTATCCGCCGCAGCAGATGAACACGAAAGCACGAAGACGACGCGAGAATCAAATAATAATGCTTTTTATGCACTACATTTCCACACATAGCGATGAAGACTACTTCGCTGAAAATTTTCCAACAATTTCTCTTTTATTTTTTTCCATTTTTCCTATATTTGTATTACGAAAAGAGTGAATAAAAATCACATTAACCCATTCGAGTATGCGGCTGTAGCGGATTTCTGATTTTGATCCTAATTCAGCGTTAATCGGATGACAATAATTCGATGAACGATGCTCGCCGATGCGAACGTGTATCCCACGATATTCTCTCAGACGTTTTCCAATGATAACTTAGCGCCCCGATGCTTTTAAACGCAGTCGTTCCTAATTTGGCGCGGTACAAAGTGCCGCTGAGGTGAATAATTTTCATCGTAGACTGAATCAGTAGCCTGGTGAATTGAAAACATGTGTAATGTGTATGGGAAATAAGTAAGGAGTATTTGTAAAATTTTGAAATATACGACGAGTAAAAAAAAATTATTATTTGAAAGTATGGATATTTTTTCTTCCCAAAATATTGCTCGTGTTTTGAAAAAAAATTATTTAATCGTATTTTGGGAGAATTCGAAAGTTCGATGTACATTTTCATTTTTATTTTTATTTATTTTTATTTTTATTTTTTTTTAAAAATAAAACATAAAATCACAGAAAATTTATACAAACCTCCTCAAGAAGATACCACTCGAAATAACACCACAAAAACCCGCACTCTGAGCACCACTGCTAAATAATTCAACCAACGATAGGGTATTATCATCCCCCGATTACTATTAATGGTATTGTTTCTTTTAATACACTTCCACTGTACCGGTATTCGTGTTAAAGACCACGAATCAAACCACCGATGTGTATTACCTACGCTTTATTTGAATTGTTATCAAATGGTTAAGCAGATCATGCCTTACCTGTTCGAGCATGAAGCGTTTTTTTACCCGTACGTATCGGATTTTCGTTTTTTCGTCTTCCTCTTTCTCGCACTTGGTCTGGTACGCACATGTACCCAGACAGATTATGGGAATAAGATCAAATCGATGGGGGCTCTATCTAAATTCATTAAATTTGCCCATCGACTGAACCCAAGACCGAGATGAAAGAAAATTGAGCTGGTGATTTTCGCATACGACGTGGAATTAATATTACGAATCAGTCTGATGGAATATTATCCATATTCCCAGCCTGCGATAAAAGATTACTTTTTTTTCTAAATTTACGGCTGATAAACTGAGACGAATGTTTGAATTAAATCCTTTCGCGTGTTTGGATCTAATTTAGACAATTTAGTTTTTTATTTTTCGAGTTATTTGTGTTTTGATGATTTCTGAAAGAGTTATAAATTCCATTTTATGTTTCGATTCATTTTTCAGATCGAGGAAAAAGTTCCGAAGTACTGACCAATTCCGATTTTTCGCGCAATATGTACTTTGATAGAAAACCTTCCATCAGACAAATTGGTCGTTTTTGGGATTACCTGATGTGATGTGAGTAGCATATTATTATTTTTCAATTTAAAATTAGGTACTTCGATTGTATTGTATCCTTTGCAAGGCAAAAGTTTGAATTGTTTATCTTGACTGGAGACAGTGGAAATTCGAAAATTTTATTGGTTGAAGCACCCTCGTTCCAATGAGAAACTCGTGTTTGAAAAAAATATCGAGATAAGAAAAAAACATAGTTATTGAACTAATTTGAGCGAATAATTTCTTCAATATAATTTTAAATAGGCTCTTAATTTTTTTTAACCAAAATAAATAAATAAATAATTTTCATCTTTATTAAATTTCTTTGAATTTATTATAATAAGCAAAAAAGTACCTATTTTTTGAAGCATTACTGAGATGTTTAGGAGCCTAATTGGGATATTTTGAAGTAGTTTTATCTGATTTAGGATAATTTTGCCTTGGTTGTGTTTTTTCTTAATTTTGTTTTAATTCATCTGTTCGATTTGGGAATATTTTGGGATTTAGCATTTATTCAATTAATTTTTTTAATTTTCTCGTAGTTTTTTTTTCTTTTTTTTTAGACTGATTGATGACATAGGCTCATTCGTACTTTTGGAAAAATTTTATTTGATTCAAATGCATTTTTAAGAATAAAAAAAGTTATTTTTCTAGCAAATTAAAAAAAAAAATTGAAGAAGTATTTGGAAAAAAATGTATTGAAAGAAATTGTTTTTCAAAAAAAAATAAAAGCGTATTTTTGAGCGACATTGAATAAAAAACACGAAAGCAATACCTACTGTGTTTGGAAAAATATTTTTAAAAATCAAAAATCAATCCAAGTAAAATACTTATGTAAATAGATTTTTTTCTAAATTAAAAAAAATGTATCTTAATTTGAATTTATTAAGTATAATTATGTTGAAAAACAATAAAATGTACTTAATTTTGACAATTTTCAAAAAGTAGAAAAATGAAATAGAAAAAATTGAATTAAAAAAAAATCGATATTTTACAAAGCAATTTTGAAGAAATTTACTCTCAAGTTTTTTTTTATTTTTATAAAATATATATATATATATTTTTTTTTGAAATGAGAAAATCGTTTTTGAACAAAAAAGAGAAAATTTCAAACAAAACTTTAACAAATGTGTTTTGAATAGAATTTTAAAAAGAATAATTAGATGCTTATATTTTTTCAATGAATTTTTTTTTTTTAAGTTTGAAAAAATTGTTTTCAAACATAAATTTGTAGTTACTTAATTTAATATCTATCTTTTTTGATGAACAGCTTGTTTATTTTGTTTTCAATGAAAAAAAAAAAAAATGATAAGTCTCTATTTAAATTTTTTTCTTCTATTTAAAAAATATAAATCCATATTATTTTTAAAATTATTCATAACTATACCTTATACCTATTCATTTTTTTAAAATTGAAGGAATGGTTTTTTCAAACAAAATTTTGAAAAAAAGTTTTTTTTTACCTGTAGGTAATTATTTTCAAAAAGGTACAAAATAAATTTTATAAAAAACTACACGCGCAGTTGTGAAAGTGTCCATTATTCTAGGGAACTTAAAAAGTAGCATTTCTTGATATTTCAAAAAAATTCTATGTTATGGTTTTGAATTCTAATTTTTTTTTTAGAATTGAGTGGACGCTGCTTTATTTTTGGTTATTTTTGGGGATAGGTTTATTGGAAATTTTTGTGAAAATACTTGAACGGTGTAATTTTAAAAGGCGCTAAGTGCCGTCTTGGTCGAAATGGAGTTATTGCTATCGTGGTATACTATGTCCATGTCATCATAATCTGAGCCTATCAAAGACATCAATATCTATTTCTAAATAGTTCAAAATTCGCTCTTAAGATGGCGCAAATAAGCAAAATTTGTCAAATTTGAAAAAATCAAAAAAGTAAGACTGCAATATTATAGTAAATTCAATTTCCAATCAAAAAGGTCCTTTTCTCTTTTCGCATATCTTCAATATTTTAGGAGTTATGCGAGAAAGATAAAACATTTTTGTCAATTTTCGAAAATTTATCAATTTTTTGAAATTAGAGAAAATAATGTGTACTTAACTTTGAGTGAATAAAAAATAAATCTATCGTGTAGAAAATTGAATTTCCTTTCAAAAAGATTCTCTTTACTTTCTGCCTATCTTCAATATTTTAGGCACTAAACAAGAATAAAAACTATTATGTTTAAATTTAATGCTCAATGCGTCTTTTTGAAACCCCTAAAAATCGATTCCAAGATGTTGATATTGGTTCGATTTTTGCTCAAAATGATGATGACGTGTTCAAAGTATGCTATGTACCAACATTTTCACAATTTCAACCTTTTTTATGAATCTCCAAGCATATGCAAACATTCAAACGCGATTATCTCGAAAACATGTTTTTGGCACTTAGCGCCTTTTAAAATTACACCATTCACTTATTGAAAAAAGGTTGTTAAAAAATATGTAGTTGATAGAAAAATTCCTGTAGACATACCATATAAAAAAATTTTAAAAATTAAAAAAAAAAGTATTCTGAACGAAAGTTGAATAGTGAATGTAAATATTAAAAAAAAGAAATGGAAATTTTTTAATTGAAAAAAAAATTCAAAGTAAATCAAATTTAAAAAAATTTCTAGTGGCAAAAAAATGAAAAACATTACAGAAATTCCAAAATTATTTAATAAAAAAAAATTGATCAACACAACAATTTTTTGAATTTGATCTATGTATGCATAGATGCTTATTAAAATATTCTCCATCAGAGTTATAATAGGTTCGAAACAATCCATAGGTAACGTAAAATGTCAAGCCTAACCGCAAATCCAAACCAACACCCCGAGCGGCACACTCGATCGATAATATCGGAAGATGTAACGTATCGATAAAAAATCGTTTGAAAATCTATAAATGTTCTCACGATATTATAAAGATTTATCGGTATAATTTCATAGGCAAAAAATCTAAAAACTATCGAATTCGATATTATTAAGATTTTATGACGATATTCGTCAACGATACTATCGACAAAGAATATTAAATTTATCGATTCCGATTTTCCACCGATTTTGTGCAGATATTTGAAACTACATTATCGACAAAGAATATTAAATTTATCGAATTCGATTTTTTAACGATTTTGTAAAGATATTTAAAACTATATTATCGACAGATTATATGAAATTTCTCGACTCCGATATTTTACCGATTTTTTGACGATATTTGAAACTATATTATCGACAGATTATATTAAATTTATCGAATCCGATTTTTTACCGATTTTGTAAAGATATTTGAAACTATATTATCGGCACATAATATGCAATTTCTCGAATTCGATTTTCTAACGATTGCGTGAAGATATTTGAAACTATATTATCGACACGTAATATGAAATTTCTAGATTTCGATTTTTTTACGATTTTGTGACGATATTTGAAACTATATTATCGACAAATAATCTGAAATTTCTCGAATTCGATTTTTTTACGGTTTTGTGAAGATATTTAAAACATTATTATCGACACGTAATCTGAAATTTCTCGAATTCGATTTTTCAACGATTTTATGACGATATTTGAAACTATATTATCGACACGTAATATGAAATTCCTCGAATTCGATTTTTCAACGATTTTGTGGCGATATTTGAAACTACATTATCGACAAATAATCTGAAATTTGTCGAACGATTTTTCAACGATTTTGTGACGATATTTGAAATTATTTCCAAATTTTAAAAATTGGTGAAAATTTTTCTAAGTCCAACTCGTCTGGTAGTACTAAACTGCCTATTATAAGCGTTTTATTGCTAATTCCTCAACGATAAGGTATGGCATAGTGCTTAAGGAAGAGGATTACCATGCAGGAGGTAGATGGTTCAAGCCCCACGGGTGGCAGATTTTTTATAATTTTTTTTTGACTTTTTCTGAAATGATCCTCTTACCGTAACATGAATAATGTGTTTAGGCATAGTTTAATGTATTAATTATGCTAATTAAGGATTTTTAATTATAGAAAAAAGCTAGTAAAAGACGAAAAATCGGAATAAAAAATCGATAAAAAATCGACAGAATATCGAATTCGATAAAGTGTTGCAAAAGTTCCGCCTAAATCGTGAAATTATCTTTCGATATTATAGATATAAGGTAGTTGCACCAGTGGTGGACCCTTATAGTGGAAGTGTCTTATAAAAAACATTCTGGTTTAAAAACTAATAACGTTGGCGAAATGGTGAATATACCAAACGATTCCTTGTGTATTCTACTACAAAATGCGCTATAATTTTTTAATTTTACTTCATTTCTTTGAAAATTACGACCATTTTAAGTGAAAAAATAGAAAAGTCCAGTAGTTGGTCAAGATAATCTAGTAGTTGACCACCCAGTAGTTGGTCACGCGCTAGTAGTTGATCACCCAGTAGTTGGTCAATCAGATTATGACAACGGCTCTCAACCATTTAATTTTTAAAAAAATCAATAAGTATTCGGTAAAATTGTCACTCATTAGCCATGAGAAAGAGAAACTATCATTTTCGTAAATATTTACCAATTTTTTGCATGATCAACCACTAGAACTTTACAAAAATTTCGTAAGTCTAGTACTTGATCAAAATGATCAACTACTGGCTAAACACCATTTTTTCCTTCCAGTAGATAGTCACCCCCATATTTGATAGAATTTTGGCAATATTTTTTATTATAATGAAGAAATGGAATCTCCAAACTCTTCTGATTCAGGTCCAAATGGTTATATTTCAAGTTTTATTAATCTTAATAGTGTAAAATTCATATTTCGACAACACTTCGGCTTAACAAAAATCTTTAGAATTGGCATCATTTTGAAAATTGTTCTAACAAAAAAATTTCAGACGATCATTATTAATTACTTGAACAGAATTGATTAAAAACTTTTATGTGGTTCTATGCAGAAATGTTCCAGGTTTGCTCTAAAAAAATTTTCTGAAGCTATTTTAAAAATACGCTTAATTATAAACATTTTTCTTCTCAAGTGACCCACCACTGGGTCGTGGCCAACGACTGGTGCAACTACCTTATTATCGATAAAATATTTTACTATAATCTCGAAATTTTTGCTAACTATAATTCGTCGATAATCTATCTATATATCGAAAGATAATTTCACGATTTAGGCGGAACTAACGCGACACTTTATCGAATTCGATATTCTGTCGATTTTTTATTTCGATAATTTGTCGATTGTGCTGCTCGGGACCATTTTAAAATTACCTCTGCCAAAAAAAATAACTAACGATTTTCACTGTTTCGCGGTTTAGGCGGCGACCCCATCATCATCGGCACTTCTACCGTACACGTATCGACAACCAATAAAGCCATCGATGCTCTTCACACAAAATAGACCTATCATGACCCATCACCCCTCCGGGTTAATTCGATGATTAAATTTCATGCGGCGGAATTGCGAACGCGAACGGCCAACTAATATAGTATTTTGAAAATTATTCATAACGCGGTTTGTAAAACGATCCCGATCGCGCCGACCAACAAACAGATTCCCAAACTTTCACTTCATTACACATGAAGCGAATTATTACCTTTTGATGATGCTTATTAGGTTATCATTTCACGCGCACAAAAGAAAAAGGCGACAATCAAGGCAAAGGTGTGTACTGTGAACGGATCGACAAACAGTGGCATGCTGTGCGCCAGACACCTGGGGGTTCTTTCATTCTTCACACTAAAAATAGGAAAATGGGATCCAATTTCAGAATACAATGACCACAACAATACGCTATTTTTTCCGATTTTTCTACATAAAAATTCAGTCACGTAGGCGTATTAGTAACTCGAGAAACCGCAAAATATATCGCTGTACAAAAAATACCCATATCTTAGGACGGAAGTTTGCAGCTTTGTCGGTGTTAGCATTCGATATGAAGAAAATTTCACTTGAAAAAAAAGTGTCAATCGCGGATACACGTATTTCCAAATATTACCATTTGGTCTAGAATTGAAATCTGTACATGCCATTGACTTTAGCGCCACATTCGACACGTTACATGTACCAAAGGCAGGTACAACTGGCACAAAATTAGAATTACTAGTACATTAAGTCTACTTGATTGGACATGTATTGGGGCGGCAGCTTTTATATTCGATCTGCTCGGCTCCTTACAAATTACCCATCTTTATGTACAATAAACATATACTACGTATACAAGGTGTCAATGGAAAAACTCGAACGCTGTTTTTTCGGCCTTTGAGAAAGAAGGTGTTTATCAGCCACCCGCTGAGCGCTACTGATACAATTTTAATCGTCGTATAGGTTTTTGGCAGCCCGCGTCAGAGGTACCGTGAAATACATTCAAGTTGTTTGCCTACTGTATAAGGTTTCACGGTGTAATAGAGAAAAATAAATAAAACTGATACGTAAAACCGCGAAGAAGTGTCATCTTCGAGGTGATGGCGTTTCACACTGAGGCTGCAGACTGCTACTGTTGCTTTTTCTTTTTTTTTTTCCATTCGCCAGCCATCGTGATGTATTTATTTTCAAGTGGGTTTTGTGTCAGGGTAATGTACACTTGTGGTATGGGACCCCTGCGGAATTACAAAATTACCAATAGAGGAGCGTGAGGAGGAGATAATGTAACGGATTCGTGTCAAGTATTATTCGTTTTGAACGTAGGTAATCGACGAATAAAGTTGTCAAAAATGGCATCGAATTACTCAATTTTTAAAAATTGACAAAAATTACAAAATACCCGGTAAACACACTGTATGCGAATCGCGTACTAATAGAGCGCTAAATTCGCATTTATCGTATACGAATAGCATGCGAAAATAGCGTACTATTAGCATATCAAAAATGTCCGCTTTTTTAGCGGCTAATTTCGAACGCTAATAGTACGAGAAATTAGCAGCGAATGTAGCGTTCTATTCGCCGTTAATTCGCTTGCGATTAGCGTTCGGAATTCGCCTCTAAAAAGTAGGCAAATGATTTTTGACGATTTCCACTCAGCAGTAAATTAATTATTCGAAAATATATCATATTTGTGATCGCAGATCTGTGGAAAATGAAATTATGCCGAATCGTAAAGTTTTTGGAGTACCTATCAGTGGCATTTGATAAAGTAATTTTTAGGAAAATCAAAATTACTACCAAGATTTCAATCTACAACTTTTGTTTGAAGAATTTCTCAATTTGAGCCCCCCACCCCCCCTTCCAATTATGCCCAATACTACGTAGATAGATAGATAGATAGATAGATTAGATAGGTATAAAAACGTATATTTATTACTCTGAATTGTGAGAGGGAAGAAGGGCTGTCCCGCAGTCCCAAATGAAAATTTTTCAAACAAAAGTTGTAGATTGAAATCTTAGAAATAATTTCGATTATTACAAAAATTTCGATTTGACTCTTCCTTTCCTTATAATTTCGCATAATACTGCGTTCAAATTGGAGAAGGAAGAGGAACAATTGAAAAATTTTATAGCACTGATAAGACGTCTAAAATTTTTACGATTTGATAAAATTTAATTTCACACAGATTCACGCGATCACAAATAAGATATAAATTCAAAATAATTAACTTACTGTGAGTGGAAATCGTCCAAGAAATTCTGCCTTCGTCTCCATTCTTATCACTTTGAAATCAAATCATTGGCGTTTTTACTTAAAAAGAAGAAAAAACATCAAACAAAACACAAAATTCCCCAACAAAATCAAAAAACCCAGAAAAACCCTTTATTTTATTGTTTAAATGTCTCTGCAATACATTCAAGTACACGTTCATGTTTGAAACTGACTTCTCTCATTTGTAAAACGTATTGAAAGAAGTTGTAGTGAAAATCGCATGCTATTCGCTAGCGAATATTGCGCTAAATCTGCACGTTTTCCACTGCGATTTTAGCATACGATCCGTATGCGAATATTGTGCTAGTATCGTAAGAAATATTTGCACGTTTTCCACTGCGATTTTAGCATACGATTCTTATGCGAATATCGCGCTAATATCGTACGAACTTTTTGCCTGTTTTCAATGTGATTTCAGGCATGCGATACGCAAGCGAATATCGCGCTAATATCCCACAAAACATCTATCAGTTTTTATGTACGATTTTAGCATGATATTCGCTCACGAATAGTATACGAATTTATCTGAGAAAATTTTCTTCGATTTTTGCTTTGATTTCGCATTCTATTCGTATGCGAATAGACCGCGATTTTCGTCTCTGTGATTTTAGCATACGAATAGCTGGCGGTGTGTTTACGGGGTATGATCCAGCAGTTAAATATCTGAATTTGAGATTTCTTCAATTTTTCAATTTTGAGAATCCAAAATATTTTTGCAATTTGATTTTGAAAACATAATACCTACTTACTTACCATTCATATCACATTTTTTAAAAATTTCCGAAACAGCATCGATTTTTCAAATCGAATAAAATTGTAAAAATATTTTGAAATCCCAAAACTGATTAAAAATTCGAGTAATCATAATTCAGTTTTTCAAAGTGCTGGATCAGATTTTTAATTTTTTCGAAGGCTTTGGTGAAGTAAGGGAGTGAAATGGATCCCGACTGAAATATCAAAATTTTCCTCGGTTCCAAATTTGTAATGTTGAAAGATAGTCCAGGAAAATTACAAATTTTATTCTGACAAATTGATACAAGAATTTTTTTTGGAAATGGGTACTACTCGATACCCTCTTCAATATTGTGTTATGGCGCGATGTCGTAGGACGCTTGCTTCGCGCGCTAGGGGGTAAAATTCACCCCCTCGCGGCGTTTTTTACGATTATTTCCAAAAATATGTCCTTTTTTGGAAAAATGATAATAACATAAAATATTCAACATACAATTTTTTACGAAAAACGTTCCCATAATTTTTTTGTAAAACGTACTCTAACGCCCCTATGGGGGTAATTCAATTTTCAAGCGTTGTATAAATTCCAAGTTTTACAGACAGATAGACCTTGATCGAAATGAGATCAAATGTGACCCAAAATGTTACTTCTGATGTAAAACGATCCCAAAAATTTTTTGAACCCCCACTCACCCCACTCCTGAATTATGAGGCATCAAATACCGAAAATTAGATATTTAATAACAATGGAGGGGGTGATGCAAAATTTTTGAAAATTTCAAAAATTATGGGTATCATGTGGGTGTATTGGTGAGAATTTTTTCAAAAAAATTTATCATCATTTTTCAAGGTTTTTCGGGTGTTTAAACCTAGATGTATCGTAAGTATTTATTGAGTAGGTATAACATATGATTATGCTAAAAGTTCATATTCAATACCCAAAAAACAAAAAAAAATTTGGGATCGTTTTACATCAGAAGTAACATTTTGGGTCACATTTGATCTCATTTCGATCAAGGTCTATCTGTCTGTAAAACTTGGAATTTATACAACGCTTGAAAATTGAATTACCCCCATAGGGGCGTTAGGGTACGTTTTACAAAAAAATTATAGGAACGTTTTTCGTAGAAAATTGTATGTTGAATATTTTATGTTATTATCATTTTTTCAAAAAAGGACGTATTTTTGGAAATAATCGTAAAAAACGCCGCGAGGGGGTGAATTTCACCCCCTAGCTCGCGAAACAAGCGTCCTACGACATCGCGTCATAACACAATATTGAAGAGGGCATCGAGTACTACCCATTTCCAAAAAAAAAATTCTTGTATCAATTTGTCAGAATAAACGTCGATTTTTACACTAATTTTCCTGGACTAAGATGATTTTAGAGCGTATCAGCAACATTACTCTTCATTACTTGTACCTACATGCCAGATGCCAAGTTTGGTAAAAATTAATAGAAAACTTGCAGAAATGGAATTTTCAAACTTGGAAATTTTTTTTTTTTGGGGGGGGGGGGGAGGTAATTTAGACTGAGCCTAGAAATAAAGACCATGCTTAGGAATCACCGGTTATTTTGATCGTATAGGAGTAATTTGGACCAGGCCTAGAAATTAATAACTAACCCAAATATGACTAAAAAGCAAAATGCATACCGGAGTATTTTTTGACAATGCTTGGGAATAACTAGTTACTTTGGTCGTATGGGGTAATTTGGATTTTTCATAAGTTCAACGTGATTGAAAATTCGGTGATCGTACGAAATGATCAGATTTAAAAAAAAAAAAACTAATGATGGATTCGAGTTCTGCAAGTCAAACTACTAGTACGGGATCCAACGCGGAAATTTCAAAAATAGTGGACCTGGAAAGATATACCTACAATTTTTGCGATATTCCATCGAACAGGGCATTTTCCCGATCCCAAAAACCTTCATTTTTGAGATAGATTTGCAAAACTGATTCAAGGGTCCCCAAAGTTGTCAAACATATTTAATGTAGCTTTCAAAAATACCAGAGTTTTTATCCTAGAGTTGATAGGGACCCATGACAGGGGGGGGGGGGGTGGAACATGAAAAAACACGATTTTATGGGGCTATAGTAGGATGGCTTTTATTTTAAAATTTTGGATTTTTAAAAATATTTTACCCCCAAAGTTTTTCCATTTTATGAGAAAAAAATTCCTTATTTTTTATTTTTCCCCTAACTGAATTTTTTATGGTGCCAAGTCACCTTCTTTACATAAAGAAAAATTAAAAAATCACATAAGTATTTTTAAAATGTTGCTCTTTTGTGGTTTTAATCCATCAAGGTTGTTCCTTATCAGTTGTCAAATTTTCATTTCCGCCCCAACTTGATTTGAAGTGGTACCTTGGGGCGCCCCCATTTTTCAAAAAAATCTCAAACGATTAAAATGAGTAAAATTTTTTCAATTGCATTTTAAGTTGTTGCATTTCACTGGAAAATAATCCCTATTTTTTGTTTTACCCCTAACTCAATTTTAAGTGGGGTCGCAAGCCCCCTTCTTTTCAAATTATATAAAAATACCAAATTTTCATTTTTTTTTTTAAATTTTATTTCAACCGATCAATGTTGTCCCTTTTGGTGAGAAATGATTCTCAAATTTTTATTCTTCTCCTAACTCAATTTCAAGTGGGCCCGCGATCCCCCTTTTTTCACGTATTACGAAAAAATACCTTCCCAAATTTTCTAATTTTTGCATTTTTTTCCTAGGCGACCAAAATTGTTTTATTTTGGTGAGAAACGATTCCCAAATTTTTATTTTCTACCACTGAATTTTAAAAAACATCTTGTCGCCCGCTTTTTTAAAAACTGAAAAAATTATCTATTCTCAAACTCTTGCTGTTTTTGGTTTTAGCCCATCAAAGTTGTTCCTCGTCATGAGAATGAATTCCCAATTTTTCATTTTTATTTTTCTTATAATTTTTAGTGTTATCTTGCGGCACCCTCAATTTTTCAAAAAATGGGAAAAACGAAAATACTTGAGACTCGTTGTGTTCCAAGAATTTTCCCATCGATTTTACTTTTTCTTTTCAAACCAGAATCAGTTTTTTTAATAGTTGATTTACAAAAAAATTGAAATTTATGTATCGTGAATTTTTGAAATTTTATAATTCGTATGTGGCTGCCTTATTGAAGATAAAATTATGATTCTGTAGATTAAGAACTTTGAAAATAATTGTAAATTTATGAGTAAGTAACCCAAGTGCACACATACCCGTAAACCCGTATATAATTCTTACGTTAATAACTCTCTTCTTCAATTATTTTCGTGAGTGATTCAGATAATAGAAAAATTAAACAGAAAATTTTCCCCTGGATAAAATAAATTTTTCAATTCCATATTAGATTCGAGTTTTGATTCATTTGATTTTCTATTTTTCACCCCCCCCCCCCCCCCCCCCCCCAATAAAGAAGTAGGTAACGTGTCTTTTTATCCATAATTTTTCATTCAAAATTATAGCTAGCTTACCGAAATCTACATCAAATAAGAATAAAGCTCATTTCCCTCTTCGGTTCATAGATAGCGCTAAAGAAAGGTACTCTGAGTTTGATTATGATTGTTTTATTGATGTACCTATGCTCCTGCTTCATTTAGTATCATCCGACGAAGTGTTTTATTTAACAATTCAATAAGGTGTTGAAAGTCGTTAAAGGGTAGTTTTCAAAATACGAATTAAATAATTTTCTATTTCTTAGATGATAATTTTTTATTTTGAAGGCCTAAACTATTTCTCTAACTTTTCTTCGGAGTTGCGAAGCTTGTAATAGTTTGTCAAGTAGCATGATAGAGGTCGCAGAACTTGTGAAATAATTTCATTTTTTTTTTAAATGGAAATTTGGGTGGATAATTACTTACTAGTAGTTGATTTTTTCAAGAGAATGAGGAGGCGAAGATGAATCGATCGAATGAAAACATTTTTAGTTTTGAGGAATAGAACGAATCTCTTTTTTGTTTTTACTAATTTTCATCATTTTCAATTTTTTTTAAATTCTGAATCCAATTTTTTTTTTATTCTGAATCCATTTTTTCCCCCCATGGGGTACATTTATTACGATCTTGGATTTTTTTTAGGTATCGCAATTGATTCCAATATTATGAGAATTGAGAAAATCTTTTTAATCGTTAAAATGAGAAAATGCCTTCATTTTTTACAATTTATAGTTTAAATAAATCGAATTTTTTTCAAATAATACGTCAGAGAAAAACCAAAAATATTTATCACCTTCCCTGCCCATCTTGGAAAAAATTTCGAAAGCCTATAATTTTCTGGAAGAAAAAACTTATCGCATCACAGTTCACACATATAGAACAGATTCTTGAAGATACCTACCAAATTAGAGATAAATTTCAACTATACCCCCTTCACCTGCCCCGCCCATTTTAAATGAAAATTACAAGAACTGATTTTTTTTTTTATAATTCATCGGACTCGTTATTTTTATTATTATTTAAGGTAGAAGTTTTTACTCAATTTAATCTCATCTTCAAAGAAATAAGAACAGGTTATTTTTAATTTTCACCGAAACAGGCATGACGGCATGAGTGCTTTAAATCCACTAAACTTATAACGAAGCGAGGCTGCAGCGACGTCGAATTTTCTCTTATATTTATTACCAGCATTTTAAAACTCGCCACCGTTCTCCATTTTGTTGGAAAATTAAACTTTGAAAACCGCACCGTCATCCATGCGAAAACTTAAAACTAAATTGAAAGTTGAGATTCTTTATAAAGTTTAGATAAAGAGTAAAAGATAATAAAATGAAGAACGTATTTGAGTTGATTACGTATAACAAACACAAATTAGCATTTTATTACCTCTCGATTTTGTCCCCCATAAATGAGGAGTGCTTACAGAGAGGGGTCGTCATCGATGCTTCCTAGATAAAGTGTGCTCTATTAAAACTGCTCCTTCTCTTACGTCTCGCCGCTACTTTGATGTTGAATTGCCATCGGGGCTAAAGTTTTCAAATGAAAAAGCTCACTCAACCTTTCAACGACGCCACGTCGAGCTTCGTTGTTTTACTAAACTCTTATTAAGTTGGATTATTTTATATACCTACTTTGAAACGTAATTTAGTTTTCCTTAGCGCAAGGTTTCTCAACATGGTGCACTCGATGTTGTAAATTTATCCTCGTTTTAGTTTTTATCTCATTTTCAGCGGGGTTTTCTAACGACGTTTTTTTATTTTTATTCGGATAATTTGATTTTGAAATTGATCGAGTATAACGACGAGGAGGAGTTCTCGTTTTGAAAGAATAATATGAATTTTTATACGAATTTATTTTTTCAAAAATAAAATTCCATTTTGCTTTATATTTCTTGATTTGAAATGTGAGGATAAAATGAATTAAGTGAATATGTCGTCGTAATAATTCAACTCTACTTTCGTCAACAGAAATAATATTGTTTATGTTCATTAAGAGTACTACGTACGTACCTAACTCGGAATAACGTTATTATCCACGTTATGACGTTTAATTTAAAGTTCCTTTGTCGTTATATATGAAAGTTATAGGCATAATATGATGACAACAGGTGTAATTCTAGGTAGCCACGATTTTATACCTTCGTATAAAGTAATTTCTATACCCACGATGAAATTTCATTCTTCTGTCATAATTTTAGACTGGCATTTTCAAAGGAAATTCTCCCAAAAAGGCATGAAAAAATCGAATTACAATTTTGCAAACAAGGCCTCATCAGTACGAAAGAAGAAGAAAGCCGTCGTTTAATAAAATTTTAATTAAATTTAAAATGTTATTAAAACATTCTTAGTCGGGGCGTACAATTTGGGCAAAAATTTTAAGAAGCCTTCTCGAGCGAGATGAAACGAAGTTCGTTTTTCGTGATTGCGACGAAATGGCGGGGAGCCATGTTTACTTTTCGAGCTCATTTTATTCTGATCTTTTCCAGCCCATTTTCTTTTTCTCCTTGCGCGAGCTTTCTGCGAGTCTTTGTTCTCCTTTTTTGGTTAGTTCCTTTAACAGTTTAAATTAACTCACTTTTCTCTTATGCGAATTTCCTCTACGCGTTAACATTTAAAAGAAACCTTCTTTATCCTCTTTCTTTTATTACGCTTTTTAAACCTCGTATAAAACGCTAACCGAGGGGTGTCTACCTTTTTCCACTTTCTCGTCCGGGCTTTCTCATTCGCCAAAGTGTACACTATTAAGTGAATTTTTAAATTCGCCACCCTTTTCTCACGCGTTCTTCTATTTTAAATTAGCGAACGTTTGGTGCCGTTCGTTTCGTCGAGGAAGGTCAGATTCGCATTCAAAGTTGCTAACTGTTTGGAAAATTTTTAATTCCAGGGATCGACTTGGCGAAATATTTAAATTATTTGCTCCCTTCAAATGCAGCAAATCCGGTTAGATAATTTTCATAGTTTAGATAATACCTAAGTATCGTTAGAAAACTTATTTTTTCATTTTTAGAATTTTTTTCATTCTTATTCGACGAAATAAGTTACCTGAAATAAAAATTACAGGAGTCATCGAGCTTATAAATTTTCAAAGCTTTGTTTGGCCTTCAATTTTGAACTTAGATAAAAAATGAATATCACCAATTTTATAGATCTTTTCATTTCCTACAAAATAGGTTATTTGATATTTTTACCTATCTGTGATATTTCACGAGCTAGGAGACTTTTAAAAACTGGTGTCGACGTATTATGCGATTTTGCTCCTTCAAACTTCAAGTTCTGCAAATCTATTAACACTAGTGTAGTTTGAGTTGCATAATCGCAGGGAAAATATTTCTAACTTCTTCTGGGACACCTTGTATGAAAAAGCAAAACCTATTCCGTGTATTTGGGGAGCATTTCACTGAAAATGATGGGTTTATTGTCTGAAAAGAGAGTCTTGGGCATTTTATAAAGTCACAAAAATAATACTCGAACAACTTTTATTTTAAAATCTATTAAAATTATTTAATATTTACAAGAATTCGTAAATAAATTATTTAAATTTTTATAGTTACGTTAAATTATAATACACATCGATGTCTATATTTACCGACAAAAAAAAAAAAAAAATAGTAAGTAGAAATAGCAGTGACAAAATATACACAGGTACTACCTAATGACTCAATTAAACCTATTTTTGGTAACTGATAAGTTAAATATAGGCGGATTAGGCCGTTTGATGTATTTTTTTCAACAGTTACATTTCTAAAATAATTTCATGTTTAATTGAAATTAAATAAATAAGTCAGTAAGTCACTGCCATATTATACTTAGTTAACCGTCAATAGTAATTTTCGTTGTAATTAGATAATGTAGGTAACATAATAAAATTTTTGGTAAATAAAGTTGGTTACGGAAGATACAGCAGTTTTATTTTATTTTTTTCATTATAAAGGCAGTTAAATCTAATACGATAAAATGAGAAAAAAATAAAAAGAAAACAAATTCAATTCACAAACACAAAAATAAATAAACATTAATTTTGTACAAAAAAATATTGCACATGAAACTTACACACAAGAGGTATTATAAGTATGATAAATTCGTAGACCTAAACTATATGAAGTCCTTTTGCTATAGAATCAACATGTTCTTTGGCTTTCAGTCTTAGTGCCGCTATAGACGTGGACTGAGGATCAATCGAAGTTGTAGGAGATGGTAAACTAGTCGTAGGAGAGGTATTTCTAATCGTCATGCTGTTGACTGTATCCATAACGCTGGCTACAACTGGAGGTGTTAGGTAGCTAGGATATCCGGTCTGTGGATGGGATAGAAATCCTGGCAGAGCCGAGAGAAGCGGTGGAGTCAGCCAGGGATCCATGGGTAGTGGAAGGCCGGCTCCTGGTATTCGACTTAAAGAATTTACACCGTGTTGGTATTCGCTTATACCGAGTCTTGCGGCTTCCATTTTCTCTTGACGGCGCCATTTGGCTCGACGGTTTTGGAACCATACCTGGCAAAAGAAAGATTTATTAGAAAATTGTCGATTATACGCGGTTTGGTAGGTTGGTGAAGGTGAAGAGAGTAAAGATGATGGTGGAATAAACAGGGACATCATGAATTTTTTATATAAAATGAATTTTTAATTTTTTAAATTTTTTACCAATATACATTAGGAAATAATATTGAAAAAAAAATTAAGATACAATTTAAAAAAAAAATCAAATAGGCACCTTTTTATTTAGAAACAAATTTTCATCCAGGAGTCTGGGGAACAGTCTGCCAAACTTGAAGTTTAGATTCAAATGCAACCATGTATCATCAAAAAAAATGTTATACATGTTGCCTACCTCAAAAAATGGAAAGGTAAAGGGGAAAAAGTTGATAAAAAATATGTAATTTTTGATCATGAATAGAGATAATATATTATGTAATAAAACATTCCTTAATCTCGATTTTTTGCCTAAACATGAAGATAAAGGCGCCACAGATCATTAAAAATTGTCATTTATGAAGATAAGACTCCACAGTGTCTTCATTTTTGAAGATATGCAAATTTTTCAGTCAACTTTTTTTGTTCTCCTTAAAAAATATGAACTCATTACATGCATAGTCATAATGGAATTTTATAATTTTCATATCTCCCTAGTGCCTCTTAATAATGCAAAAAAAGCAATATTTTTTACGAAAGACTCTTCTTTTTGTGTAAACTCTTTCAATTTAAAAGATAGACATCCCAATGTAATTGAAAAGTGTTTTGCATTTTCGAAATGTTATCTGCTGTCAATGAAGAAAATTTTTTCGAATGCAGTGTTGCCAATCGATTTTCCCTAGCAACTAGAAATTTTCAAAGCTTTGTTGTGCCTAAATTTTCAAGCTTAGGCAACATATTGTGTATTCAGCATATTTGGGTAGTTTGGAGAAATGCTCTTCGGGCACCTACATTTTTATAAAAATATTTTAAAAAAATGAATTCTTCTTACAATTTTTTCTAAATTTTTATACACAAAAAAATTTTTTGGTCAATCATTTTTTAAAGTTTTTCAAAAAAAAATTGACTCTTTGAACATCTAAATTCTGATTAAAGAGCTACATTTTTAGGCATGCCTTTTTTATATTTTCAAAATCTTTCAAGTATGAAGTTAAAAAAAAAAAAAAAAAAATTAATTTCAATTAGGTACCTATTGAAGATTGTTTGAAGAATTGACTTTTTGACTACTCCAGTTTTGATCAAGAAAATGGACTTTTTCAAATTTTCCAAGAAACTTTTTAGATCGATAAATTTTGGATATTATTAACAAAAAAAAAGACAGGTTGTGATTGTGAGCGAAAAATTGTCCATCACTTTTTTTCAATTGTACGAATTTCTTATACAAAATTTCATTGTTAAATTAATTATTGAAGATTTTCAAAAAAAATTGACACTTCGAGTACCCAAGTTCTGATTTATATTAAAAAAAAAACAGAATTTTTTGATTTTTGAGAAATCATTTTTTTGGTAAATTTATTACCTAGTTTTAAAAATGTTCAAAAAAATCAAGTTTAGTCTTTAAACACTTAACTTCTGATTTCTAAAAGAAAAGTTTTTATATATTTTTCAATTTTGCAAATTAAAATAATTCTATTGATAAATTAATTTTTGAAGATTTTCAGAAAAAAAGAGGTTACTCCGATATTTTATTGCTGATTTTTGAACAAAAATTTTTCATAATTTTTCTACAAGCATTTCTGAATTTTTTAATAAATTATAAATTTTGGAAAATTTAAAAAAAAAAATATTTCTTTGAGTAGATATTCAAATTATCATTTTTGTGATTTTTTTTTCTTCAAAATTTTAATTTTTTTAAAATGTTTTTTGTAAAGTTAATTCTTGAAAATATAATTATTTTACAAAATATCTCTTTAAATATTTAGGTAATATCTGATTTGTAAAAGGAAAAGTGTTTAAGAAACGTTTTCTAAATTTTGTGAAATTTTAATAGGTAAAAATAATTTTTGTGGTAGGTATCTAAGTATTTGAATTTTTGAAAATGTTCAATAAGATTAAGCAGATAATTCTGATTTGTGAACGATTTTTTTTTCAATTTTTTATCAGTTTTTAATAAAGATTTTTTTTGATACTTAGGTACCTAAATCAATTTTTCCAAAAATCGACCTTTTTGAATTTCCGACTTTTTTAAACAGAAATTTTAATATATTTTTTTAATTTTTTCATTTTTTCCAATAATTTTTTGGTGAATTAATTTTTAAATATAAAGAAAAATCGACCCTTTGAGTACCTAAACCTCGATTTGTGAACGAAATTTTTTTTTCAAAATTACTTTTTTGAAAAATTACCTGATTTTTATAAAGATTTTTTTTAGTGCAAAAAAACACAAAAAAAAACAGTTTCTTCGAGGTACCTAAATTCTGACTTCTGCGGTTAAATAAAATTCCATTATTTGTTTTTAAATATTTCCAATTTTGTTTGTAGGTATGTAGCTGAAGAATTTTTAAATGTCCAACCAATTTTTAAAGATTTAAAAAAAAATACTCTTTGAAAAAACAGTTGATTTCATAAGAAACCAAGTGTTTCAGATTTTTTTTTAAATTGAAATTTTTCTGATGTAATTAAATTTGAATTAATCAACTCCTCAAGTACCTTAAGTACTAATTTGTGAGCAAATTTTTTCCTTAAAACTTTCATTTTCCAACACAAAATATTCCAAATACCCATTTAATTGAAACTTGAATATTTCATTCCTCCTTGTACGCCTTCAGAACGACGATTATGCTATTTAATTTTCCAACGTTAATAAAATTGCCTACCCGAATCGCCGTAAATTATTGATTTTTCGCGTTGATAAAATTGCCTAGGTAAAATGCCTTATAACTATTCTGGTTCAACATGACACGATTTCGGATGAGAAGTCAAAAACCCAGCTACTAATGATAGGACTTAATTAGGTTCGTTATTTACACAAGGTAACGCAAAATAAACTTTATTCGAGGCGAAAGTGGAATTTTTGAAAATTGAAATTAAAATAGAAAACGTTGCGCTGCGCTGCGCTGCGAGTTATCCAAATAACGTTGTTTTTTAATCATCAATAGGATCGCTGGCCCAGGGTATCGATGATATTGCGGCGAAATACACGTAGCATAAGCTCGCGTATGTGTATGGGAAACTATGAAAATTAACTGGAAATTAGAACCCAGCGAAGTTCGACTCGTAACAATTTGGTGATATTAATTTAAACAAATATTTAATAGCTGAAAGCATAATACGAGAGAGAGAATTATAATTACGCTAGAATAATTTATTACTCAAGTCTGTAAATTAAGAACCGAAGTTTAGAAAACGACACGCTAAATACGAAAGAGAATTATAGGTATCTCATTTCAATTGAATTTTGTCACAGCGAAATGAAATTCGTAATTAAAAACTCCAACTTGTAATTTTATTTATTTATTCATGTCGCTCAACGAAAATAATAATTTTCCTTTTAAACGACGCGCGCGGTGGATAGAATTAAGTTATTTGTTTGAATAAAGAATTTTTTTCTTTTTATAATCTCGTGTACCGTGTAATTTGGCTCGACGAAAAATAAAACGCGAAAAGTCAACTTTTAATGAGGCACGTCTCGTAATGACAGCTTTTTTCAAAATATGTTCAAAACGTTTCGTGCAAAAAAAAAAGCAAGCAACGACGACGAGAAAACACTTTGATGGAGTTATTTACGAAAATCTTGCAACGAGGTATACGTAGTGAATGGAAAACAATTAGCTCGTTAATTTATCAAGAAAAACTTTTCTGAAAGGTTTCCGAAACATTAAACGTTTAATCAATTTTCAATTTAAGTTTTAATATAGAGAAAGGTAAAAGTAACCGAAAAAAACACCCTAGTTAATTTACTCTTCAAAAGAGAAAATTAAATTTTAATTATTTAATCGATAATTTAAATAAAGCGTCGAGTTGAAAAATATTTTCTTTTACCAAGTAATTACCAAGGAATTTATAATTAAGTGAAAAAATGGCCGGTTGATTTTTTTTGTCTGCAGAAAATACTTATTATTTTATGGGGGAGGAGGTTTGATGAAGAGTTCAACAACAACAAGGAAGACCGGATAAGAAGTAACAAAGGAGATGATAATATATTTTTTTTTTAGTAAATGAACTTTTCTTTGAAAATAATTTTTTCATGAAAAAATCAGGGAACAAATCTTTAAAAAATTCCATGGAAAATTTTTTACCTATCTGTTTTTTTTTTTTTTTTGAAAAATTCATTTTAGAATTTTCCTTTGAAATTGAAAGGCTCAAAAATCGATTGAAAATTTTTTAAAAAAGTACTTTGAAAAAAATCAATTTTATGAAAAAAGATGAAATGAAATTATTTTTTGAACCCTTTTTCAAAAAACATGAAAATTGAAGTGAAAATACCTACTATTTTTTATGAAAAAATTAGGGAATAAATCTTTAAAAAAATAATTCCATTGAAAAATTAACCCAAGTAAGTATACCTACCTAGTGTTTTTGTTTTTTTTGAAAAAATCATTTCAGAATTTTTCTTAAAAATTAAATGCTTCAAAAATCAATTGATTTTTTTAAAAATCACTTTGAAAAAATTAGATTTTTTTGAAAAAAGATGATATGAAATTATTTTTTTGAAGCCCTTTTCACAAAAACATAAAAATTGAAGTAAAAATGTACCTAGTTTTTTATTTTTTGAAAAAAATTTCTGAGTACATAGTTAAAATATTATTTTCAAATTTGGTCCCAGGTCTTCACTTATAAGTACCCTTTTGTGGGGATCCTTGGAACAAATCGAAGACCATTCGAAGTTACCCCATTTTTACTATAGTTTTAATCCTCACATCGTCGTTTTAATAAAAATGAAACCAGATTTCGAAAAAGTATACCATGTCCTCTTACGTCCTCGATGCATTGAAAATATTGTCATTGTACAAACATAGAGAAAATATTTACTATAGTCGATAATAATTGCAGTTGTTATCATGTAAAAACTGTAGCCACGCGAGCGACACGTGACCGAACTAATGTCACTGTATTATGCAGCCGTTAAGAATACTAATTTACGAATCAAACCTTGGGCTTTCGCTACCCCCGAGAACGGTGGTTAAGCGATGTAAAGTGACATATCAAATACGTACTCGTTATTAAATAAGTCCGACGCCTTTCGGCAATGCTAATTAAATTCGCCTCCGGCTAAGTAATTGTGTTTTCGAGAACGGCAGCGTGCAAATTAGCGACGCCCTTTTTGTAAATAACTTTTGCGGGTAAATAAATTCGACAATTTCTAGGCTTTCGCGTGCTTTATTAATAATTCGAAATTATGGACAGAGTTCTGATCGTTTTTCCAAAAAGGGTTTAATATAGTTAGAGGCCTCTACGATAAAGATTTGCATTTCCATGAATATGATGCGAATAATTATTTTATAATTTGTAATGGCTTTAGGATAATGGTGTTGTTGTTGTTTGTTTGCTCTGAGGAGTGTTTTTTAGTGATTATATATGATCCACACAACGAAGCTTCAATTTTTATACTCGTATTTATCTGACATGATGGTTTTGAAGAAAGAAAATAAATTTTATAAGACTTTCAAAAGCAATTCAGTTGTTAGAAAATTTACATTTGATTTATGCCACACTTAAATTTTATATTTGATAAAGAAAATTGACCAATTAAATTCATGAATTAATTAAAGAAAAAAAAAATGAAAATTAATTTCTACGCCCCCTTTTTTAAGGACCAATCCCTATTGGAAATCTCCCTATATCTGTTATTAAGACACGAATCGAAAAAATTTTCAAACAAAAGTTGTAGATTGAGGCCTCGAAAATATTTTGGGTTATAATAAAAATGTTTATTGCACCCCTCCCACCAGTGTAATTTTGAATAATACTAATGAAAATCATGTATTATGCAAAATTGGAGGACTGGAAGTGGTCCAATCGAAATTTTCATAATTAGGTACAAAAATTATTGCAAAGATCTCAGCAATTTATAACTTTGTTTGAAACATTTTTCAAATGGAACCTTTGGTAAGTACAGAGATGGAGAATTTTTTTTGAAAAGGGGGTGTAACCTGAAAATGAGTAGGTTTTGAAAAATGAAACTTCAGCTCATTATAAAAAAGTACATTCTTGATTACAAATCTGTCATAAAATCATTTTCAACTTTTTGATCAAACGGAGCTTGAAAAAAAATATAATGGATAAAAAACTGAAAATATTTCGCTAAATTTTTTACTCCTTAATTTAATTTCTCAAAATGTTTTTATGAAAAACAACTTATTCATCGGATAGCTCAGAGACCTTAGAATTGTTCGATGTGCGTATGAAAATATTCTAATGAAAATCAATGAGCTTACAAGTTAAGAACGACGATTTTCTTAGGAATTTGATAAGAAAATCCTTAAAAACAAGGAGCGCAGTAAACAACGTCTCTTCATCATGACATACACAATGAGATGTGACATTCTTCAAGGCTATTGCGTTATGGAATATTCATATTTTAAACGTTGGCTACGTTGCTAAACAATTACCTAACACGAGAAGCTTAATTTTTCAGAAATATGTTGTGCAAGGGCGGGTACACGAAAAAACAAATTGAGTAAAAAAAATAAATAACAGGCTGGTCCATATAAAAAAAATTGTTGAAAAAAAACTTTTAAATTTTCAAAATACCAGTGCTGGAATTTTTTTTTTTTTTGAAAAAGTATTTTTTCAAATTTTTACAAGTGTACCCATAGATAGTTTTTCAGTTTTATATATTTATTTTATTTTTATTTTTTTTTGAAGGAAAAAAGTACCTATGGTATTTTTGCCAGAACTTTTTAAAAAAATTCAGGAAAATGTTATATCGTTCATTTTTTTTTTGTGATTGTTGGAAAAAAATTAATCTTTTCCAAGCAGTTTCTTTTTTCAAGTGAAAAAAATACAGGGTGGCCCAATTAAATAATTAAATGACCAATGGTTTTGAAAACGAAAAAAAAAAAAATAATAATAATAATAATTGACTCCATTTTTTATTCAGTAGAAGTGCCTTCTTGGCAAAACTTATGATTCTATTAAATAAACGCGAAGAATCAAAATTGTAGAACGTGAAATTTTCTTTCCATTAAGCAATTTTTTTCCAAGAGGTTTAGTTTTTGTGATTTTGACAGTTGAAGATGATAAAATAGAAAATTCATAAAAATATAAAAAACACGTTTGAGCAGATTTTTTATTTTTAAATTTAGTGCAAGGTGTCATCCTGGCTGAACTCAGGGTCTTAAGAAAACAATTTTTAAAAATCAAATCTGTAGAGCGTGACAATTTTTTGCAGTAGTACCTAGGCAATTTTTTATAGGAGGCTTGGTTTTGGTGATTTTTGCCCAAAATAAAAAAAATTAAAATGTGTGCGATGTTTTTCTGATTTCATGAATTTTTTACATTACGAGCTTCGACAGCAAAAATCATGAAAACTAAGCCTCATACGAAAAAAATTAATTACATATTGCTGAAAAAAATTTCACACTCTACAATTTTTATTTCAAGCATTTTTTCCCTACAATCTTTAGTTTGAGCCCTTTTTAAAATTTTTAATTAAATTTTTTTCGTTTTTATATTTAATTTAATTTTTGGAGAACAGTTATTTATTTTGAAACCCCCTGTCCGCAGTTTATCCAGCCCTGAATAGGCCTATGCTAATTTATTAAATTAAATTCTTCATTTGACTGGTCCAAAAAAACCGAGGTAAAAATTTATTAAAGTTTCAGTTCATAAAATTAAAAGAAGCGTTAGCACTTATTACTTTTGTTGTTTATTACTCATTAACTTTTCATGTCAAAATGATGAAGAAATTAGACCAGAACGGCAGAACCTCAACAAATTATTAATGAGTTCTTGGCATAGCTTAATTTAAAATTTAAAAATCCTAAACGTGTAGTAAAAATACTATCAATCACAAAATCATTTAAAAATTCAATACTTTTGTTAATTTTTTATCAAAAAATTTCCATTTATTTCGTTAATAAATTGTTATTCCAAAACCCCCCAAAAAAAAAAAAAAAAAAAAAAAAAATTGCAGGGTCATATTTTTCTGAAACTATTGATTCAAAATCGGATTAAGATGAATTTGGAATCCAGTGAAAAATCGAATTCAAATTTCAAAATTCACAATGTTAGTAAAAAATTGAGTTAACAATACAATGTCGGTTATGTAAGTCATGAAAAAGTCATTTATTTTGAAGAAAAAAAAAATCACTAGGTCATGAAAAGTCATTGGTTGTGTTGAATTTTTGACTTTTTACTGGACAAAATTTTAGTACATTTTTAAAATTCAAAACCGTCCGTAATACATTACTAATTTTCGCCCTCGCTACGCTGGGCAAACTCGAGTCTAGTTTGCTAAATTTGTTTACATCGAAGTGGATCGTTTTTATTGAATTTTACCATCTCCAATACTACATAGATTTCTAATGTTCAAAATTAAAGGGGAGAGAGAGGTCCAATCAAAATAATTGTAGTAACCAAAATTATTCCTAGGACTTCAAGCAACAACTTTTCTTTGAAAACTTTTTAAATTGGAATGTTATTCTGAACAAAAAAAATGATGGGGCCGGGGGTTTACTCAACGTTTAGACAAAATGTTAAAAAATGGCCATGGAAAAAGCCATGGGAAGTCATGGTTTTCCAAAAAAAAAAAAGAGAATGGAACTTTTCTCTATTTTCAAAAATTCGCCAAAAATCGAAAAATCAATTTCGGCAGCTAAAAATTTGGTTCTGAGTTGTGGGTGAAAATAAATGCTCTTTCAATGAGCTAAATTTCAGCTCAATCGAAGTTCAAGAGATTTAAAAAATATACAGGGTGTCCCGTCACCAGTTAACACCCCTTCACCAGCGATATAGTCAACTCAAACTAAGCTCATGTACGCATGTTTGCCGACCCTGTGAATTGAAGGGGCAGAGATATGCTGAACTGAAAATTTTTTATTTTCAGTTTTGTTTCAGATTTTTAACCATGCGTCACTCGACAATCGAGATAGGTAGAAAGTTCCACTTTGCGGCGTTGAAAAGGAAATTTTGTGTAGAATTTTTTAGTGGGGTTGATAATTGTATTAGGTGATCAGGGGGGTCTGTACTGTATTGAATATCTAAAAAAACGTGTCCAAAAATTGAGATTTTTTTGCAATTTTTGAGGAAATCTCAAAAAAGTTTCATCATTTGGTATTATTATTATGATTTGCCTTACATGAAAAAAGTTCGACCTTTCGAATGCCGCAAACCGGACTCTTCTATCTCACTTGGTTAAAAAGTTATAGCAATTTCAATTTCGAAATCGAGACAGAAAAAAAATCAATTTATTTTTCATTTTTTAAAATTTCCAATTATTTTAATTTTTGGAACTTGATACCTATCGTAACTAATAATTTTGAGCGAAACTCGATGTTAAAGATGAATTAAAGAACATTTCGGTAAAAATTTTTTTTTTTTTTTAAATAATTTTTTGTTTTTCAGTCTTGATTTTGAAATTGAAATGGCTATAACTTTTTAACCAAGTGAGATAGAAGAGTCCAATTTGCGGCATTCGAAAGGTCGAACTTTTTTCATATAAGGCAAATCATAATAATAATACCAAATGATGAAACTTTTTTGAGATTTCCTCAAAAATTGCAAAAAAATCTCAATTTTTGGACACGTTTTTTTAGATATTCAATACAGTACAGACCCCCCTGATCACCTAATACAATTATCAACCCCACTAAAAAATTCTACACAAAATTTCCTTTTCAACGCCGCAAAGTGGAACTTTCTACCTATCTCGATTATCGAGTGACGCATGGTTAAAAATCTGAAACAAAACTGAAAATAAAAAATTTTCAGTTCAGCATATCTCTGCCCCTTCAATTCACAGGCTCGGCAAACATGCGTACATGAGCTTAGTTTGAGTTGACTATATCGCTGGTGAAGGGGTGTTAACTGGTGACGGGACACCCTGTATATTTATCTATCTTCAAAGTTCAAATAATGCACTGACGAATTTAATCTCTGATTTTCTTTCATCAATCATGTACTTTCTTACCTACTTATTCCATATTAAACGTTATAACTTCATATACCTAAGTTTTTAAAAAAAATACTCGTCTTCCTGGGTAACGTGTTAAGTGCATATTATAATGTTGCTCTTTTATTTTACACGAGAATTTTTCCAAAGACAATTTGCTATAAAGGTAATGGCATTTACGAGCATTTTCACATCCAGCATATTTAAGTTTTTTCGGGTTATTTATGAATTTCGATTATCATTAGCACGGAAGGAAAATTGCGTTCAAAAAGTTTGTCTGAGGAAAAGAGTGAAATCTACGCAAAAGAAATTTTTCGAAAAGGAGCTTTAATTTATTTTCCTTTTTACTGCACACAAAAAGACGGAGTAATGGTAATAACAAAATTGAGTTACCTTGACAAAAAGAAATATCATAAACAACATTATTATATACATTTTCTCCCCGTCTTTTTCTGCGCTTCATTTTTTATTAAATTTTCCTCAATTTTTCATAATCTGAAACTCATTTTCCGTCCATTTTGTAGCGTGGCGTGAAAATATATATATATATAAAACTCGACGACGACGACGGGTTCTCTCTCGTTCTCTCTCATCTTTATATGAAATCGTAACATGGTAAGATGTGTCAACCATGTACATAAAACTGCCTCGAGCAGGAAAGTTATATTTTGGGCCTGAGAGGGTCACATTTTCATTCTTATATTTTATACGTCAAACAGTGATTCGTAAAATGCTCTCTCGGCGTGGTTTCGTTTAAATTAGATTTCAAGAGGTTGTAGCGAGGCTGATTTTCAACAGGGTTGTGCAGCTCGTATTAGTTTGACCAGTTGGATGTGTTTTTGGGTGACAAAAAAAAAGAGGAAGAGGGCTATTGAGGGACAATTTTATTTCACCCTCGAATGGGTGAAAATATTGTGTAAGAATTTAGATATCACTGGAACATTTTCCAGATATTTCTTTTCGAGCTCGTTGTCAGCCGATTTATAGTCCAGAACAATTTCCTGCTTAACTTTGTCACCTTTCTCTCGACGATCTATATATATACCTACTCAATTTTTCCGTCTCTTCTTCGTTCCTTTTATTTTATTTATAGCCAGTTTAGCGTTAAATTATGTTCCTAGGAAGGTATATGCATATTGCCAATGCAGCTCCATTGGAATTTCGATATTTGTGCGAAAGCCGTTTGTGAAAATATTAACATTAGATAAACTCGAAAGGTATTATGTATGTAATTTGATCATGGGGTGTTTTAATACAGAGGTTTCGATGTACTTCAAGGGGTATTATACGTGTAGGTATGAAATGCGAGAGTGTTTTTCAGTACTGGATGCTCCGAAAAGTACGACTATCTCTTTTATTTCTCTATTAAGTAATTTAGATTTTAGATACGAAATTGGTACCTACGAAGATTTCATAAAAATAACACAAATGATTACGAAACTATATCTACTTTTGATGCCATTTTTCAAAACTTGACAGTTGTGTGACAGATGTAGCTCTATTTAGACCTACCACGAAGTTTTCTTTTCTAACACCCTATACTATTTGTCTACCTATTAGTGAATTAATTTGAGTATTATATTAGTACGTTACCAGCTGTTTATGTTATTTGAAAAAAAAATAAGACATCTATTATACTCGTCCTATGAAAAAAACTGCTATTGAAATACAATACGTTTGATTTCGAACCGCCCTTTTTTGTTATGTATGTGAAGTAGTCTATGTTGCTTTAAAAAAAAAACGCGAGCGCGAATAGTTACCTAATTTAAAAAGCAACACTGCACTGTTAGCTGTAGGTCATTTTGAATTTCCAAGTATTTCTGGTTGACTCGATTCGAGTCATCACGCTGGTTATTAATCTTGTTACTAATTAGTTGAATTTTTCATTACAATGAACGCAATCGTAAGGTCATTTGACGATTGTAATTAAAGGGTTGAATACGCAGTCAATGTCATGTGGTAGTTTGCACGAAGATTAATCATTCTGACGTATAATTCGTTCGTCACCGTGAAGTGTTAACCCAGTCGTGTTCTTTTGCCGGAGCTTTTCTAAAGTGATTACGAATCACGCGAAGATTGACTGGTTTAATTGAGCGGTGGGGAAATTTTTTGCAGGGGATGGGGTGAATTTAATTGGAGAATTTTTTGTCGGAGAAAGTGCACATTTTTTTCATTTTTTAGGCAAATACATTGGTTAACCCCACCCCCCTCCCCCCCCAAAAAAACAGAAAGAATTTATAATTTTACGGAAGATACGTCGATTTTGGGTTCGACTTCTGCTTTATAATTTTTTTAATTAATTTTTGTACTTTTTTTGCAAAAGAGACAAACAGAGTTTTTTTCTGTGAATTTTTTGAATTTAGAAAAAAAATTCTCGACTTTTTTCTAAAAATTAATAAGTAGGTATTTATTTTTCTCCAGTGTTTCGAATAAATAAATAAATGTTTAAAAAATAATGAAATACCTAATACTTACTTCAATAGCAATTTTCGTTAAATTTTATGAATAGAATTTTTTCAAATTTTGCTTGAATTTTTTTTTCAAAATTATTCAAGATATTAAAAAAATTGTTCATGCTTCAAAACTGTTTTTTCAAATTTTGTTCAAAAAATACCACTATGGTTTTTAACATTTTGAGTGAATGTTAACCCTCAATACCTTATCTAAATTTTCATTGAAAACAATTTTTCCCAAAATCAAGCATGCTCCAAAATTAATGTTGTCAAATTTTGCTAATGGAAAAATTGTCTTGAAATGAACCCAACATTTTTTGGGGTTTGTTTTGAAAATTTATGTATTATTATCAAAAGTCTTTTCAAAAAAATTGGTTTATGCTCCAAAATTAAAATTTTCAAATTCTGTTTTAAACCTTCAATGTTTGATTTTTTTGGAGGATTTTTTCAAAAAAAAAAAAAAAAAAAAAAAAGAGTCAAATGAATGTTTGTTATATTTGTTGAGTATAGAAAAGTTTTTTGAATGTAGGTACTTAACATTTAACTCCATGTTTTGTATAAATATATTTTTTTTGTCCAAAAACTTATTTAAATTTTTTTTTTCAAAATCTAATTTTTATATTTTTCTTTTTAAAAAAAACTTCTTTTCAACGTTTTTTAAACACGAGTTTTTTCAAGTCTTTCCAATTAAAAAAAAAAAAAAAAGCTACAAAATGAATTTTTGTCAAAAATTTCTGAGTAGAGAAGTTTTTTTGAATGTATCTAACATTTTGCTCCAACTATTGTATGAAAATATTTTTTTTGTTCAAAAGTCGTTTCAAATTTTTCCAAAAAAGAATTTTCCGTGCTTCAAAACTACATTATTTCCAAAAAAATATTTAAAAAAAATTGTTTTCAAAACCTTATCTTTATTTTTTTCCCAAAAAAAAAAAAACGAAAAAATATTTCTTACTGTTTCTTTCCAATCGAAAAAAAAACCTTTCGAAATCAACTTTTAAATTTTGTTCAAAAATTAATTTTTACTACCTCATTAAAATCGTTTCTTGTAATTGTTTTTTTTTCGAAACCAATTTTATTCTGCTCCAAAACCATTTCTGTCTAAGTTTTTGAATGCAAAAATTTTCTTGAAAGGTGAAAGAATTAAAAACAATAATTATACTCCAAAAAAAATTTTGTCATATTTTTTGAATAGAGAAATGTTCTGGAATATCGAACATCCCCATTTTTTTGGAAAAATATTTCTTTTGCTCAAAATTCTTTAAAATATTTTCAAAAAGTTTGTTCATAAGTATGATCCTAAACGAGTTTTCTAAAAAAAATAATAAAAAAAAAATGAATAAAAAATTCCCAATTTCTTTCAAAATAATAATTATTATAGTCTTTCTGTTTTTTTTTTTTTTTTTTAAATTTTGAGTAGGTAAGAATTTTTTTTGAACGTTTTTGAAATTTTTTTAAAAACATTTTTTTAGGACCCAAAATCAATTTCATAAAATTTTGTTCAAAAATTATGATTTTTCAAAAAGAAAAAAAATAATATTTTTTTCTAAAGTTTTTTGGAAACAGTTATTATTTTATTTTTCCCAATAGTAGTCTTTATACCTACCTAATAAAAAAATTATTGTTCTTCAAAATCAATTTTTTCAAATTTTTCTGTGAAACTAATTTTTCCAATTATTTTTACCTAGGTAACTATAGGTAGGTATAAATTATTTTTGAAAAAACATTTTCGATGTTTTAAAATGTAGATAGGTACTTACAAAATAGCGTTTTTTTAAAGTTATTTTGTTTGAATGTTTTTTAAGATCTTCATTGCTCCAAAACCAATTTTTAACATTTTGTTGCGGAACTATTTTCTTAAAAATTTTGTGAAGAAATTAATTAATTAAAAAAAAATGTTTCCAAACCCAAATTTTTCTTGTTTTTTAAATACTTAATTATGTACATCTACGTTGATCATTTTTAAATTTTTTTTTTTTGAAAGATGTAATACACGTTACACACCTACATACAATTTTTTGGACTAAAAAAAAGAACAGGTTCGCAAAAAAATCAATTTTTGTTTATTTTTGTGAATATAGAAATTTTCTGTTCCGAAATGTTTTTTCAAATTTTGTTTAAAAATTGTTTTAAAACCTATTTTTTGTACTACTTGAAAATTCTGTTACCTTAGAACTAATAATAAAAAATTGCTCAATTGTTTAATTTACAGTTTGCCAAGTTTATTTTTTCATTTTTTTCAATTTTTGTGAATTTTTTAATGCAAAAAAATTAAACTAAAACTGACACCAAAACTCAAAATGAATTATTAAAAAAAAAATCCCACTGCCAAATGCTACGATTTTGAAAAAAATTTCTCCATCGATTCTCAAAAGTCAAAACTACCCTCAAAAAAGCCAACCACGAATTTCCCACTTGAAATATTTATTTTGTTCAAAAAAAAAAAAAAAAAAAAAACGTTCCCCAAGAAGGTATTTTTTAAAGCTCGTCAAGTTTTCGCAGCTTCAACCTACGTCGTAAACTCGCGCTAGGCGTCGGTGTTAAAATGGCGTTTTCATTAGTCGCGTTGCAGAGCAGGGAGAAAGGAGAAAAAAGGTGCTGATGCGGCGCAAGGTTTTCGCAAAAGACGCCGTTACTTGATTAATTTCGCATAATAAACGCTTAATTAATGTTCGATTAATAACCGCTAAATTGAGCGTTAAATTCGTTATAAACTCGAGAAGGGGAAGATATATAGGCCTAACGTACTACCGCGCCATTTTCTCATTTTTCGAATACCCCGCGAGAGCACCTTGCTTCTACAAGAAGCCTGCGAGCTGTTCCTTTTCTGCATCGTGCTGGTCGGACGTTTTATCGAATTAAATTGTAACGGGCGTATGACGCATGCTCGTTTAACGGAACCCTCGAAATTATTTCCTGCGAATGTTCCCTGCCTATATTTAAATTTCGCCAAACCGCTATCGTCCGAATTATTAAGGGAAGTAACCCTTGTAACTTTGATAACAGCGTTAACAACAACAACAACACGTACCATAAACCATCATCATCTTCGTAACACTCTTGCGATATTATGAAAAACCATAAGAAAGGAGGGGAAATTCTACAGGTTGCTCAAGGTGTACTATCTCATCACTCCGGGGTATTTGGGTCTCTTTAAACCGAAAACTACTCTCGAGGCTGCGAGAGTCGTCTTTAACTGCGCCACTGATGTCGCATAAATATATTTCCTTATGGGGCAGTTTCACTTTTCCGAATTATTACGTTGCCTAATATGCCCCTGAGAAGAATGCAGGATTTTATGGTGAAATTTTAGAACTTTGAATTATTGAGTGGTGCATTAAAAAAAAAGAAAAAATACCAACCACCCTCCCGCCCCCCCCCCTCCAAAAAAATATTCTGTAGCTAATATTTTATATCAATACAGAAAATTTACTATGATAATTAGCTACCTTAAAATTTACAAATTAATTTACAAATTTACAAATTTACAAAAAAAAAAAAAAAATTATTAAAAATTATGAATTGTAGCATTGATAATATGAATTCGAAAAATAAAAATAAAAATTTGGGATCAGTTAAAAATTTAGAAATTTCAAAATGAAATCAACAATAAAATTTCAAAAATTTCAAAAATTGATGAATGACGAGATCAAATTTTTAAAAAAATAGAGAAAAAGTAGGTGATTAGGTATGCATTGTACAATGCTCTAACATTCAAAATAAAAAGGTAAGGTACTTGTCACGTTGTCAGCAAATTAAATCATCAATCAAAATCTTCAAGTAGTTTGGTTTCATTTTTTGGTAACTTATCAATCATATAATTTTTGATTTTTTTTTTAATTTTCAAAATTTTTCTTTTTGGCAATCCTAATTTTTTCGACTTTCTTCTTTTATCCGGTTTATTTCATTTATAATTTTATTTGATCTTGAGTTTTTTCAAACGTATCCATATTTTTTGAATTTAATCCAAATTCTATCACTTTTTTTATTAACTATTTCGATTGTTTCTAATTTTAAAAGTTTTCTATATTTTTGTCAATTTTCATCTACTTCATTTTTTTTTTTTTTTTTTTTTTTTGTATTTGTGCACCATGTTTTGACTTTTACTTCAACAATTTTACCACTTTCCAATTTTACCCAGTTTGTTTTAGTTGTATTCTTATCAAATACATTCAGTTTTTTTAATGCTTCAGTCGTACTTCTGTCTTTAGATTTTAAAACTTTCAATATTTTTAACTTTTGTGGAAATTTTTTTAAAAATAAATTTTCACAAACGTTGTTTCATTTAAATTTTTTGAAAATGTACGTTATTAAGTACTTAGGTATTGATTTTGTTGATTTTTTTTTTTCGTTTTTGGTATTTTCAGTTTCCAGTATTTTTTACTTTAGTGATTTTCCATCATTTTTTCCAATCAAATGTACCCAATTTTTGAATTCATTTCATCTTTACTTGATTTTTTTCTTAGTTTTATTTCAATTTTAATAAAAATGTATTCAATATTGATTTATTTGTTTCAATTGTTTCATTTTTACGGTTTCGGTTTTTTTCAAACATTTTTGCATTAACAGTTCTTTGTTTTTTCATATTATTTTCAATTTTATCACATTTTTTTAAATTCAATTTTTGAATTGAAAAAAAGAGTTTTTCAAATTTTTCAAAGAAGTTTTCTTCAATTTTTTAAAAATGTAGTTACCTATCCAATTATTGGTTTTGTTAGTTTGTTATTTTTAGTTTACATTATATTTTGATTTAACAAATTTTTCATCACTTTTTCCATTTTCTAACTTTATCCAGTTAGTTTGATGTTTTTTTTCATTTGTTTTTCACTTTTACTCATCAAAGTTATTACGTTCCAAATTTTGAAAAATTGAGAAAAATTTGGAAAATTGTTGATTTTTGAAAATAAACAAATTTTGAAAAATTGTCATCTTATTTTGAATAAATGTCAAATTTTGAAAAATTGTTATATTTTGAAAAAATGTCAAATTTTGAAAAAGTTGTCAAATTTTGGTAAAATTTTCAAGTTTTGAAAAATTGTCGATTTTTGAAAATAAACAAATTTAAAAAATTGTCGAATTTTGAAAAATTGTCGAATTTTGAAAAATTGTCGAATTTTGAAAAATTGTCAAATTTTAAAAAATCGTCAAATTTTGAAAAATCGTCGAATTTTGAAAAATTGTCGAATTTTGAAAAATCGTCAAATTACGGTGAAATTTTCAAATTTTGAAAAATTGTCAAGTTTTGAAAGAATTCTCAAATTTTGAAAGAAATTTTCAAGTCACTAGCCGCACTAGTCACTAGTCGCACTGGTCACTAGCCCCACTATTTTCCTTAAAATTTAATAATTTTTTCAAAACTTAACAATTATTGTTCAAAATTTTACAATTTTTTTAAAAATTTTCAAAACTATTTTTACAAAAAGTCGATTATTTACTGAGATAACTGCAAAAAACGCCTCGGCGTGACACGTGTCACGCTTCCCTCACTTTCCACTTACATTGGAAAATTGAAAATTCTTGGAACCTTTTCCATCAGCTATACAAGGACCATGTTTCACTAGTAACAATTGCTCTCGTCCTCAGTGTCTGAAAGTATTTAACATCTAAGGTAGGTACCTACTTGCATAATTATTTACTCAACTTGGAAGACATCTTACATTTAAAAAAGCAAAATTTCATCAGATTACACGAATACGATAGAAATCGTCTTATCAACGTTCATCCATCATCACCACTTGTCCAATAAATAAGCTTTTAAGACTCAAGGCAAATACTTCCCCGCAACATAGCCAACAACGCGGCGTAAAACTGCCCTCTAGGTACTTGTGATTTTTCATCTTTTCTTACTTAAGTTGAGAAAATTGAAAATATTTCCATAATAATAGACGAAAAAATTAGTTTTCCTTATATTCAATAAAATAAAATAAAACGGTTATTGGAATATGTGTAAAAGCGACTTTTTTCCACTCGCTCCTCTCTCTCTCGAGATAGCTCAAAATAAAAAACAAGCACGTAAAATGCCAACGTATACCAAAATAATGGTTTCGTATATTCGTAAAATGTATTCGTAGGTAGATATTTTTTTTCTCAACAAATAAAATTCCGAAAAATGCATTTTATTTTAAATAGTAGAACAACGGAAAACAAATCGAATTCAATTCCTCCTCGCGAAATATAAAATAGTATTAAAGTAATGTAGCAGAAATTTCAAAGTTTATATATTCGTGTAAAACTACGCGAAGAAATTGTTTAGTCTTTTGTAAAACGTAATATCAAAATGAAAAAAGGGGAAAAATAGGGCTAAATTTATTTTCATTCTGTATTCAAAGTACAAATACACAATATGTAGATATTTTTACGATTTCGTACGCACACAAAAAGAGAGAACATCACTTTGTATTATTTTTTCAAAAAAAATGGTAGCAATTGGAGTATCGACATGTGTCAAAAATCTTGGTTTCCAATTTTCAAATAAAAGAAAATTGAAAGTGAATTTTTTCTCGATGAAAAAACAAAGGAGCAAATATGGTTGATAACTAAATGAGATTAATTAACCGCACGTTGAAATATTTAGAGATCTCGATGCTGGGGTTGTGTTTTCGAGAAAAGGACTAGATTTGCGAAAAAATTCTACTCGACCGGGTGCGTGGCTGGGTTCCGAGAGAGCAAAAGGGAATATAAACGTATCGGTGAAGCAACATTCAGATGTGAAACCGTGAGAAACGGGCACGTGCATCATTTTCTCGCTTTCCACGGTAATGGGATGAAGGCATCCATCCAGAAAATTCATTTGTTTCCATATTCGCACTACCCCTCGTGTTTTTGCGCCTTTTCGTCGAACCCCTAAGCCAATGAAATGGCGAGGAAATAATGACTCGGATCATCGAGTAGGCTCATTTACTTAAATGGAAATACAAGCGTACCATATCTACAAAAACAAGCCTTAATTTACTCATTTCTTGGTGCTCGCTTTTCACCAAAGCTTAAACGTTTTAACCATTAGCGATGCGAGCTTAGATATATATATACAGATACACTTCCCTATGTAATGGAATTTTAAACGTTTAAACGTCGATTTTCGAGTTTTTTCCAGGCCCCCGTTGACAGCCCCCGCGTCCCTCGACAGTTTAAATGTTTTTTAAATTATTCTCATCCCTTTTTTGCTTTTTTTTTACAGCAATTTTTTTCCTCCTTTTGGTCGAAACGAGTTTAATTTCATAGAAAATTATTCTCTCCAGTTTTAAAATTACGATCTCGTACAGTCAGCTATTTCACGTACGACTTTGTTCTTTTTTTCAAAAAAAAAAAAATCGATGAAAATTTTTCTCACCCCGTCGTATAAGATTTTTTCCCTTTTCACTTCGGTAAAAAAAATATCCGAGTAACAAAACTAATGCGGCTTTTCATGAAAGTTTTTTTTTTTTGCCCCTTTCACCTCTCGTCGTTGTATTACATACACGCGAAAATTGGCCAATAAAAATGTTTATTTTATTTCCAGCCTTTTCACATCAAATAGAAACTTGAGGGAAATCTAGGGAAAAATTGCTTGTTAAAAACCTATTCAGAAAAAAAAAATCCAATTTCGTCTGTTCGACAAGCTTGTTACGTATTTTTCTGTCAACGCCTTTTTTAAAACACGCGGGAAAACGACACTGTCATAGCCATCACCACCCTTAATATACACTTTATTAACTCGGCACACAAATTTTGATTTTCAAACGCTCTCTCGGGATTTGTAATTCAAATTAAATTTCGTAACGTTTACGTGCGCTTAATAAGCAACAACCTCTCTGTGTCTCGTTATGTGGTTCATATTTAAATATCGCGTCTTGCCAGACGAATTTCAATCGTTTGTAGTCGAATTACGAGATGGCAAGCTTTAAGGAGTTTTTTGAAAGCATGTATCTGTATGTGGGGTTTGCAAGCGAATTATAATTTTGAGTGATTTGCTCGCGGAATAGCTCTCAATTTTCTGGCTGTTTATTGAAGTGATTGAGTAGAAAATTTATTTATTGGGATTTGAAAGAAATCAATAATTTTACTCCAAAAAAATCGAGAAGTGTTTTTCTCCAAGTTTTTTTATTCTTAAAAATTCGGATTTTTGTCTGAACTTTGAAAAAAAAAATTGAGAAAAAAATATTTTTACCAACTCCAAAAAATTTGAGAAATTGTACAACTCCAAAAAATTTAATAACCCTCCCCCCAAAATTGGTATTTCCCCCCTCAAGAAATACTTATAATATTATACCTCATAATTTTTTCTTCAAAAGATTTGAGATTTTTTTCCTTGGAAGAATTGAAGGATTTGTTTTCTAAAACCATTGACTCAAAAAAAATGGTTGGTATTTCTTTCCAAAATAAAATATTTTTCAAAAAAATTAAGATATGTAGGTATTTTTTTTTATTTGATGAAAATTGGGAATTTTTTCGATTTGTTACACTAAAATCAGCTGAACATTTTTTCTCCAAAAAATCACCTATGAGATTTTTATCTAAAGACATTGAACTTTATTAGATATTATGTTTTTTTTTTTTTTGTTTTTGTTTTATGAAGAAATTACCACATTTTTCAAAAAATACGACAATTCTAAAAAATAAATCATTTTTTATTCTAAAAAAAATCGATTTTTTTTCCTAAATATTTTGTTTGACAAAAATTCGATTCTACTTTCCCCCCAAAAATTTGAGATTTTTTTTTCTGTAGAAAAAGTTGAGAGAATAATTTTCGGAAAAGTGTCATGTGATCTTCCCGTCCTGTTCCCCAGCTTTTTCATTTTGTCTTCGGTGTTTTTGATTTTTTTCAAGTACCTACCTAAATGTATATATATTTTTACAACTTATTGTAATTTCGTGAAAATATATGTTTTTTTCGGGGGGGGGGGGGGGGGGGGTACATTTTTCATTTTGAAAAGCCCTGCTAAAGGTTGTGCGACACTCCTGCTTTTTGGTTTGAAATTTTATTGGACAGCTTGAAAAGAATTATCATTTTTTCGTTAAAATAAAAAATAAAAAATAAAATAGATTTTCTTTCAAAAAAAAAATACGCCAAAAAATGTAGAGATTTTTTTGTTAAAAAATAAATAAAAAATTTTCAGCTTGAAAGTTTTTTTGTTTTTTTTTAACTTTACACAAAAAATTTTGTATCTCATTCGGAAAAACTAAATTTTCTTCTCTTGCAAAAAAAAAAATTATCCTTACTCAAATTTTTTTATTCCAAAAAAATTGAAAGATTTTCCAAAAAAAAAAAAAAAAAAAATTGAATAGGTAGTTTTTTCTATGAAAAAAGTTGAGGAGTAATCCGACCCAAAAGCGTCATAGAAGCAGTTCAAAGCGCCAAATCGTGCTCTGGAATTTTTTCAAAAATTAAAAAAAAATCACTTCATTAAAAAATTTGATAAAATTTGTTTGTGTCTCATCTTCTTTGCGTACATTTTTTTAGAAAATAGCGTTAAAAACTGGTGTAGTATTTTTTATAGGCCTACTTATTTGTAAATTCTGGAAATTTGATTTTTCAGCTGTGACTCTACTTTTGCCCTTTTATTAGGACCGAAATGAAGGAGGGGAAGGGAGTAATAAATTATTGAAAAAAATCATACTAGAGTCATTTTTATTTTTTTATATTGAATTCATTTGCATTATAAATAAGTGGGAGGGGGGGGGGGGGGGGGTAATGTCTTGAAAAGTATCGAAATTTATGAAAAATAATTTTCTCAGATTCTTCAACTTTTTTTCTTCGTAAAAATTGGCAACACTGCGATGTAAATTTTTTCAGTTCTTTTAAATAGAAGTTGGCATTTTTTAAAAAATTTCAATCGAAATTGACAAAAAATTGATCAAAAAAAATATATATTTATAACCAAAGAAAAAGACAAAAGTGTTTGTATGTTTTTGTTTTCTTAATCGAAAAATTATTTTGTTCAAAATTTGAAGGATCACGTTTTCTAAAATAATTAGGTAGAAACTGTTTTTGAACGAAATTCGAAAAAAAAATTGAATAAAATTTTAGGGAGTCAGTTAATTTCAAACGAAGTTATAAAAAGAATGATTTTTGAGCGAAATTGAAACATACATGTTTTCAAAGACAAAATTGAAAACAGTATTTTTTAAACAAAGTTGTTCTTAGCAAAATTAAAATTTTGATGAAATTTTAAAAAGTTTTAAAAAAAATATTTTGATTATTTTTGAACCCTATTTCATTTTTTATTTTTCAAAAAACTGCTTAGGTATTCAAAGTATTCTTAACAGAAAAAAAAAAAAAAAAAATCAAAAAATTTAAAATTTACTAAAATTGTTATTCTCATTTCATCAGTTAAATAACTCAAAAATCAAGTTATAGTACTTTTTTTTAGTTCTTCGCCCGAAATAGACATTATTTTAAATTAAGATTTCAGAAGTCGCGTCGCCGAACGAAGATCGCATAGATTATACAAAGCGGGTGATTTTCGAAGAATAGACCCTTATTTTCGTTTTATTTATGAACGGACGGACGGGCAATTATTATTCAAATTATTCAAAATGGCTACTTGAATAAGTTTTTCCCTGTGATGGTGTTTTTGATGGGAACGCCCATTTCATTTTTTACATGATGCGTTTACTTTATACAATACGAGTGTTTGATAAAAATTCCTCGGTGCCCGAGGCCATCATCTTTCAAGAGCATAAAAATTGACCTACAAGTAAGAAATAAACTCGATAATGCCGACGCAAAATTTAATTTAGAAATCTTCGATCGTTTATGTTTGTGCGTGTGCTAAATTGAATGATGAAAGTGCTAAAAGAGCCTCACAAAAGGTAAATTATCGCTAGGTAAACGAAAAAAAAAATTGGCAAAAGTTTACCTAAGCTAAGAAACGAGCGTCTGCGACGACTGAGGGCCTCCGATTTAAATGCGAATCGAGAATATTATTTTATTACGAAGAGTTAAAGCTTTCACGTAGATTAAATTAAATTTCGCACGTAAAAGTGTTTATCAAACTGCGAAGAATAACCGATGCGATGTTTCTTAAAGCTTAATATATTTTGGTTAATGTCCTCGTTTGAAATGTAATTCGAATCGAATAGCTGGGAATTATTATATCGAAAATGGCAAAGCGAAGCGCGTCGAATCGAGTCGAGTCGAGTTTTCAAAAAGAGGAAATGATTTATTGAAAAGTTTCCTTTTCATCGTGATATTTTCTCTTCTGTGTTGTGTATTATCGGTGGGAATTTAATTTCTTTTATTTATAAGTTCTCGTATTAAAAGAACGGGGTTCGGCGGAAGAGTGGATGGATCGTGTGGTAAAGAAAGATTTTTCCTGAGGCTATGGTGCATTTCAACGCCCTGAGACAAAAGAATAATGTTGGTACGATTTTTTTTTTTTTTTTCTTTTTGAAAGTAAAGATTTTTGAAAATTTTTGTAAAAATTATTGAATTAAAAAATCAATAGAAATTTTGAAGATTTAATGAGAACATTAATTTTAAAAATTGGATGAAATAAACAAATTTTGATAAAATTACCTAGGTATATCAAGTTATTGATTTTTAATAACTAAATGAAATTATTGAAATTTTGAAGTCAATGGAAATCATGAGTTTTTGAAAATTGTAATGAAATTATTGTACTTAAATACTTAAACAATAGAAAACCAATGAAAATGATCGATTTTGAGAATTTTATGATAGCATTGATTTCAAAAACTAAATCATATTAGCTTATAAAGTTTTGAAAAATTTTAATAAAATTCTTTAGAGTTTGGAAAAAATTAAAATAATTTTTTATATTAAAACATATCTTTGTGATTCAAAGAATTCAATAAAATTATTGTTTTTATAAAAATAAGACGAAACTCCCAGTTTTTTAGGATCTTTAATAATCAGAAACTAGAATTTTTCGAACAAAATGAAAATTGAGTACATATTGGAATTTTAAAAAGAATGACCACAAATTCAAAAATAAATGTTATAATTTTTCAAAAAAGTTGATTATTAGAATTTTCACAAAAATTAATACGAGTATGACCAAAAGTTTTCAAAAAAGTTTAATAAATTTTTATAAAATTAATTCCTCAAAAAATTTTTGAGAAATTTAGTAGGTAAGTATGTATTTTTAAATTGAACAAATTAAGTAGTAAAGATTGAAAAAATAGGGTAAAATAAATGAAAAACATAACGGGAAAAAAATCCATTTATTAAAATTAGAAAAAAGTTGTGTTGATGATTTATTATTTTAAAAATTTAAAAGATTCGTTTTTCAAAAAAAAAAAAAAAAAAAAAAAGGCTGTTCAAAAAAATAGTTTTAAAATGAAGAAAAGAGAAAATTGCCCACTTTAATTTTTTTTGGATTGGAAAAAAAACATTTCAGTATATCTAAAATTTAATTCATACCTATCCAATTTTTTATTACCTTACAAGTAATTATTATCATTGAATAGGTACGTTTTTTTATTCGTGTAGGTAATTGTTATGTATTTTTTTTCAAATTTAGGTAGGTATATTATTTTTTTTTAATTTGTGAAAATTGAAAAAAAAAATCTTTGACTACCTAATAAAATTTCCTCAAATTCAATTTAAAATGATTTTTCCAATAAAAGGAATAGTTGAAATAAAATTTGTAATTACTATTATTCATTTACATTTCCACAGAAGTTTTGATAATATTTCAACTCCCCTTCCAGATTCATGAATTTGTTTCATCTTGAAGATTTTTCAAAATTTTCATCACCTTGATTTTTTAGCAAAAAAATTATACATCAAGATATTTATGGAAGTGCTTAATAAAAAAAAACTGATCGCCTATCAAAATTTTTAAATTAAAAACTGTAATAAAAAATTGAGTATCAAGATATTGCAAATTTTTTCAGAATTTCATTATGTAGGTAGGTCTAGTAGCATACCTACTTATAATAATTTTTTTTTAAATTCCAAATTTTAAAAAGTTTCTTACTTTTATAATTCTTCAAAGAAATTAATCATCAAATATGTTTACTTCATAATATGCAATAGAAATGTATTATGTACCTACATGAAATACCTATTTATCACAATTACCTATTCAGAATTTTTCAAAAAATTTGATGATCTGAAATTTTGAAATTATTTTTGATTGTCATAATTTTTTCAAATTAATTAATCATCAAAACTTATCCAAAACGAAAGAAAGAAAAAAAGAAATAGACAAGACAGGCACCTACCTAACAAAAAAAATTTTAAAGCAAAAATCGAAATCATAAGTTGAGTGTAGATATCAGAATTTAAAAAAATCAGTATTAAAAAAGATATAATTTTTCAGAAAATTTTACTGTTTGTAAAATTAAAAATAAATTACGATCCACAGATTTAAAAAAAATGAATGATGAATATTTATAAAATTTATCCTTGAAAATTTTTTCAATGGGCAATTCTTATAAAATTGAACAAAATATTTTTTTTTTTAGAATATTAATAAATGGTTGAAAGGAAATTATTTATCTGTAGGTATTTGAACTACATATTTTTGGAAATTCAATTCTAAAAGCCAAAAAAAATTGAAATTCAATACCTATTAATTTTTCCTTAAATTGACTGTAAAAATATTTGATTGCTGATCAATTTTTTTAAATATTTTTTTTGAATTGGGTAAATTTATTTATTTTCCAATTTCTGAAATGCGGGGAGGATGGACGGATTATTCTGTTTCAAAAATTAAAATTACTTATTGATTTTGAGCTCAAAATTAAATTTTTCATTAGCAAATACATAGATTTTGAAAATTGTATCTAATAAAATTATTGCTTTTAAAAATCAATTCAAATCATCAATTTCAGAAAAAATCAAGGGTACCATCGATTTTAAAAATCAATAAAAGTTGAAGATTTCGAAAATTTATAATTTTTTAAAAGTAACTAATAATATTATGGATTTTGAAAAATATAACAAAATAATCGAATCAGAAAAAATCAGTCAAAATTTTTGATTTTGAAATGATTGAAGCCATTGATTTTAAAAATAAGATTAAACCATATCGATTTGAATAAAAAATTATGGAAATTTAAAACCAGTTGAAAAAAATCTGCTTGATTTTGTACAAAAACAATTTTTCAATTTTATTCAATATACCTACCTACTGAGTTACAAATTTTGATTTTTTTTCAAGAGTTTTTAATTTTTATTAATTCTGTCAAAAACAAATTTTCAATTTTACTCAATTCGGACCACGAGCGCGGAGTGGCTGAATTCTATCGGCAAAACTGAAAAGGTTTGAAAAGGTGCACCATAAATGACCATAAACAAAAATTTGCTTATCACTGAAATTTTTCAAATGTTATCACGACTTGATCACGACCAAATCATGACGAAATGCACATTTATTAGTTGAAATTAGGGAAATCATCACAACACAGCCATCTATTTTTAAGAAAAATAAACAAAGGTGCACCTTTTCAATACCTACTTGATAGTAATGCACACTAGCGCGCCATACCTATCCTTGGTCCGAATAGGTACACTAATAATTAGTTACCTTTTGATTTTTTTTTTCAAAAGAGTTTTTATTTTATTTTATTTTTTTAAAATTCTGCCAATGAACATTTTTTTGTTTAGAAGCAGTCTGCATGATTTTAGATGAGTTTTTTTAGTGGAGTCACTGGAGTCATATTGAAAGGGGATTCTTTAAAGAAAAATTATAAAAAAAGTAAATTACCATTTTTCTATTTTTTTTTTTTTATTATTTTTTTTTTTTGAATTTCAATTGACTTCCCCAAGAAATTTTTTTGAATGGGTCAAAAGCTTGATTCCATGTATACAACTGAGATTAGACTTACTTGGACTCTGACTTCGGGCAGGTTAACTTTCATGGCTAGTTCTTCCCTGCTGTACACGTCTGGATAATGCGACTTTTCGAAAGCTCTTTCCAATTCGTGCAATTGGTAGGTCGTAAATGTGGTTCGATTCCTTCGATGCTTTTTCTTATCCGGTGATAGACCATTACGCGAGGACATCTGATGCGACGACGATAGGCCAGAGTTGCTGGTTAAATCGCATACCTCGTCTTCGCTTTCTTCGGCATTGACCGATTTACAACTCAGATCCGATGGATTGTTCGGTGTACCCGAAGTGTCGCTCGAGTTGCAACTATTTTCACCTGAGGAGAAAAAAAAAACGAAAAAGAATTGAATACCGATTGTAATCTTAAATTGATTTCATTTTCGAATTAGTTAGTATACCCAACGTAACGTGGAGAATGCTGTCAAATTGATAGGTTGGAATTATATTCTTCGACTTCGAGACAATGTCTTAACGTTACGATTCGGACCGCGTGCCACGCCTCGTTTTCGGTGGGTAATTGCTTAATTGGGAAAAATACGCTGAGTAATCTTCACAAATATAGCTACTTTTCAGGGGTCACAACAGGCTATATTTTTCTCGCCTCGGTCGCTCTTCTTCAACAAGTCATTCGGCCACATTTACCCTCAAATCCCTCACTGTCTGGAGGTATCCTCTCGTCTCTCATTTTCTCTTTCGGATACGTCGCGTCGGTCGCCAATTCACTTAATTCATTTGGCCCGTTGTGTATCCCTTCAGTACATTTATAAGAATGTTGTTTGTTGGCCAAAAGTATCGAAATGATCTTCGAATCACTGGCTCGGTAATTCGGAATTTATTAATATGTTTACATCTAAGTGCTTTTTGACACGCGCAAACGGGCATTTAATTCCGTTTGATTATTGTGCTGCCGCGCACATCGCTGGGCTCGGGATGCTTTTAACAGAAGCTACCACTTCTTCTCTTTTTTTTTTACCATGAATCAGATTATCTTGTCAGACGGGCTTTTTATTTTAGACTATATGAACTGTCAATTCCGATTATGTTGTTCTCTATTATGTATATTCGTCTTTTTTATTTAGTACCTTATACGTATTCTTCTTCCTCGCTCGATCGAATTATTAATTTAGTAGCAGCTGATGTCGAATTAAGAAACTATTATCGATCGATGTCGCACACTCGCACAGTCACACCATCGCGAGCAAAATGTCTACAGGGTGTCCCGTCACCAGTTGACACCCCTTCACCAGCGACATAGTCAACTCAAACTAAGCTCATGTATGCATGTTTGCCGACCCTGTGAATTGAAGGGGCAAAGATATGCTCAACTGAAAATTTTCATTTTTTAGTTTCGTTTCAGATTTTTAACCATGCGCTACTCGACAACCGAGATAGGTAGAAAGTTGCACTTTGCGGCGTTGGAAAGGAAATTTTGTGTAGAATTTTTTAGTGGGGTTGATCATTGAACTAGGTAATCAGGGGGGTCTGTGCTGCACTAATTATCTTGAAAAAGTGTTCAAAATTGGCGATTTTTTTGCAATTTTTGGGGAAATCTCAAAAAAGTTTCATCATTTGGTATTATTATTATGGCTTCCCTTGGATGAAAAAAGTTTGACCTTTTGAATGCCGCAAACCAGACCCTTCTATCTCACTTCGTTAAAAAGTTATAGCAATTTCAATTTCAAAATCAGGTCTAAAAAAAAGAAATGAAAAAATTCAAAAAAAATTTTTTTTTCTAAAATGTTGTTTACTTTATTTTAAACATCGAGTTTCACTCAAAATCATTAGTTATGTTAGGTATCAAGTTTCAAAAATAACATAAAAAGGAATTTTAAAAATTTTTCAAAAAATTAATTTTTTTTCTGCTAAGATTTTGAAATTGAAATTGCTATAACTTTTTAACCGAGAAAGATAGAAGAGTCCGGTTTGCGGCATTCAAAAGGTCAAACTTTTTTCATCCAAGGGATACCATAATAATAATACCAAATGATGAAACTTTTTTGAGATTTCCTCAAAAATTCCTCAAAAATCGCAATTTTTGAACACGTTTTTTAAGATAATTAGTGCAGTACAGACCCCCCTGATTACCTAGTACAATTATCAACCCAACTAAAAAATTCTACACAAAATTTCTTTTCCAACGCCGCAAAGTGCAACTTTCTACCTATCTCGGCTGTCGAGTAGCGCATGGTTAAAAATCTGAAACGAAACTGAAAAATGAAAAATTTCAGTTGAGCATATCTTTGCCCCTTCAATTCACAGGGTCGGCAAACATGCATACATGAGCTTAGTTTGAGTTGACTATGTCGCTGGTGAAGGGGTGTCAACTGGTGACGGGACACCCTGTATATTATAACTGTGTGTGCGATTCATAACACGAGTAACTAATTAGGATGAGAAAAAAAAAAGAAAAAAAAGAAAATCGTTTCCTTATTTATAACTGTTTTATAGCGGCTTGTCTCATGCAAATTACCGGCGTATGGTAATATACTCGGGGTAGAAAAATTATTATCGTTTGCCAGCCTCGCTCGTTATCGTATATTAACCTATATTATTCATCAACTTAATCGGTATAATTTTAATATGGCACACAGTGGTACATTCGCGTTACGCAAGTAATGTGAAATCGATGACGAATCTTATTAAACTTTTAACACATTAAAAAAAACTTGTCATAGAGAATAATACATGAAGGCATAAATGAAATTATACTTGGGTAGTTTTTTTTCTTTTTCTTAGGTATTTTCCATTGTTATTAATTCATTCGGAGGGTAGGCAATGAGTTTCCTTGACGAACCATGGGATTTTCCGCGTTCTCGTTGAATTGTAAAAATTTTTATTTTTAGAAAATTTCAAAAAATGCCAATTTTTAATTCATTTAGTTTTCAAAGGCTACCATTTGGTACAAAGCAAAATCCTACCCTTACTGAAAATAAGAAAAAATTTTATCTTCAGTAAATTTCAAGAAATGCAAATTTTAATTTAACCAATTATCTAAGGCTACCATTTGCTCCGATGCAAAAAAAAATCCTACCCTTACTGAAAATGAGAAAATTTTTATTTTCAGTAAATTTCAAAAAATGACAATTTGAAATTATAATCAATATTCAAAGGCGACCATTTGCTCCTATGCAAAATTAAAAAAACTTTGAGTGCACACCGAGGGTGAGTGCACTACACCTAGGGTGAGTGCACTACACCTAGGGTGAGTGCAGTACACATTTTGAGGGTGAGTGTACTGCGCCAATCAAGAGTGATTGCACTACACCGAGGTAGAGTGCACTCACCCTCGATTGGTGTAGTACACTCAGCCTTGGTGTACTGCACTCACCCTCGACTGGTGTAGTGCACCCTCGGTGTAGTGCACTCACCCTCGGTGTAGTGCACTCACTCTCGGTGTAGTGCACTTACCCTAGGTGTACTGAAAGGGGTTATCATAATGGTCGCTAGAAAGTTTAAAATGTCCACTTGACCTTGAAAAAGGTGCTCAAAAGTTTGGAAAAAAATCGATTGAAAACCGCCAAAGTTAAAAATTTCTAACGAAAACACACGATTAACCCTCCTAGAAGGGGTTAGGGGTGAGATATCGAGCTAAAAATTTCGTCACGGGGGTTTTAGACCATAAGGACCAATTTTCACTGGAAAATTCAAAAATCGATGCTCAGGGCCAAATCACTCCTATGAACCCTGCTAGACTCTTTCAAAAAATGTCGATTTTAATTTAACCACTTTTCAGAGGCTACCATTTGCTCCATGCAAAAGCCTACCCTTACTGAAAATGAGAAAATTTTCATTTTCAGTAAATTTCAAAAAAATGCCAATTTTTATTTAACTAATTTTCAAAGGCTACCATTTGTTCCTATGCAAAATCCTACCCTTACTGAAAATGAGAAAATTTTCTCATTTTCAGTAAATTTCAAAAAATGCCAATTTGAATTTAATTAATTATCGAAGGCTACCATTTGGCCCTATGCAAATCCTACCCTTACTGAAAATGAGAAAATTTTTATTTTCAGTAAATTTCAAAAAATGACAATTTCAATTTAATTAATTTTCAAAGGCTACCATTTGCTCCTGTGCAAAATCCTACCTTTACTGAAAATCGAAAAATTTTCATATTCAGTACCCGAGCAGCACAATCGACAAATTATCGAAATAAAAAATCGACAGAATATCGAATTCGATAAAGTGTCGCGTTAGTTCCGCATAAATCGTGAAATTATCTTTCGATATATAGATAGATTATCGACGAATTATAGTTAGCAAAAATATCTATAATATCGAAAGATAATTTCACGATTTAGGCGGAACTTTTGCGACACTTTATCGAATTCGATATTCTGTCGATTTTTTATCGATTTTTTATTCCGATTTTTCGTCTTTTACTAGCTTTTTTCTATAATTAAAAATCATTAATTAGCATAATTAATACATTAAACTATGCCTAAACACATTATTCATGTTACGGTAAGAGGATCATTTCAGAAAAAGTCAAAAAAAATTATAAAAAATCTGCCACCCATGGGGCTTGTACCATCTACCTCCTGCATGGTAATCCTCTTCTTTAACCACTATGCCATACCTTATCGTTGAGGAATTAGCAATAAAACGCTTATAATAGGCAGTGTAGTACATCCAGACGTGTTGGACTTAGAAAAATTTTCACCAATTTTTAAAATTTGGAAATAATTTCAAATATCGTCACAAAATCGTTGAAAAATCGTTCGACAAATTTCAGATTATTTGTCGATAATGTAGTTTCAAATATCGCCACAAAATCGTTGAAAAATCGAATTCGAGGAATTTCATATTACGTGTCAATAATATAGTTTCAAATATCGTCATAAAATCGTTGAAAAATCGAATTCGAGAAATTTCAGATTACGTGTTGCTAATAAAATTTTAAATATCTTCACAAAATCGTTAAAAAATCGAATTCGAGAAATTTCAGATTATTTGTCGATAATATAGTTTCAAATATCGTCACAAAATCGTTAAAAAATCGAATTCGAGGAATTTCATATTACGTGTCGATAATATAGTTTCAAATATCGTCATAAAATCGTTGAAAAATCGAATTCGAGAAATTTCAGATTACGTGTCGATAATAAAATTTTAAATATCTTCACAAAATCGTTAAAAAATCGAATTCGAGAAATTTCAGATTATTTGTCGATAATATAGTTTCAAATATCGTCACAAAATCGTTAAAAAATCGAAATCGAGAAATTTCATATTACGTGTCGATAATATAGTTTCAAATATCTTCACGCAATCGTTAGAAAATCGAATTCGAGAAATTGCATATTATGTGTCGATAATATAGTTTCAAATATCTTTACAAAATCGGTAAAAAATCGGATTCGATAAATTTAATATAATCTGTCGATAATATAGTTTCAAATGTCGTCAAAAAATCGGTAAAATATCGAAGTCGAGAAATTTCATATAATCTGTCGATAATATAGTTTTAAATATCTTTACAAAATCGTTAAAAAATCGAATTCGATAAATTTAATATTCTTTGTCGATAATGTAGTTTCAAATATCTGCACAAAATCGGTGGAAAATCGGAATCGATAAATTTAATATTCTTTGTCGATAGTATCGTTGACGAATATCGTCATAAAATCTTAATAATATCGAATTCGATAGCTTTTAGATTTTTTGCCTATGAAGTTGTACCGATAAATCTTTATAATATCGTGAGAACATCTATAGATTTTCAAACGATTTTTTATCGATACGTTACATCTTCCGATATTATCGATCAAGTGTGCCGCTCGGGTAGGTAAGTTTCAAAAAAGGTATATAGTCCAGGAAAATTAGCTGAAAAAAACACGTTTGTTCTGACTAATTGCCGGATTTGTTATTTTTGCATAAAGTGGTAGATTTACCCGTCCTATTAAACATACTAAAAGTCTCCACCCCTACGACGCTTGCTTCTCCCCCAAATTGTGGATAATGTGCCCCCCAAATTAGTTTTTCGCAATTATCTCGTTAATGCGTGACTTAATGCAGAAAATAGTTCAGTAATAAAATGTAGCTGATAAAATTTCGAACAAAAATGATTCCTATCATTTTTTTGTGCGATTAATAGTTGTGACGCAAGAGTCGCGTAAAGAACGCGCTATATTGTAAGTGAAGTTGAGTGCATTTAAATGACAAAGTGCAGTTCTTAAAAAAAAAACACCAGAACGTGATGAAGTTTTGAAATTTGGTATATTTGCTACTTGGGCAATTCAAAAATTTTAGAGAACTCGCGCCACCTTGCACGAACTACCCTGTGGTCTCCCAGCCCCTCCCCCACCCACTATTCAGGGGTGGAGGTAAGTCGAAGATATTAGTGTCGAAATCACATAAGTCGAACCCCTTGAACACGAATATGGCCTTAGTTTTGCGATTGCACCCCTCTAAGTACCCCTTTTGGAGAGTGGGTTTTTAGCAAAATTTGAATTTGTATCAAAAAGAGCATAAATACCGCCACCGGGGACCTCACAGAGGTGCAATCGCAAAACTAAGGTCATATTCGTGTTCAGGGGGTTCGACTTATGTGATTTCGACACTAATATCTTCGACTTACCTCCACCCCTGAATAGGGGGTGGGAGAGGGGCTGGGGGACCACAGGGTAGTTCGTGCAAGGTGGCGCGGGTTCTCTAAAATTTTTAATTTGCCCAAGTAGCAAATATATCAAATTTCAAAACTTTATCACGTTCTGGTGTTTTTTTTGAAGAAACTGCACTTTGCCACTTAGATGCATGCAACTTCACTGACAATAGAGCGCGTTCTTTACGCGACTCTTGCGTCGCAACTATTGATCGCACAAAAAAATGACAAGAATCATTTTTGTTCGATATTTTATCAGCTACATTTTATTACTGAACTATTTTCTGCATTAAGTCACGCATTAACGAGATAATTGCGAAAAACTAATTTAGGGGCACATTATCCACAATTTGGGGGAGAAGCAAGCGTCGTAGGGGTGGAGACTTTTAGTATGTTTAATAGGACGGGTAAATCTACCACTTTATGAAGAAAAAACAAATCCGGCAATTAGTCAGAATAAAAATGCTAATTTTCCTGGACTAATATAAAAATTCAAGAAAAAAAAATCGTAGTAAATGAAATTTCAGCAAAATTATTCTCGAACGTTTACGTACTAGATAAATTGCTAAAAGTTGTAATGTATTTTTTTTTTTTAAATTGGCTTACTGAACAAACCTCCCCTCTAATAGCTCATCAGATATTCCATTCCAATTTCCAACCAAATCCTTATCACGTAAAGAAATTCTGATCGCCAGATCCACCCGATGATAATCCCTAATTCCGCATCAAGCTACAACCTCGCAAAAAGACCTACGCGATAAGCCAAACCGCGAAAGCCTAAAAATAGGCCATCGTATAAGTCTTAAAAGGGCATAAACAGCATAAAACAATACACGGCGTTTATGTAATTCATTGCTTGTAATGGTTTTGAAAATTATAATTGTATTAATAATGAATGTTAATATCGTTACGTCCGTTATACACAATTAAGTTTATAACTGTTAGAAAGTTTGCTGGCTGGTAATAAAGAAATAAAAATTTGGTTACGGGGATGTCGTCACGCACGTTATCGAAGCTGGTATTTCGCTATGTATTATAATGAGTAGATCGCGTGCGGAAGCTTTACCAGTTAAGTTTTAACTTAATCTGATTAATTTTTTCTATCCCACTTTGACATTGACAAATTTTATTTTTACAACTCGATTACCAGTCTGATTTATTTAAAACGTTTTCAGAAATTCTGCTCGCTTAATTTTCATATTGTACGAAAAAAGGCTGTAATGATCGTTGTAAAATTTAATGGCTTGATTAACGTGTCGTTACGCGTTGAGTCGCGCGGGCTGCAGAAAAAAAAACAGTATAGAAAATTATTAGTTTTACGCCTTATACTTTTCCTATACTGCCAGCGTAATGCTCGGCTCGTTCTTAATTACTTCCGTTTTACCAAAAAAAAATGTCATTAACCTGATCGATTTAGAAACGAAGGAGGATTAATTGAAAAATTTGTTTCGTTTGCCATGGATTTTATTCCGAGTCGAGAGTCCGAAATGTAGACGTGTATTTGTTTAACGTCGACGTCTGTAAAAGGTTGAAATATTCTACCACTTCCAGCCTAGATATAAGTTTTATACTCGGATGAACATTTTTCTTTGAAGTATTTGCCATCGTTGGTACATGTACGTACATATAGGGAAACTGGAAAGTGAAAGAAAATATACGTGGGTAGGTTACGATTGGAATTTGTTTGGTTTTGAAGAGGTCATGTTGAGTGATTTATAGAATTTTTATCTGGGAAATTGTTATATTTTGTGAAATTATTTTCAAATGTTGGGTACTGGTTTTTTTTTTAATGATTTCCTAGTTCATTCTCGAATGTGCTGATGTCAATTTCAACTTTTCTCATTTCTACGTCTGTATTTGTGCCTATCTCGACTTTGAAAGGGTTGTGGTTTCCTGAAAATTTAAAAAATAATCTGGTTTTCCGAAAAAAAACACACCAATTTTTGGAGCTCTGTAGTGCCTTCATTTTCAAAAAATGACAAATTTTTCACATATTTGTTTTTCTCTTCTCAAAAAGTTACATCTGTTTCATTGTCTTGACAGGGAATTTTGAAATTTTCTTAAATCACTGCCTCTGGAAACAAGCCTGCTTAGAGAAAGTGTAAGATATGACGAGAAAAATGTTGGGCTTTTCGCCCTCAATTATCTCATTTTCAGAAAATTTATCATTTAATCAAAGGTCAAATTTCTGTAATTTTTCATGAGGACAACTTTTAAAATATTTTGAAAAAATTTTATTTCGAATTTCAAAAAAATGCTGATGTCCGCTTAGTTTGGTCCTGATTTAAAAGTAGGAGAATGGAATGACTTATGACTTCTGATCATATTTATCCTAGAACTTTTGGGACCATAACTTTAAAAAACTCCAGTTAAGGTCCAAAATCACAAAACTTTTCAAAATTTGTACCAGCGGAAGAATTCTTTGTTACTTCTCAATTTCATCTCCTACTTCATCCCCATCCGCTTTCAGGTCCCAAAGAGCATGCTGTAAACTCCCCAAATTGATTCAGGGTTCCCAAAATTTCATCTCAAGTCAAGTTTATGCCTTTGATGTGCTTTCTGTGCGTTTAGACCCCTGGACCCCTTTTGCACTTTTGACCCTAAAATAAAGATGTCCCTTTTTTCCCTAATTCTTGTTACATTGATCATATGATCAGCCTAGAGCCCAAACCAAATGGTCCAGCGGACCAAAATTTGGTTTGCAGAGGAGATAGAAGTCACTAATGTGCCTTTTGGGACTTTGGACATTAGGGAGGTCAAATTTAAGGCAAGACCTCATTTTGTGGGAATCTTAATACTGAGATCCAAAGGTGATGAAATTTCTTGAAATTTGCTCCAGTGATGAGGACTCAGATTTCCTTCAATGTATTCAAATTTCAGCTTCCTATGTCATCCCCACCTCTTTTTAGGCCAAGAAAAGTTGATTTTGGGAAATTTTATAATACATTAATCAGGCTAGAGGCCTTCCAAAATGACCTATGCGTTCCAAAATTTCAACCTAGGTTTAGTTTATGCCCGTGATGTGATTTTCTTATGTTTCAACCTTGGACTCTCTTTGATCCTACAGTAGGATCAAAAATCAAAAATTTTATGTTTTAAGGTTACTTTTTTGGTGCATTGATCAACCTACAGCTCAAACCAAATGATCTAGGAGGCCAAAATTTGGTACGTAGAGTCGATAAGGATCACTGATTTCCCTTGGGGAAGAGAGGGATTGATCATTGGGGATCAAATTTAGGACAAGCCTTTTTTTTTTGTTAGGACTGCAGTAGAAGACCAAAATCATGAAATTTTTTGAAATTTTCATCAATTACGACGAAATTACATTACTTTCATTATGTGCAAATTTCATCTTACTAGAATGTTCCCACCTCTGATTAGGCCTCAACTAATGTATTTTGGAATCTTATTTTTAATATAGATTGTTTTTTTTTGTGTTTTTTTTTTAAATTAAGAAGTTAGGTACGTGTTTTTGGCATTTTCTCTTATTTTCTTTGAATTTTTACAAAAATTCTAAAATAGCTAAAATTAAAAATATTTTTAGAAAAAATCAAATTTCCCCAATTTTTTTTGCAAGAACATTCACTTACTTACAATATTGCAAATACTTATTTGTCCATCTTTGAAAATAAAGTCGTTATAGAGCTTCAAAAATAAGGTGTGTTTTTTTTTAAAACCATTGTGTTTCTCATGGTTCAAACACTGTATTAGCACCTTCTAGAGGACCACTAACAAAAATCTTCATGTACACATGGTGCCTACACTCGATTTTAAAGGGGCAGTGTTGTACAAAATTTTCAAATTTTTTTGAAAAAAATGCATGAATTGAATCAGACGTAACTTTTCAAAAGGAACAAAAATAGTTTTGTCAAAAATTTGTATATCTTTGAAAAGGAATGCGCTACAAAGCTTTAGAAATTGGTATTTTCGAAATTCAAGGCTCCGTAACGCCTTAATTTTCATACATAGACAAAATTCTCACATGACGTTTTTTGTTCCTCTCAAAAAGTTACACCCGTTTCATGATTTTTTGGACCGAATTTTGCAATTTTCATGGATCACCATTCACCACGGCACCGCAATAAATTGAGGTAGGCAATATTTTTGACTTGAATTTTACGTTGCTGTAACTCCTTCAATTTCAAAGATAGGCAATTCAATATGATCACAACTTTTATTGATTTTTCGAAGATCTATCCACTGCCGGTGTCGAAAATTTTTTTGAACGCAGTGTTGCCAATCGATTTTGCTAGGTAAAATATTGATTTTTCAAACTTTTGTAGCTCCTTCATTTTCAAACTTAGGCAATATGTGTACATGAACTTTTTTGTCTGTCGTACTTGGTTATATTCAAATTTCAAGTTTGGTAGACCACTCATCGGGCACCCTGTATACTTATTGCGTACTTTGACTTACATTGTTATAACTTGTTGCCACAGTCATGTCCAGCCCGAGTTGTTTCTCTGCTCTCACAAACACTTATAGAAATAGTAAGTAAGTGCATACCCGGTAAACACACCGCCTGCTATTCGTATGCTAAAATCACAGAGACGAAAATCGCGGTCTATTCGCATACGAATAGAATGCGAAATCAAAGCAAAAATCGAAGAAAATTTTCTCAGATAAATTCGTATACTATTCGTGAGCGAATATCATGCTAAAATCGTATTTAAAAACCTGTAGATGTTTTGTGGGATATTAGCGCGATATTCGCTTGCGTATCGCATGCCTGAAATCACATTGAAAACAGGCAAAAAGTTCGTACGATATTAGCGCAATATTCGCATACGAATCGTATGCTAAAATCGCAGTGGAAAACGTGCAGATATTTCTTACGATATTAGAGCAATATTCGCTAGCGAATAGCATGCGATTTTCACTACAACTTCTTTCAATACGTTTTACAAATGAGAGAAGTCAGTTTCAAACATGAACGTGTACTTGAATGTATTGCAGTGACATTTAAACAATAAAATAAAGGTTTTTCTGGGGTTTTTGATTTTGTTGGGGAATTTTGTGTTTTGTTTGATGTTTTTTCTTCTTTTTAAGTAAAAATGCCAATGATTTGATTTCAAAGTGATAAGAATGGAGACGAAGGCAGCATTTCTTGGACGATTTCCACTCACAGTAAGTTAATTATTTTGAATTTATATCTTATTTGTGATCGCGTGAATCTGTGTGAAATTAAATTTTATCAAATCGTAAAAATTTTAGACGTCTTATCAGTGCTATAAAATTTTTCAATTGTTCCTCTTCCTTCTCCAATTTGAACGCAGTATTATGCGAAATTATAAGGAAAGGAAGAGTCAAATCGAAATTTTTGTAATAATCGAAATTATTTCTAAGATTTCAATCTACAACTTTTGTTTGAAAAAATTTTCATTGGGGAATGCGGGACAGCCCTTCTTCCCTCTCACAATTCAGAGTAATAAATATACGTTTTTATACCTATCTAATCTATCTATCTATCTATCTATCTACGTAGTATTGGGCATAATTGGAGGGGGGGGGGTGGGGCTCAAATTGAGAAATTCTTCAAACAAAAGTTGTAGATTGAAATCTTGGTAGTAATTTTGATTTTCCTAAAAATTACTTTATCAAATGCCACTGATAGGTACTCCAAAAACTTTACGATTCGGCATAATTTCATTTTCCACAGATCTGCGATCACAAATATGATATATTTTCGAATAATTAATTTACTGCTGAGTGGAAATCGTCAAAAATCATTTGCCTACTTTTTAGAGGCGAATTCCGAACGCTAATCGCAAGCGAATTAACAGCGAATAGAACGCTACATTCGCTGCTAATTTCACGTACTATTAGCGTTCGAAATTAGCCGCTAAAAAAGCGGAAATTTTTGATATGCTAATAGTACGCTATTTTCGCATGCTATTCGTATACGATAAATGCGAATTTAGCGCTCTATTAGTACGCGATTCGCATACAGTGTGTTTACCGGGTATTTTTTTAGAAACTTGGAAAATTAAATTTCGATTAATCTTATGTTAGCCTGCAACCTCGTCATTAGCAAATCATCAGACCTGAAGTCGACCAGATGGAAAAATTGTTTTATAACACTAAGAGACTATGATACCTACGTTTCTTAATTGAAAATTAACGTTTCGACGAAGGTCTCCATTCCAAGTAATAATTTCCTCAACACCCCATTTTACTAACTATAGGATTTAAAATTAACGAAACGTGGTATAAATCTATATAGGCATATTGATTGGCACGTTACCGAAGGTCAGCTCGCGTCGCCTGGGACCAAAGGTTGATTTGATTTAAACCATTATACATTGTCTTCGATTCCACAATTATTGTGTGAAATAAACTTAATACTTACAAATCGTTTTTATTATTAGCGTGATAATGGCGAAGTTCGTGCATGTTGCACGCGCAAGTAAACATTATTAAAGCAACCTAGAGACTGGAGAAGTGCGTGGGGGAGGGAGTGCGGAGGTGAGTTAAGCGATTCCATAATCGCGTGCTACAGCCCCGGCTAATAGACAACGTTGTACCCTACTTGCGACTAACCGAGTACACTAACTGTTTTAATTGAAGCAAACAGATGATTTGATCTATAATAAACCCTTTCCTAATATAATTTTCGCTAATGTTGTATAATGCAATGTAAACACGCTCGACGTCTCTCTCACTCTCTCTACGTTTACCCAGTCACCCTCTCTTCGTTTTGTTTTCTTCTAATTATATTCTCTTTTTCTATTTAATGGACGTATATTTTACTAATTTTCAAGTTTCCTTTGCCGCTCACGTAACCCGTAATTGTTCTGCTTAGTGTTATCAACTGTTAGTTAAGTGGTATCCGCTATATTGGCCTAGACTACAGTCGCCAAAAGCCTATATAATCTTGGCTGTGAAAATACATACCTACGACGAAGATTTTCCAAGTTGCCCATTTTCCTGTATTTATACCTACTGACTACGATAACATATTATCCTTCGGGTATAGTAGCTTTACCTCGTTAATGGAATTTCACACAGTGAAGGGCGGTCGAATGTTTTTCCCTCGTGATGGCAATGCCATCGCTGGCTCGGTGCGTTGTGCGGCGGGTATTTCGGCTGGGTAGGTGTTCGAACTAATTTTATAGGTGGTATCGTGTTTGTCGGGGCTTAATTGGTAATTGTTTTCCGCTTTCTATTACCTTCGCCAGGTTTGCTGTTTAGGTGTATCTACGTAATATCGTCGATAAGATTTTATCGGTATTCTTTTTTTTTCAAGTTAGTAAGTGATGTAGGTAATACATTTATATACAGGGCTTATTCTAACACTATTGGTGGATTAGAAAAAAAAAAAAAAAAAACTGGGCAATTCAAAAATAAATTTCCGTTGAAATTAAAATTATTTGATTTAAAACAATTAATATGTCCATTTTTCTGATTAAAAAATATAATAATATAGGTATTTTCAAATTGAAAAAAAATTGTTACAGCAATACTTTTTATTTATTTTTTTCAAAGACATTAATGTTTACAAAAGTAAAATTTCTTAAATTTTTTTTAAGAACAGTTTTTTTTTGCGAACCAATTTTTATAAATTAATCTTAAAATATATTTTTTTAAATATTTTGTTCAGAAAGAAACTTATGTTTTTTCTGTTAAAATTTTTTTTATTTTTGATTTTGCTCAAACAAAAATTTCAAAATGTAAGTTTTGTCGAACATAATTTTAAGTTTGTTCAAAAGTAAAATTTCTTAAATTTTTGTCATTTTTTGAATTTCATTCAGAGCAAAATTATGGTACTAAACATCTAAACATTTTCTTCAAAATATAGTTTTGTTTTTGTTTTTTTCAAAATTATACTGTCATGTAATTCTGTTTTTAAAAAAAATTTCTTCATTTTTTTCAAAAAAAAAAAAAAAATCAAATAGCAGGCTATTTTTCAAATTTTCAACTTTTTGTAATTTTGTAGAAGAGCAAAATTTCTTAATTTTTTTTAAAATCAATGTTATTGTATTTTATCAAAACATTTTTTGAAATTAATATTGTTTTTCTGTTTCATTTTTTATTTTTTCAAGTTCTGTTGAATTTTTTTTTTAAAGTTCGTTCAATTTTTTTTTCAAAAATTGATTGTTTTGTAATTTTTTTTCTTCAAAAAATTGATTAAAATTTTTTTTAAACATTTGTCTAGGCGTCTTTTTTAAAATTAGGTACTAACCAATTCAATATTTTATTTATTTAGGTATTTTTTCTGTTAAAAATGTGTAATTTTTTAATCATTTTTTTTTTTTTGTAATTTTGTTCATAAGATTTTTTTAATTAAAAGAGGTTTTGTAATAGATAAGTTACTTTTATTTAAATAAAAATTTCAACAACAATTTTTTGATTTTTCTCGAACACAGTAGCGTTTGTATACTTAATTTTATTTAAAAGCAAATTTCCCATTTTTTCCAAAAATAAGTTTTTGAATTTTATCAAAAAAAAAAAATTCTTATTTAAAATATTTTTCAAAAATCAATTGTTTTGTAATTTTTTTGTTTTCAATTCTTTTGACTCTTTTTTTTACTTTTTTTTTCAATCGGCAAAAACAGGCAAATTCTTCAAGTTTTAATTTTTATTAAATAATATTGGATATACCTATTAAATTTTTTTTGAACACTTCTTTTAAAAATCAAAAATCCATTGTTTTGTATACCTATAAATTATGTTGTTGTTGTTGTTTTTTGTAAGAAAAATTTCTTTATTAAAAAAATTCAAACTATTTTGTTTTGAACAATTTTTTAAAACTATCTACCCAATCTAACTTTTTTTTTCATACCTATTATTGTTAAAATAATTAGATGCCCAAATTCTTTTTTAAAAGTTGCAAATTTCCTGAAAATTTTTCAAATAAATTTTTTTTTTTGTTCTTTTACAACACAACATGATTGTAATTTTATTTAAAAGTCAAATTTCTTGAGTCTTGTTGAATTTTTTTTTTTTTTTTGATTTTATGCTGGAAAAATTCTTTAAATTCTTTTTACCAAAAATATTTTTTTGTAATTCAGTTTAAAAGACTTCGATTTTTTTTCAAAAAACAATTTTTATGTTTTTTTTTTTTTTTTTTTTTTTTTAAATTTCTACAACTTTTAATTTCTTTTTTCAAAAATTGATTCATTATTTAATTCAAAAGCACTTTTTTTCTCTCTCGTTTTCTTCAAAACAATTTGATTAATTCTTAATTTAAAAAAAGAACAATTTTTTCAGTAAAAAAAAAAATGTATTTTTTTCAAAATGTACTTCTGTTATTCTTACTTATGTTACATAACTTTGCGTTGTTTGTACGTACTAAAATGAAATTTCTTTAATTTTTTCAGAAATATCTTTTTTACGAATTAAATTTTGAAACCAAGAATTTTTTTTCAAGTTTTACTTACCTACCTGGTTTAGGTAATATTATTGTAACCGTGAGAAAAATTTGAAGAAATTTTGTTTTTGTGAGCAATGATATAATGAAGTTGTTTTTGAAGGGATAAAAAAAATTGTTTTCAACGAAACAAAAAATGAAAAAAAGTTATTGAATTTAATTAAAAAAATTAAATTGTTTTGAACGAATTCGAAAAATAAAACGAACAAGATTATGCATTAAAAATCGTGCCCAACTAACAAAAAAATATCTTGTTTCATTTTGTCTCTTTTTTTCAAAAATCAATTTTTTTTAAAACGATTTTAAATGATCTAATTCTTTTTTTTACGCAAATTCGTTAAGACAAAAATCCTAACAATTGCATTCTGTAAAATCTTTTTTGTATTTTTTTTTTGTTTGTTTGACATGATTTTTAATGTATGATCATCTAAACAATTTAATTTTTTAAATTAAATTCAATAACTTTTTTATTTATTTTTTTGTTAAAAATATATTTTTTTTATTTCTTCAGAAACAATTTCATTAGGTATAAGTAACTTTGCTGACAAGAACAAAATTTTCTTCAAATTTTTCTCAGAACTTGAGAACTAATTTTTTTCACTATACCTAGACCTAGGTACTTACTTTTTGTAATTTTTTAATTATAAAAAAAGTTTTCTGCTAATTTTGTTCAAAATAAAAATTTTTGAGTTTTAAAAAAATCTGTTGATAAACATTTTTTTTAGAATAAGTCTGCTGGTAATTTTTTTTGTAATAGAATGAATTTATACATTGTAAAGCAATTCCCTGAAGCAATAAAAACAAATCAACACCATTAATGCAATTAAAAAATTGATACAAAAAATACCAATATCAAAAACACCAATAATTAATTACTCGTCCTTCGAAAAAAAAAAAAAAAAAAAAAACTCAGCTAGAAATTAACGTCTAATTATTAAATCGCGTGGAAGACCTGACCCTACGTACACCTCTCATACCTCTGGCCAGGTATAGAATAAATTAAATCGTTATTTATAAACGATCAAAACAATTTCGCCCTTATAAGATTACGTTACACTGCTATAAACAAAAAGAAATTGATTTTTAATTTTATTTACATATATCCGCATGTTAAATCGGATCGGATTTGGTTTGAAAAACATACAACTTAGCGTGGGCACGACTTGATATGATTCGAAGAGGATTTTCCTGGTTTGTATAAAATCCGATCCAGCGGCAAGCTTGTTAAGAAGTGTCAAGAGATTTAAGCACTTGCTACCAATATTCGTTGTCAGAATGAAGCGCCACAGTCCAATCATTTGTAGTACTATTAGATACAACAAACCTCGCTCTCTAGTCTCCATTCATGTTTAATACCACGCCGCTATTCCAACTGTTTTTGAAAGAGAAGAAGAAGAAGAAAAAAAAGGATTTGCTTTTTTCATAATCTGGATAAAGTAGTTGTCAATCATGTTTACATATTACAATGATTCACGTACGTATCTAGTTCGATTTATGTTCTTTTGGGGAAGTTGTTTTTTGAAGTGTGTAAGAGCTGGTATGTTTTCTTATGTAGGGTGTGAAGTGAATGGTCGACGAGGGCGAGGGTGGGGTTGTAATCTAAAAATTCAATTTTGTGGTATTTGATATTTTTAAAATAGGAAATGGCCTCGAATGTGATGATGATTTTGCTGAAATTTAACATTTTTCAAATTGAAAACTGACCATTATTTGTGACCTGTCATAAGAAAACCCGGTTCTGGTCCGAAAAATCTTATTTTTTTTGTTGATATTAGTGGCACTTTTGACGATGATTTCACTAGTCGTGGAGAAAACGTTCTCAAACGATTCTGTTCGAGCACACAGTAAAGTAAAAAATCCAGAGAAAAATCAATACTTCTATTCAGAAAATTATTTTCAATTTTTCTTGGAGTGTAGTTCAAATAGTGTCTACGTACAAATTTACAGCCTGATCAGGTCAGTTTTGAGTGGTCTGTGACAATTTTATGAAATTTTTTATCAGTAAAAAGTGGAAAATTCAACTCTTTTCACTTTTCATCTCGTATACTGGCTCAAATTTTGATAAAATCAAAAAACCAAGACTATTACATGGTGGTAAATCAAATTTCCAACAAAAAAAGTTCTCTTCACTTTTTGCCTATCTTTAATATTTCAGGAGTTATTTGAGAAAATCAAAAATAATTATAGATGTAAACTCCTGAAATATTGAAGATAGGCAAAAAGTGAAGAGAACCTTTTTTGTTGGAAATTTGATTTACTACCATTTATTAGTATTGGTTTTTTGATTTTCTCAAAATTTGAACCGATATCTTGACTTGAAAATTATTTGAAATTTCATTCAAAATTGGGAATTTTTTGTTTTTATAAGAATGGCAACACTGCATGTAAAAAAAAATTCAATCGCCCTAAGCAGTGAATTTGGGTTCACTTGGAGTGGCTAAATGATGCCCCAAAAATCAGCTGGATCAAATGAACGGAATGGACAGTGTGAGTGTGAGAATTTTAAAATTTGTACTGCTCTCATGCAGCGTAAAATTTGTCTTTCGGATCAGAACCTGGTTTCCTTATGACAGGTCACATTTCAAAATTGATTATCGATGAAATAATTTTTTGAACCAATAGGAAACTGATTCCGCTGAAAATCCCCACATACTCCAATTTATTTGAAATTGAATCGTTTATTGACAAACTTAATCGAATAAGTATATTATTTCTTTTTGGTATTTAAAAAAACAGAAAAAAAATTCTATCGAGTGAAAAATGGTCGTAAACGTGTTAATGGCAATCTCTGATCGATTAAATCGTTCACTGTGCTCCAAAAACTATATAATAACAAAACGAGTAAACAATTTGATGCGACATTATTGAATCGCGAGTATACAGCGAAACGTCAGCCAAATGATTTTCAAACTCTTGTTTGTCTAAACTTCAAATAAATAAGCCCTTTTATGTCTCGACTATGTAAAGCTGTCATTAAGTTGTAGCATGCGCTTTCGCCCGTCAATTCGAAATTGATTAAACTTTATCACCGGTTAATACTTAATTAAGTTTTGTAATTAGTTTATCGTTAGTTTACTCCATATTAGAGAACCAACTCGTCGGACTAAGCGTTTAATTGAGTTTCATATGATTTTCAATTAATGTTGTTTTCCTGTATTTACATAGTTTCCGGTGCTAAAGGACTTCATAATTCGAGTTGAACAAACTAACTGCGTCGCGCAAAGGTTGATATGTCGTCGTAATCAACGTACCGTTTACCTACCTTACCCATACCTACCTGCATCATTTTCATAAATATTTTCAACTTGTCAGCGAAAAACTTTACCTGTAGTTTTTCCCCCCTAATTAAAAACTTACGACGAAATTTCAAACAGGTATACTATAGAAAATATAAATCTTATTTCTAATTACCATTTTTTGACTTCTTTGCGAAAAAAGAAATTAATTTTTTTGTAGATTATCTGCGCGAAAAATTTGATTCTAATATTAGCGGGGATTTTTTTAAATTTTATTTCGAAATGGAAAAAAATTCTCTAATGAAAGAATACTAAAACTAACTCGATGAAAATATTAAATTCGCCGAATTAAATTCACTGTAAACTCGTTTAATTGTATTAAAAAAAAATGAAAGCATTTTTATAGCTTACTTTAAGTAGGTTTTTTTATTTATTTTTTATTTCGCTGAGATAAAAATTACGTAGGATTGAGAATTTTCTTCATTATATTATTCTATTGAGGCTATATTCATTAATAATACTGTCTATCGTTTAAACGCTACTAATTCAATTCCTTTAATTAAACTTTTTTTGCCTTTTTCTCTCGCGGTATTCTTTTTAGCTTATTATTTCACTTGGTTAATTTTTTTTTGCGGCGAATTTGTTTTCTTTCGTTTTATATTACAGTTTCTTATATCTATTATATAATATAGATACCTACTTATTTCTTTCAAATTGTAGTTTGTTTTGCTGCGTGGGGTAGAAAACCGCAATGGTGTGGGTAGGGAGATGTCAATTTTGTACGTTTCATAAGGTATATAACGTATAAGCAATACTTATCTAATTTTAGGCCTGGAAAAATAAAGTCACCCTATCTCTTAACTCGTAATTATAGGTGTTTGACATTATTTTGTTTCCTCTAGTTCTTTCTACCCTTTATCTATACATTCTGTCTTGGAATGATCAAACAGAATCGAGCTGCTAACTACAAATGAAGAAATTACTTTCTCAAAACCATTAAATAATGTATTCTCGAACTCTTCTTTTGAAAACTTTCAACTTTTAAGCATATGTAATATACCTAGATGAAATTATCCATAAAGTTTTTTTCAGTCTGGACTTTTCCAGCTTTTGAAATTGAAAAAATCAGATTTAAATGAAAAATTTGAACTAGGGTAGGAGTTTGTGATAATTGTAAACTTTTTTGTACTGGAAAATTTCCCAAAATTGTAAATTCGCAGAAAATTGTGAATTTACAAAAAATTTACCTAAATGTTGAAAATTTGTAAATTTAAAAAAATTGTAATTCCTTAAAAAGTTGTAAATTTTCAAAAAATTGTAATTTTCAAAAAATTGTAAATTTTCAAAAAATTGTGATTCCTTAAAAAGTTGTAGGTACCTAATTTTTAAAAAATTGTAAATTTTCAAAAAATTTTGAATTTACAATTTGAAAATTTTCAAAAATTATAAATTTACAAAAAGTTGTAATTTTTTTCAATGTTTGAAAATTGTAAATTGAAAAAAAAATGTGAACAGGATAGCGGTAGAACAAAACACGTACCTATTCATTGCATGATTTCAATTTTTCCCCACTCCGTCAAATCTTTTCATCTCGTTGCCCATTATGCGGATTTCGCTCTTCTCATCAATAACATTATAGAGCTAATAGAAATATTTTTGATACCTAGTTATATACAGTAGATATAGTATGCATTTATGCAAGACCTTCAAGATAGTCAACGTTTGTCATTACCAAAAAAAAAAAAAATGACCTGGAAAGGTGCTTCTTTCCCTTCCCCAATATTCATCCAATGTTACGATTATGGCTGATAGACTGAGTAGATATCATGCGATAAAGAAATTTATAAATCGACATTAAAGATTGAGCTCTCTCTTTCTTAAGCATAATGAATTTTTTTTAGGTAGGTAGGCCTAACTGGTCATAATAAACAATAACAAATTGAATATTCAGGTCAAATTAAATTTTCAAAAAATTGTTTCATAGATTAGGCCTACAATAATTTTTTACATAGGTAGGTACCTAAACTTGACTTTCAGTTTCAAAATCAATAACTATTTTGAGCCATTTTCATTCAAATGAGGCTTTTAACTGAATTAAAATTTATTATGTTGATTATTTATTCTACACATTATTATCCATGATGTTACTTATTATTATTTTGTTACTTATTATGTTGATTATTTATTCTACGCCTGTTATTTTGTTATTATTGTCTTATATTATACATTGTTAATTGTACCTGATTTGTCGACGCAAATGACTAAATAGTCGAGCGTCGTAAAATAAAATTATTATGATGATGATGAATTTTCATCTTATTAAATACTAGCTTAATTTTGAAAAATTAAAATTAATTTCTTAGCCTAGATACTCATTCTTATAAAATAAAATTGCTAGTTAGGGTTGAATCGGAATTCTGAGTTTGTGTCATTGAATTTCATTTTCGAAATAGCAGGTTACTGTAACGTTATTGTTGCGTTTTTTATTGAATCTCAATCACTACTACAGAAAAAGTTATGAACACATTTTTTTCAACCGAAAACGAAACAATAACGTTACAATAACTTTATAGAAACGTATTGTAGTGATGCTATTGATGAAATATAACGAAAAATGCAAAAATAACGTTACAGTAACGTTATAGTAACGTTACTATAATAACGTTATTGAAGCGTTATAATGATGTTTTTTCACACAAATAATAGATACGTCATAACAACATTAATACCAGATTAATAACGTTACAATAACGTAACTGTAACGTTATTGTTACATTTTACAATGCTATTGATGAAATATAACGAAAAATTCAATAATAACGTTATTGAAGCGTTATAATGATGTTTTTTCACACAAATGATAGATATGTCATAACAACATTAATACCAGATTAATAACGTTAAAATAACGTTACTGTAACGTTATTGTTACGTTTTTGGTTAAATCTCAATACTACAGAAAAAGTTATGAACAAATTTCACCCATCTGCCATATTTGAGGAGCTAATGAGCTTTGAAAATTTTGATATCTCGCGAACCTGCGAACCGTTTTCGCTCAAATTCAATAGGCTTCTATTCCCAATGACCCTCTACCACTGACATAAATTTCAACTAATTCCATCAATTATAACTCGAGTTATCGCACCAACAAATTTTGGTCTATACATACATACATACATATATATAGTTATATATAAAGAAATACCAAAATGCGAAATTAGTGCCAATCGTCATATTTTGTCAAAACGTCGAGAAATATCACTCCCACCCCCCACTGCTACCAACGGGTCAAATTTAATAGCTGATTTTTTCGAAGAAAAAAATCAGCTAAAAGTAAAAGAAGATCATATTAGGCCTCATTACCTTAGAATCCTGGAAAAAAGTGAAAAAAGTGAGAAAATCCATCATTGACAGTTTGGTCACAAATTACATCTTCGTTTGCGGCTATTATAGTTTTTTTAACTTAAAATTGATGCATTATATGTATAAGTATAGTGGAATTTGACCAAAAAAAACATTCAATAGTCAAATTTGGTCTTAGAATTTGATTTTTCTATTTTCATCTAAATTTATATTTGGTTATCGAACATTTGTATATTTTTATGTTTTTCAATAATATTCGGCTTGCTTTATTTTTCCAGTTCTCTTGCTTAAATTTTTGTTTTGTTTTTCTCGCAATACATTCTTTTTCGATCTTTCAAATCATACATTATACCTATTTCTCCTTAATTTTTGCTATTTAGTTATTACGTGTATTTATTCACTTCCATTTCTCCTAAATTTAATTTGATGTTTTTTATTTAGGTATTTACAACATTTTTGAATGAGCACTTCAGGAAATCCTATTTTTAGGCTATTCATTCCTTTTCAATCTTTCAAATCATATATTATACCTATTTCTCTTTAATTTTTGCTATTTATTACCTACGTGTGTTTATTCACTTGTATTATTTTTTCCTATAGTTATTTATTTTGATGGTTTTTATTCATTTTTTAACAAGCGAATTTCGCACTTTTTCTATTGTTTTTATTTACAAGTAGTTTTATTTTTATACATTAATATTCGGCTGCGTTCAGTTTTTAAAAATTTATTTTTAGAGTTATTGTTGGTTGTTAATCTATCTTTGTTTTGAAATTTTAAAGTTCTTTCCATTTTTTTTGTGAATATTTACCAAAGATAATGTAAATATAAACTACGTTTATAATAGATAGCCAACTCTGGGTAAAATTTCTAAATGGCATTTTTAATTCCGGATGAAGTCACTGCATTCGAAAGCGCTGCTTCGTGTTGTGTTCTTTCCCTTTGGAAACTTAAAATAATTGTGATTATTGTAAGTCTTGATCCAAGCAACTCAAAACACGACAAAAGTAGATAGCCAACAATAATTGAACAAAAATTTTTTTGTTTTGAAGTACAGCGCTTCTTGTGACTTCATCTAGTACTGAAAGCTCAGTTCAAAATTTTATCCTATAAGATAACACCCCATGATATTTACTTCGATTGATACGATCAATGAGTCATAATGAATTTTCCTGATTTTTACATAATTTGATTTTCACCATTAAACTTGATTTATTTGTAAACAATTAAAACTTGATTTTTTTTCTTGTGAATTTTCACTTAAATTATTCGCTCGCTACAATTTGCAACATTTTTGAAAGATGAGCAGTCCAGGAAATTCTATTTTTAGGCTATTCATTACTTTTCAATCTTTCAAATCATACATCAGTTATACCTACCTATATTTCTCTTTAATTTTTGCTATTAACTAAGTGTATTTATTCACTCCTATTTAATTTGATGTTTTTTATTTATTTACAACATTTTTGAAAGAGCACCTCAGGAAATCCTATATTTTTAGGCTCCAAAGTTCATTTTCTAATTTCTTATGAATTTGAAAATTCAAAAACATTTACAAATGTACCATACGGCATATAAAATCAAAATTCAAAAATTTAATAAATAAATTCATAACTTTTTGTGTAAAATTGAAAATTACTTCACAACTTAATTTTATAAGCTTCTGAATCGATTGAAATTTTTTAACCAAATCTTTGGGATTAAAAATGTTCAATATTATTGTATACTTTCATAAAAGGGAAGAGAAATGTTGACCCCCCCCCCCCCCCTCCATCACAGCCAAACATAAGTGATTGTTAAAACATAACCATTTTAATAGGCTGATCAAATATTTACTTCTTTTTTTTTTCAAAAAATATCCCTGAAAGAAAGTTGTTTCAAATTGATTAATTTGTTGAGAAAATTAAAACAAAACATGGTTCTCATAAATTTTTGAAATAAAACATATAAATTCTCAATTTCTAAGATGGGGCCATTTTTACTTACTTATCAATTCAGAAAACCAGTTTCTTATCAAATTTCAAATTTTTATCATCAGGACTAACCACAGGTTGTTTCAAATTTTTGAAAAATAAAACAAATAGGTATATACGTGGAACTTCTAATCACAAAATAGGTATGTAATGTTAGAGTCGTATAAATCAACTATGGTAAAAAATTTTCAAAAACTCACCACTGGATTCATTTCCAGCTGCACTTCGATCATGTTTGGCATCCTTTTTCGCTTTCAACCCCAAAATAGCGTCTATGGTGTGATGCTTGGGCGGCGTATATTTCTGATGATCGGCGGTATTGGCTGCGTTACAAATATCACTCATGCTGTTAGGAGTCGAAGGTCTTAAATTTAATCCGAAAGCGTTAACTGTGGCTCGATGCTGCCTTATGAACATTTCGAAATTCGCGAAACCTCTGGCCGTAGGAGCCGACATATCGTCACTACTGTCCGTATCCATGGTTAGCGAATTACTGGTTGTTTTGCCTTTGCGGCATAAGGGACAGATATTACGCTGCCCGGCGTTACTACTAAAATCGCGTGACTATTTTTCCCCACAACAGTAGCGTACGTACCTACTATAGTCGTAGTTAAAACTTTTATTAATCACGATTACCGGTGAAAAAAATTACAGTATGAACGAGCGAGAGAAAAAAAAGAAACCGTTGATTTGTATTTTCCAAGCTTTTTACGAGCTCTTCTAAACGATACTAATTAGACTGGGGAAAAAACCAGAGCGGAATTAGCTCGGCACGACAGAGAGGCGCATACACACGTTCGCGGATAAAGATTGAAAATCTTGGCCGAGATGTTCGAGGCGGAGCTTGATGTATCCGCTGATAAGGAACGGACCAATAAAACCCGCCGTATTGTTGCTACTCTCCCCAAAACTGTCAATATGCCATCCTTATCGCGAACCTAACCAACCATACCGCGTTTACCGGATGGGTGACGCTTTATAATAAAAATATTATCGTAAGGCGACTTTGTTATAGTAATCCCTTCGTCTGTAAACCGCTACTAGATAAAGCGTTATTGTATAGTATTTTGTACGTACAAGACTTCGGGATAATGTTAGCGTTATTCTTTGACACACCTGTCCCTCTCTGCATGTTTCCTCTTTACATCCTCGTCTAGCTATATGGCAAATAGCACCCCAAATATCGTCTCTCCTTTTTCCCCAGCAGCTCTCCGCCGCATATAATCCCTTCTTGTTATACCACTTATCACATTATTAAATTGTTAATTTTTTGTGCGAGTCGTTGAACGCGATTTTTTTCTTAGCCGACATTTTTTCAACACCTTATTATATACTTCGGTTAACTTTTTTCATTTATTTATAGCTACTTTATTTTACGTCATAAGCGCTAGCTAGTTTACTATAGAGTATAGGTATGTAATTTAGGTATATAGGGGTAGATATAGAGCCTTTTACCAAAATCTTCACGGTAGAACTTCTCTCGATAGCCTGGCCTTTTTTCCACCATCGTTGCGCTCCAACTACTTCAATGTTCATATGCTGGAATTATTCGTATGATGCGATTTTACAGCGGTGAGCTAATGTAGCGATGGAGTCGCAGTCGCGTGTGCAGTGTACCTATTTTGTATTTTATTCCTGGTTCTTGAGTGCTGACTTGATCCTGTAGCTGTAACGCCCGCTTCGAGTGCTCATTCATTGTGATGTGGACCGTTGGCTGAGATGGCTGCGTGATAGAAAAATTCTATTCATAGAGATGTACCCTCGGTTTAAAATAGAAACGATATTTTGGAAGAAAATATTTTTCAGTTGAAAAAATCGAGGGGGTTGAACGATTAAGGAATGGATTTTGTATTCATAGAAGAATTTTCTTTATTGGTGGATTTTTTTTTTTTGGAGATTCTTGGTTTTTTGGTTGGTGGATATTTGATCATTTCGATTGTAAGATTACTTATTGTACGAAAAAATTTGAAAAATTTCACATTCTGTGATTTTAATCCTCATTTGAGGAATTTAAAAAAAAAATAGGTATATGTCTCTAAAAGAAAGAGCCCGGTAAACACACTGTATGCAAATCGCGTACTAATAGAGCGCTAAATTCGCATTTATCGTATACGAATAGCATGCGAAAATAGCGTACTATTAGCATATCAAAAATGTCCGCTTTTTTAGCGGCTAATTTTGAACGCTAATATAGTATGCGAAATTAGCAGCGAATGTAGCGTTTTATTCGCTGCTAATTCGCTTGCGATTAGCGTTCGGAATTCGCCTCTAAAAAGTAGGCAAATGATTTTTGACGATTTCCACTCAGCAGTAAATTAATTATTCGAAAATATATCATATTTGTGATCGCAGATCTGTGGAAAATGAAATTATGCCGAATCGTAAAGTTTTTGCAGTACCTATCAGTGGTATTTGATAAAGTAATTTTTAGGAAAATCAAAATTACTACCAAGATTTCAATCTACAACTTTTGTTTGAAAAATTTCTCAATTTGAGCCCCTCCCACCCCCTCCAATTATGCCCAATACTACGTAGATAGATAGATAGATAGACAGATAGATAGATTAGATAGGTATAAAAACGTATATTTATTACTCTGAATTGTAAGAGGGAAGAAGGGCTGTCCCGCAGTCTCCAATGAAAATTTTTTCAAACAAAAATTGTAGATTGAAATCTTAGAAATAATTTCGATTATTACCAAAATTTCGATTTGACTCTTCTTTTCCTTATAATTTCGCATAATACTGCGTTCAAATTGGAGAAGGAAGAGGAACAATTGAAAAATTTTATAGCACTGATAAGACATCTAAAATTTTTACGATTTGATAAAATTTAATTTCACACAGATTCACGCGATCACAAATAAGATATAAATTCAAAATAATTAACTTACTGTGAGTGGAAATCGTCCAAGAAATTCTGCCTTCGTCTCCATTCTTATCACTTTGAAATCAAATCATTGGCGTTTTTACTTAAAAAGAAGAAAAAACATCAAACAAAACACAAAATTCCCCAACAAAATCAAAAACCCCAGAAAAACCTTTATTTTATTGTTTAAATGTCACTGCAATACATTCAAGTACACGTTCATGTTTGAAACTGACTTCTCTCATTTGTAAAACGTATTGAAAGAAGTTGTAGTGAAAATCGCATGCTATTCGCTAGCGAATATTGCGCTACTATTGTAAGAAATATTTGCACGTTTTCCACTGCGATTTTAGCATACGATTCGTATGCGAATATTGCGCTAATATCGTACGAACTTTTTGCCTGTTTTCAATGTGATTTCAGGCATGCGATACGCAAGCGAATATCGCACTAATATCCCACAAAACATCTACAGGTTTTTAAATACGATTTTAGCATGATATTCGCTCACGAATAGTATACGAATTTATCTGAGAAAATTTTCTTCGATTTTTGCTTTGATTTCGCATTCTATTCGTATGCGAATAGACCGCGATTTTCGTCTCTGTGATTTTAGCATACGAATAGCAGGCGGTGTGTTTACCGGGGAGGTATCTTATTTTTTACTCTAAGAAAGTTAAGATTAAAGAAAATGGGTTTTCTTTTTCGATGAGAATGCAAGATTTTCTTCTAAAAAAAATTATAAGGTTCTTTTTTCGCTCCAAAAATTTGAGAAATATTTTTTCCTAAAAAATTGAGATTTATAAAAAAGAAAAATTGTCAAAAGAATGGGATATTTTTTTTTCTTTAAAAATGAGAAAATTCATCCTAAACAAAGATCAGATTTTTTATTTCAAAAACCTGAAGATTTTTTTCACTTTATTTTTCTCCATTAGGTAACTTGAGAAATACTTTCCCTACAGAAAAATTGAGAATTTTTTTTTCCAGATTTTTTCTAGAAAATATGAGAATAATTGGAAACATCTTCCCCAATAATGAAATTTTATGTCAATTTTTTTTAGAAAAATCAATATTTTGTCAAAGTAGGCAAAAGCAAGAGTGAGAATTTTTGCACAGAGCTATCAAAAGCTGAAATTTCATCATTTTCCTAATTTTCCTGCCTAGACCGCCCACCCTCTAAATAAGCTGCTTTAAAAAAACGAGTTCAAAAAAAATTTTAAGCGAACCTGTTGCGATGAAGAAATTTTCAAAATGAATTCAAGCAAAAAATTTAGGAAAGTACAATTTTTATGGAAAAATACGTACCTAAGACCTATATTGTCGGACTGAAAAAACCCAAATTTTGAATGACACCCAACTCAAATTGAAAAAATAAATCTATGAAATTTTTTAATGGAAAAAAAGAAGAAAAACTTTGGAAAACCAAAATTTTTATCGCACAGAAAAAATTTCAAAAATTAATTCTGACAAAAAATTTAAATTTACAACTTTTACAGAAAAATAAGATTCAAACTAACTATATCGAAAGAAATGAATTTTGACTTTTTGATAACAAAATCCAAACTATAGATGAACAATTGAACATAAGTACTTACATTTAAAAAGAAATAATATGATGAAAAATTTTGAGGCAATGGTTAAAGAAGAAATCAAAAAATTGTTTGGAAACCGGATATAATACAAAGATAATTTTAACAAAGAAAATTTAAAGGTTGGTATAATTTTAGTGAGAACATTAGATTTGAATTCACTTCAAAGAGAAAAAAAATGTGGAATACCTAAGTTAAAAAATTGTTTATACCTAACCAATTTCAAACTGAAAAATTTCGCCAAAAATAAATTGAGAAATTTATTTGAAAAAAAAAAAATTATAATCGAAATTAATTCTGACAAAAATACTTACCTACCTAATTGAAAATTGAAATTTTGATTTAAAAAAAAAACCTTCTAGACTTAAATTTATTTATTAAAAAAAAAAAAATTAATTTCAAATTTTTGATTTTTTATGAAAACGAAATTTGAATCATTTTGAGAGAAAAAAAAATGAAATAAAAACTCTTTATACTTAACTAATTTCAAACCGAAAAAATTGCAAAGTTTCAAAAAAAATTGAAACTAACTAATATCCACAGCACCTGAAAATTTTTAAAAATGAATTCTCAAGTTTTTATGGAAATCGCAATTTTAATGGAAAAATAAGATTCGAATTATTCCGAAAAAAATGAATTACCTACCTATTTCGAATTTTTGATTACAGACAAAAAAAAATATCTTATATTGACAAAAAGTTATTATTTTTAAAGCTCACATATTGCGTAGAAAAAGATCCAATCCCATTTTTTTTCGGAAGTACAACTTTTGCGAAAAAATAAGATTTGGAATGTGGAATGCCCCCTCCACTCCCGAAAAAAAAAACGTTCAAATTTTCACTTAACGAAATTCATTCTATAAAAGAAAATTTTCAGACGAAATAAATTTATGACAAATTTTGAGATTGTGAATTTAAAAAAATTCTGAAAATTAATATACCTACCTACTGAAAAAGAATTTTAGAAAATTATAGTTCTGACAAAAAAACAAGAAAACACAATATTGTAGAGAAATCCGAATAAATAGGTAATAGGTATTTACACATGAAAACTCGCAATTTTATAGTGGAAATGAGAATTATAAATTATTTGAACTATGTAAAATGTAAAATGAATTTAAAAATTTTGATAATATAATTCAAACAGTAGGTAAAAAAAATAATTATGTTTTCAGGCAAAAATAAATCGATAAGCAGTACAATTTTTTAGTTGGTGGTATTTAAAAAAAAATTAAAAATAAAATACTTAAAATGAATCGGGAGAACAATTTTTAAAACTAAATTGAAAACCACCTGTTGAAAAGTTTCTTTCCAAAAAAAAAATAATAAAAAAAATAAATAAATAAATAGAAAAAGTAATGAGTACCTAGGCTGTTTTTGGAAAAACTCAAAAACATGTTTATCTAAATGCTTAATTTAAAAAAAAAAAGTAAAATGGATTTTTAATTTTTGATGAAAAATGCTAGCAAATTGTACATTTTAGAAACAAAAACGAAAAAAAAACCCTGATACCTAGGTACCTAAAAAAAATAAAAAAATAAAATATAATTTGTTGGAAAAATTCAAAAAAAATTCCCATTCAAAGCAAAATCTGAACTTTTAACAAAAACAGAAGTAGGTAAAGTGAGAAATTTTCAAGGAAATTACTTTGAAAAGGAAGTAGGGAAAAAACATCAAAATTGTCATTAAAATTTTTATTGCAAGAATTGCAATTTAAAAAATATATTGTTACACTTGAATATTGACCCAGTGCAACATAATTTCCGACTTTTCCATTTGACTGTGTTGGTCTTCGATGTTTTGTACTTATAATAACTGTAATAATTTTAAATTTTCAGAATTGAAATCATAACGAAAAATGTGCCAAAATCCAGCATTGAACAGTATGAACACCTCAGGCTCAGCATGATCCAATCACCTATTATAGGTGTTGAGAAACTTGAACATTTGGTGAGTTACCTTTATGATAAATAATACCTATCAAATATTTTCTTATCGCATAGGTCAAAGGTATATTTCAATTTTCAGTACAGGTAAATGATATGTACCTATAGGTACACTTTTTCTGCAGAAATTATACCCAACTTTACGTATAACACTACTACATGCCTACCTACGATTTTATAAATTACCTTCAAATTAATTTTGTAACTTCGTGTAGCATGCACGAACAGCACAAGCTATCCCTTCTTTGCGCCTATCCCTCTATAATCTTTCGCTACATTAAAAAAAAAATCTAAAATTTTTATACATAGTGTTTATCCGTATACATATTATACACAACGAAAAGGATAAAATATAGGCGTGTTTCTTTACTGAAATCAAGTTTAGGTCGGAGAAACTTTAACAGAAATGTCATTTGCAAAGGATCAACGTAACGTTGAAAAAGCATTGTGTGCGTAGCCTGCTGCGCTTTGTGCTGCAAGCGTATCCTAATCAAAGGCAAACGTCGAGTATCAAAAGTGGTTTATGTAATTTGCAATATCATGCAGACAATACACAGCCGAGTGTAGCTTGTTCTTTTTAAATACCTACTATTAAAAGTTTACTCAAACGGAATTATATTTAGAAGGAAAAAAATTTCAAAATGAACAAAAAATTTATTAATTTAAAAGAATAATAGGTCTATACCTACCTGTGTAAATATCTACCTATCCAGGTATGCTTGAATTTCACCAGATGATATGCGAGAGAGAGATAGAGAAATAGCTTTCTACGACAAACTTAATTATTTCAATTAAGCTTTAGTTATTTATCTTACCGTCAGCTGCGTTTAGTTTGAACTTAAAAGTGGAATATTTTCTTGCGGTTGTATATCTATATCACGATCGCGTGTTGTGTTCTATATACGCGATGAAAACTCTATACCCAGTCGGTTGATGTTATAATGACGACGAAAAAGCAATTACATTTGTGTATTAAAATAGTCGAGATTTAAAATTACTCTCATTGAACATTCAAGAAGACTAGTTAGATCTTTACATGTGACTAATTTAAATGTAATACGACGTCCATACGTTGTTCTCACAATGGCATTTCACAGCTGGATATTTTGCGTAAAAACCCTTCTGCAAAGATTTATAAAATGTTGGTTAATCGGCTCACTCTCATAATACCAGTTCGTAATGCGAAAAAAATCATCCTTCGAATATGGTTTATAGGTTCTTTGATTTGATCTATAATACTATATAGATATGCAGGGTGTCCGGTGAGTGATGTGCCAAACTTGAAATTTGCATGTAACCCAGTACGACTAACAAAAAAGTTTATGTACACATATTGCCTAAGTTTGAAAATGAAGGAGCTACAAAGGTTTGAAATTCGTTTTTTTACCTAGCAAAATCGATTGGCAACACTGCGTTAAAAAAATTTCCACACTGGCAGTGGATAGATCATTGAAAAAGCAATAAAAGTTGTAATAATATTGGATTGCCTATCTTTGAAATTGAAGGAGTTACAGCAACGCAAAATCCCAGTCAAAAATATTGCCTACCTCAATTTATTACGGCGCAGTGGTGATACATGAAAATTGCGAAATTAGGTCAAAAAATACATGAAACAGGTGTAAATTTTTATGAAAGGAACAAAAAACGTCATGTGAAAATTTTGCTTTTCTTTGAAAATTTAGGCGCTACGGAGCCTCAAATTTTGAAAATACCAATATTGAAAGCTTTGTAGCGCCTCCATTTTCACAGTTAGGCAAATTTTTGACATAACTACTTTTGTTCCTTTTAAAAAGTTGCACCAGGTTTGTGCATTGTTTTCACAAAATTTAAAAAATTTTGTACACCACTGCCCCTTCAAAATCGAAATAGGCACCTTGTGTACATAAACAGGGTGTCTAACGGTCATGAAAATCGCGAAAGTTATGAAAAAGTCATGAATTTTTCAGAAGAAATCACTAGATCAAGATAAGTCATGAATTTCACTCTTTAAAGTCATGAATTTTTGATAATTTTACTCGGCAAAATTACAAAATTCGCTTCTAAGTGAAATTTTTTCATACACCTATTGTGATTTCTCTGAAGAAGAAAATTATTTTTTTTGAAAAAAAAAAATTTCAATGGAGAGAAGAAATTTCTATTTTTTTTTTTTTTTTGGAAAAATCCTCATTTTTTGGAATGAAAAAAAAAGAATTTTTTGGTAGAGAAAAAAAAAGAATTTTTTGTTAGATAAAAAAGAAATTAAAAATTATTTTGGAATAAAACACATTTTTACGCCACTAGCCTTAGCTAGTTGCATGTACAAGGCGTTAAAAAAAATCTCAATTTTTTTGAAGTAAAAATATTCTTTAAAGTTTAGCGAAAAAATTTTCATTCTTTTAATTGAAATCAAAAATCTGAATTTTATGGTTTTGGAATGTAGGTACTTAATTGTTTTGAAATAAAGACACTTTTCTAACGTTAGAGTAAAAAATCTCAATTTTTTGATTTTTTTCAATTTTTTGAAAAATATATTTTTTTGAGGTCTCCGTTTTTTGGAGAAAAATTCTCAAAAAAATTAAATTCGAACTTTTTGGTTTAAAAATTTTAAAAATTGTTTTGGATTGAAAAAAATCACTCAATTTTTTTTGAAATAGAGAAATCTCAATTCTTCTGAAGTAGGAAATTTTTCGGAGGAAGAAATTTCAGAATTTTTTGAAATAAAAAATATCCAAAAATCTTCTTTTTTTTGGAGAAAAACTGTGAAATTTTCTCATATGAAGATATTTTTTAAAATTTCTGTGGAAAAGTTTCTTAATTTTTTTTCTTTGTAAAGAAAAAAGTTCATTTCATTTTTGAAAAAAAATTTGATTTTTTTCAAACAATAATTTTAAAAATTTTTCCGAAATAAAAAATTTCAATTTTTTGGGGATTATTTTTTTTCTTTGATACCTAGTAAAATAAATTGAAAAAATATTTTTTAAACTTTATTGGAACGAAAAAAAGAACATAGAAATTTTTTTTTTCTCACAAGGGAACCTCGCCAACTCGTCACCTCCGATTGAGTTGAAATTTGGCTCACTGAAAGAGCATGCCACTCAGACCTCACAACCAAATTTTTAGCTGCCGAAGTTGATTTTTCGATTTTTGGAGAATTTTTAAAAACGGCTAAAACCGCTTTCAAAAATCCATTTTTTGAAAAAAAAAATTGTCTGAAAATTGGTTTGTGCACTAAAGTCTACCTCCTGAGTCGATTGCCGCCATTTTCGAAGTAATCTGGAGCCTCCAGAATGAAATTTACAATTTTTTTTTCAAAAAATGGTTTTTTGGAGATGGTTTTAGCCATTTTAAAAAATTCGCCAAAAATCGAAAAATCAACTTCGGCAGCTAAAAATTTGGTTGTGAGATGTGGGTGGCATGCTCTTTCAGCGAGCCAAATTTCAGCTCAATTGGAAGTGACGAGTTGGCGAGGTTTCCTTGTTAGAAAAAATTTGTTAAAAATTTTCTTAAGTGAATTTCATTTTTCGCGTGAAAACTTTTTGTTTGATTTCCTGGAAAAAATTCATTCTCGCATAAGTCACGTTGATGCTGGAAGGGGAGGCTGGAAATGTAGAAATATTGTTCACGAAAGAGGTCATGAAAAAGGTCATGAAAAAGGCATGAGTTTTAAAAAAAAATAAAATAAAACCCGAGCAGCACACTCGACAAATTATCGAAATAAAAAATCGACAGAATATCGAATTCGATAAAGTGTCGCGTTAGTTCCGCATAAATCGTGAAATTATCTTTCGATATATCGACAGATTATCGATGAATTATAGTTGGCAAAATCCATCAACAGATAAACTTTCGATAAAATCGAACGATTTTTCTTTTAAAAATCTCAAGATTATAGTTAGATACTTCATCGATAACCTATCTATAACTCGAAAGATAATTACACGATTTATGCGGAACTAACGCGACACTTTATCGAATTCGATATTCTGTCGATTTTTTATTTCGATTTAGTTTCGATATTCTATCGATTTTTTATTTCGATTTAATTTCGATATTCTATCGATTTTGTATTACGATTTTTTGTAGATTATCTAGTTTCGATATTCTATCGATTTTTTGTAGATAATTTAGCATATATGGGTATATGCGCGCGCACATTTTCAAGACCGGCTGGCGAGTTTGAAGTCGTAGTTACGCTTAAGGCTGGCGAATTTCGTTCCAAATACAGCAGTTTCTACCAAAACAAGCGTCTGTTGCGAACATCGGAGTTTGTTCGCATAATACGAATTGGATTATAATATTCAAACATCTTATGCAAAATTGGAGAAGAGGGAGGGGTCCAATTGAAATTTTTATAATAACTAAAATTATTTCTAGGACCTTAATTTACAACTTTTGTTTGAAAATTTTTTCAAATTGGCCCCTTTTTCCTCCGCTCCTCCAATTTTGAATAAGTATCAACGGAGTATTATGCAAAATTGGAGGAGAAGGAGAGGTCCAATTGAAAAAATTTTCAAACAAAAGTTGTAGCTTAAAGTTCTAAGAATAATTTTGGTCATTACAAAATTTTCGATTGGGCGCCTCCCTCCCGTTCAATTTTAAATACTAAGTATTCACATAGTAATCGTAGTATTGAACTTGGTAAAATTTTATTTAAGAACAACGATCTGGTTTCAAGTAAAATACCTAGTAAACCAAAAAAACTAGATAACTTGTTTGAAAATTTTTTCAATTTTGATTTCGCATATTACTGTTACACGTAAGTAGGTAAATGCAAAATAATAGAGGCTAGAGATGAGGTCCAATTGAAAAAACATTTCAAACAAAAGTTGTAGAATAATATTCTGGATTTAATTTTGGTTATTATAAAAATTTCGATTTGGCCCTTTCTTCCCATCCAATTTTGAATATAAAGTAGATATTTTTTGACTAGAAAAAAATCAATATAGTTTCAACAACTATCGTTACAAAATCGTTGAAATATCGAAGTCGATAAATTTCATATAATGTGTCGATAATATAGTTTTAAATATCGTCACAAAATCGTTGAAAAATCGAATTCGAGAAATTTCATATAATCTGTCGATAATACAGTTTTAAATATCTTCACAAAATCTTTAAAAAAATCGAATTCGATAAATTTAATATTCTTTTTCGATAGTATAGTTTCAAATATCTTCACAAAATCGTTAACAAATCGAATTCGAGAAATTTCAGATTATTTGTCGATAATATAGTTGTAAATATCTGCACAAAATCGGTGGAAAATCGGATTCGAGAAATTTCAGATTATTTGTCGATAATATAGTTGTAAATATCTTCACAAAATCGTTAAAAAATCGAATTCGAGAAATTTCAGATTACGTGTCGATAATATAGTTCTAAATATCGTCACAAAATCGTTGAAAAATCGAATTCGAGAAATTTCAGATTACGTGTCGATAATATAGTTTCAAATATCTTTACAAAATCGTTAAAAAATCGAATTCGAGAAATTTCAGATTATTTGTCGATAATATAGTTTCAAATATCTGCACAAAATCAGTGGAAAATCGGATTCGATAAATTTAATATTCTTTGTCGATAGTATCGTTGACGAATATCGTCCTAAAATCGTAATACTATCGAATTCGATAGTTTTTAGATTTTTTGCCTATAAAATCGTACAGCTAAATCTGTATCATATCGTGAGAACATCTTTAGATTTTTAAACGATTTTTTATCGATACGTTTCAACTTTCGATATTATCGATCGAGTGTACGCTCGGGAATAAAATAAAGTTAGACACCACGATAAAGTTTTTTGTTAATGGTACTTGGTTATATCCAAATTTCAAGTTTGGCACACCACTCGCCGGACACCCTGTATAACTACATATGACTCGAGGAAAAAATTGTAATATTTTTTCGCGAGCTCCTACGAATCATCTTATTACGCTGAGAAATTCACGTAGCGTAGGTTGGCTCTATATCGCCTTCCATAACTCGATTTCAACTTAGGATACAATTGTTTTTACATTTTTATATAACGTTTTATATTTATATAAAAACTATATTTCCATTTTCTTTCATCGCATCGCGCGCGCGAAACAAGTGGAAGGCAGAAAAAAAATCAATTCTCAAGTTTTCGTGTTATTTTGAAACAAATAGAAAAACTGGGGTGCACGAAAATCAAATTAGATGCCGAACGACAGTTTTTTGTATATACAAAAACGAGAATCATTTAGCTTTCTTGATAACTCAGGAAAAACCCATCTGTCAAATTAAGTTCTTATTCAAAGTCGACCCGGAAAATGCTTAATATCATTTTGGCGTTATTATTTTTATTTGCAGTTAATGATGTATCCGTTAGTGTAAGAGAGGAATACGCCCGTTAGCGCGGCATTGTATAAAACGTGTAACTAAACGATCCCGCGGCGTTTTACGAGGGTGGTCAAGGGTGAGGGAAACGCGATTCAATTTGGAGCTCATTTCGAGGACCCAAATGGCAAATATATTGTTCCCCTAATCGTGTATTAAATAATAATTCTATTTTTTCAAAACATTACTTCGGGGGTAAGTAAAATTGTTTTTCGCTCTTAATTTCGTTTTCTATCTTTCTCTCTCTTTTCTCCTTAGTTCCTTTTTTTTTAGCTCGCGCTTTTTTCGCGTATAATTTGATATTATCCGATTTGTATAGTGTCGAATGGTATTTTTATGAGTCAAACTGTGTATAACCTGTAAGAATGTAAAATCGAGTTGATTTTTTTTTTCAACGCCTTATATTGATAAAAGCTATTCAGAAAATAGGGCGAAATGGATAAACAAGGTTCGAGTGTAATGTCTCACTATCACTTGACTTCATCATGTTGATGTTTCCATCATGACAACGTTAAACGTTTACGATTTCATCGGTGTTTATTTTAATGCCAGGATTTTTTTTCAGTCACTATTTTTCGACTATGTGGAGTATTTTTTAGCAACATTTTCTGAGCTAATTGAGCACGTCTGGGTGTTTTCAGTTTGTGGTTTTCCATTGATGGGTTCATTTTGGTTTGGGATTTTCCCCCTTATTTTAGATTTTCATACACGAGTTATTCTCAAGTACAAAATAATAATATACCTATTCTTTGGTTATATGATATTAGCTTAAAATGAGGAATTTAGAAAATATCACAAAATTAAAAAGTAATTTAAATGAAAGGCAATCAGAATGTTTGACAAAAATTCGTAGGCATTCACATACATTTAGAAGATTTCACAGGAATTCGCTGATATTCAGAAAAATTTACTGGCATCAGTAAATCCCACAAACATTTGTAAATATTCACAGGAATTTATATACTTATTCGCAGCCATTCTGAAGTATTCACCAGCATTTTCATCACTTATTTAAATATTTTTTTTTAAATCTCAATTTTATGAAAAAAAATTTTCTTTTGGACATATGTACCTATTTTGAAGAAGAAGAAAAAAGAAGTCTCAATTTACTTAAAAGAAAATTCTCAATTTTTTGAAAGAAAAGTTTTTTGTTTTATTTTTTAAATAGGAAAATTTACAATTTTTTGAAAAAAGATTTTACCTTTGTTTGAAAAAGTAATCCTGAAGAAGATAAGTAATGTTTTCGAAGAAAAAAACTCAATTTTTATACAAAAGTAATATTTTTACAATAGTTTTTCGAAAAAAAGAACCTTCATGATCGATTGAAAAAAAATTCAATATTTTTGAAAAATCAAAATTCTTAATTTTTCAAAAGAGAAATTTTTATTTATTTATTTATTTTTTTGAAAAGAAAATTCACAATTTTTTCAATAAAAAAATCTAAATACTTTGAATAAAAAAATTAATTTTTTGAAAAAAATAATTTCAATTTCTCAATTCAAAAAAAATTCGTGAGTATTTTTTAAAATCCCAGTTTGTTAAGGGAAAGTTTCTCATTTACCTACATCGATTTTTTAAAGAGATGTTTCTTAGATTTCTTTATGGAAAAATTTACAATTTTATTTAATGAAGAATTTATCAATTATTAAAAAAATTATCTTGAACAATTCTTTTGAAAAAAAAAACATTTTTTGACAATTTTTTTTACAGTGAATTGATACCTTATAAAAAATCTAAAATTGTTTTTAAAAAAATGACAATTTGTTATTAGAAAAATAAATTCTTAATGTTATGAAAGAAAAACTTCTCACAAATCTCAATTTTATAGAAAAATCTTTTTTTTTTTTCAACACCTACGAAAATTTACAATTTCTTTGAGAGAATAATTTCTCGATTGTTTGAAAAAATAATTTCAAGCAGGTACCTAGTTGATTTTAAAAAAATATATATATATATGTAAAAGAAATGTTTACAAATTTTTTAGAAGTAAAATTGTTCATAATTTTTTGAGAGAAAATTTTTTTTCCAATTATTTGAAAAAAATAACAAAAAATGGATTAGATATTCATTAATAAAAAAAACGAATCCTTCATTTTAAAAAACACAATTTTTAACAAAAGAATTTTTCAAATTTTTTGATAAGAAAATTTACATTTTGTTTTGAAAAAGCTCACTTTTTGAAAAAAATAATTTTCAATTTAAAAAAAGATTTCTCAAGTTATTAAAAACAGTTTTTTTTAGAAAAAATATTACTACTCAATTTTGAAAAAGTCTCAATTTCTTGAAAGAGAAATTTCTTAGTTTTTTGGAAGGAAAATTAAGAGTTTTTCAAAAAAAAAAAAAAAAAAACTTTAGTTACAGGTGATGAAAAAAAAATTTACAAATGTTTGAAAAAATCTCATTAAAAAAAATAATTTCTTACTTTATTAGGTAATTCGAAAAATAAAAAAAAACTCAATTTAAAAGAAAAATTCTATTTTTTTAAAAATAAATTTCCGTTTTTTTAAAAAAATAAAAATTTACCTACAATTTCGTCGAAAAAAGAATTTCTCACTCGTTTGAAAAAATAATCTCGAGTAGGTAGGTAATTTTTTCAATTTTTTTTATTTCTTCATGTTGAAAAATACAATTTTTCAAAAGTAAAATTCAACGTTTCTCGAGAAAAAAAAACTTCACGAACGATTTTTAAAAAATGGTTTTGAAAAAATTCAGTTTTTAATTTTTTGAAAAAGTTTTACTTACCTACTCAACTTTTTAAAAATAACTAAATTTTCTAAAAAATAATTTTTTGAAAGAAAAATTTGCAGTTTTTTTTAAAATCTTAATTTTAAAAAATCTTATTTAAAAAAAAATAAAAAATAAAAACTCGAGGGTGATTTCCAAAATTGCTTAATTTTTGGGTGAAAAAATCTCTTTACTTCTTGGAATTTTTTATGAAAATTTTCTTATAATTTCACTAGAACCTTAATTGAAAATTATAAATTTCATTAAACTTCCATCTTTCTTCTACTCGATTCGAAGAAACAATTCTTAACTTAGATATCTACTTCCTGAAAAAAAAAATCCATCTGGAAACTTAAAAAAACAAATATAAAAAAAGAACAATCTTGCTGGGTGATTTTACCAAAAAATTTTAATCTCTGATTTTTTATTTACCTTTGACATTTTTTTTAAATTTCTGATCGACTTTCTTAATAAAAATTCTTTCTTGATTCATCGTCAAAAAAAGTAGGAGTTTTACTTTTCCAAAGAAAAAAGTAATTGAGGTATGATTCAAGTAAGTACCCGTATTTTGTAAAGTTTCCTCATTTCTTTTGAAAAATGTTTTCTCTCTCATTAATCTCACCAAAAGAGAAAAATTAGGCTTCTAATTCAATTTTTATTTGTCAAAAATTTGCTATCTTTGATTGCTTTCATTAAGCAAAAAAAAAGAGATTTTATTTTGATTTACCTTATACAAAAATGTCTATTTCTGATTAACCAACTAAAAAAATATTTTTCCTCTGATTCATCTTCAAAATTTTTTTCCTGATTTACATTAAAAAAAAAAAAAAAAAAAAAAAAAATGGAATTCATATTTATGTCAAAGAATTGAAGAAAAACATGCAGAAAATTTAGAAAGCCTAGAACACCTATTACGATTTTTTAAAATTCGTTTTATTTAATGTATACTTTTACACAGTTCAATGCGAAACACAAAACACAATCATACAAATTCGTAATTATAATAACTTCTAATTTATATGACAAAAAACATTCAACTAAACAGACCACCTACCACCTAAGGTAAGCTAACGACCCTTATTAAATGTTCATTTGGCGACTGTTTCGAGAGTAAAATTGATTTTATATTTTTACCAGCGAACTACTCGCATATTGTAATACCCCGTTAATAAAATCTTATCGAAAAATCAACTAGCGTTGCGTATCAAATGGAGCTTTAAATCGTTGTAATTTCATTACCTATTACTCTTTAGTCAACATGTAACGTTTGTTTCGGCGAGTTCCTATTATAAGATTTTAATCTAATACCCCGCAGATATAATTAATCCTTTGCATTTTTTCCCCTCAATATTATTACAACGCTCACATTTTGTTATTTTTTTTATTAGCGAGTCGATAAAAAATGGCGAAGAATTTTCTCCAGTTGTAAATTATGAAAAACTATGTCATCGATGGAAACGACCTGTTGTCGTAACAAATTATATTCATTTGGTGAACCGGTTCGTTGAACATGATGGACATGTAGCGCTTATTGGCGAGTATAAAAACAAGATTATCCGGCTCTTAATCGGTCACTCGGTTCTTTGAAATGGTATAAAAAAGAAGAATTCTTTCGGCATGGGTGAAAAAGACCTGCAAATATTGGTAACAATGAACGAATTTACCGTTAAATAAACATTATTCGTTATTATATTATAGGTAAATTTGGCGAGTCGAATCTGACGAATCCTTTCGTTTGAGAAATGAACAAACGAACGTTACAAGTATGCTAAGTATATAGTTAGAAAAGCGCAAAAATTATCGATTGTTGTGTAGAAAGGTCGGCTTTTGAATTACCTATATATCAAAAGAAGGATCTAAAGCGTGCACGTTTCTCTCGCATCTTGTAGAGCATCAGCAGCAATAAAAAGGAATATTTTTCAATTGATGTCAATACCGTATAAAGTACGTATAAAATCGCCTCAACAAATGGCCGATCGTTATCCTCCGCATAGGCGCAGCTATATACAGTTTAAGCAAAACCCTACCGCGAATACGGCCTAGGTGCGGAAAAATAAGTAAATATATCAATGTATTAAAAATAAACTGTCTCTGTTACCCCAACAATAACAACCATTCGTGAAAAAATAAACAAATTTACACGCGAACGAGCGGATAGAACAAATCAAATTGACGTTGTCACCCTTTTTTTAATGGATGGGTCCTTTTTTCGAGTGTTTCAAATAATACCGGATAATGTCCTCGACCGGTGAGCAGCTGTCTTCGACGAATAATGCTCTAATTTCACGTGACATTTCTGCATCATCTTCTTCTCCGCGCAGCAGCGCCGCCTATTGTTTAATTAGATTTCAAAACGCGTTTCGATAAGATGAGATTACGCTAAGTGATTTTAAGGTTTATTTATCGATCGCTATTACCATGTACTATGGTTATCTTAACCCGTATATCTCTGTAAACGGTTGACGAAATGAAATTCGTATCAATGAGTATTGGATTGGCCCCTAGATGGAGGAATTTGAATTCGCATCCTTTTAACTGTTGAACCACGATTTAAATTACCTACTTAATAGACATAGGTAAAATATCTCATCCCCTATTAAATGCATAAATCATTATTTATGAAAATAAACTGAGTATCTTTAACGAATTGTAATTTTATTAGAATAAAAATTTTACGAGAGAAAATAATTCACTAAGAAAAAAGTCTCTACAGAAATTTCCTAGAATTTTTTTATTTACTTATACCTTTTTTGACGATGAATCAGAAATTTTTCCTTTCAGAAAGTTGATCAGAAATTAAAGAAAAATTTTAGAAGATTAATAAAACTATACCGTAACATGCCCGTGTAGCAACGTCGATGCTAATTTCGATATAAATGTCGACACATCGAAATCGGTCACTTTTCGATCGTACATGTCGACACGATTGTGGATGGTTTGTCAAGCTTATTATCGACATGTTTGTCGACCGTCCAAATATGGCTCGACATGTCGAGCCATATTTGGACGGTCGACAAACATGTCGATAATAAGCTCGACAAACCATCCACAATCGTGTCGACATGTACGATCAAAAAGTGACCGATTTCGATGTGTCGACATTTATATCGACATCCACATCGACATTTGCAATGGTGAGATTTTGAAAAATATGCTAAGTTCAAATATTCAATATAAGTATATATTAAAATTACACCAAAAATAGTGTTCAAGCCAACATTTCGACATTTTTTGTAAAATATGCGGCATTGAGGCCACCTTTGTAGCTGGACACATGCGAGTGTCCATACTAACATAGAGATGATTCTTAGACCTTATGTACTAATTCACAACACACTTTATCTGCGAGTATCACAATCACCCTCAAGACGTCGACAGTCAAGTCGATGCATTATTCGACCCTCGACAATTAGATCGACATTAACTCGACTTAAAATTCCTCTGGTCAACACTGTCGACAGCTAAGTCGATGCATTATTCGACCCTCGACAATCACATCGACACTATCTCGACTTAAAATTCCTCTGGTCGACACTGTCGACAGTGAAGTCGATGCATTATTCGACCATCGACAATTATGTCGACAATAACTCGACAAGTCGTTGTATTATTCAAAACTTTGAAAAATAAGAAAATTTTGTGATTCTTTCAAAAATTATTTATTCCTGAGCTTAAAATGTTCTTATTAATTGTTTTTAGTTCTTTTTAGATATAAAATTTGTAAATTTAATTGGCAGAAATTGTCGACATAAATGTCGATGCGTTTATCGAGTATCGATTTTTACATCGACTTGTCTATGTAGAAAAACAACGTTTTCTAAATTATAGGAAAATACTGAGAAAAATTCAAAAATTTTGATTGAACAGTTATGTTTAACATAGAACATTACTTTAAATCTCAAATATCATTTTTAATTCATCGTTAACCGAGAAAAAAATGTGTCTGAATTTTGTCGACATAAATGTCGATGTCGACAATTGCTACACGGGTGGGGTTACTTTGGCCCACTTTTTGAGACTTTTTTTTTTAAAATTCATCCTGCTTCTTTCAAAATCGAAGTAAGGGGCTCGGTTTTCACTCTAAATAGTGACGGACACTTGTAGGAAGCTCTGTAAATGTTTTCAAATTTTTCGTCAAACCCCCTCCCTCTTCCGTGGTTAGTCAAAGTCATGGGCCAAAGTTACCCGGCTCTGGGGTTACTTTGGCCCACTTCGTTTTTTCGCAATAAATCGATTTTTAGGCATAATAATAAGTTAATAACTCACCGAAGGCATGAAACTTCAAAAAAAAATTTGTTCAGTTGAAAACCTTATGATCAAACATCGGTATTTTAGAGATTTCCTGATGACGAAAAACGGTACTCAGACGGGTAAATTCAATTTTTCTCACAACCACTTCACCAAACCGGTATTTTCACGATAGATTCTGACTCTACCTTAAATTTTCGATCGATTTTCATAGGGGGAAAAAAAAATTCTCGATTTTTTGATAATATTTTTGCGTGGGCCAAAGTAACCCCAAAAACGACGAAAACTGTCCTCTGACCAGTAATATGAGAAATTTCTTTTTCAAAAAATTGTGATTCATCTTTTGAATTGAGAATTCTTTTTTTTTTATTTTTCAAAGTAGCTAGTAGATAGGTAATTATTAATATTTTCAAAAATTCGTCAAAAATCGAAAAATCAACTTGAGCAGCTAAAAATTTGGTTCTGAGGTCTGAATGACATGTTCTTTCAGTGAGACAAATTTCGACTCAATCGGAGGTGATGAGTGGCGAAGTTCCCTTGTAAGTTTTTAAAGACCTATAAGTAAAAAATTTTTCATTCAATATTAAGTAAATTGATTTTTTTTTTAAATAGTTGGTATATTTTTTTTAATTAGTTGTTCTTACCTTAAAGGTTTTTTTTAATCAAAATTTTCCTTTCGAAAAAATTAGAAATCTTTTTTTTTTTTGGTATTAGGTATTTTTTTGAAAAATTTAAGAAATTGAGAATTTTTTCTCCAAAAACTTTTTCAATTTTACTATTTCAATGAATAAAAAACAATTTTTAATTTTTTTCAACCTACTGTAAAAACAATTTTAAGAAAAATTAAGATTTTTCAAAAAAAAAAAAATTAGGATAAAGTATTTAAAAAAAGTAGGTATACCTAATTGTGAATTTTCCTATAAAGAAATATAAGAAATTTCTCTTTAAAAAATCTATGTATATTCAAATTGAGATTTTTTCAAAAGATAAATGGGAAATTTTTCCCTTAACAAAATATTGGAAATTTGAAAAACATTTTTTTTTTAAATTTGTAAAATTATTTTTTTATTCTAAAAAATTGAGCTTTTTATTCAAACTATTTAGATTTTTTTGAAAAAAATTTGAATTTTCTTTTCTCAAAAAAAAAACAAAAAAAAAATATAGAAATTTTTTTCTTGAAAAGTTGAGAATTTTTTTTTTTTTTAAATTGACTTTTTTCGAAAAAGTGTGAACTTTACTTTCGAAATAATTATTATAAATTTTGCGTTTGTATAAAAATTGAACTTTTTTCTTCGAAAAAATTATCTTCTCAGGATTTATTTTTTCAAAAAATAGGGGAAATTTTTTTTTGAAATTTTTTAAAAATCTTCCTATTAAAAAAATGAGAAATTTCTCTTTATTCCAGAACTTGATATTTTTCTTTTAAATTGAGAATTCTTTATTTTTCTTCAAAATATATCGAGGTGGTCTCCCCCCCCCCCCCCCCCCCCCTCATAAAATTGGAATCTTTTTAAATTAAAAATGTTTCCTTCAAATAAATTAAGATTTTTTTACAATTGACTGTACCTTTTTCTTTTAAAAAAAATTATCCAAAATTATTTTCTCAAATGCTTAAAATTTAATTGTAATAATTTTTCCAAAGAAAGTGCAAATTTTCCTATCAAACTGAGAAAATAATTATACTTAACTACTATAGTTTTTAAATTTTTTTTTTTTTATTTTTGAAATTGAGATTTTTTTAAAAATACGAATGAGAATTTTTTTCAGAACCAAAATTTTATTTCAAATGACTTTTTTTTAATGGAGGAATTTATTTCTTTAAAAGAATGGGTTTTTCTGCAAAAAAAGTTTAAAAAAAAATCATCAGTTGTATTATTACCTGCCAGATAAAACTCATTCAAGTCCTTATGACCTGATTTTTGGAAAGGTGAGCAAAAAGTCGTTTTCGGATTTTAGATGATTTTAGATGAGTGTTTTTCTTAACTATTTGTAAATGACATACTATAAAACTTGTCCCTTATATACTTATGTTTCCCAAAATCACATCAGATGTATTTGGTGAGTTTTACCAGGTATATTTGATGATATCAGTCGGGGCGGGGGCCAGCTTTTCCAGCAGATCGAACAGACACTGATATTGTTTATTCAAGATTGTAAATTAGGAAAAAAAATTCTCAAAAGATTAATTAATGTGGAAAATATTTGTTTAGAAGAAACGATTTTTTCAGTGATGTAAATCTGAAGGATTTTTTTTGATGCGGTATTTGCTCAGATAAGATTTTTTTTAGAAATTTATAATGTAAATCCAGGGTTTAAAAATTTTATTTTAGTGAGAGATCTGTCGAATTGAAAAAATTGTTTTATCCGGAGCTGAATCAAAAATAATAAATTTTTGAATCTGTTAAATCAGAAGTTTTTTTTCATAAGGTAAATCTGAGGATTTTTTGAAGGCGAATTAGAAGGAATAGGCCTAGTATACCTATCTTAGACGATAAATCATAAAAAATTTTCTATTGTAAGGTGTGTCAGAGAGAAATTTTTTTAGAAATTAAGTTATTCGCGAAAATATTTTTCGTATAGTAGGTATAAATCAGTGATGGAAATTTTTCACATGCATTAGAGTGTACCCGGTAAACACACCGCCTGCTATTCGTATGCTAAAATCACAGAGACGAAAATCGCGGTCTATTCGCATACGAATAGAATGCGAAATCAAAGCAAAAATCGAAGAAAATTTTCTCAGATAAATTCGTATACTATTCGTGAGCGAATATCTATCGCATGCCTGAAATCACATTGAAAACAGGCAAAAAGTCCGTACGATATTAGTGCGATATTCGCATAAGAATCGTATGCTAAAATCGCAGTGGAAAACGTGCAAATATTTCTTACGATACTAGCACAATATTCGCATACGAATCGTATGCTAAAATCGCAGTGGAAAACGTGCAGATATTTCTTACGATATTAGCGCAATATTCGCTAGCGAATAGCATGCGATTTTCACTACAACTTCTTTCAATACGTTTTACAAATGAGAGAAGTCAGTTTCAAACATGAACGTGTACTTGAATGTATTGCAGTGACATTTAAACAATAAAATAAAGGTTTTTCTGGGGTTTTTGATTTTGTTGGGGAATTTTGTGTTTTGTTTGATGTTTTTTCTTCTTTTTAAGTAAAAACGCCAATGATTTGATTTCAAAGTGATAAGAATGGAGACGAAGGCAGAATTTCTTGGACGATTTCCACTCACAGTAAGTTAATTATTTTGAATTTATATCTTATTTGTGATCGCGTGAATCTGTGTGAAATTAAATTTTATCAAATCGTAAAAATTTTAGACGTCTTATCAGTGCTATAAAATTTTTCAATTGTTCCTCTTCCTTCTCCAATTTGAACGCAGTATTATGCGAAATTATAAGGAAAGGAAGAGTCAAATCGAAATTTTTGTAATAATCGAAATTATTTCTAAGATTTCAATCTACAACTTTTGTTTGAAAAAATTTTCATTTGGTACTGCGGGACGGCCCTTCTTCCCTCTCACAATTCAGAGTAATAAATATACGTTTTTATACCTATCTAATCTATCTATCTATCTATCTATCTATCTACGTAGTATTGGGCATAATTGGAGGGGGGGGGGGGCTCAAATTGAGAAATTTTTCAAACAAAAGTTGTAGATTGAAATCTTGGTAGTAATTTTGATTTTCCTAAAAATTACTTTATCAAATGCCACTGATAGGTACTCCAAAAACTTTACGATTCGGCATAATTTCATTTTCCACAGATCTGCGATCACAAATATGATATATTTTCGAATAATTAATTTACTGCTGAGTGGAAATCGTCAAAAATCATTTGCCTACTACTTAGAGGCGAATTCCGAACGCTAATCGCAAGCGAATTAACAGCGAATAAGAACGCTACATTCGCTGCTAATTTCGCGTACTATTAGCGTTCGAAATTAGCCGCTAAAAAAGCGGACATTTTTGATATGCTAATAGTACGCTATTTTCGCATGCTATTCGTATACGATAAATGCGAATTTAGCGCTCTATTAGTACGCGATTCGCATACAGTGTGTTTACCGGGGTAATCTCTTCCAAATTTCCAAATCATGAGTACATATTTTTTCTTATTGTAAAAGTAGATCTCTGGTTTTAAATCGCTCCATAATGGCATAAATTTCATCTCGCTATAGTATACAAGCCAATTGCACGAGCACCTGGTAAACAAGCGACAAAGGTGGTAGGTGTGTTTAATACGGAATAATTGCAATCTAACGCAGTAAGAGGGAAATTACATCGTTATACTATGGGGCTCCTTAGGTGAAATAGCTTTTCTGTGTAATGTGTATATTTGTAACATTGTTGTCAATTGTTTAGTTTCGTCATTGTTGAACCGCAATATCGCGTAGAGCAGATCGGCTACACAATTTTCGAATTGCCAGTTTCCGGTTGTTTGCAAATAGTATAATTTTCACGGCGGGATGTCCAATTTTGCTTTCGCAAAATATCCTGTTTTACGCTGCTTTCGCGTAGATATTCGAAAATGATTCGACGATTTTGAGGAAAACGAGATGATGATGAGTTTTCGGGTGGAAAGGGAAACATGGCGATTAGAAGTGTCGTAATGGGTACGTCCTCAATGTCCTCAGCATCCATCAGGGCAAAGAGGAAGAAAAACAAACATGATTCAATTACGCGATAGCGCAGCAGAGGAACAAGGTGCATGCGGTTCTGCGGTTGATACAATTTCATAAAAGCGACCGGTTGTGTTTATAATAAGCAAATAAGTAGCAAGGTCTATTCTTCGGGCGTACATATCTTTGGAGAAAAGAACATCACAAAGCAGGGACGCGTTCGCGTTTTCTTTTTGTCGCATAATGAAAAGGCGACCAGGACCAGCGAATGTAAGAAATGGCGTGGAGCCGAGGCGCATTTTCGGCCATGCATAAAAGCAAATTCCGCCTTTGTAGCGAAAACCGCATAACAAAAGTACGATCGTGAGAGATTACAAATAACAACATATAATGTCCCACTCGACCTGCATCATTACAGTGTAGCGCCTGTATTGTGATCCTTGTCTGTGTGTTTTTATGCGAGGTATTATAATACCATACCGGAACCTTTTCTGCTAGCTGCTTTTTTTTTCGCCTGTTTTTAACCAAAACGAAAACACTAAAAATGCACCGAATGTATCTACATTTACCTACTACCTACGATTTTACAAATTTCCAGGACCACTCTGGTGAATCAAATTCGCTAATGGATTACCTTATTTTGTACTTAGTGCGCTTCATTGCCTTTACGTAATGCTGACATAATGAAATGTCTGTATATAGAACATATTCGCCCATTTGCGTCTCGTTTGTCGCCGATTTTTACACTCAAATTGGGTTATTTAGTATACATACGAGTATAGTCTTGTATCTGTACTCGTAGTCGTATAGGTAAGTACTATAGGTGTAGGTAAGCTACCTCTCCTATATGCGAGCTTATTCGTCCTATATTAAGCGAACGTACCGATATATTCGAGTGACATGTATAGTTTGTATATACACGTGAATGATTCCAATGACCTGCCGAATAAGGACCTTATTTGTCAATCTGGCGTGGCGTCTCATATAAACACTCCACACCTTACCTTTCGACCATTTAAATAACTCAAGCACACCGCACTAGTTCCTATAAGCATATAGTTGATGTTTGTCCACGTCCATTGTACTTTCTAATGGTCCATTGTTGCATTGTTTTGCTAAAGGCGACATTCGCGCTGTGCTTACATCCTATGCACTTGAAAAAAAATGTCACTTATGTGCTAAGCACCCCCTCCCCCTTCCATGATATTTTAAAGAATTTTTTTTTCAGCAATATTTTGAAACAAGACTAATAATTTATGTTTCGGAAGATTCTATGGAAAATTGTTGGGAAAAGTTTTCAATTAAGAATTTTTTAGTAGAGTTCAAAAAGTTACCTTTCAATGAATTTTTGTTACAAAATTTTTTTTTCAATTGTCTTTGGAAAAAAAATGATGATCCAAAAATGTTTACAAAAAAAATAAAAAGTTTCTGTTTGCAAAAAAACTGTTTTGATTATAGAAGAAAAAATGAATGCGACGAGACGAAAAAAATATCTGAAAAAAAATTGAAAATTTTATAACAAAAAACTGAAAAATTTGTGTTGAAATTTTTTTTTAAAAATGTGAAGCAAAAGAAATTGAAAAATTTGTGTTGATGAAATATCATGGTATTTCTACCATTGATGAACATAGCGAAAAAGTAGTGAATTAAAATCAATGTCGAAAAAATCATTCAGTTTCGAGCGTAGGTATTAAAATAAAATTTTTAATCGATTTTTTCCTCAAATTTGAAAATTTTTCTGCAGTAAAAAATTTGAACTAAAATTTTTTTATAAGAGAAGAGGTGCTTTTCAATTTTCGTTCACTCTCTCGTGGGAGTGCGGTTTTCTGAAAATATTGTGGAAAGTATAGTGAAAGAGGCAATGAAAAAAGTAGTGATTTTTGAAAGAAAAATCAGTAAATATACCATCATGTTCATGAATATAAAAAAAGTCCACAAAAAAAAAATGAAATAATGTTGCAGGTAATAAAATTTTTAAAAATTTGTTTTTATAAAAAATGTAAAAATCTCAGTCGATAAAAAATATTTCAAATTTTTTGACCTAAAAAAACTAAATAAAGAATGTGTAGGTTATTGAAAACAAATTTTCAAAGAATGTTAACAAAATTTTTTAAAAATCCGTGTAGGCAAAAAAATTGAGAAAAAAAATTGCATGAGTCGAGATGAAAATATAGTTAGCAACAAAATTGAGAAATATTAGATAACCAAAAGAATTCAATCTGGTTGAAAAAAAATTTAAGAATTTATGTTAATGAAATTTCAAAAAAATTGTCTCTAAAACAGAAAAAAATGTCGACGAAAGAAATTGAAAAAAATTGTATCAACAAAAAAAATATGAAAAATTATAGTTGCAAAAAAAAAAATTTCAACGTTTTTGACAAAAGAAGCTAGATACTTAAATGGTGTTGATAAAAAAAATACAAAAAATTGTGATGACAAAAAATTTTTTGAACAAACATATGAAAATAATAAAAAATACCTAGTAAAAACAGAAAAGATGGAATAAAAAAATGCTCACAAAAAATTAAAAATTATATTGTAGTAAGATTTACCTAAAAAGTTTTTCAATCGGGAAAAATTGCGAAATTTTATTTGACAAAAAAATTTTAAGAATTAGTCGACAAAAAATGGAAAATGTGAAAAATTTGCTTTGAAAAAATTGAAAAAAATTGTAGCACAAAAGTGAAAGAATTTATACTGGTAAAAAAAATTGTAGTCACAAAAATTTGAGTTGATGAAATGAAAAATTTTTGTAGTGAAAAGAATTAGGTATAGAAAAATTTGAATGACAAAAAATGACCTATACCTAGTAGGTAATTTTGGTTAAAATATAAATTGAAAAATTTTAGAAGACAATAATTTGAAAAGTATGTGTTTATTTGGCAAAAAAAAAATAGCTAGTGCCAAAAAATGTATGTTTACTTGAACAACTTTTTTCTTTGCGGTACAACTTCGAATAAAATTTTTTGTCAAGGCGAGGAAAAAATGAAGGAATTTTTTGACAACAAAAAATAAAATAAAATAAAAATAAAAAATGGTTTTATGAACAAAAAAAAAAAAATGAAAAAATTGTATAACCTAAATATGATTATAAAATTGTCATTGGGTGACATAAAAATTAAAAATTATTTGACAAAACAAAATGAAAATTTCTGGTCAAAAAATAAAATGTACCAGCCATAATTTTTTTATGAATTTTTCAGCCAGAAAAAAAATCAAAAATTTTAGATGACGAAAAAGTAAGTAAAAAACCCGCGTTGACAAAAATTTCCAGATTTTAGTTACCTAATTAAAATAGGTATTTAAATTAAAAATTCTAAAGTGAAAAGAATTGAAAAATTTATGTTGGCAAGAAGTTTTGATTGATAGATACTTACCAAAAATTAAGAATTTTCAGATGACAAAAAAAAAGAGGAAAAAATGAAAAATGTTGACAAAAAATGAAGAAAAATCTTTATTGACAATTTTTTTTTTTAGAAATGCTGTCAAAAGAATTATAATTTTTTTTTGTTGGCAAAAATTAAATGATTTTCGTTAATGAAGTGAAATGAACTTTATAGTGAAAAAAATTATATTTGATAATAAAAAAAATTGTTGGCAAAAATGTATAAAAATTTTCGAAAAAAAAGATCTTTGGTAATAAATTTCTTTGTCGAAAATTATCTAAAAAAAATTTTCAACAAAATATCCTCCGAAAAACTTCTTTTTCAACAACACGTTTAACAATTTTTTATCCAGGAAAAATTTTCAATTAGATACGATTTTGATGATTACACTGGTGCAGTGGCGTATTTAAGGGGCGTCCAGGGGATCCAGCCCCCCCCCCCTTGACGAAGAAAAAGTTGAAAATATGACGAAATTTCAGCTTTTTAATTATTTTTTTTTTTACAAAAATTTCCAATTTTTTGGGCCTAGACCCCCCCTCCCCTTACATGCCTGTCTGGCTACGCTACTGCACTGGTGGTTCTAATGGGTGCACTTCTCAAAAGTGTTATTGCCAAAAGTTGAACAGGGCAATGCCCTTGTCATTTGCATTACATTCTTAACAAAGAAATTATAAAGAACAATTTCTCAACAGATTAAATACTAACTATACGAATATTCTGCGAATTAAGTCCCTACAATGAAAGTTTACAGTTGAAAAAATTAACTTATCGCAAGTACCACAATACCGTACTTTGAAATAGAATTATAATTCTAGTTTCTTATAATTTTGATTAATTTCTTATCTATGTAGATTCGTTCTTTGCTATAGTTATCGTAGTTTATCGCGTCAAACAAGGTTTTGATACTGAATAAAACGGATTTAAAATCACGTTTTAAAACATTTACCTTTTAATTAGAGTATTGCGTGTGTCTGTATAGGTCTTTCTCTGTATCTATGTATATAACACCGAATTATATTAATTTTCAATTTTTTCAATTTAACGTAGATGTGTATTTTTTGTGGTACCTGTTTTACGTAGGTACATTACAGTAACATTTTGGTCATTATTTTTTAGAAGGGATGACTGGTTAAAAATATGGGAAAATGATTATTTTTTTCAAAATAAAAAAAGAATAAATTCTTGAAGAATAGAAAATGTTTCATTCCAAAAAATTGAAAGATTTTTTTTACTACAAGATTGAAAAAATTTATATTACCCCCCCCCCCCAAAATAGAAGATTTTATTTTTCTCGCAAAAATTTAAAAAATATTTTTTCTCCACACAAATAAAAACATTTTGATCGTTTTTTTTTGAAAAAGAAGTTTTAAAAGTTTCTAGGTATTCTAAAAAAAAAAAAAAAATTAAGAAAAGAGAAATTTTTCTATTTTAAGGAAATGAAAAATTGAAAGGTTATTTTTCACAAACTCGAGAGGTTTACAAAAATTGAAATCTTTTCCCTCATCAAAAATTTGAAGTGTTCTCTCTGAGAAAAATAAAATGTTTTATCTTCCAAAAAATTTAATAATTATTATAATTTAAGTAGAGATACCTATATATTTTTTTCGAAAAAATTGTCGAATTTTTTCAATCTTTTTACTTTAAAAAATTTAGACATTTTATTCTCATGAAAATTCTACATAATTATACCTACTTACAGATTGCATATTTTTGCTATCTAATTTTTCACTCTAAATATATTTATCTCAATTAAACTCGGGGCTGGCATTTTTTCCACATTTAATGTTTGATTAGCCGCCTCATAACGTGTGTAACATTATCTCGGGCCGATCAGTTAAGTAATATGGTTTTCGCATTTCTGATCTCTAGTCGGTCGACGATCGAAATCAAAACGGTTCGAGGTATAATAATATACGATACGTACCGCTTATACAAGAATGAAATCTAAGGATTCGATCTGAGGATTGTTAGCAGATCATTGAAGCGAACACGTGTTACATGTAATATACCTATAATACTTATCGTCGTTACATTATTCGAAACATTAACCTACCTTAGGAGATTTTCTGCTAATGCAGAAAACTTTTCTTTTCATCGGTTCACTTCTCGGATTTCTTTTCGTAAGGTATTCTTTTTTGTATGAGTCAATTCGGCCGAATCATCAAGACGTGCATATGATCACATTTATCCCATCATATCACCGCACTCGTATAAAAAAATTATCCATTTTTTTCGGGGGCGATTATAAAGTGGTGTTCGCTTTACTCGAATTTACTCGAGTAAAAAAAATCGACTAAGTAGGCAGAAGACGAAAAAAAAGGATAAGAGACTGGTCTTAGGTAGAGAACCATGCCGAGGCAGTCAGTGGTCTTTGATTGTTTACCAGCGATGAAGGTTTTCGGCACAAAGGCTAATTTGAAAAAATTTCGATTGCAAATTACTTAATTTGGTTATTTTAGCTCGACGAAATTACCAACTTTTATAAAATAATTTCGAGTAGAAGTTTTATTTCTTCTCTGGGTAATTATGTTTTTAGCAAATTAATTCATTGTTCTCGAACATTACTTTAATCAAGTATACGAAAGTACTCGACGAGGTATTTTAATTAATTTTTAACTGGAGCTCGGAAAAGAAACTTTTTTTCGCCAACGTTTTCTTTTATAATAATAATCGCTTTATAGAGGTACCTAATTTTTGCGCCTTGAATTTTATCCTTTCATCGAGACTATTACCACGAAAATGCTGTCTTGCCCGACCTAATTGTGTACAAAAGTACTGAAAGAAATTAGCAAATGTAAGCAGTGCTCGAATTGAGCCGGAATGAGTTGGAACGGAATTCCAGTTCGTGAAAAATGAAAATTCTGCGATTCGGTTCGTAAAAAAAATGAAAATCTTCACTTCGGTTCGTAAAAAAGCTAAGTAGGTATAGGTACCTTTAGGTTAGATACCTATACTATTTCATTTGATCAAAATTTGGAAAAAAAATCTCCAATTTTGCTCAGTGAAATAATTATTCTCAATTTTTGAAATAAACATTTTTGTAAAAAAAAGTCTTAAGAAAAAGTTTTTTTTTATGTAGAAAAAAACTGTCATTTAAAAAAAGTATAATTACCTAATATATTCTCAAATTTTTTAAAGTAAAAAAATTTTCAATTTTAAAAAACAATTCTTTGGAGAAGAAAATTTTTCGGTTTTTCTGAAATAAAAATATGTATTTCCCAAATTTTCGAATAAAAAATCTTCCATTTTTCATTTTTTTTTTTTTTTTTTTTTTTTTTACAATAAAAGTAGATAAGGTATACCTAGGTAGATAATGTTCAATGTTTTTTTTTCTTCTTTTTTTTTAAGGGAATCTCTTCACGCAGAAACAAATCCCCATTTTTGTTTATATTGAAATCGCTCATTTTGAGAGAAAAATTTTTTAAACTTTTTTGGAGAAGAAAATCTCTTTTGTTTGAAATGAAATCTCTCATTCTTGGAAAAAATTTTTTAATCATTCTTAATCTTTAAAAAATTGTTTAAAAAATCTTAAATTAAAAAAAAAAAAAAAAATCTTTCATTTTCATAGAGACAAATTCTACTTTATTCGAGATTTTTTTTAGGAAATCTCAATTTTGTGGAAGGAGGGGTGGAATATTTTTCCAAATTTTTGGAGAGAAAATTTCGTAAAATTTCACATTTTTGTTTAAAAGGAAAACGAGGTTTTTTCAATTTCTTCGGATAAAAAACTTTTACCTTAATTTTTGGGAACCACCTTTAAAAACACTCAGTTTTATGATGCCAAAAAAGGCAAAATTTATTTTTAAAAAATCGATCTTCATGAAAATGAAAGTTTCAGATTATCTGATAAAATGTTTAAAAGTCGTCCTTTGAAGATAAGTTGAAACTTTTTTTTTGATTTCCATTTAAAAATAGATACTTTCTTCAATTTTTCTGAACTAGGTAATTGAAAATTATTTTAAAATTCTTAAATTTTTTTAAAAATTTCTATGAAAAAAAAAAATTGTTGAAAAGTCTCTTTTTTATGCATAATGAAAGCTCTCATTTTTTTAGAATAAAATTTTAATTAAGTACCCCAAATATTTCGAAGAAAAATACGTTTCAATTTTTAACAAAAAAAAAGACAATTTATTGGAGAAGAAAATTTTCCAGTTTTTCTAAAAATAAATGATAATACCTAAGCATTTTTCAAATTTTTTGGGTGAAAAAATCTTTAATTTTTTTTGGAGAAATAATATTTCTTTTAAAAAATCTCGTAAAAAAAAGAACCCTAAGGTTCATTTTTTTTTTCAAGAAAAAATCCATAAGGTATTTTTGTTTGGTACCTATGACAAAAAAGTTTGAATTATTTTGAGAAAATAGATACCTATAATTTTGATTATTGCCAAATATTTAAGAGCAAAAAAATTCTTTTTCTGCTTATAATGAGATATCTCTCATTTTTGAGAATTTTTTTTCAAATAATCTCAATTTCTCGAAAAACCCCCATTTTCTGAAGTAAAAGTAGGTAGGTATTTCTCAAATTTTTGGAAAAAAAAAACAGTGGAAAAATTCTTCTCCTTTCAGGATATAATCTTTTATTTTTAGCAAAAAAATTCTCTGTTTTTTTTTGAGAAAAAAATCTTACTAGGTAAGTAAATCTAAATTTTCTTGCGGGAAAAAATGATTACTTTTTTTGTATATGGGAATTTCACAGTCTCAAAGAAAAAAAAAACAATTAAAAAAAAAAAAAATCTTTCGATTTTTTCGAATAAAAAATAAATCTACCCATTCTTTTAAGACATTTTTTGTCAAAATTCTCATGTCTCATTGCTAAAAAATAATTCAAATTGGATGAATTGAATTATTTTTTTTTTCTACATGAGGTCCAAAATTATTTATTAATTGGATAGTCACATAATTTTTTTTTTAATTTATATGCTTTCAAAAGCCTATAAAATGTCGAAAACCAAGCTTAAAAAATAGATCTAAAATTATCTAAAATAGGGAGGGGTTATTAAAATATTAATAAATTGTAACAATTTTCAATTTGAGGTTTTGACATGATTTGAGCAAAATTTTGAATCAAAATGGGTTTCATTCCTAATTTCACTCAATTCGAGCACTGAATTCAAGTAATTGTCGTATTAAGACCTTTTTTATACAGGGTGTCCCGTCAGCAGTTGACACCCCTTCACCAGCGACATAGTCAACTCAAACTAAGCTCATGTATGCATGTTTGCCGACCCTGTGAATTGAAGGGGCAAAGATATGCTCAACTGAAAATTTTCATTTTTCAGTTTCGTTTCAGATTTTTAACCATGCGCTACTCGACAGCCGAGATAGGTAGAAAGTTGCACTTTGCGGCGTTGGAAAGGAAATTTTGTGTAGAATTTTTTAGTGGGGTTGATAATTGTACTAGGTAATCAGGGGGGTCTGTACTGCACTAATTATCTTAAAAAACGTGTTCAAAAATTGCGATTTTTTTGGAATTTTTGAGGAAATCGCAAAAAAGTTTCATCATTTGGTATTATTATTATGGTTTCCCTGGGATGAAAAAAGTTTGACCTTTTGAATGCCGCAAACCGGACTCTTCTATCTTTCTCGGTTAAAAAGTTATAGCAATTTCAATTTCAAAATCTTAGCAGAAAAAAAATTAATTTTTTGAAAAAATTTTAAAATTCCTTTTTATGTTATTTTTGAAACTTGATACCTAACATAACTAATGATTTTGAGTGAAACTCGATGTTTAAAATAAAGTAAACAACATTTTAGAAAAAATTTTTTTTTTTGAATTTTTTCATTTCTTTTTTTTAGACTTGATTTTGAAATTGAAATTGCTATAACTTTTTAACGAAGTGAGATAGAAGGATCTGGTTTGCGGCATTCAAAAGGTCAAACTTTTTTCATCCAAGGGAAGCCATAATAATAATACCAAATGATGAAACTTTTTTGAGATTTCCCCAAAAATTGCAAAAAAATCGCCAATTTTGAACACTTTTTCAAGATAATTAGTGCAGCACAGACCCCCCCTGATTACCTAGTTCAATGATCAACCCCACTAAAAAATTCTACACAAAATTTCCTTTCCAACGCCGCAAAGTGCAACTTTCTACCTATCTCGGTTGTCGAGTAGCGCATGGTTAAAAATCTGAAACGAAACTAAAAAATGAAAATTTTCAGTTGAGCATATCTTTGCCCCTTCAATTCACAGGGTCGGCAAACATGCATACATGAGCTTAGTTTGAGTTGACTATATCGCTGGTGAAGGGGTGTCAACTGGTGACGGGACACCCTGTATACTGAAAAAAAGTATATTTCCAATTGGTAAATAAGTTATATTATTTTCGCTGCAAATGGTCGTGTTTTGCAGCTTAAAAGATTTAGCTCATTATTTAAGACCCCTGCTAAGAAGGTAAAAAAAATGGGTTATACATTTGGTTAAAATAAATAATAATATTGTTTGTAAGAGTATATCAAGTGACGTCACACGTGATTCGATCATATTGCCCTCAAGTAACGTGAACGGGTTAAAGGGTGTGAAAAATTTGTTAAAAATTCAGGGGTCAGCAATTCTTACGTACAAAAAAGCGAGAAAATTTAACGAGTACCTCGGATAATATTTTTATTTACGCGTAACCTCATCATTAAGTGTTACACATTTACATGAAAACATAATAATAATAGCGTAATAAGTGTTCAGTGAACCGTGCTATTTTCGCAACAATAATAATCGCCATAGCCAATCGAGTTTTTTCCTTCTCTTGTGCGACAGCTCCAGCTACAGCAGCGACTGAGAGACCATCACTAGTAATAAAATGTAACAGTTTTCTCCCCATGGCTTGCTTTTTTCCTGCTCTATTTTTTTCCTCGCAACTTGAACAAAGAACGTTGGCTACATATAAAAGAGGGGTTTTTCAATAGTCTCTTTCTCTCCCTAATAGCTCGCTAACCACAACGTAAAAGTTCGATTTTTCTAGCGTTAGACACTTCATTATTATCGCTTTAACGTAAATCAAATTTGAATAACTTTTGACAACGTCGTTTATCCAGGGTTTACATTAATTCGCCCGGACTACTCGAGCCAAATACCGTACGCCAATGCGGGACAAAAAAATAAATTAATTTGCTTCTCGAATCAACGCCCAGGCGAGATTTTTCCTAAAAAGTTTCCCTGTCGGGCTCAAAAGTTAATGTGTTATTATCTTAATCGAAAAATTCAATTTTATCAAAGTCAGGTTGTATATGCGATAGAAATGTCAGGTAGGAGAAATATCCAGATTCCGGAGTTGAAAAAAAAATGATTGAATTTTCTTTCCATAATATGTACTTGATAGCGAGAGAAAGGGTTCGAGTTTGATTTTAGTATGGTTTGTGTAGGCTTTATTTTATTGAACACTTTGAAGAGTGAAAAGAGCATCTTTTTGAGTAACAAACTCTTGAAAATTAAGTTACCTAATATTGATTTTTACCGAGCTGATAATTTATTATATAGAAAATTTCGAAAATACAGGGTTTTCCGGAAATGAATGTCATTGTCAAAACTTGAGGTTTTGGATATAATCGAATACCATGCACTAACAAAAAACTTTATAATTATAATATGGGGTGTGAGATATCGAGAGGGATAAAAATGAGTACATATAATTTCACCGGTTCCAAATTATTCTAAAGGGGTGAATTTTTAAAGAAATATTTAATTTTTTTTTGAAAAATTGCATAAAAAAAAATTGTAATTTTTTTCAAGTGTTTTAAAAATAATTTTGATTCTTTTAAAATTGATGAAGATCAGAAGATGAAATGGCAAAAATTCGTTTGAAACTTTTATAAAGAATTAACCAAAAATATTTGCAATTTCGATTTTTTTTTTTTAATTTTTAAAAGAACAAAGAGAATTTCATAAAAAATATTCTCGAAATTGTTTTTGCAAAAAATTGCGAAATTAAGGAAGTTTTTGTTGTTGCTTTTTTGTAAAATATCCACTACAATATTGACCTTACAATAAACTTTTCGAAAACAAATTTTTGAAAAATATTCTCAAAATTGTTTTATTGCAAAAGATTTTGAAAATATCATTTTTTTTTGTTTGCAAAAGTAGGTATTCGCAATTTTTCAAATTTTTATTTAAAAAAAACAGGGAACTATCTACCTATAAAATTTTTTGCGAAATATTCAAGTAAGTATTCATGAGATTGTCCTTACGAAAAATTGTGAAAATCGGAGGCAAAAATTTTTACAAAAATTTCTAGAGAAGAAATTTTTAGCAAAATATTCACAATTTTTTCTCTTTTATAGAAATTTTTATGAATGAAATTTTCGAGAAATATTATCATAATTGAAAAGTTTGTGAAATATTCACAATTTCGAGCTTGTAGAATTCTTTGCAATTTAGTTATTTTGCGAAGCATTCACTATTTTTTTTTTTTTCGAACTGAAATTTTTGTAAAATATGAGTATTCTCAAAATTATTTTTGCTAAATTATGAAAATCGTATTTTAAAAAAAAAATGTATTCATTGGTAAGAATTTTCGCAAAGGCTTAGATAGGTATATAGAAAAAAATATATTAATTACAAAATATTTGCAATTTTTGCCTTGAAAAAAATATAATGAAATTTTTGCATACAATAAACATTCTCAGAATTTTTTTTTATTGCAAAATATTCACAATTTTGTCATTAAAAAAGTTGAAATGGAATGTTTGTAAAATTTCCTTTGGATTGCCTTTGCGAAAAATATTGAAAATCAGGAAATTTTCCTTTCAAAATATTGTGAAAATAAAAAATAGTTATAAGTAAGTATATTTTTAAAATTCCAACTTTTTAGAAATTTTTGCAAAAATTTAAAGAAAACAAAAAAATTGCAAATGTTCTCAAAATCCTTTTTGCAAAAGATTTTGAAAAATAATTTTTTGCAAAATGTTAACAATTTTGGCATTTAGAAAAATTTCAAAATTAAATTTTTGCAAAATATCTATTCTTCAATTGCCCTAGAAAAAATTTTGAAAATAATTTTTTTTTCCAATTCAAAATTCAAGACCTTCAGAAATTTTTGTTAAAATCTGAAGAGAAAAAATTATCTTTGTTGCAAAATATTCTTAATTTTTGCCTTTTGAGAAAACTTTTTGAAATAATTTTTTTGTAAAATATTCTCAGAATTTTCTTTGCAAAGGATTTACAGATTAATTTTTTTCTTGAAAAATGTTCGTATTAAGTATAAAAAAACTTTACGAAATAAAAATTTCTCAAAATACGCTAAAAATTGTCTTTGAAAGAGATTTTAAAAATATATTTTGAAAATTTTTCTAAAAATTGTCTATCAGAAGTTTTTTTATTTATTTTTTTTGTGAAATCTTCACAATTATTTTAAGCTTTTTACAAAAATTCAAAAGAATAAAAAAATGAAATGCAAAATACGTATTTTCAGAATTGTTTTTGCGAGATATCTTGAAAATCATTTTTTCCTACAAAATATTCACAATTTTGGTGTTTAGAAAAATGGAAGGAAATGGATTTTTTGTTGTCCTTTAATTTTTTTTGTTGAAATATTAGGTAGGTATTATTATCATCATTATTAAAATTTTTGTAAATTATCCCTAATTTTCGCCTTTGAATTTTTAAAAAAAAATTTTTGAATACTTATAAGTATATACCTATACCTAGACCTACCTAATATATTCTCAAAATTCGCATTTTCATGATTTTTTTTTTGAAAGATACCTAACTATTTGCAATTTTGGGATTGAGATTTCTTTATTTTTATTTTCAATAAATATTCACAATTTTGGACATACATACATTTTTTTTTAAATCTGGAAAAGATTTGCAAATGATTCTCGCACTTTGTCTTTGGAAAAGGTTTTGAAAATCAATTTTTCTTATATGACTGTACTCAATTCTTGCGTTTTAATTTTTTTTTTTTGAAGTATTCTCAAAGTTGTCTATGAAAGATATTTTAAAAATCACGTTTTTTTTCCCTTCAAAATAGTCGAAACTGTTGCAATCTGAAAAAAAAACCTGAATACTCATACTAACACTTTTTTTGTGAGGCATTCTCGATATCGAAAAAATTGTCGAGTTCAGAAATCTATTCGTTGAGGTATTCAATTTTTGCCCTGCAAAAATATTTGCAAAAACTTGAACAGAATTAAAAAAAAAATTGCAAAATTTTCTCAATTTTTTCCTCGCAATTAAAAAAACAAAAAAAAACTGAAATTGAATTTTTGTAATTGTAAAATACTTTCAGAATTATTTTTGCGTAAGATTTCGTAGGTACCTAACTCAAATACTTTTGTTGCAAAATGTTTCAAATTTAAAAAAAATGAAATTTTGGCAAAATATTGCGAATTTTTAATAATTGAGGAGAGTTAGCATCAGAAAATTTTCCAAACAGGTTTAAAATTTTTGATGGACCTGTATGAATGTGAAGGGATTGTCAAATTGACATAAATTTCAATATCATAATCTCAAGTTTCATCATTCACTTCCAAAACACTCTGTTTAATTTTAGCATAAAAATTAACAATAGTCCTTCTCGCAAATATTTTTTCAAGATAGCCTTAAAATTCCATTTTTCAACAATAATCCTACGAAACAATTTATCTTCTCATTTTCCACTCCGATTAAATCTCCATAGCGCGATAATTATTCCAAGTTTCGATTGAAAGTAATTTTTAAGAAATTCGATTACCTTTATAAAACGCGCACTCCACTCTTGATGAATAATTACAGCGTAAAAATTGCATAGGCATTAGGCAAATGCTCGTTACTAGTGACAAATGGAAGATTGAAAATCTAAAAATTAATTATTTCTTTAACGAATTCGTTAACAATATTGCGCTGTTTTTACAATGCGCAAAAAAGGAAATAATAATTATTACAGAAATAACTTATGCCTTTTGGACGATAAGAAGCCATTTTGTAGGAGTAAATTACCTACCTGCGACGTAATAAAATTGAAAACGTATTTTATTTCGTTAATTGCTTTTGTTATTTAAGTAAAATCCTTATTCTTAATGAGAAATGCTGAATTTCCATAGGACTAAAATATGTGTACTATCTATCGTAAGGATTCGTTTCATGTAATTCGTCAACAGGATTTTAAGTATAATATTTGAATTTAATTAGTGTATACATAGATATAGGTACTTGCTACATTTTAATTTCGACTTTAGGCCGATGAAGTGATGAATCGTACGTCGAGTAGTTATAACTTTATGACGACGACGACAGGCCCGTAGTCAGAGTCAGATTATAGAGGGGGCTGGCCAAATATTTGAGGGGGCTGGAACTTTTTTTTTTGGAAAATTTAGCATTTTCGGTAAAAATTGAAAAATGGGTGAAAAACTCGTACAAGGCACAAAATATACTTTTTCAACTGTTTAATACAGAGACGAACCGAAGCGATTTTTCTTGGGGGAAGGGGTGGCAAAATCATTGAAAATGCCAACTTGAATTACTGAAATTTTCCAACTCATACTATTAACATCATAAAAAGTGGTAAAGAAGATATTGCCCGAGCGAAGCGAGGGCGAAAAATTTTGAAAAACATAAGATTTTTTATTTTTGAATAATGCAAAAAGTATGTGTAGGTTTAGCCTGAAATTTTCTTATTGACGAAATTTTGTTAGAGGGGGCTCAATCTGACGCTAGAGGGGGCTAAGCCCCCTCTAGCCCCCACCTGACTACTGACGATTTCGAGGTAATTTTATCAAGTTAGCAAATTCATTCTGTACTGTGGCGCCATCGTCAGAAGAATTGACGAGTAAACTGAGAATGGATGCAAGTAGAACATTTTCGTATGTACGTAGAAATTACCATTGTTCTTCTACAGAGGGTGTTCGTTTGTTTTACTAGGTTCACATCAAAGTGCGAATTCTACGAAGTAACCAAGGAACTAGTGATTTTTTTAGTTGATGGTTTTTTATTCGAGATAGCTCTGTAGGCAGCTGTGAATTTTGCAATGGTGCTTGTTTGAAAAGGGATGTGTTGGGCGACCTGTAATCTCGTATGTTGGATAGACTTTGTATAAAGAGGGAAGTCTTATGTTGAAGGAAAGTCTTCTAAAAGAACCACCCTAGAAGTCGATTTCATTAAAAATAAAGTCGCAGCACATGAGCTGAGTATTTACATTTCCATTTTTTAATATTCCTCTATTCTTCTTTTTTTTTTTTAATTTTTGGGTTAAATTTTTTGTTTTATTTCAATTTTTTTTTAATTCATGCATATTTTTCAGCCTTTATTGAACATTTTCAATCATTTTAAATTTGAGGACATTTGATGACGAAATTTACGATGCAAGTTAATTAAATTTACACATAGGTATTTTTTTTTTGTATTTTGAACTTTTGGATGAATTTTTTGTTTCATTTTGTTTTTATTTCTTCATTTAGGCATATTTTTCATTTGTTATTTTCAAGTATAAGTAGTTGAATTTGCAAGTAATTCTGTTATTCAATTTTCATATTCAATTTTTCAGTCATTTTGAACTTGTGGGTGGATTCGTTCTCTATTTTTCAGATAAATTTGCAGATAATTTTTTTACTACGACTACTTCAATTTTTTTTAAATTCTAATTTTTCAGTCATTTCAATTTTTGGGGGGGAGAATTTCTTAGTGGATATTTTTTTTTTGCTTTCATTTTTATAAGTTATTAGGCCCTATACATTTTTAGGATATGTTTTGTCAATGGACTTGTAGTTGTTTTTTTTATATTTGGGGTGAATTTATTTTTCAACTTCCATTTTTCAGTCACTCCAAATATTTGTCTAAATTTTTCAATATATTTGCATTCTACAATTTTTTGAGTAAATTTTCAAATCAATTTTTTACTTAATTTGATCTTTGATTTTTAAAAATTTTTTGGAATGATTCTTTTTTCTTTGTTCTGTTTCGGTTTTGATTTTTTTTTCGTTTCAATTTTTCAGTCATTTTAATTGAAATTTATATTGTGAGTGGATTTTTTCTTTTATTGAATTTTTCATTTTTTCCTTGTATTAATTTTTTGAAAACCCCAAATTTTTAGGATCGAAATTTGAGAGACCAAAAATCATACATTATTCGAAAAAAATTCAAGTTTTAAAAAATATTGAAAAGTCAGACCATAGTCAAGCAAATGAATCAACTTTAAAACTTTCATTTTCGAAACTTTTAAAGTGAGACTTCATCCTTTTTTTTTAAAAAGTCACTAGGTATTCTCGAATAAAATAGGGGAAGCTGTAGAAATTTTTTCGATTTTTTCGGATCATTTTTCGCCGAGTTATAGCGATTTAAAAACTTTGAACCGTCATTTTGTATTGAACCAACTTTGGCACAATCGCAAGTTTTTTACTGAAAACTTGTCATCAAACCCGAAATATACTGTGAAAATTTCGAACCGTTTGAAGTGGTGCGTCATTGTCAAAAATGCAAAAAACTGACTTTTTCCTCTATTTTTCCCTCTTAAGTGCGTCATTTTTGGTCCAAAATTTTTTTTCTTTAAATATGTCATTAATGACACCAATATACACCATCAACCCGAATTTGGACAAAATTCGTGCATTTTTTCCTTTTTTTCCAAAAATACCCAAATGACGCCATTTTGGGAACCATGCACCTCTTCAAGATGACCTAGGGGCCTAAAAATCATGTCTGGGCTTGTTTCAAGTCGATATCTCTCATGTACTGCAATTTCAGCAAAATCGAGCAACTTTGACTTTTTTCAACTTATTTCATGCGAAATTTTTTTAAGTCCAAAATACTCAATTCTTGAAAATGAGCAAAAAAAAATCAAAGTTGCTCGATTTTTCTGAAATTGCAGTACATGAGAGATATCGACTTGAAACAAGCCTAGACATGATTTTTAGGCCCCCAGGTCATCTTGAAGAGGTTCTTCTGGGTTCCCAAAATGGCGTCATTTGGGTATTTTTGGAAAAAAAGGTAAAAATGAACGAATTTGGTCCAAATTCGGGTTGATGGTGTATATTGGTGTCATTAATGACATATTTCAAGAAAAAAAATTTTGGAACAGAAATGACGCACTAAGAGGGAAAAATAGACGAAAAAGTCGGTTTTTTGCATTTTTAACAATGACGCATCACTTCAAACGTTTCGAAATTTTTACAGTATATTTCGGGGTCGATGACACGTTTTCAGTAAAAAACTTACGATTGTGCCAAAGTTGGTTCAATACAAAATGGCGGTTCAAAGTTTTTAAATCGCTATAACTCGGCGAAAAATGATCCGAAAAAATCGAAAAAATTTCTACAGCTTCCCCTAATGATATACAATCTATTAGAAAAAACGCGAAATTTCTATCTTAATTTGGCGAAAATCCAAAAAATAGTGACTAAAAATCACTTTTGCGCCCTCACCCCCAAAATACTTGCGCTGGGGGTCTAAAATTTTTGTCAAAATTTTTTCTCATCATGGTCGATCTTTTGGGGTAGGTTTGACCCAAATCGATTTCATAGCCCAAATCACCTTTCTTCTCTCCAGAAGACATGTGGATTATTTCAAAATCACAATCAATATTAATGATCGAATTATTAAAAAACTTAATTTACACAAAAGAGCCGCATCTGAGTGTCTCAAAGAGTGGTGCCTTGATGTAATCTGGCAGCCCTCATGGGACACTTCAATAAAAGGCAGAAACACTTATAAATTTATTCCCCAAATTAATTCCTTTTTAAATTCTGAAATTGAACTCGATTATCATTCTGCACAAATCTTCTCAAGTCATGGTAATTTTCACTGAAAAAAATGGATTGTAATGATTCTGGGCAAAACACAGTAATTTTAGGACACGTCGACGATTTAAGAATCATTCCGGTGAAAAACAAAAAAGATTCAGTTCTATTCCAGAATGATTACGGAGTCTTCGTAATCATTCTGGAATAGAAATGAATCTTTTCTGTTTTTCACCGGAATGATTCTAAAATCGGCGACGTGTCCTAAAATTACTGTGTTTTATCCAGACTCATTACGGTTTTTGAAAATTCATTTTTTTCAGTGTTCTTGAATACAAATTCTCCAAACTGAAAAAATCTCCCACTCCAAATTGCAAGTGTTCCCAACCTGAAACTTCTGTACACCTTATTTTTGAATGTATAAATACTGAACATAATATATCAACGATACGCTCACTTTCTATAGTAAAACCTTCCTTGCCTTTTGCAATGAGATACTGGAACATATATCAACGATACGCTCACTTTCTATAGTAAAACCTTCCTTGCCTTTTGCAATGAGATAATGGAACACCAGTATGAACAGTATGGTTTTCCTTAAAAGTACTCTGCTTTAGTTATAATTTTATAAGTTCAAGTTTTTGCAAAGATCATGATCCTGTACAAACTGAATACTTGATTGGACACCTTCCCAACTTGACAGCATTAATTGTAAACTAATGCAAATGTAAATAATACTCCCTCACGGGCTTTGCCCACGATTGACCTGTAAATATGTAAGTATGTAAATGTAAGTATATGAAACTATGAAACTTTAAAACTCAATAACATAATTATTCTTCACTAAATATTGACTTTGGAGTTTGGACACTCTTTGGCATATTCTTTGGCAGACAATCACTTCACTAAACAATAAATATGTAAATAAACTTGTAAATAATCATTTTTTCCTCAAAATTACTACTTTGGCTGTTACAAAAATTGTTAGGTTCTGTTAAAACGACTTATTTCCGGAACACAAAAATTCAACACACCGTATAAACCGTTGGTATGGTGTGTCAAAATTAATTAATACTATGATGATATCCCCTGTGGAATATTCTTGGGTTCGAACCTGTGAGGTCACCCAATTGAGTTACCGCTAGGCCTGAGTATTAAATATACATAAAAAAAAAAATAAAGCCCCTATACCCTTTTATGCAAATTTTTTCAAGTCTATAATTTTTTTTATAGATGATTTTCCTACAAATTTTCCCTTTATTTATTCTTTTGATTTTTTTTCTGATGAAAATTTTTGAAAAACAACAATTTTTTTATGCAGATTTCTTTTATACATACTTACTTAATCATTTCATTGAGGATTTTTCTACTTTTTTTTTTTCAATTATTATCCTCGAATAAATTATTCATTTCATGAGCAAATTTGATAAAATAAAAAAGAAACGATGTTTTTGGAGAAAAAATTAATTTTTTGAACTGGTTTGAGTTTAATTTATTAATGCTCAGTCTTTATCGTGATTATTTAAAAAAATGTATACGTTATTTTTTTGGAAATTTTTTGAATTTTTGATATTTTTATGTGAATTTTTTATCAATTTGATGTGAATTTTTTATAGTCTATATGATTACTTTTTTAGATAATTTTTCTACAAATTTTCCCTTTGATGATTATTCCTTTCATTTTTTTCCTGATGAAAATTTTTGAAAAACGGCAATTTTTCATGCACGGATTTCTTTTATACTTTAATCATGTTATCTAGATTTTTTTTAATTTTTGAAAAATATGATGAGAAAAATTGAAGTCTTTTCAAGAAAAATTTTCCATGTGATTTTTTTTTTTTTACAATTTTTGCTCAAATTTTCCAACAATTTTATTATCTTTTGAAATAATCTACATTTTTTTCTGAGATTTTTTTGCAACATTGTTTCTTGAATTTTCCCCCTATCTTAAAAAAATTAACTTTTAATAAAAAAGACTGTACCTACCTACGATTTTTTTATGCTAATTTTTTTTTAAATTTTTGTTTTAGAAGATTTTTCATCAATTTTTGAAAAAAATTTGTGAATTTTTCAACAATTTTTTTTCTGAGGGAATGGTACATAAATTTCATTTATTTTAATTAAATAAAACCTAATTTATTTTGATTGGGGCTTGGGGTGGAAAATAAGTAAGTAGGTACCCGGTAAACACACTGTATGCGAATCGCGTACAAATAGAGCGCTAAATTCGCATTTATCGTATACGAATAGCATGCGAAAATAGCGTACTATTAGCATATCAAAAATGTCCGCTTTTTTAGCGGCTAATTTCGAACGCTAATAGTACGCGAAATTAGCAGCGAATGTAGCGTTCTATTCGCTGTTAATTCGCTTGCGATTAGCGTTCGGAATTCGCCTCTAAAAAGTAGGCAAATGATTTTTGACGATTTCCACTCAGCAGTAAATTAATTATTCGAAAATATATCATATTTGTGATCGCAGATCTGTGGAAAATGAAATTATGCCGAATCGTAAAGTTTTTGGAGTACCTATCAGTGGCATTTGATAAAGTAATTTTTAGGAAAATCCAAATTACTACCAAGATTTCAATCTACAACTTTTGTTTGAAAAATTTCTCAATTTGAGCCGCCCCCCTCCAATTATGCCCAATACTACGTAGATAGATAGATAGATAGATAGGTTAGATAGGTATAAAAACGTATATTTATTACTCTGAATTGTGAGAGGGAAGAAGGGCTGTCCCGCAGTTCCAAATGAAAATTTTTTCAAACAAAAGTTGTAGATTGAAATCTTAGAAATAATTTCGATTATTACAAAAATTTTGATTTGACTCTTCCTTTCCTTATAATTTCGCATAATACTGCGTTCAAATTGGAGAAGGAAGAGGAACAATTGAAAAATTTTATAGCACTGATAAGACATCTAAAATTTTTACGATTTGATAAAATTTAATTTCACACAGATTCACGCGATCACAAATAAGATATAAATTCAAAATAATTAACTTACTGTGAGTGGAAATCGTTCAAAAAAGTCTGCCTTCGTCTCCATTCTTATCACTTTGAAATCAAATCATTGGCGTTTTTACTTAAAAAGAAGAAAAAACATCAAACAAAACACAAAATTCCCCAACAAAATCAAAAAACCCAGAAAAACCTTTATTTTATTGTTTAAATGTCACTGCAATACATTCAAGTACACGTTCATGTTTGAAACTGACTTCTCTCATTTGTAAAACGTATTGAAAGAAGTTGTAGTGAAAATCGCATGCTATTCGCTAGCGAATATTGCGCTAATATCGTAAGAAATATCTGCACGTTTTCCACTGCGATTTTAGCATACGATTCGTATGCGAATATTGTGCTGGTATTGTAAGAAATATTTGCACGTTTTCAACTGCGATTTTAGCATACGATTCGTATGCGAATATTGCGCTAATATCGTACGAACTTTTTGCCTGTTTTCAATGTGATTTCAGGCATGCGATACGCAAGCGAATATCGCGCTAATATCCCACAAAACATCTACAGGTTTTTAAATACGATTTTAGCATGATATTCGCTCAAGAATAGTATACAAATTTATCTGAGAAAATTTTCTTCGATTTTTGCTTTGATTTCGCATTCTATTCGTATGCGAATAGACCGCGATTTTCGTCTCTGTGATTTTAGCATACGAATAGCAGGCGGTGTGTTTACCGGGTAGGTACCTACATTTTGCAATTTTTCGAGGCTACTCAAAAATAAATAATTTATGTGATGTCAATCTAGGAAAATAAATTTGAATTAATAATTGAAATAAATGAACGATGAAAATCAATGTATGTGAATCATACGGGATAACTTTTATTTAAAATTTTGCCAAGGTCGTTCAATCTCGACAGTTTGGCTTTGGTTTGGCATGGTAGTTTACTTATATCCCTCGAGATTTTCTTATAACTTCCTAGAGAAGGCTTCGGAATGTTACATTTATCACATTAGAATACGCAATTATCCCATTGATACGCATATTTTGGTGATAAACTTTAATAAAATAAATTTACACAAAATAATCGTGAGTAACAATCACGGAGGAAGAGGATGGAGGGGATAAAAATAAGCGAAAAAAAGAGGAAGGAAGAAATCAACTCTATTCAAATTCCGGATCATACCCGGATATGTGAAATTTATTGGTATACACTTGATTTAGCCAAATATTATTATCCCCGGATACTTTTTCTTGTATACAACTCGGTGTATTAGAAAATATAACCCTAGCAAACTGTAAAACTCTCCGGCTAAAGTTAGCTGTTGAACTTTCTCAATTTAAAAAATCGGTTAGAAAGTTGTGGGAGTAGAGTATACGAATAACCGTGTACCCCGGATTACCGGATAATGTGTATTTTATGAGGCTGGATTTAAGTTACCCTTATTTATTACATGTGTAAAGCTCTACATGTATACGGTTTGCATTTAGTCCACCCTTAAAGAATCGTTTGGACGTGAGTTACTTCGAGATACTATTCCAAATATTGTCTTCGAAGCTTACTGTATAAAACTAAATTAGCGTGCGTGTGTCTCTGTATGATAATGGCTGGTGCTGGTGCTGGTGGTGGTCATTCTTATACGCGAATGAATGTGTTATTGCTGGGTTCACGCGTCGTTTGCTGGCCTTCTTTGAATAATGATCTACCCTCTGGCGGATGCTGCGCCTGCGGTGATGACTTTATTAAGGTTTGTACGAATAATGATGGGGTGTGAGATGAGAATCGTTCGTGAGGTTTTTTGATTGTTTTTGAAGTTAAATATTGCAGATAAGGCGTTTTTCTAGAGTTATCGAGTGTAGATGCTGCGAGAATTGGCAATTTTGAATGAGGTCAGCAATGTATCAAGTTACGACATTCAAAAGACTTAGGTAAACTCAGTTTTACTTAAATCGAGTCTCTTGTTCGAATAATTCATTAGGCCTAAGTATAAATTTTTTTGGAATCATGGCCAGGCGAAGTTCATTTTTTAATACTCATCCAATTATTTGATTTGTGAATTCTAATTAAGGATCAATGAGTCATTCCACGTCAATTCTGCTAGGTTTCAACCTTGGGTCTTCGTTTTTTGCTGAAAATTTTTGTACAAGCTGCGCCCATCACAAAGAACGCTCGTTTTTGATGAAAAAAATTTCTTCGAGGTACATAGTCCTAGGTACTCATTTTTTCTTCAAAAAAATTATTTTAAGTGGCGGAGTAGAGCCCCTTCTATTGAGAAAACAAAAAAAAAAATCGAAAAATCGGAATTGGGTTTTTAATTTTTTTTTAAAACAAAATGGTCACTATACATTGGTACTTTCCCCAACAAGACTATTTTCGGTGATTTTTCATCTTTACCCCTGTTTTTAAGAGGGCATAAACAAGGTTTATTTTACGTTTTTTGAAAAAAAAAAAAAAAAATTAAAAATCAGCTTTAGAATAAATTTTTTTTTGGATCAAAGTGGTCTTAATCGTACATATTTTTACCGCCCCCCCCAAAAAAAAACATTTATGGCGATTTTTCAACTTTACCTCAGTTTTCAACTACTCCATTTTTTTGGAAAGATGTCGCAGTTTATGCAGCTCCTGAAAATTGAGGTAAAGTTGAAAAATCAACATAAATGTTTTTTTTTTGAAAAAGGTTTTTAAAGTTTGTTTTCTCTCAAAAAACGTAAAAAAATTAAAAAAGATGTACCTATTATTTATGTTTCCCTAAAAACAGGGGTAAATATGAAAAATCACCGAAAATAGTCTTGTTGGGTAAAAGTACCTGTGAAGTGACCATTTTATTCGATTTTTTAAAAAAAATTCAATTCCAACTTTTCGATTATTTTTTGTCAAAATAATTTTTTTGCCGAAAATTTTTTATAGTTGACTTTACACTAAGAGAATCATTTTTAGAGGCACAACCCTCAACATTTCGAAAAAAATGAAATTATGAACCACCCTACTGTGCCCCCAAACGATTTGAAATTTTTTAAATCGTTTTCAAAGTCATTTTGGGGATCAAAAAAATTTACCAGCATAATATATTATATACAATTGTACCTACATACATATTATACACAATACCTATTGCCTATTTTAAAAATTGAAGGGGCAAGGGGAACTTATCTCAAAAGAATTGGATTATGCATTAATTTTGTATTCAAGTAATGAAAAAAAAAAAATCACAGCGCCTTTATTTTCGGAGATAGGCAAATTATCACATTGATTCTTGTGCTTCTCTCAAAAAGTTACACTTATGAGTTATGATATGCATTTTCAACCTAATTTTTCGAACTTGAAGTATTGCTTGTGCCCATTTGCTATTTGAGCCTTCAATTAAGTATCACGAGAAGGGAGAGAGGGGTCCAATCGAAATTTTTGTACCTAATGAGCAAAAATTATTCATGGGATTTCAATCTACAAATTTTGTTTGAAATTTTTTTTCTATTGAACCTTCCCTCCCCTGCACTCTCCCAATTTTGAATAAGTATCTATGCTAAGGAGTGTTATGGAAAATCGGAGGGGAGGGAGGGGTTCAATTGAAAAAAATTTTCATACAAAAGTTGTTGCTTGAAATCCTAGAAATAGTTAGTTTTGGTTATTACAAAAATTTCGATTGGACCTCTCCCTCTCCTCCAATTTTGAATATTTAATTATTGGAAAAAGCTACTGTAATACTTTGAAGGCAGAATCCTACGTAATTTGATGGAATTTTTGAAGATTTTTCAATCTTTTAATTTTATAAAAATTAACAATTTTGGTTATTTCTGAAAAAAAAAGAGAATTTGTTTCCAAATTGCACTTGTCTTAACCAATGAAAAAAGCTACTGTAGTTTCGAGGCTAAATCCTACTCCTGATGGAATTTTTGTAGTTTTTTCAAATTTTTAATTTTATAAAAATTTACAGTTTTGGCAGTTTGAAAAAAAAAACGAATTTTTTCCAAATTACATTCAACTAATAAAAAAAGCTACTGCAACTTTCAAGGAAAAATCCTATTCCATAATGGAATTTTTGAAGATTTTTCAAACTTTTAATTTGATAAAAATTTACAATTTTGTTATTTTTGAAAAAAAAGAATTTTTCCGAATTGCATTTTAATTAGTGAAAAAAGCTGCTGTACTTAGACTACACCCCCCCCCCCCCCGAGCCTAAATGCCTCTAGTTGTAGGTAATAGCATAGATTAACCTATAAATAGATAGCCAGCCCATGCAAAAAAAAGGTCTCGCTTATTTTGTTAAAAAGGAGCCCGTTTTTCGTCTAGTTATGGAGCTCTCTCCCAGATGGCGGTTACGTAGCAACGTTTTTAGGATGGAAGGGGGAAGGACGCAGACTTATCGTGCACTCGCGCACGTTCACTTTAAGACGCCCTCTTTCACAAAATTGTGGAACCTGATTTTTTTTTAAAGGTTGACTAAAAGCAGGGCGAGACATTTTCTACGTAAGGGCTGGCTATCTATTTATAGGTTAATCTATGGTAATAGAGATACCGATGTGAATCAAAAATGAGTATTTGCAGGGAAAACTTTCATGTAGGTATGTACAAACCATAAAAATTTCAGATTACTGGAAAAAATTTCTTCTTAATTTTTTTCTAAAAATTTTTAATGTTTCTCAAAGAACTAATTTCAAAATTTTCCTAAATTCATTTTTGAAAAAATAATTTTTGATGATTTTTTTTTGTTTCAGTATTTATTTTAGAAAAAAAAACAACATTTCTTTCATAAGTTGACAGTCTTTCTATAACTTCGAAAATTTTAGAATTTTTTACCCTCTCAAAATTCCCTTGAAATTCATCCTGCAATTTTGCGTTTTAGAAATCAAGTAAATTGAGTTATTCTGCTGCCTTTGAAATTTCTCAATTCCCACGCTGAATTTAAAATTTATCACAATTTTTCTTTCACTCCCAAAATTATAATCTATTTACGCCCTCGAAAATTTTCCAAAACCACCCACCGAATTATTCTCACCCACGAAACAGCCACATAAGTAACTTCGCATCTTCATATGTTATAGCATTTTATGATCCTCCTTTGCGTATAATTCCAACCGAAGATGATTCTCAATAAAATTTGGTTAATAGCTCGAAGGGTTAAACAATATGAACTTTGGGCCTGCAGTTCGAGGTTTCCTTATTTACCATTGATGGAATATCGAAAGGGGTAAAATGTTACATATCATCGAGCACAATTAAAACGCTAAAAGGTTAAACGTGTATTTTTGCTTTTTATTTTACACGAATACGCGTTCGAACGGAAGTCAATATAATGCCGGCTCGAATAAGTGGTCAGTAATTTTATCGATTCGTGTCGTTGTATATTCAGGCATAAAATATAATTTATTTACACCGATGGTACTATTTTATACTCCCCTGAAGTAGAGTATGGTTACATCCGAATCAGATTGATTGAAAGTTTTTTCCGGCTGGTTTGAAAAACAAAAAATGCACGTAATCGATTAATAACAAAACGTAGAGTTGAAGCGAGGAATTGCGAAAATGCATTATAACGTCGAGCTCAAGCACGTGAAACGATGGCAAGAGGAGGAGGGTACGATACGATGATGATGGCAAAAGCACCTCTATATCTAGAAAATAGGTAAGAGTCGCGTGCCCTTTATTAACATCAAAGGTAAACTTCAATTTGACGTCAGCTTACGACGATTCGTATAATATTAATGACCCTTTGTGTAATATTTTATTGCACACCGATAAGTTGAATTACGAATTAGTGAGAGAGATTGAAAAAAAATATAGATATCTTCGTACTCGCGACGACGACGAATAAAAAGTACAATAACAAATTTCCACCATTATACTTTCTATATGAAAACTTGTACATATAAAACTATCTATCGAACATTTCTCTGTTAAAGCGAAAAGAGAAAAATCGAGGAAAAAAGCAAGATAATGTTTCTAAAAGCGGATAAACTTTGCGTCCAAAATATCCGTTGATTTATTAATGAGGATTTTTTTTTACTCCAAGTTCATTTAGTTTTTGAGAGAAAAAAGTCTTTGGTCTGCGAAAGAGCGCGTGTTTCGTATGAGACTGCGCTGTAATTATTGGATTTCTCCTTGGGGAATCCTTGCTTTAGATAGTGCTGTTTCGTGTTCGTGCATTACTCTTGATTTAGCTGACGTTTTCTAACTTACGTTGCCTCTTGCCTCTCGCTATGTATAACGCTGTTTCGTCCGTGCTGAGAAAAAGTATTATAAAAAAAACAACCTGAAAAAACCCCGAGAAAACTGCTATTTATAAAGTAGGAAGAACGAACTGCGAAATATGGCGAACATCAACTGATAAGTCGAGTCCAAATGCAGTTTATTTTTCAACGCTCGGGTCATATCGAGCAAAATTTATCTCGCTCAGGTTGCCTTTTTTTGTTCGAGAAATAGAGCAGGTTTACCTGCTGATATTTGTGGGGGAGGTGAGGGGAGAATAATTCAGTTCCACAGGGGTGCTCTTCGACGACGTACAAGTCTGAAGTGAACTTTTCCTAGAGTTATTCTTGTTCTTATGGGTCATGGAATTATTACCAATTGAGGAATATTTTGCAGGAAATGTTCATTCTGTGTGCTTCAGAATTTTTTGCCAGGATAAGGCAGTAAAAACTTTTCAGACGAAGTGTTTTTGAAAAATTTTCATGCCAGTACGAAATTGTGAATATTTTAAGAAAAATTTTCCTTCTATCTGAATTGTTGACTTGGACTTTTTGGAAAATTTTGCTTTCACGAAATTTGTGTTTTTCTAAAAAATTCCAAACTGATAAAATTTTGTAAAAATTTTGCAATTTGATTTTTTCAAAAAATATTTGCAATGCAGAACCTAAAAATAGTTATTTAACAAAAAATTTTCATGTGGTAATAAGTATGTATCTAAGGATTTTGCAAAGGTCTTGTAGTAGAATTTTTTTGAAATTTGATATCTTTCTAGCTTTTAATTTTCAAGAAATTGTTTCTTTTTCGAAAGTTTTAGTAGAATATTTTAAAATCTTGATTAGAAGGATAGAATGACGAATTTTTGGTGAAAAATTTTGCAAGCTTTGCATTCAAAAAAAAAAAAAAACTACTAACTAACAAACCATAAAACAGCAAACTTGCAAGTATAGAGGAAATTACTTTTTTCAACAATTTTATAAAATTCTGAACTGGCATTATTTTGCGAATTGAGTATTTTTTGAAAAATTTTCACTTTAAATACGTAATGTGACTCAAACACTTTTTGCAAAATTTTTGCAAAAGAAAAATTGAAATTTTTTTAATTTTCTCCGAACATGGAATTAAGTATTGAGACATTATCACCAACTTCACATTTTTCAGATCTTAATTTTTTGTGAATTTTTTTAATTATTGAGGAGAAAATTCTTGTTACAAAAACTTACTTTTCCTAGCTTTGGATTTTCGAAAATCTTTTGCAAGATTTGTAGCTACAATTTTTTTTGCGTTTTTGAACCTGCAAATATGTTGCAAAAATTCTTGAACAACATTTGGTAAATAAATCAATTTTTTTTGGAAATTTTTGCAAAAGAAAAATTTGAAACATTTTATTTAACTTTGAATTTTTGAAAAAATTTTGCAAGCTATTTTCATTTATTGTAAGTTTTAAATTTTGAAAAATTCCAAACAATTTTTTTTATCGACTTTCATTTTGCACACTTTGAATTTTCGACAAAACTTTTGACAAATTTTAGATTTGCGACCTTTGCGTTTTTCAAAAAGTTTTCAAGGAGACAAGAATTGCAGTATCAAGTATTTTCTCCATTTTTTTTTGCAATGCTAAACTTGCAGAATTTATACCTACTTATAAATATTTTGTAAAAGTTCTCAATTTTATTGATAAAAAAAGCCTGCATCAAATTTTTGCAAAGTTTTTGCCAGAAAAATGTTTTAAAATTGAATTTCTCCTAGCTTTGAATTTTAGAAGAATTGTTGCGAAATTTATGCTTTATGGACCCTAAAACTTAAAAAAAAAATTGGGAAAATTAGTTTTTGAATTTTTTTTGTTTCTTAGAACGTGCGAATATTTTGAAACAATTCCCAAAAAAGAATTAGGTACTTATTGTTGCATCAATTGTTTTTTCAAAATGTTTGCAAAAGCATATTATTCAATTTTTTTTTCAGTTGGAACTTTCAAAAAAATTCTGCAAACAATTTTCATTTTGTGAATTTTAAATTTTAAAAAAAGCAAAAACTAAATTTTAATAATTCGTTAAAAAATTTTACTTCGCAAAGCTTGAATTTCCAAGTAAATTAAAAAATTCTAGTTCTACAAATTTTACGTTTTTCAAAAAAAAAAAAAAAAATTGAGAAGGCAAAAATTGTTAAATAAAAAAAATAGCAATCCTAAACTTGTAAATTTACAAATTTTGCGAAGAAAATTCTCACTTGATAAATCACATTTTTCAGGAGAAAAATTCTAAAAAAATTTCAAGTTCTCTCAGCTCTGAATTGGCTTTGAATTTTTCAAAAATACCTTAAGTAAGTTTTTACAAGCTATAATTACAAATTATAAAAAATTCATTTTTTGAATTTGTAAATTTTTTGAAAAAATTCCCAAACAATTTCATGTACGATTTTTGGTCAATTTTTCCAGGAAAATAATTTCAAAAACTTTGATTCTTCCTACGTACGTAACTTTGAATTTTCGTGAAATTCTTGCAAAAATTTTCAGCTTTAAATTGAAAAAAAAAACAATCAAAACATATCTAAGGACCAAATTACTAATACGAGTATTTCGTTGAAAAAAAGGTCAAACTTTGAATTTTTATTCAAAACTTCTGAAAAATTTCAATTTTACGAAATTTGCATTTTTAAATAAAAATTTCAAAAGGACCAATTGCGAATAAATATTAAGATAGGTAGGTTTGGTACTGGGTAGGAAAGTACATATTTCGAGAACTTTTTCATTTTAGATCTACAAATATTACGTCGTAATGTATCCTATCTTCGATGAAATTTCTGCAATAGAAAAATTGCAGAAATTTCAACTAGTCGAAGGTTTGAGTTTTCAAAAAATTATTGAAAATAACGTAATTTTGCTAGTTTTGCATTTCTTACAAAACTTATGAAAATTATTTGCAGTTATTTTTTTATTTTTTGGAAAACTCAATCTTTAAGTAGGTATTTTTTGAAAAATTCTCACAAAATTTAAATTCCTCCCAGTTTTAAATTTTCAATAAATAAATGTTGCAAAATTTACTCATTTCCTTCTCACTTACCTATTGCATTTTTTTCAAAACTTCGAAAAAAAATTTTCTGTCAAGTGGAATTTTTGCATTATTTTTCAGTCTCAATTTTTTTTTAAATTCAATAAATAAAATTAAAAATATTTTTCGAATTGATTCTTAAATTTTTTTTTAGTAATTCTGGACATGCAAATATTCAATGAAAAAGTTTCACTCGGAAATTATCATTTTTTTTTCTTCAAAATTTCTAAAGAAAAGAACTTGCAAAAATTTCAATTTCTTCTTGTTTTGAATTTTGAAAAAATTAATATATAAAATTCATTTTTTGCAATTTTTTGATTTTTTGAAAATTTTGGTGGCAGTAAAATCATAAACATTTTTCTATTTACATAGTTTTAAACTTTTCAAATAATTTCAAAATTTTCTTGTTTTTGTCGTTTTTTGCATGAAGAATTTTTCGAAATTTTTTCCAAAGCTCTTCTTTTGTAAACATTTTTCAAAACCACATTAGAGTCAACTAAAGAGATTCTCAGGAGTTCTGTGCAATTTTATATGTTCCCTCAAAAACTTCTCCAACTTTTTTTCGTAGGTATCTAGCCCCCTATAAGAGTTCTCAAAATATAACATTTTGTCTCCCTTCCCCTTCACCCATCCTATAAACAGGACATAACTGAGGGGTACATGTTTAAATACCTGGGTTGATAATCTTTTATCAGAATCCCCTTATGTGTTATGCGTACGAGTGAAATGGCGTTTTACCATGTACGAATTAAGCCGCTGTTAGTTTTTCATTAAGTTGAAAAACGAGTGACGAATGATGTTTCATAGTTGAAAATTAAATTTAACGCGCCGTTGTTATACTGGTACTTAACCGAGGCAATAAATCAATTCGTGCAGCTTTTTGCCGTGTATTAAGTTTGTAATCCGATATATATTAAAAGTAACAAAACGCTAGTTGGACACGTGTCATAGTCGTACAAGTTACCCCTTGACGTGTTGCTTTTCTTAAACAATCGTATAATTTATCGAGTGCCGAGTCGTATTGAAATTGAGAGATATGTTGCCGTGTGATCTAATTAAGAATGATATTTTGTTTGATGTCTTCAAATTGATACATTGGGGGATGGATGTGCTGTAATCAAATGAATGCGTCTACCTATCTATGGTATATATTGATATGACAAGTGCATTACATTATGTGATATGCCTCCGTTTGAAAAATGAAAAAGTATTTACTTATTTAATTTGATACGTTTCGAAATAATACTCGTACAAACGATAGGTATGGTAGGTATAGTGATTTTCCACAAATGTGTATGATTTTTACTCTCATCGTGTGAAATAACACTCGACGAGCAATTTGAATTATTCATATGGAAGATTGAAATTATTACTAAGTGTGCTCTGAATTATTCAACGTTTTTTATCATTCTTCTATATGGCAGAATTTCATTTTTATCGTTCGTATAGCGAGTCGATATATCTCGTAATGAATACCTGATGTGAAGGATTTACGATATAGGGAGAGAGACATATAGATGTACTCGTATGTGAAGCACCGTGTATAATATGAAGTGATGGCAAAATGAAACATTGCTGCGAAGTCGAAATTGCTTTTTCTCTGCTTCGCATTGGCTTTACTCAGGGTTTTTTTCCAAGTGGGTAGGAGGTAGATAAAAGAAAATGGTGTAAAAAATGAGGGCGTGCGGAGGGAGAGGAAAAGAAAGTCAAAAAGTGTCAATATTTAGTTTAAACCAACAAAGTATGCCTAGATATGATTTTTTTCAAATCACAAATTTTTGTTTAGCAGAGCTGTATAAAAGGTGTTCTCTGTGGAAGTGAAGACCCTCAGCCCCATATCTTGAATTTAAGTTAGATCGCTCGATTTAAAATAATTTTATTTATTTTTGAACAAGATTATATGCAGAAAAATTCTTTTCCGGAAGTGTTTTGTTCAAAAAAAATTTTTCTTCAAAAAAATGAAAAAAAAAAAAAAAAATTATTAGGTTGGTAGTTACTTGAGTGATTTTTTTTTTTTTGTTAATTTTATCAAGAAAATTTTTAGGATTGCAGTAAAATTTTAATTTTAAAAATTTATCAACAATTTTATTCTAAGTATACATTTGCAACTCGTTATTTTGAAAATCCTTTTTAATATAAACATTGCAACATTTTCTAAGTTCGTATAGAATTGAAACTGAAAAAAGAATAAAATTATACCAAGCCCAAGAAATTAAATTTTACCTACAGGAACGAAAAAAAAAATCAGTTTTAGTACCACTTCTTGCCATTTTGGATGAAATATCTATATTGGAATTAGGTAATTAACTATAATACCTATTATTTTTTTTTATTGACTTTGAGAAAATTGAGGGTCGTGATTTTTTCTTCATCATTTTTGAGTCAAACATCCGCTAAAGTCCTAAAAAAATTGAAAGTATTAGTCGTTTTTGGACTTGGCAATTTTCTAAAAAATTGTAATTTTTACTTTTCATGGCACAAAAAATGGCTGAAGTGCACCGGGTTCTCCTTTCTCCTGATACCAAATCAAAAAAAAAAAGGTTTTTCAAATTTTTGGACTTACTTAGCAGGATTCGGACTTAGTCAGATTAGCAGTAAAAAATTTAAAAAATTTCAACACTCGCGAAACGAATTTAAAAAAAAAAATTTGTTGGTTCGAAAATTTAGACATAAAAAGTCATACCTATTTTTTTAGATTATTGGTAACTCTTTCTTGCCAAGTCAAGATTTTGTTATTCATTCTTTAATTCAATTTTTTTTGGAATTTTTGAATTATTATTTTAAATTAAAAAAAAAAAAAAAATTTAAATTTCTTAATCTTCAAATTTTTTTGAAATTTTTGAATTTTCAAATTTTCAAATTCTTTTAAATGTCTTTTGAAATTTTTGAATTTTCATTTTTAAAAATTTTGTATTTTCAATTTTTTTTTAATTTTTAAATTCTTTTAGAATTTTTTTGAAATTTTTGAATTTTCATTTTTGATAATTTTCAATTTTTATTTTTTTTGAAATTTTTAAATTCTTTTAAATTTTTTTTAAAATTTTTGAATTTTCATTTTTGATAATTTTAAATTAAAATTTTTTTTTGAAATTTTTGAATTTAAAATTTTTTTGAAGTTGAATCAATTTTTAAATTTTTAAAATGGTAAAATTTTGAAGTGAATTTTGAAAAATAATTATTGAAATTTGGAAACGAATTAATTAGGTATAATTATAATGATTCTAATGAACCTGAAATAGTGTAAAAGGACCACTAATATCCCAAATGACCCAAATGGACCATTAATGTCCGAAAGGGACCACAACTCAAGTAGACCAGCATTAGTGATTCAAATGAATGGTTCAAATGGACCATTAATGACCCAAAGGGCTCAGAACTGGTCCAAGTGGACCACTAATGACCCGAATGGTCCACTAATGTCCCAAATAGACTACAAATGTTCAAAATAGACCACTATAATGTCCTGAAAAGACTGACTATTTTTTATAGATTGTCTAAATGGACCACTATACTTATAATGACCCGAATAGATCACAATGTCTCAAATGGACCACTAATAATCCAAGTATATCACAAATGGTCCATTTGAACCACTAATGACCCAAATAGCTCACAAAATGGTACAGATAACATTGTGGAGCATATTTGAGCTTTTGGAAAAAAATTTTAGCAAAAAAAAATCCGCATTATAAAAATAACTATTACCTACTTACTTACCTATAATTATTTGATTTTTCCATGAATAAAAATTACCAAAATGTAGGTAATAGGTATTTGAGGAAAAAATTAATTACGTTCCTTGTAAAAATGATTGGTCGTGTTTTTACTTTCTCGCGCGAAGTCCAGCTTTCGTTACACTTCTTTTCTGCAAAAAAAAAAAAAAAAAAAAAAAAAAAAAATCAGTAGGTAGGTGAGTTAATATATACGAGTGGATAGGTAGGTGAATAGCTGCACATCTTCTTTCAAGCAAGCCATTGAATTTCGGATTTCTTCGCTCAATAAATCGAGAATAAATAATTAGGTAAAGCAGCATCTCTCAAGATAATTGAAGCATTTATTAAATCGTTAATACGAAATACTTCTAAAAATCAATTTACTTAAATAAAAAAAAAATTAAATTTCAACACCACGCTGTGACACTTCTCAATAATAAAATATTCACAATGTTTGTTCCTACATTTTCAGTGCTCTTTGAAGGCATGAAAATACTCTAGCCAGAATCGCATCATTCGGAAAATATTAAAAATTCGCTTTTAATTTGATTATTTTCGAATAAAACCTTATGAAAATTATAAAATGATGAAATTAATTGCATCACAATGACAGATAGTTTTTTTTACGAAATTAAAAAAAATGTCAAGAAGATAAAAAAAATGAAAAATGTCAAGTAGAAGAAAAAGGTTAATAATAAAGATTTTTGAAATATTAATTTTTGAGAGTTTTTTTTTTTTTTACAGTCCCTAATACATCAAACGAATACCTGACTGAAATACATCAACGATCCCTAGATTATTTACGCGTAGTGTATTTTTTTTTTTCTCTAAACGAAAGTGGCAATTTGCATAATTTCGAGCACGAGATGAGATACCTAACTGTGCAAAAAAAAAAACCCTGACGATTCTTTTTTTTTTTAATAAATCAACTAAAGTGAAATTTTTATTGAAATTCTCGATATTATTTTTTTACATTGTTACAAAAAGGTACCATGTAATTTTATCATTCGGTGCAGTCGAGTGTATAGATTGATACCTACTCGAATATTATACATGCAGCGATTTGGAAATTGCAGTTGGCATGGTAACAGGATTCCTAAAATACAGCTTGGGTTGTACCTACTTCACCTTTTCAAATTTAATAACAAACTTACGCTTTATTGTTTTCTCGAAAAAACAATATCCAATGGATTACTGCGGAAATATCTTCGTTTTCTCGGTCCCCATATTCTCCGTTAGTTTCGGTTTTGCATGCTTGGAATTTTCGTTTAAAATTCCATCAAAAAGGGGTAATAAGTGTAGATAGATAGATACACGTATATGGAAATATTTACTTATTTCAATTTTCCAATAAAATTATTTTTCATTTTTCAATTCAGTTTTTTTTATACCTATCTACAGAAATACCAATTTTATAAGGAAGCTTGAAGAAGCCTTTCCTAGAAATCGTGAATTTTATTTGCACGAGTAAAAATTTTTTTATTTTTAAAAGGATAAGAATTTTGCAAATTTTTCACATAAGCGTTAAAACGAAAAAAAAATCATGTCATCAGTTTTGATGATATTTTTCAATTTTTCTGTTGTAACACTTTCTTTTAAATTTTTTAAAAATTAAAAATTTGGAAAATTGTAATTTTTTGCAAAAATTTTCAATTTTGAAAGCATTGCGATTTTTAAACAAATTTCACAGTATCTAATTATAGTGAATTTGCAAACATTTTTTATTTATTTATAGCATTCCTAATTTCTTTTTTTTTTAAATAAATAATGAATTCAAAAAAAAAAATATATATATAATATAATATAGGGACTTAGTTGAAAAGTTGACGAATTTTGAAAACAAAAAGTTGCATTTTTGTATGGACTGAAAGGGAACTCGTATTTGTACCGGTCAATTTTTCGAAACTTATTACTACATGGGAAAGGAATGCTGCAAGTGTTGATGTAGGTCGACAAACGAGACTTCAACCTTGATACGGGCCGCATATCTATTAATTAGTAATGAAGGAAAAGTTTTTGGAAGTCGTTTGAATACGCGAAACCACAAAACAAATTACACGTAGATGAGAGAATGAGACAATTGGTCGATAAATCATATGAAATAAGAACCACAGGTAGAGTTTGTTTACATTGTGTACTTACCTACAGTGGTCTATGACGCTTTGGCAGCCATATAGGTACACTTCTCAATGAGTATAAAAATATGATGAGCGCCATATAACATGGTGGAGTCAAATCCAGTTCGTGTTCCTAGTACCTAGGTATCTGCATAAATAACCAGATACAAGTACAAGTTGCTAAAACAACGCGACAACTCGCATCATGGACACATAGATAGCTTGACAAAGTGATAGAGATGAGAAATTTTCGATACCTTTTCGAAGTAAGAATATCATTAAGGTGCTTAAGGGTCAGATGTCAAATGCCACATCCCCAGATCTCATAGTCTCACCTAAACCAAGAATTTTTTTTGTCGTCGTCGTCGAATGAACCTAAATTCTTCCTAGGCCGGACTTAAATCTACAACTTTTGTTTGGAAATTTTTTTAATGGGATCCTTTCCTTCTTCAGTTTTTAATAATATAGGTATAATAATCTATTAAATCGTAATTATGAGAAATTGGAGAGAAGGGGATATAAAAGGGTCCAATCGAAGAATTTATGTTAACCAAAATTATTTCTAGGGCCTCAATCTACAACTTTTGTTTGGAAAATTTTTCAGTTGGCTTCTTCCTTCCTCAATCCTGTAATTTTGAATAAGTATCTACGGAATGTTATGCAAAATTGGAGGGAAGGGAGGGGTCTAATAAGAAAAATTTTCATACAAAATTAATAGCTTGAAGTCCTAGGAATAATTTTGTTAATCACAGAAATTTCGCTTAAACCCCTTCATTCTCTCTAATTTTGAATATTAGGTATAAGCAATTAAGCATCTATAAGAAGTATTGGACAATCTCCCACGAGATGTCTGGAGAGTCTAAAATTCATGTTTGGACATTTTTCAACTTGACATTTGTCATAATTTATATTGCAATTTTAGTGAATCCAAGAAAATTTGATTTTTTAAACTAAGTTTGTGAGTATCTACAATTTTCCGGAGTCAAAAATGTGTAATTTTTTGATCCATATATCATTGCGAATTATTAGCTATAAGTACTTATACAATATACATAGTAAGTAGGTATAGTGGTAAATACAAGTATGAAGTTAAAAAAAAAAAAAAAAAAAAAAAAAAAATTAAGGATGTTGGAGCAAAGAAAAAAAGGGTATAGGGTAAGATAGGGTGATTTGGCCCCCAGAGCGAATTTTGAAACCAACTAGTGGAAGTTGGTCCTTATGGTCTAAAACTCCCGTGACCAAATTTTTAGGTCGCTACCTCACCCCCACCCCGTCATAGGGCGAAAAATGTGATTTTTCGATTATAATTTTTGATTTTGGCTGTTTTCGACCGATTTTTTTCAAACTCGGGTAGATGCTAGGTATCATCAAGGGTCATTTATGGAAATTTTTTCAAAAATTTTCAAATTTATCTTCACTGTAAAATGCGCGTTTTAAGTTTTCTAACAGCCATTTCGACAAGTTCTTTCAGAGGTGCAATAATTGAAAAAATATATTTTACGTTGTACACCTAGTCTGGATGTACAACATATATTTTTTTCAGAATTTTCTATATAGGCGGAAGACCTTCAAAAATGCAAAAAACTGATTTTTTTTTCACCATTAGTAGAAAAAAATTGTCGTCGTAGTATATCACAAAATACACCTAAATACACCATCAACCCGAATTTGTATGAAATTCGTTGATTTTTTATATTTTTTCTAATTTTCATTTAAATTGACCAAGTGACGCCATTTTGGGAACCCCCATGTCCCACGAAGTGTCCGGAGGGCTTGAAATTCATGTTTGGACATGTCTCAATCCAATACTTGTCATATATTGCAATTTTAGTGAAATCGAGAAAATTTGATTTTTTTTGCCCACATTCATAAAATTACACATTTTTGACTTCGGAAAATTATTCTCACAATCTCACCTTACCTGATTGTTGAAAAAAAATGAAATTTTCTCAATTTCGCGAAAAATTCTGTTTATGAAAAATAACGATTTGAAACATGTCCAAACATGAATTCTAAGCCCTCCAGACACCTCGTGGGACACCGGGGGGGGGGGTTCACAAAATGGCGTCACTTGGTCAATTTAAATGAAAATTAGAAAAAATAGAAAAAAATCAACGAATTTCATCCAAATTCGGGTTGATGGTGTATTTAGGTGTATTTTGTGATATACCATGACGACAATTTTTTTCGACTAAAAATGTCCATTTTTGGTGCGAAAAATGGTGAAAAAAATCAGTTTTTTGCATTTTTGAAGGTCTTCCACCTATATAGAAAATTCTGAAAAAATATATGTTGTACATCCAGACTAGGTGTACAACATATATTTTTTCAATTATTGCACCTCTGAAAGAACTTGTCGAAATGGCCGTTAGAAAACTTAAAACGCGCATTTTACAGTGAAGATAGGTTTGAAAATTTTTGAAAAAATTTCCATAAATGACCCTTGATGATATCTAGCATCTACCCGAGTTTGAAAAAAATCGGTCGAAAACAGCCAAAATCAAAAATTATAATCGAAAAATCACATTTTTTGCCCTAGGGGGGAGGGGTGAGGTAGCGACTCAAAAATTTGGTCACGGGGGTTTTAGACCATGGGGACCAACTTCCACTAGTTGGTTTCAAAATCCGTATGGTGGGCCAAATCGCCTATCTTAACCCGGCTATACCTTTCTAAAAATTTTTTTTTTTTTTAAATAAGTATGACTGAACCTGCAAAATAAAAAATTATTTTTAAAAAAATTCCTAAAAAATTTTCCTTTAAAATTATTTTCTCACCAAAAATTCTAGTGAAAAAATCTCCTCACAGAATAAAATTATTTTAAGGAGAAAAAAAATACATGAAAAATTTTCTTGCATAAAATTCTTTTTAACCCCCCCCCCCCTCCCCTTTCATCTTAAAAATAAAACACTGTTTGAAGTCTTCATTTTAATTGAAAGGTTTTTTCAATCAATGTCATATTTTTATGAGAAATATCATTAAGTACATCCAAATTGAACAAATGTTTATCAAAAAAAAACCAATAGTTAATAATAAATAAATAAATAAATAAATAAATAAATAAATGAGAAATTAAGTAGGTGGGTAAAAAAAATAAAAAATATTGTTTCGCCTAAAAAATAAGGAATTTAATTTTGCAGAAATTGAAAAAATCTAAAAAAAATAAAGATTGCTTACTTACTATAATAATTTTTTTTTTTTTTAAATTGAAAAATTGAAAGATTTCTTACTCAAAAAAATATACTTATCTCCTTAGAATTTTTTTTTTCACAAAAGAAACCTGAATTTATTCATGACAACTTGGAAATTTTATATTTTCATTTCTAAAAGAATAGGTAATAAATGTTTTATCCAAAAAATTGAGAAATTTTCCTTTCAATAATATCGTACCTATTGAGAAATTATTTTTCTTTCTAATAAAATTGAAAGATTTTTTTATACTCTAGACTCTAGAGAAATTGAGAAATCCCTCCTCCTCCAAAAAATGTTTTTAGGTATTTAAAAAAATTAAAATTACTCTTTATTCCAAAAAAATGAACGATTTGTTATTTCAAAAAAAATCGAGACGAATACGTTTTTGAGAAAAAAAGAAATATTGTTAGGTAGGTAGTACCTTTCTCGAAAAATGAAGAAATTTTTTTTCTCAATAAATGGGGAAAGTTTTCAAAAAAGCAAAACATTTTTACTCCTAAAAATGAAATAAATTATTTTTATTCTACAAAAAAATAGTCAATTTTTTATTCAAAAAATTGCTTTGAATAGTTACTTTGTTCATTAATTTTCATTTTGGCATATTTTAAATGATGAAATTTGAGGCGACCCTAAATAAAAACATCCTACCTAATTTTCTACGGAAAAATCTCTTAAAAAATGAACTGAAAAAAATGGGCATTTTTGGCTTTCTGTATTATTTTACTTATTGATAGTTATATTATCGATAAATATATGTTGATAACAACGAAATCGATTTATATAGAGACACAGACGAAACCTGGGTAAAAATCTGGGGGGGGGGGGGGGATAAAATGAGAAATTTGCCGACTAAAATAACTTCTTTTTTTTCGTATCACTTTTTTTTTCTTTTTTTTTTTTTTTTAGTTAACGAATTTTGAACTCGGTGTCGGCGAAAATTTGCCGACTTTGTATAAATTTTTGGCAACATTTTAATGAATTTTCCAAAATTTCTTCAAAAATCAATAAAATGGCCAAATTTTAACAAAATAGTTATGGCCAATTTTTCCAAAAATTGCCGAATTTCCAGGAATTTGTCGATTTTTTTGAAAAATTTTCAGTGGGGGTAGACCACCTTCTTCCACTTGTTTCTTCCCTGCGGAGATGTCTCCCCTCCCCCGCGAAGGAAATTTTGGGAAAAAGATAGGAAATTTAAGGAAAAGTTGGGTAAAATGTCCTAATAATGGTAATTTTTTATTATCAAGTTAGGAAAATTTGAGAAATTTGGGAAAATTTCAGTTCCACCCTCCATCTGCGCATCTCTTTGTCACACTACTATAGATGTATATTAGGGTGGCCCTTATTTTTCGAATTTTGGAAATATTGTCGGGACGGGGGGTCAATTGGTGACATATTGGTAGAAAATAATTCCCTATTTTTTATTTTTCCTCTAACTGAATTTTAAGCCGTTTCTCAGGGGCCCCCAAATTTGAAAAAATCAAAAAAAAAGAAAAAATAGAACATTTTGAAAATTTTTGAAATTTTTTAGCAAAATGGTCATAGGGATGGTATTTCTATAAGACAAGACCATTTTCGATGATTTCTTATCTTTACCCTTCTTTTCATGGGATATAAAAAAAAGTAATTTTTTACGTTTTTTAAAAAATTTGAAAAAAATGACTAAAAATTAAAGAAACATTTTTTTTTGAATAAAATGTTTTTAGCATACATGTTATCACCCAGAAAGGTCATTTACGGCGATTTTTCATCCTTACCTTCATTTTTGGGAACCTCATTTTTTTCAATTTTTGATAGTTTTTGAAAAATTCTCACTGATACGGCAGTGGTGAAAAATCACCGTAAATGACCTTTTTGGGTGATAGTATGTTGAAACCATTTTATTAATTTTTTTTTTTTTTTAAATTTGTAGCCATTTTTTTCAAATTTTTTAAAAAACGTAAAAAATTACTTTTTTTTATATCCCATGAAAAGAAGGGTAAAGATAAGAAATCATCGAAAATGGTCTTGTCTTATAGAAATACCATCCCTATGACCATTTTGCTAAAAAATTTCAAAAATTTTCAAAATGTTCTATTTTTTCTTTTTTTTTGATTTTTTCAAATTTGGGGGCCCCTGAGAAACGGCTTAAAATTCAGTTAGAGGAAAAATAAAAAAATAGGGAATTATTTTCTACCAATATGTCACCAATTGACCCCCCCGTCCCGACAACATTTCCAAAATTCGAAAAATAAGGGCCACCCTAATGTATATTATATATGGATAAAAAAAATTGGTCATACTCATATCGCCGCACATCTCTATACAGAGTACAAATAAGCGATGGCGTACCCACACACATCGAAGCTCATTTTTTAATGACTAACTTCCAAAGCTCGTCTCGACTCTTCAAAAATCATCAGCGGCCTGTTTAAAAAGGCGGAAAAATTAATTTAAATTGATGGATAGGCCTTTGAGGAGCCGTTATGACTTATTTAAAATACCCCTGCTCGACTTATCTTTAAGTTCGTTGCAATAAAACGCTGGCAAAGGGCAAAATATCCGCATATGCTCGGGATTGGCGCCGGCCCAGGGCCGGGTACACGCTGCTGCGCGAGCAAAAAAAAATCAAAAGGCAAAATCCAGCACCGTGGCGACGATTCGGCCGAGCAAAAAGCATAGTAGAAGTGTAAAAAAAACACCACACCAGCGAAGCTTGCGCGCGACACAAAAATATACGCAGCAGCTCGGGAAAGCTGTGCTAGATGGCGGGGGGAAGAGGGTGAAAAACGTGGCAAAAAAGCAGGAAAAAAGCTCGGAGCACCCGAAGACGTCGGGAAATATTCCAAGTAGACGCGGCGCAAAGTGTTTTATTTTCTATTTACGCTTAATGGCAAAGTTAAAAGGCGAGATTAACGTTGATTGGATGGCTCCGCCTATGTCGGCGTCTGCATCCAATCGGAGCCGGGTATTCTCACACGGTCGTAGGCTACCGCGGTGACGGCGGAGAATCGAAATACCCGTCGTATTCGGAACGTGGAACTGACAAGCCTTAAGCGTCGTCCAATTTCCGTAATATCATTAAACGGTAACCAATCCAAGCGTTTTGGTCAACATTTTTTCGTTTTAGTCGACTCGTCGATGTGTAATTTTCGTCGTCCTTTTGGATGCCAGTTCGAAGAAGGAAAAAAACCGCCGCCAAAATAAACGTAAAAGGGGCCCCGTGTTTTTCGCGTCGTGTTTTCGTGCCAAGGCTCCGGCATTAAGGTTAATTTATTCAATTAAGAATTAGCCGGCGAGATTTGCCTGGCGCAGCTGCTTTTTATACGTGTACGGTTATGTGTGTGTCGTGCTGCCTGCTCGCCGAAAAGTTTTCCCAGTTTTATAATTAATTGATTAAAGAGTGGCGTTTTTAACTCACCCTGCGCGCAGCTCCATCCCTAGCCACCGCAGCCGCCAGCCGTTGCCGAATTCGCGTTTAGTCGCTGCCTAATATAACGAAAACGATGGAAGACAATTTGGCGTGCTAATTAGTCCGGCGGATCGGCGGAGAGGGTAAACGTGTTGTAATTAAAGGCCTAAAAATTCTGACCTCGCTTTCTCTTCGGCCAACTATGCTCAATAATTTGAGTATCATAGGGCCGAATTTAGTTAGCGGTAAGTTCGATTTCTTCTTATACCTTCGTTCTCTCATCTGTGTGTGTAGCTTGGCTTGGTCTAGATATTACTCAATTTATACTCATACTGTGTGCGAATTGTAATTTCGTTGATTTTATTTTCATTTTTCATGGTGTGTTTTTTTTTTTTTTTGGTTTTTTGGTTTTTACATTTTTTTTTTTTACCAATAATTTTCAACGTGTCGAGTTTTTAATTTAATTATGTAGTTTGGTGCGATATTGCGATCTTAGGTAGATTTGTGGTGACACTCGAGTGTTTTTTTTTTGAAATCGTATAATTATGTGCCAATTTTTTCGCAGTCAGTTTTTTCTATACCCAGTGAGATTTAAGTGGAAACTGTATTTTTATACTTTCAGCTTCAATTATGGGTAAATGTATATAGCTTTTAAACATTCACTTTGGACATTATAAAATTGTACTTACTGATTAGTGATTAATGGAGCTATTTTTGTAAAGTTATCAGTACCTACCTAGAACAAGGCATAGAGGTTTTGAAAGTCTACGAAAGAAGAATTTGTTTAACTTTCTAAAAATGTCCAATATGATAAAAATTTTGATTTTTCCTTGAGCCAAATTTTCCCATTTTTTGAACAAGCAATCCAAATTATCTCAAATAATTTTCATTATCAAAAAAAAAAAATCATAAAAATTGGCATAAAAGATGTCCGAAGTCTGTATATTCTTCGATCATATCATCAGCATTGTTTGCTTTTCTAAAAGTATTATTTGACGCATGAATTTGTCATAATTTTTGAATGAGGAATTCATTTGAAAAATTTCTACAAAATTTTGATTTTTCATTGGGCCAAATGCCAAATTTCTTAATTTTTTGAACGATCCTGATCTGATCTGATCTGGATGTTTTAGTAGCAATTCAAGGTATATCTGAAGTAACCCGAGCGGCACACTCGATCGATAATATCGGAAGATGTAACGTATCGATAAAAAATCGTTTGAAAATCTATAGATGTTCTCACGATATTATAAAGATTTATCGGTACAATTTCATAGGCAAAAAATCTAAAAACTATCGAATTCGATATTATTAAGATTTTATGACGATATTCGTCAACGATACTATCGACAAAGAATATTAAATTTATCGATTCCGATTTTCCACCGATTTTGTGCAGATATTTGAAACTACATTATCGACAAAAAATATTAAATTTATCGAATTCGATTTTTTAACGATTTTGTAAAGATATTTAAAACTATATTATCGACAGATTATATGAAATTTCTCGACTTCGATATTTTACCGATTTTTTGACGACATTTGAAACTATATTATCGACAGATTATAATAAATTTATCGAATCCGATTTTTTTTTACCGATTTTGTAAAGATATTTGAAACTATATTATCGACAGATTATATGAAATTTCTCGACTTCGATATTTTACCGATTTTTTGACGACATTTGAAACTATATTATCGACAGATTATATTAAATTTATCGAATCCGATTTTTTTACCGATTTTGTAAAGATATTTGAAACTATATTATCGACACATAATATGAAATTTCTCAAATTCGATTTTCTAACGATTGCGTGAAGATATTTGAAACTATAATATTATCGACATGTAATATGAAATTTCTCGATTTCGATTTTTTAACGATTTTGTGACGATATTTGAAACTATATTATCGACAAATTATCTAAAATTTCTCGAATTCAATTTTTTAACGATTTTGTGAAGATATTTGAAACTATATTATCGACAGATTATATTAAATTTATCGAATCCGATTTTTTTACCGATTTTGTAAAGATATTTGAAACTATATTATCGACACATAATATGAAATTTCTCAAATTCGATTTTCTAACGATTGCGTGAAGATATTTGAAACTATAATATTATCGACATGTAATATGAAATTTCTCGATTTCGATTTTTTAACGATTTTGTGACGATATTTGAAACTATATTATCGACAAATTATCTAAAATTTCTCGAATTCAATTTTTTAACGATTTTGTGGCGATATTTGAAACTATATTATCGACACCTAATATGAAATTTCTCGATTTCGATTTTTTAACGATTTTGTGACGATATTTGAAACTATATTATCGACAAATTATCTAAAATTTCTCGAATTCAATTTTTTAACGATTTTGTGAAGATATTTAAAACTATATTATCGACACGTAATCTGAAATTTCTCGAATTCGATTTTTCAACGATTTTGTGACGATATTTGAAACTATATTATCGACACGTAATATGAAATTCCTCGAACTCGATTTTTCAACGATTTTATGGCGATCTTTGAAACTATATTATCGACAAATAATCTGAAATTTGTCGAACGATTTTTCAACGATTTTGTGACGATATTTGAAATTATTTCCAAATTTTAAAAATTGGTGAAAATTTTTCTAAGTCCAACACGTCTGGAAGTACTAAACTGTCTATTATAAGCGTTTTATTGCTAACTTCTCAACTATAAGGTATGGCATAGTGGCATAAGGTAGAGGGATACCATGCAGGAGGTAGATAGTTCAAGCCCCACGGGTGGCAGATTTTTTATTATTTTTTTTGACTTTTTCTGAAATGATCCTCTTACCGTAACATGAATAATGTGTTTAAGCATAGTTTAATGTATTAATTATGCTAATTAATGATTTTTAATTATAGAAAAAAGTTAGTAAAAGACGAAAAATCGGAATGAAAAATCGATAAAAAATCGACAGAATATCGAATTCTATAAAGTGTCGCGAAAGTTCCGCCTAAATCGTTAAATTATCTTTCGATATTATAGATAGATTATCGATAAAATATCTTACTATAATCTCGAAATTTATTTCACGATTTAGGCGGAACTAACGCGACACTTTATCGAATTCGATATTCTGTCGATTTTTTATTTCGATAGTTTGTCGATTGTGCTGCTCGGGAATATTCGATGTAAAAAAAAAAAATCATAAAAATTGACATAACTAACTAAGAGATTTCCAAAGTCTGTATAGATATATTCTTCAGTCATTTTGTCATCATTTTTAAATAAGTAATTCATATTTTTGGAAATTTCTACAAAATTTTGATTTTTTTCTTGAGCCAAATTTCTTATTTTTTTGAACATGCAATCCAAAGTATCTGAAATAATAATTTTCATCATAAAAAAAAATCATAAAAATTGGCATAAGAGATGTCCAAAGTCTGTAGGTATGTTCTTCAATTATATCATCATCATTGTTTGATTTTCTAAAAGCCTTTGACGCACGCATGAATTTGTCATCAGTTTTAAATGAGTATTCATTTGGGAAATTTCTTCAAAATTTTGATTTTGATTTTTTTTGTGCCCAATTTCTTTATTTTTTGAACGAGACAGATTTGGGCGGATGCCATTATTGCATCCAAGGTATCTGAAATAATTTTCATTATCAAAAAAATTGGCACAAAAGATCTCAAAAAGTTGATATACCTACCTACTCTTCAATAATAGGCCTATCATAAAAATTATTTGATTTTCTAGAAGCATTTGATGCATGATTTTTTCGTAATTTTCGAATTGAATACCTATATACTTATCATTTGGAAAATTTATACAAAATTTTGATTTTGATTTTTCCTTAGGCCAAATTTCTTCATTTTTTCAACGAAACGAGCCTGCTCTGGCATGGATGTCATAGATATCTGAAATCATTTTCATTATAGATATAAAAAAAAATTGGCACAAAAGATCTCAAAAAGTTGGTATACTCTTCAAATATCATCAGAATTGTTTGGTTTTCTCAAAGCAATTTGATGCATGATTTTGTCATAATTTTTAAAATTTATTGGGAAATTTCTATATACAAACTTTTGATTTTGATTTTTCCTTGTGCCAAATTTCTTGATTTTTTGAACAAACCTCGTCTTTTCTGGATATTTTATGTTACAATCCAAGGTATCTGAAACAATTTTCATTGTGATCAGAATCGTTTGATTCTCTGAAAGCATTTCATGCATGATTTTTGAATAATTCATTTGGAGAATTTCCAAAAAAGATTTTGATTTTCCTTGAACAAAATTTCTTCATTTTTTGAGCGAGGATGGTCTGGCCTGGATGTTTTAAGTTGCAATCCAAGGTATCTGAAGTAATTTTTATTTGTCACCAGAATGGTTTGGTTCTCTGAAAGAATTTGATGTATGATTTGTTCATCATGTTTGAATAATTCATTTGGTGAATTTATATTTTTTTTTAAATCGATTTTGATATTCCTTGGACCAAATTTCTTAATTTCTTGAACGAGCCTGATCTTGACTGGATATTTTAAATTGCAATCCAAGGTATTGGCATAAGGGTTCTCATAAATCTGTACATTCATATTAATCAGGATTGGCTGATTTTCTAAAATCATTTGATGAATAATTTTTTCATTGTTTTTGAGTATTACCTACTTGATTTGTTTGGAAAATTTAAAAAAAAAAATTTCCCTTAGTCATTTAAAAAAAAAAAAACTGACTTGGCTTAGTAATTCCAAGGCATTTAGAATGATTTTCTTAATTAAAGGAAATCGTAAAAATTGGCCTAAGAGGTCTCTAAAATCTGTACCTATGCCTGCTCAGTGGTCAGTACTCATCATTGATCATTATCAGAATGATTCAATTTAAAATTAAAGTAAAAAAGATTCAGATGAATGATTTCTTCATTATTTTTTAATGATGTTCATTTGGAGAATTTCCTGAAAATTTTTCAATTTTGCTTTTGATTTGTCCATGAGTCACATTTTTCATTTGGAAACAGACCTATATTATTGTGGTCTTGTTTGAAAGGCTAAATTTTCTACCTAAGGTCTCTAAAAGCTGTTTTCCTAGTTGAAAATTTTTATAAAAATTTACATAAGATAAGAGGTCTCTGAAATCTGTTCAATTATCAATTATCGAAGCATTGTCTGATTTTGGAAGGTTTTGAAACATTCTTTTTTGTCTCAACCATAAAGTGTTCAACTTTATTAAAATGTTTTCACTGTGGTTTTTCCATAAACTCGAAAAAAACCTCACCAGATTGACTTGATTTTTTTCTCCATTTTTAAAAATGGTTTATTTGAAGAACTTTCTGCTAAACATTTCTTTCAAACTTTTCTTGGGTCAAATTTCTTTACTTTTTGATAATGCCTGAGGAATTGATGATCTTTTTTGCAATTCAAGACATCTATTAGGGTAATTTTCTTGATGATTGAATAAATTCATAAAAATTTTACAAGATCATTCTCTCCATAACAAAAAATAAATAAATAAATAACCACCAGAGTATAGGTACTTATTTTAATTTTCAAGTCTCGCATTTGGAAAACTGTGGCCTACTTTTTTAAAATGTGTAAAATAAGTAGGTAAGTATTATAATAGTTGAAAATAAAACTGAATTTCAAAAATAATCAAGTCTAAACCAGTATACCGTAGATTGTTCTAAGGAATTTCTACAAGTAGGTAATTTTGAGATTAATGGAAAGATTGCCGGTAATTATCATTCATTACCCAGCTATCACTAATCTAATTATCATCTTCATACCTTGTTAGTTGTTATTCGCATGCTTCAGTTTTCTTCTCAATTATCTAAAAAAAAATCATTTTAATCAAAATTTTCTGCAAAATTTTTTTCATTGCATACCTACTTATCTTGACAATCATTAAAAAATTTTCATTAGAAAAATTTTCTTTGAAAAAATCCTGGAAAAATTTGTTGAAGTACCTATCTTTTTAAAAATTTCATTGAGATTTATTTTCAAAAAATTTTCTGCGAATTTTTTTTGCGAAAATTCTTTGTTGAAAACTGAAATTTTCTCATTCATAAGATCTCCTGGGGAAAAATATGACTTTAGAGTAAATAAAATTATTTTTTAAAAAACAAGAAAGTTTTCATAAAAAATTTCTCGCTTAAAATTATTTTCAAAGATTAAAAAAAAAAAAAAATTTCAGCTGAATTTAAATTTTTTTCAAAAATCGTAAAAATGAAGCTTTTTTGGTATAAGTCCCTTAAAAACTTGGGTAAAGATGAAAAATCACCGAAAGTGGTCTTGTTGGGTAAAAGTACCTAGGTATGTGGTGAGAGTCGCCATTTTTTTTAAATTAAAAAAAATCAATAATTTTAATGTTTTGTCTTTTTTTTGTTTTATCGAAAAAAATGGGATTTGCTCCACCGCACTCAAACTAATTTTTTTAGGGAATTTATTTTACACCAAAATAATCATTTTTAGAAAGCTGGGCCTTCACATTTCGAAAAAATTAAATTAAAGTGGGGAGGGGGATTTTTGACTCGACTCATATAGTCGTCTCTAGACTTTCAAGGGCGATGCATATGCCTCGTTAGCCTCATTTTTTCAAGCACTTGTGAAATTTTTGAAGATGTGTTTAGTTGATATACATTGATCATTGAGCCCCTTTTTTTACATATTTTTTTCTCCCTCCAAAAAGCTGAATTGTTGATGAAAATTGAAATTTTTCCTGTACTGCACATTGGTGATTCGTTGGATTAATCCGAACCTAACCCCAAAGAAAAGAATTTTGCTACTGTAAAATATAAATATTACCCACAAATATCACAAAAGGGATTAAGTATACATTTTCAGTTCAACTGATAACAACTTAGGTATGTACCTGTCTATTTGTCGAATTGTATACGCTGTTGATTATATCTGTGACTTATATTCTTTATTTTGAAAAAGAGGCACGCGGCGAACTTGCTTAACCAACCAGATCAAGTTAAATAAAAGATAACCTATACATACATGTTACCTTCGATTTAAAAAAATCATTTTGCCAAAAGAAAATGTACTAAGTAGTTAAATATTTATCACATATTTCGGAAACTAACAAGGTCAGATTAGAACTTCCGGATTGGTGTAGGTAGATAAATAGATATTAGATAATGTTCTCGGGAGATTAGATATATTTTAGACATTGTAGGTATTTTTTTGTCGAGTTCAAGTTTAAACCAGGAGAACATCGAATTTATTCTGTTATTTTTGTGTCAGATTTTAAGTTTGAGAAGTGTGCATTTAAAAAAATTGTTTTCAATGAGGCCTGAGCATTTTTTTTTTTTTTTTTTTTTTTTTTGGAAAATTCACTTGCATATTTCATAGGAGTAAATAGTTTCGAGTGGATCCGTAGGAATGTCCCCCTCTTCCCTGATTGATACCTATGTTTAAAAAATTCTAAAATTCACCAAATTGACAAATTAATGACTTTGAATGAAATCACGATAATTTGGTCAAAATTTAGCATGCTCTGTGCCCACCTACAATTGATAGTGGCAAAAGTTTTTAAAATTTTTGTTTTTATAGCAGTTGAAAAATTTATAACCCACCCCTCCCTCCCATTGGAAAATATGTTTACTAGCCGCACTGATAAATTCATTCTATTTGGAATGAGTTGGATGGACAAGTTTATCATTTGCAATCATTTTTTTGATGGATGAGAAAATATTTTAATTGAATGATTATTGATCATTTCTTTGAAAATGAAGATAACCGGTTGTATTTTATAAGTGTCAAATTTCCACACAATCTATACCTGTTAAATCATATATTTAATATTGAGACGATTCCTAACACCGAATTACATATTATTACAGGATCCAAAGAATGTGAAGATCTCAAAAGACTCAATCACCACCAACACCATCATCACATTCATCACAATCATCACAACGATCTGAAAAACTCTCTCGATCATTCGCACCTGACGCCTGCCTCCATCCGGGTATCATCGTTCGACCATCACGCTGCCATAGCCTCGGGTCTCTCCTCAGCCAACGGAAACGACGATAATAAACCTACGAAACAGAAAAGGCACAGGACGAGGTTCACGCCGGCTCAATTGAACGAGCTGGAGAGGTGTTTTTCCAAAACTCACTATCCGGATATTTTTATGCGAGAAGAAATCGCCATGAGGATCGGCCTAACCGAATCCAGAGTGCAGGTAATAATTAATTCGCTAGTCATTTTTTTAAAAAGCAATTCGCTACTTGGCAATTCACCTACCTTAATGGTTCAAATGGTTGCGAACCACGTTCGCTTTTAGTGGGTACATAGGACTAGTTTTCATTGGATTTAGTTGGCCGCATTTTAGGCGTATTTTTTTTATTACGTTTTCATTGATCTAAGCGCGCGAAATGAACTCGAATATAGTAAGCTCTGATTTTACAAATTTACACCATCTCTCGACGACGCGGTCATTTCATCGTTCCTCTTACACCGTAATATACTTTTCAGTTGTATAAGAATAACGGTTTAAGGACCCACCTGTAACTGTTTTATTCCAGCTATAAAAGTAGGCAACCCTTTTACTTACCCTTCCTTTTTTTTTTTTGTTGATTACCTGCAATTTACACGTTTCATTACCGCCGAGTTGGAAGTATTTTTTTTTATACTTTTTACTGCTTAAAGAAAGCGGTCTGTTTGATGTCGCCATAATAATCGTTTAAAACCAACAAAAAGCCGGTGTAATGGAAAATCGAAATCGTTTTTGTAACCGAGACTACTGTACCGCGTGCTGTTGCTTTTGGATCGGATCGGATCGGGCCGGACCGAACCGTTGAATATTTAAATTGTATTGTTATAGAAGAGCATCGATTAAATGGGACCATTCGTTCGTAGTAAACGGTATACTTAATTTTTATTCAGAGGTAACATGTACCTATCTATCTATACCTTAAGTTTGGATTGTCGAAAATTGGATGGAAATCGGAGATTCTGTTGGTTTCTAATAGGTATATTCGTGGGCTGATTGCGATACTTACTTATACATTGTGTTTATCGTTTGGAAATTCCTGCTTTGATTTTCCTAATGAAAGATTACTCTCTGGATGCACATATTGCCATTTGTGACGTTAAAAAACTATAGGCCTTTGTTTTAAAAGGATGTTTGAGAAACAACGAAGTATTTTGGGAAGCAATACAATATGTTAGGTTTAAGGTGAATAGCCTACATTTAAAAAAAAAAATTGCTCATTGTCTATAGGGACAATTTTTACGAAACAGATTTCTTCAATAAGATCAATAATTTTTTTTTAAATTTTTTTCAGAAAAGTTTTTTATACGTAGGTACGTATTGAAAATTTTTTAGATTAGAAAAAATTTTTCTACAGTTCTAATTAAAACTGATTTTTTTTTTAATTTTCAGAAAGAATTTTTTGAAGTTTAACTATTAGTTTTAAAACAATTCTTTTTTGAATTTTATTCAAAAATAACTAATTTTTTCAAGATTCCACCGTCCACCTACACAAAAACATATATATATATATTTTTTTTTTTTTTTTTACAAAATAGATAGATTTTTCAATTTTTACAAATCAGTTCAAAACTGAATTTTTGATTATGTGGTTTTGAATTTTTTTTTAGCAATTTTTTTGTTAGCACTTTTTTTACAAAATATTTTATAACTAAAGGAAAATTTACAGATTTGAAAGAAAAAATTACAATTTTGTTCTGAACAAATTTTTTAAAATAAATTCATGTTTTTTTTTCAAAGAAGAATTTCTTGAAGTATGTTCAAAAACTTTTTAAAAAAATTTTGTTCTAAAACTGATTTTTTTTTTAAATGTGATTCAGAAACTTTTTTTCATTTTAAATTTTTTGTTATACCTATAGTTAGTTGGGAGAAATATTTCAAATTCATTAAAATTTCTTACAACTCAAAAGTGATTATTTTTTACCACGTTACTCAGAAATGATTTTTTCAAATTTTAAAAAATAGTTATCACTCAAATAAGTAATTTTTACCTAATCAATTTTTTGTACAATCCTACTTTATGAAAAAAAAGTTAGTCCAAAAACTAAATTCTTAAAATTTTATTCTGAAAAACTGATTTTTCAAAATAGTTTGATCGTTTACTCAAGAGTCAGAAATGTTTTTTTTTTTTCAAATTCTTACCTACTGAATTTTAATCAAAACCAATTTTTTCAACCCTCCATACCGAATCAAAAACAATGTTATACTTACAAAAATATGGTTTTCAAATTTTATTCAAAAAGAATTCAACCTAACTTGAAAACATTGTTAAAACTGCATTCTTTTAAATGTGGAGATTGTTTTTTTTTTCAGTTTGCTTCGAAAATGATTTTTTTGAAGTTTTTTTCAAAAACATTTTTTTACTAATAATTCTATGAAAGAAGAATTATTTCGGGTTTAAAACATTTTTAAAAAAATAATTTTGTTGTACCTACTTCAACTAATTTTTCAAAAATTTGGATCAAAAATAGGTAGTTGTGTTGAAAAGTTTTATTTTTAAGTTTATTCAAAAGCATTTTTTTTTAAATATTTATTTTTAACATTTTTTGTGTTCAAAAGAAAGAAACATATTCGAATTGAAAATAAATTTTCTACATTTTTTAAAATTTGTTCTTGGAAGGATTATTTGAAATTTTGTTCAACAATAATTTAATTTTGCATTTCACTCAATTTTATTTACCTATTTTTTCAACTTCAGCTTTTCAAAATTATTTATTTTTACCAAATTAATGTTTTTGAAATTTTTTATGTGACGTAAGTACCTTTGCAGATGAAAAAAATCGACATTTAAAAAATATATTTTTTTAAAATTTGGTTTTAAAAAAGTTTCAATTTTAAGTACCTAAACTCATTTTTCAAATCGATATTATACTTACTTGAAGTATAATTTTTTTGGAATGTTTGATTTTTTTCTCATCTATTTTATTCAACTGTTCAATTTTTGACAATTTTGATTTTATCTGATTTTTTGGTTCTGAAACTATTTTAAATGAAATGGTTTCAAATTTTTAAAGAATCTCCTACAATTTCCTAAAAACTGATTTTTAAAGATTCGAAAGCATTTTTGAATTTTATTTTAAATTTTATTATTATTTTTTTTTTGTTGATAGATGAATCTATTTATTATTTTTTTTTTTTGAAAAAAGTTTACCTACCTATTCAAAAACAATTTCTGACAAATTTATTTTATTTAATTTTTTTGGAATTTTGCTCAGAAGGACTTTTCGAGTTTTACTCGAAATGTTTTTTTTGTTTTTTTTTTCACAAAATAAGTTTCTAAAATTTTGTTTCTTTACTGATTTTTTCAAAACGTGGTTAGTACACTACACATACAGAACTAGGTACAGTTTTTTTTTTTAGGTGATTGAAATTATCTTTGTAAAACATTTTTTAAAAAGGAATTTTAAATCTAACACAAATTCCTTTTTTCCCTCAAAATTATTGTTTGTTCAATTTATGTGTAAATAAAGCGTTTTTGAAGAAATTTATTAAAATACCTACCTTCAATTTTTCAATTTGTTATAAAAACATTATTGAAAAAAAATTGTTCAATCAAAATTTTATTCAAAAGGAGTTTTTTACAATTTTGTTCAAAAACTAATTTTTCCAGATGATATAGGTAGTTAGGTACCTATTCAGATTTTTTCATAATAATTTATGTTTCGGATTTTATTTTTTTAAATTTTGTTCGGAAAACATTTTTAATGAAAGATTTTTAGATTTAAAATAAATCTCATACAATTTATCTCAGAACTTTTTTTTTGATTTTCATTTCATTCGGCCCAAAAACAATTTTTTTCAAAATTTGTCCGTGTAGCAATTGTCGACATCGACATTTATGTCGACAAAATTCAGACACATTTTTTTTTTCGGTTAACGATGAATTAAAAATGATATTTGAGATTTAAAGTAATGTTCTATGTTAAACATAACTGTTCAATCAAAATTTTTGAATTTTTCTCAGTATTTTCCTATAATTTAGAAAACGTTGTTTTTCTACATAGACAAGTCGATGTAAAAATCGATACTCGATAAACGCATCGAAATTTATGTCGACAATTTCTGCCAATTAAATTTACAAATTTTATATCTAAAAAGAACTAAAAACAATTAATAAGAACATTTTAAGCTCAGGAATAAATAATTTTTGAAAGAATCACAAAATTTTCTTATTTTTCAAAGTTTTGAATAATACAACGACTTGTCGAGTTATTGTCGACATAATTGTCGATGGTCGAATAATGCATCGACTTCACTGTCGACAGTGTCGACCAGAGGAATTTTAAGTAGAGATAGTGTCGATGTGATTGTCGAGGGTCGAATAATGCATCGACTCAACTGTCGACAGTGTTGACCAGAGGAATTTTAAGTCGAGTTAATGTCGATCTAATTGTCGAGGGTCGAATAATGCATCGACTTGACTGTCGACGTCTTGAGGGTGATTGTGATTCTCGCAGATAAAGTGTGTTGTGAATTAGTACATAAGGTCTAAGAATCATCTCTATGTTAGTTGGACACTCGCATGTGTCCAGCTACGAAGGTGGCCTCAATGCCGCATATTTGACAAAAAATGTCGAAATGTTGGCTTGAACACTATTTTTGGTGTAATTTTAATATATACTTATATTGAATATTTGAACTTAGCATATTTTTCAAAATCTCACCATTGCAAATGTCGATGTGGATGTCGATATAAATGTCGACACATCGAAATCGGTCACTTTTCGATCGTACATGTCGACACGATTGTGGATGGTTTGTCGAGCTTATTATCGACATGTTTGTCGACCGTCCAAATATGTCGATAATAAGCTCGACAAACCATCCACAATCGTGTCGACATGTACGATCGAAAAGTGACCGATTTCGATGTGTCGACATTTATATCGAAATTAGCATCGACGTTGCTACACGGGTGGTTCAAATGCATATTTTTTTCACTTTACTCAATAACCATTTTTAAAATTCAATTTAAAAACAATCTTGGACTGTTTTGTTGGAAAACTGATTTTTTCACATGATTAAAAACTTTATTTTGTCAGAATAATTTTTTCTAATTTAAATTTTAAATCAATTTTCTTTGGAAAATTTTTTCAGCAAAAATTTTTTATTAAAGAAAATTTTCCGATCCGTTATCGTTTCCATGTCATCGATGGGCAAATTTCCCAAAATTTCATTCAACATTTTTCAGAAAGGTGTGTTTCGGAAAAGAATTTATTCTGATTTAATTTTTTGAATAATATTCTATTTTTTTTTTCAGCTTGATATCAATTTTCATTTTTTTTACAAAACAGATTCTTACTTGTAAGTTTTATTGAAAAGTAATTTCTTGGAATTTCCTTTCGAAAACTGATTCTTAATTTTTTTCGAAAATGTGGTTCAGAAATTTGTTTAAAAAAGTATCTAAGTAGGTATCTATACTCAAAACTCATATTTTAAAATTTTATTCAAAAACAATTTTTTTTTAAACGCCATGTACATAGCAACTAAGGTTAGTGGCGGACAATTTTTTTTAATATTGCATAAAATAAGATGACTTTTGAATTTGAGTTGCAATAACGAACATAAAATTCCATTAAAATTTAGTTGAAATACTGTAAGAAAAAAAATTAAAATTTTTCTGAATAACTATACCTAATGTAGAAAAATGTGTTACCCATATCGATGACCAAGTAGGTATCTACTTACGAATAAATCCAACCTCCATTCGAACCTAGGCAACCGTTCAAATACACACCGGTCACGTATTTTCGATACCATATTAATTAGTACAGATACTCGATTTAAATTGGCTACGTAGCCAACTACTATTTACACAAAAATTTTTATACGCGACAGCCATTTTGGAATGGAGAGACGAAGAATGAAAGCCACATCTACGAGCCACGCAAACACAAAAGTATACAGTTCTTCTATTGTACCTAAACGTAAAAATATTCCGTTTCGATTATTTACCCGGTAAAATGTGAACCATACCTATGGTACATGTCGTTTTGCATATTAAAACCATATACACAAGCTATAGTGTATAGTGTATGTTCGAGAAGATTAAATAAAAAAGAGCATAAGAAGTTATTTGTATTTGTGTTTGTGTACGAAACGCACGAACCAAGACTATACAGCTACCAACCCAGATCTTAATTTTAAAAGTAAACCGATACGTAGTTTTCGTATCGATGTGTGAAAATTCGGGTTTTACTAGAATACAAAACAGTCCCGAAAGTAGACATTTTTCTCCTTTTTACTTCTATTTCAGTTTCGTAGAAGTCGTTTCGTCGTTACAAAACCTCGCTCCGGGGTCGATTTGAATATTACATTATAAATCAATATTAGATACAGACGACGGACGCGACCGTACTTCTACTTATCCTGTACGCTGCTGCGTTGCAATTTTCGAGCCTGCTCGGTAATTAATGCGCGTGCATCGGAATCATTAAAATGTTGCAAGTTATGCCAGACAAGTACCTGCGATCGGGTCTCAAGTCTGCCTATAATATAAGTAGTAGGTACATTACGCGAATGCCATAAAATAGATGAAATGTTGAAAATACTATTTATCTTTAGAAGTCTCTTCTGAATTTTATATTAGGTACGTACTTACTTACCTACTGTTTATCATTTGATTGAACTTCATTGAAGCCTATAAAATATTTTAAATCACAAGAACGCTGTGCTGTAATACGCTACATTGATGTTAAAATATCTAGTTCCGTTAGGTTGGCCCTACTTTAAAATTTTTTTTTGAAATTTATTTGGGAAAGGCTGCCAATTAGTTTCACTTGTAGACAAAATTATTCCTGATTCTCGATTTTTACTTTTATTTTAATGTCAAGTGCGCTGTAAACGAGCCTCCCATCTATTTTTGACCAATTTTTGAAATTTTCCACCCCCAAAAAACCTGGAAAATACTGAAAAAAAATTTTTGAAAAAATTCTCACACATACCCCTATATTTATACATTGCCCATTTTTTGTGAAAATTTCAAAATTTTTGGATTACCCCCTCCAGAAATAAAAAATATTGAATTTTCGATATATAGGGGACAATATCTCAGGAATAGGTGGGGTATGAGGTCAAAAAAAAAAATTGTGGTGGTTTTACACCATTACCAACATTTTAGGTTACTTTGGTCCCGATCGGACCAGGGGCGGATTTCACCATCTTACCAGGAAAGGCCCTTTGAAAAATACTTCTGCTGCCGAAAAATTGAGAAATTTTCTTCTTTTAGATTTTTTTTTCTCGGAAAATTTAGGTTACTCAACATTATTTTCTAAAAAAAAAATGATGATTTTTTTTTCTCTATACTTAAGTGAGTGATTTCATCCTATACAAAAATAAAGATTTTTTTCTCAAAAAAAAATATAAGATTCTTTTTTCAAAAAGAAAAAGAAAAAAAATCAAAAGATTTTTTATCCAAAAATTTTATATCTTAAAAAAATAAGAAATTTTCCCCTTCAAGAAATTGTCTTTTTACAAAAATTAAAAGTTTTTCTTCTTCAAAACATTTGGAAATAATTGAAAAAAATGAGAGCTTTCTTTCAACATAAAAAAGAGACGTTTTCTTTTAAAAAAATACATTTTTTTTCAACAAAAAAAAAAAATTCTTTGAAAATTTGAGAATAGTTTTCTCTTACCTATCTCTACCTATTCCTACTTCAGAAGAACTGAAAAAAAACAAAAAAAAAACAAAAAAACGAATAAGTAAATTTTATTCAAATTCTGGTAAAATTAAACATACTTGGATTTTTCATGAACTAGAATGAAGATTTTTAATTTTTTACAAACCGAAACACGGAATTGGCTCAATTCGAGCACTTGGAGTAAGGTGGTGGTAATAAATATAAGTGAAGGTATTTTAATAGAAGAAGCATTACGTATGAGTATCTAGCAAAATATGACACAAAAAATTGTCCCTTAAAATTATTAAAAATTGCTTAAAATATGTTGTGCTCTGATCTCTGATACTGTTCGAACAAAGCAAGGGCGAAAATTTTGAAGAAAAAAAGTGATTTTTAATAATAAAAATAGCTAACTACACATATGATCAATTGATCAGTAAGCACTTTACGAAACTTCAGATTTGGATATACAACCGGGTACCATAACAAGAAATGTTGAATACACATGGTGCCCATTTCAAGAATTGAAGGCAAAAGGCAAAATAAAACTGAGATTTTTTTTTTTTGATTGGGCATATTATGGGTAGAACATAAAAAGGGGAACATTTTTTATTCTTATGATTTTTTGTCTATCTTTAAAAACGAAGGTCTTAGAGAGCTTTCTGAGCAAAATCAGTTGGCACCACTGCATTTAAAAATTGCTGACACCGTCAGGAGATGATGCTCCAAAAAAGAAAAAAGTTTTGATTTCATCAGGATACCTATCTTTGAAATTGAAAAAGTTATTGCAAGATGAAACTCGCAAGTCAAAGGTATTGCCTTCCTCAAAATTATTAAGGGGAACTAGCAAGGCATAAAAATTGAAACAATTTCATTATGACAATGCATGGTATGGATGTAACTCTTTGAGAGAAACAAAAACTGTTATGTGAGAAATTTGACTATTTTTGAAAATGAAGGAGCTACGCTGCATCAAAATTTGAACATCCAAATTTGAAAGCTTTGTAGCACCTTCATTTACAAACATAGACAAAAAATCTCAAGAATGAAAAATGTTTAATTTTTCAAGTAATTAGTAATTACCACCTGTATGCTCTACCAAAAAAAAATCTCAATTTTATTTTCTCTTGTCCCTTCAATTCTTGAGATAGACACCATGACCCTTTGCATATAACATTTTTCTGAAGTTCTGTACAGTGTTCCTCGGACACCCTTTATATGCTTAGGGATGATGGGTTAAAATTTTTTTGTATTACTATTACACTCAACATCTTTTTTGGTAACCATTTTTGGTTTATTGCTGAATCTTTAAAATTAGTTTTGCTTTCCTCAGTAAACTTTTTCTCTTTAATTTTTTGCAGAGCCAAATTTAGAAATTTTAAAGCTCAATTTAGGCAGAAGTTTTTTTAAATTTAAATTTTAAAACTGGCCATTTATGCAAAAAAAAAAGAGGGGTCTCTGAGGCCAAGACCCTGTTTGGACATTCCCTAAATCTGGCTCGTTAACTTCAATTGAGCCGAAATTTGGCTCACTGAAAGACGATGTCAACCAGGCCTCAGAACCAAATTTTGAGCTACTAATTTGATTTTCCAATTTTTGGCCAATTTTTGAAAATCATCAAAGGATTAACTTGGTTGAATTCAAAATCAGAGGTGACGAGATGACTTGTACTTTTTTTTTTACAACTCAAAAATTTCAAAATTCAACTTTTGCCAAAGGCACTGTATCACCTTGAAAATTGTTGTAATCGACTTGGGAGCTTAATTTTACTCGTAGTATTATAAACCAAATTTCAGAATTTTATCTAAACATTAGCAATTTTTGTAAAAAATAATTAGGTATGTTTTATCAGTGGGCAGTTTTCATATTTTCACCATTTTCAAAAATTCACCTAAAATAAAAAAATAAACTTGGATGGTTTAAAATTTGGTTCTGAGGTTTAGATGGTATGCTCTTTTAGTGAACCAAATTTCAGTTCAATCTGAGTTGACAAGTTGCCAACATTCTATTTTAAGTTGATATTTGAAAGCTGGAACTGGAAAATATTTTTTTTTACAAAAATTAAAATTGGATCTTGATTACTTTTGTAAAAAAAAATTGATATTATATCCTTTTATGTTGATTTCAATCTTAAGATTTTGCCTATCTTGCTCTGCATACTTCACGCTATAATACCTAGCTACCTTGTTGGCTAAAATATGCTGTATATAAGCAACAATATGCTGATGTATGTACCTCATAATACACTGCAGATAAGACATAATACTCTGCAGATAAGCTATAATACACTGAAAATAAGCAATACACTGTAGATGAGCTATAATGTGCTGTAGATAAGCCACAATACACTGCAGATAAGTTATAATACACTGAAAATAAGGAAATACACTGTAGATGAGCTGCAATGTGCTGTAGATAAGCCATAATACACTGCAGATAAGACATAATACTTTGTAGATAAGCTATAATACAGTGAAAATGAGCAAATACACTGTATAGATGAGCTATAATGGGCTTTAGATAAGCCATAATACACTGCAGATAAGTTGTAATACAATACTGTTTGGATAAGCTTCAACACCCAATAGATAGGAGACTTTTAACTTGGTATAAGGTATAATAATATGTAGTGCTATATTATGTAAACTATCTATTGGCACATTCTACGCAATAATAGAAAATAAACTACATGTACCTAAGGTATAATACACTGTAAGTCATAATATGCTATAAGCTATTGATTTCCTACCAGCAACAGTTTCTTGGAAAGATTGTTTTTCTTACCTCAGAGGTGTACAAAGTTTACCTTCATATTTTATTCATCCAGCATTAAAAAGTTTAAAAAGAGAATTAAGGCCATTGCTCCTGCGAATCCAAAAATCAAAAAGACTCGTAATAGATAAGCGTACATATAAAAGTTATCCAGCCATAGATACGAATATGTATAATACCCACATATTTATCTAACTACAAAGGGAGAAAGCAAATTTTTCAAAAAAAGGCCAAAGGATCGGAAGTTCACCGCACTGATTACATTAATAATTGGAAAACAAGTTGCTAATATATTCAATAAACGGGGCCTGGCGCAGCTAACATCTGCTTCCTGTATAAAAATGGGCGAAGAGTATAAACGGATTAAGGGGTTGTGAATATTGAAAAAATACAAAATAAATTATTTATCGCTTTAAGCGATACTAAAACCATAAAAAAAAGCCAACGTTACCTGATTTATTTTTCATTTACCGGTAAAGTCGAGCAAGCAGGGTACCAAGAGATGTAGCGGGTCGGAAGTACATCATTTGTTATTCCCATTTTCGTTAATATTAACTTCACTATGACCTGCTCCTCTTTCGGTGGCGTTTGCCTTTTTTTCGCTTTCTCTCTTTCCTAGACCGTTCGCGTATTGATTTTCGTCGTGATAATACATTTTTTATTTATTCGCCACAGCAATAGCCTTTTGTTTTAAAACTCATGGTGTTTTTTTTTTGTTTTGTTTTATGGGGTGGCGAGATTAATAAAAATATGCGTTATCTAGGAAAGAGTTATTTCAGGAGGGAGATGGTGAAAAAGGTGATAATAATGACATATGTGGTAGTTGAATGTGGCGTGAAAATGATGACATCTTGAAAGCTATAAGGAGATGGTGTTTGGAGTGCAAAGGTGCACGTAGTAACCGCATCGAATGAAAAATAACAACGTTTTAAGCTGTCTAAATTTAAATTAAATTGAATAAATAATGCCGAGGGTACGCGTTCGTGCAAATCGCAGACCGAAAAATTGGCTCGGCTGTGGGATCGTGGCAGCGAAGAGGGGCGAAAAAAATGCTCGCAAAACGTTACTACGAGAGAGTGAGAAGTTATTTAAAAATGGAGAAAATTATATTTTCGATTGCTTTTTCGTGATGTCGTGGCGCGCCCGAGTAAAAAGTAAAAGCGGGAAATAATGGTCGTATTTTGCGACTGTGTGGAATGAGAAATAACGTTAGCAGGTTATAATTTAGTGATGTTCAGCGACGTTAGTGAGCTCTCGGTATTAGCGTTTGGGGTTGTTCTCAGAGTACAGAGCCAACGCTTGGGCTGGGGTTTAGAGAATGTGCAATGGATAACTGGTGTTGATCGAGTCTCATGGGATACTATAACTCAAGTTTAGACTGCGCGGCGAAGAGGTCTTCGTGATGGATGTTTTCTGTAATGCTTCGGTGCAGTGCACCCCTCAACGTCCCGCCATTTCACCACCAAGAGTTTCGGGGGGCTGCTCGCTTCGCTATGTTTACTGTTTAGTCAACTTTGAACGTTAACTTTTAGCTTTCATTAGTTGCGAACAGATGCGCGCCAGCAAAAATATTAAAACAAGAATTTCCTTTTAATATTCTTCTTCTTGCGAATTTTTATACGTCGATGATAGTTTTTTTTTTCCGCCGATGTTTTGTTTGTTGTGCTGTTCTTTTTTTGGCGCGAGTGTGGGCGCGGGTGCCGCGCTGCTGCGTGGTTTTTATTCGCGTGATTGATCGGTCTTCATTGTTGAAGGCGAGATTTTGACAGGCCTAGTCTCTGGGTACCTATTGTTAAGAATTAAACTGGCTGAAGGGATCGGCGCTATGAAATTTCCTGGTCTAGATTTTCTTCCCTTTTTTGAGGTTGCGTATATAATATTTTGTCTGCGTAATGAGACTAATTTGAATATTTTATGGGAATAAAATAGTTTTCTGATGGTGCAATTTTTCCGGACGAATCCGGAATTTGAAAGTGGTAACAATTCTTGAGTGGTGGAAATTTTGACCTCATTTCTTTTCTGGGTTGGAACATTATTAGGTATTTTTACGGTGTTCTGTTTGACATAATTTTTCAGGCTGAAGTTTTATACTCGTATGTTGGAAAATGGGGTTTTATTCAGAGGATACTTCAGGGCCTCTTCTGACAAGGGAACCTCGCCAACTCGTCACCTCCGATTGAGCTGAAATTTGGCTCACTGAAAGAGCATGCCACCCAGACCTCACAACCAAATTTTTAGCTGCCGGAGTAGATTTTTAGATTTTTGACGAATTTTTGAAAATGGCTAAAACCGCCTCCAAAAAAACATTTTTTGAAAAAAAATTGTAAATTTCAAGATACGAGTTCTGAAAATTGGTTTGTAGACCAAAGTCAACCTCCCTAGTTCATCGGCACCATTTTCGACGCGATCTGGAGCCTACAGAAAAAGTTGATTTTTCTCCAGCGCACTGGAATCTCTCCAGACGGCGCTTTTTACGTTTAGGTACCTACCAATCACATTACTATCGTATATGTCACTTTTTATGCCACGACACTGAAACATCTGATCAAATTGAATATTCGGTAAATGGGGCGAAGTCTGGAGTGATTTTCTAGAGAAAAATGCTGGCATTTTTTTTAGAAATGCAAAAATTTTCAAGTTGTCAAAAAAACACGTGCGAACTCGTCACCTCGGATTTTGGATTCAACTATGCCAATCGATAGATAGCACCATACTAACGCTAGGATCAAATTTTCAGTTGCCGAAATTGATTGCAGCGTCGTCTGGAGAGATTCCAGTGCGCTGGAGAAAAGTCAACTTTTTCTGGAGGCTTCAGATCGATTCGAAAATGGTACCAATGGACTCGACGGGTCGACTGTAGGGGTAGGCAAAGTCTCGGATAATATGCTGGAGAAATTGATTTCTTGGAAATTTTTAAAAAATGCAAAATTTTTAAGTTGTCAAAAGAAACACGTACGAACTCGTCACCTCGGATTTCGGATTCAACTACGTCAATCGATAGATGGCATCATACTAACGCTAGGATTAAATTTTCAGCTGCCGAAATTAGTTACAGCACCGTCTGGAGCTATTCCAGTGCGCTGGAGAAAAGTCAACTTTTTCTGGAGGCTTCAGATCGTTTCGAAGATGGTGCCAATCGACTCGGGAGGTCGACTTTAGTGTACAAACCAATTTTCAGGACTCTTATCTTACAATTTACATTTTTTTTTAAATGTTTTTTGGAAGCGGTTTTAGCCATTTTCAAAACTTCGCCAAAAATCGAAAAATCAACATTTGGTTGTGAGGTCTGGTTGGCATGCTCTTTCAGTGAGACAAATTTCAGCTCAATCGGAGGTGACGAGTATGCGAGGTGAGGAAAATTTGGAGCTCCACAAGCACAGTTCCATTACCAAGACCTGTTCCATACGGATGTGATTCCCACTTGGGAAATTTTGGAGGAGAGGGGACGTTGAATTTTTTTTAAGTTGAGAAGCTTTTCACCTTTTTTTTTTTTAAATTGAAGTACCTACTGTCCTCCTAAAGGCTCAGAAATTGAAGTTTTTTCTCTGAAAAATTGAAAAACTTTATTGAAAGTTCTTATTCAAAAAAATGGGATTTATTTCTCAAAAAATTGAGATGTTTTTCTTCAAAAAAAGTAGAAGATTTTTTTCAACAAAATTGAGATAGATAGGTACCTAATAAATATTTTTTGTTCCAAGAAAATTCTTTTTTTTTTTAAAGAATTGAGAAATTTTTTCATCTCCATAGTTAAATTTCAAAAAAAAAAGTTAAGATTCTTTTCCAAAATTTTAAGAAATATTCTGACTCTAAAAAGTTCAATTGAAAGATTTTTTCTCGAAAATATTGAGATTTTTTGATCCCAAAAAAGGTTGAAGTTTTTTTTTTCAAAAAACTTCTAAGATTTTTTCAGTTAAATTGAGGCATCTTTTTATTAGCTACTTTTTTTTACTTAGATTGAAATTTCTCGATTTTTCGTAGCAATTACATAATTTTTCCCATTTTTTTTTTCAAAAATTGAAAAAAAATGAAAGAAATAAATTTTTCTTTATTTCTCCTTTTTTGCCTCAAATTTTTTGAAACAAAATTCAAGTTTTTTGAAGTAAAAATATTTGTAAAATTTTTTCTTCAAAAATTTTACACGTTTTTACTGAATTAAAAATGATGCTCATTGTAATTTTTTTTGGAATCCGCGTGAAGAAGTTTCTCTTGTTTTTTACGTAAAAAAATTGTTTCAAAAAGAAGAAAACCGTTTTAATTTTTCTGGAAGAAACATTCTTCTTTTTATTTTCTAGAGAAATAAAAGTATAGGTACCTACTTACTACCTTTTTTCTTTTTTTTTAATTTTTAATTTTTTTTTTTTTGATTAATGCTCACACCTAGTGGTTACTCACTTGGCGACCTCACCAAGGCGAGGTCGAACCCGAGGAATTCTCCGCAGGGGATGTCATCATAGCATTAATTAATTTTGACACACCGATACCAACCCGGGAAAAAATCTCATGGATCAAATAATATCTATTTGGATAAAATCTGATCAGATTTGATCAAGTTTGATTCAAATGTTGATCTGATTGGATAAAATTTAGTCAAATTGGATCTAGTTATATCAGAGAAAATCCACTGATATCTAAAATGATTATATTAAAATAGATCAAAACATATCAACTAGATCAAGTCATATCAGTGAAAATCCAGTTATATAGAAATGCTTATATCCGAATGGATCAAATTGGATCAAATTAGATTCTCTCATATATAATTTGATATTATTGGATCAAGTTAAATCTGTAAAACTCCAGTTTTATCCAAAATGGTTGTATCAAAATAGATCAAATCATATCAACCAGATCTCCTCATATCTACTTTGATATAACTAGATCAAGTCATATCAGTGAAAATCCAGTTATATAGAAATGGTTAGATCCGAATGGATCAAATTGTATCAAATTAGATTCTCTCATATATAATTTGATATTATTGGATCAAGTTATATCTGTGAAATCAAAATGAGTCAACCCAGATTCATTTCAAAATTTTAGGGGCTACGAGCAGTGCCAGAATAGGGTTCCATCAAAAAAGTAAGGCAAAATTCGAACTAGGCACTATCAAAAATGTAACAAACGACATGCTACATGCTTTTTTACATTTTTTTTGGATTTGGTAAAAAATTTTGGGGCGCATTGCCCCCATGGGGTCCTGAAGGTATCACGACAAAAATCATTTCTGAATTTAAGTTGAAATTATCTACTCACAGGAATTTTTCCTGATACTTTTAGTATACAACCTTGAGTAATTGTTATTTGATTGTGTGTCACATATAAATACAATTGAACTGTCTTATTATATATGAAATGGTTCATACCAAGTTGAGTGCACCATCATTGATCTGATTGGAAAAGTTAAGCAGCTTCGGGTTTGGTTACTACTTGGATGGGTGACCGTTGAGAAAAATTTGGGTTGGGTATGGTCAGATCTAACCATAATATGGGAAATGTACCAATCAAATATGATCCAATCATATTTAATTTTATCTCATCATACATCATTGGATCAAATTGTGTATAGTTTGATCAAATTATATATGATTTGATCAAATTAAATATAATTAGATCAAATTTGATAGGTATAAAATTCATATATGGTTAGATCTGACCACTTCATATATGGTTAGATCCAACAGATTTTTTCCCGGGAACAGTTTATACGGTGTGCCATAGCTGCCTACTTACTACCTAAACCTATGCTAAATTTTATTTTTGTTTTACCTCATTCAAAGGTAGATACCTATAGAGGAAAAAATTTCTTCAATGTTCATTTTTGAAAAAATTCTCAATTTTTTGCCTCATTTTTATAGAAGAAAATTTCTCGTTTTTTTTTTTGTTTCTTTTTTTTGGTGAAAATCACTGATGGGGGACGGGTGAAAATTAGTTTTAATTGTTTGAAGTAAAAAAGTATTCAATTTTTTCAAGGAAAGAAAAAAATTTTCAGTTTTTCCAGAGAAAATTTTTTGAATTTTCATGGAATAAAAAAATAATGCTCAGTTTTTTTGGAATCAGCGTATAAAACGGTTTCACAGTTTTTCGAAGTTAAAAAATCAGTAAAAAAAACACCGTCATTTTTGCTAAGCAAAAAGTTTTTTTTTTTTGAATAAATCTTCAATTCTGTGGAGTATTTTTTTTAAAATTCTGATTTTTTTTTTTTACTTTTTTGAAGTAAAGAAATCTTTTAAATTTTTAGGGGAAAAATTTCCTGATGATTCTTAGGAGAAGAAAGTATCTTAATTGTTTGGGGGAAAATAAATTTTCAATTTTTAGGAAATATTTTCCTATTTTTATTTATGTAGGCCTATTTTATATTGGAATATTAAAAATTAATAATTAAGGGAAAAAAAATCAATAAAAATAAATCGTCGACTATTTTTTTTTTTTTTTTGGAAAATTCAGAAAAAAATTTTTAGCGAAAAATTATTAATAAAATTCTCTCATTTTTGCAAAGCAGAGCAAGTAAAATGTTTGCAATTTTTAGACCTACTGAGTGGTGATTACCCCCCCCCCCCCCCCCAGAAGGTCTTTGATTTTCATCAGTATTCGAATACACAAGTTACCTCATAAAGACTGAAATACTCATTCCATCTAATTTTCACCAAATCACTTACCAAGGAATATTTTCTCGTACCTGGCCTAGTGCCTACCTATTTACCCAAACAAACGTGCATTATAATACCTCAATAATGTGGTAATTTTATGTCTGCGAAAAACACACTCCTTCCATCGGGCCTCGCTCGGCCACGAGGCCACGAAGAGTAAAAGATTCACGTTCGGCGATGATTTTAAAATTCGTACGATAGTAGCTCGTTATAGGGTAAAGTTAAAAGCTGGCTATGGAAAAGCAGATGTTATTATTTATAGGAAGCAATATCATGGCGGGTTTACGGCGCGTAATTAGATGTTATATTGGGTGGGTGGTAGTACGTATAGTTCTCTTTCGCTTCTCTAACCTAAACTAAACCCCCTAACGACACGTCAGAAATGCACCCTTTGCCAGCCAGGGGGCCAAACATATTAGCAGTATAAACAGTACCGCAAAAAGGCTTACCGCAGACCGAATAACTGTCGTAAATCATCGTGCATATTAAATGCATTACATGTTGCGTCATTTTTACCATCATCGCGTCGCTCGCGCCTGTTAAAAAATCTTCGATTCTTTGTTGGCACATCGCTCGTATCGGTCGACAATTTGCATATCGAATTCTTTATCATCGTATTGGACTGAAATCTGATTTAAGAAGATTTTTTTCACGATTCGTTATGCAGTGATTAGAGAGAGGAATAGAGCTGTAAAAAAGGTTTTTTTTTTATTCGTGCGTAAGCAGATGTCCAACAGTGATTTATTCGTACATAACGCAGGCTAATAAACAGCTTGCTACCTTATGCTAAGGTATCATTAACGTGATCGCAGGCCCATGGTTTTATAAAACAAAAGCCATCAAGTACGAGGCGGACTGTTAATAAAATAACGCGTATATGCCTCGGAAGAGATAAAAAATTACCAAAAGTTTTATAATATAAAAAAGGTCACGTGTGAAGTCTTCGCGTATATTATGATATTATTATATTCGCAGAATTTTTTGTTGGTACACACGACAAAAAGATATTCCATGTTAAGATTTGTTATTTGGTTCTGTTTCCACTTTCTGAAACTACACTGAGGATCCTAAAAAATTGTAGTAGACGGGGCTAGTCTCTTCCCATTCTACCTATATTTCACCAGCATACTCAAAAATTTCACTTTTTCATTGAAAATTCCCATTTTGGGAGCAAAGTGAGCAACAAACGTTATTTGATAACAAATTGACTTGAATTGTTAAAATTCACATTTTTACACGCTAATTCTCTGATTAGAAATTAATTCATTTCTCTCAGATTTTGGAATAAATCTGGGATGTGCACTCACTGTCGGTGTACTGCACTCATCCTCGATTGGTGTAGTGCACTCACCCTCAAACGGTGCACTGCACTCACCTTCGGTGTACTGCACTCACCCTCAATTGGTGTAGTGCACTCACTTTTGGTGTACTGCACTCACCTTCGATTGGTGTAGTGCACTCACCCTGTGTGTACTGCACTCACCCTCAATTGGTGTACTACACTCACTCTCAGTGTACTACACTCACTTTCGGTGAACTACACTCACCCTCGATTGGTGTAGTGACATCATCCTGTGTGTACTGCACTCACCCTCAATTGGTGTACTGCACTCACCCTCAGTGTACTGCACTCACCGTTGGTGTACTGCACTCGCCCTTGATTGGTGTAGTGCACTCACCCCCTGTGTACAGCACTCACCTTGTGTGTACTGCACTCACCCTCGGTGTACACTCAAAGTTTTTTCAATTTTTTGGCCAAGAAGGGAGAGGGGGAAAGTTTTTTCGGCAGAAAATGTTTTTTAGGGGTACCAAACAATATCCCAGATTTATTCCAAAATCTGAGAACAAGGGCATTTCACCTACCTATCTTAATTGGGGCTAACCATACGATTAAATTGATGAATTTGAATGAAAATCGGGTGAGTGGTGTAAAAATACGTATTTACATTTGCTAAGTGATTGAGGGGAAAATTTTTTTGACAAAAAATTACCCATTTAAGGTGGAAAAATGGGCAAAAAAATCAATTTTTTGCATTTTTGATGGTGACGCACCATGATTACAAATTCTACGTATATTTATGAGGTTGTACTTCTAGACTAAGTACACAATATATTTTTTTCAGAATTGCACCTCTGAAAGGGGTTACCAAAATGGTCGCTGGAAAGCTTAAAACGTCCATTTGACCTTGAAAAGGTGCTCAAAATTTCTTCTAAAAATTCCATAAATTATCCTTGGTACCAACTATCATCCATGTGAGTTCGAAAAAAATCGATTGAAAACCGCCAAAGTTAATAATTTCTAACAAAAACACACAATAAACCCTCCTAGAAGGGGCTAGGGGTGAGATATCGAGCTAAAAATTTTGTCACGGTGGTTTTAGACAATAAGGACCAATGTCGACTGGAAAATTCAAAAATCGGTGCTCAGGGCCAAATCACCCCTACAAACCCGGCTAGACTCTTTACTGAAAATATTTTTTTTTACATTAATTAAGTTAGACTAGGATTTTGGGGGTTTTCAGATTGTGTCCCATGAGGGGGTTTTACTGTGCGTACGTGCGGAAGGGGCTAGTTCGATTGCGTCCCAAAGAAATGCGTACGTGCAGAATGGGCTAGTCCGATTGCATCCCACATCTATCAAGGTTGTTTCCTTTACAATTAATAATAATCAATTCTCAAAGTTTTATTTTTCTCCGACTTAACTTCAAGTTCTATGTTGAGCACTCACAATTATGAAAAAAAAAATTACCAAAATTTGTTGATCTAGTCTTTAAAGTTGTTCATTTTTATTAGAAAATACTTACCTAATTCCCTATTTTTTATTTTCCGCCAAACGAATTTTAGCTCATTCCACTAGCCCTCCCCCATCCTTAAAAAATGGAAGAAATACGAAATTTTAAAAATTTTGCACTACTTTGGTTTCAACTTAACAAGATCGTTGTTTTTCATGGGAAATCACTCCCAATTTTACCAATTTGTTCATTGTTCAGTTTTACAATTTTCCAAGTTACATAATTTTCTAAAAGGTAACAGTTTTCTCAAAATTTGAAATTATCTCAAAATTTGTAGGTAAGTAATTCTCTAAAAAATATAAAATTCTCCTGAAATTTTTCAAGTTTTTCAAAATTTGCAATTTTTTAAAGATTTACATTTCAAAATATGGATATTTTTCGCAAAGTATACAATTTTTCAAAATTTACAAAGTATTCAATAGGTATTTTCAATTTTTTTGAAAGTAACGGGCCGCAATTGGAATATTCATATTTGCACGTACACATTTTCGGTGTGGACGCAATCAGACTGTCACCTGATTCGCGTACGCATTTCTTTGGGACGCAATCGGACTACTCTTTTCGTCACGAACACACATTTGGGATGCAATCGGGCGATCCCCTTAATCATTGACAAAGGCTACCATTTGATCTAATGCAAAATCCTGGGGATCGCCCGATTGCGTCCCAAATGTGCCTTTGTCAATGATTAAATGCGAATTGACATTTTTTGAAATTTACTAAAAATGAAAACTTTCACTAATTGAGTTGGGGTAAGATTTTGCATTGAATCAAATGGTAGCCTTTGTCATTGATCAAATGCAAATTGCCATTTTTTTAAATTTACTGAAAATAAAAAATTTTTAAATTCGGTAGGTAGCCTTTGTCATGGTTAAATGTGATTTCTCATTTTTTGAAATTTTCTGAAAATAAAATTTTTTACAAATTCACTTAGGATAGGATTTCACATTGGATCAAGGGTAGCCTTTGTCATTTATTAAATGCAAATTTTCATTTCTTGAAATTTACTAAAAATAAAAATTTTCACAAATTCAGTGAGGGGAGGATTTTGCAATGGATCGATTAAATGCAATTTTGCAAAAACTCAATTTTTTAATATTCTGCCAGGAAAGGTCCCATAAAACTCCAAAAATTCCTAATGTCCAGAACATCTTTTCTCTCTACTATAGGACTATACCTATTAGTAGATTAGATTCATATTTTGGAGAAAAAATTCCATGTATATGCCCTATAGTTTTAAATTCCACAAAAGTTTGAAAATTGATGAGGAGAGGGGAGGATTGTTGCAAATGCAAAAATTCATTCCAAAAAAAAAAAAAAAACTGAAAAAATGCTCACAAACTATGTTACTATTTTATCAACTTGCCATAAATAAATTTGAAAGTTTATGCTCGTGAAATGTAACTAGGCACGGTTCTCAAAATGGAAATTTTCAGTTGAAAAGAGATTTTTACGCTTGGGTCAAGGACAAAGTGCGATGAGATGGGAGTTTAAAAAATGGATTTTTACTAAGTACCTATCTGAGATACTTGGTGAATTTCAAAGAAATGTGAGACAAGGCCAAATCACCTGTACTTATTAATGGGGAGGAGGGCTCACTATACCCTTCCTCGTGCAAAGAAATTAAAAATCAGCCTTCTGAGCCTTGCTAATCACAAAATCAGATGTGTAAACTTTAATTAAATACCGCACGCGTTTCATATAGCGATAAAAGTCGATAAAAATAGCGCGATTTAATAAACGCTCAACTATTCGAACATTAAATAAACTAACATGTTCTGATTTGTTTTCTTATTAGCCGTAAAATATAAATCTCCCCTTTTGTAAATAATGGAAATGTTGCGTAAACCACCGGCACCATCGTCAGCCCAGCCTGTGCCACCAACAAGTCACACACAAGGGTGAAAGACAATATTAACACTTTGCACCCTCGCCTGACTCGCGAACCTCGATTCTACACATAGTCACACACAATAGACCCTATCAGACGTTTCATTGATGATGCCTTATAGTGCTACTGCATGAATAATGTTGGCTTACATTACCCGCGGAGACGACGATACGATGTTGATACTATGTATCTCGCGTGTACTGGTAATAAACCATGCGCATTGTTTATACTGAAAATACCATTTTCTCTTAATGGATTATTTGACTTTAACTAGTTATAAGCTCGTTGCTTTGGCTCCCCCTGTGCGGCTATGTTACTCAGGAGTATGCAGACGTGGTGAAAGTCGAACCGTCATGTGTCATGTGGGGGGTTTCCAGTCGCTTTGACGAGCTGACGAGCCTTCGGTGCGTTGGTATTTCCACGTCTAGGGCTAGGTTTGATTGACTGGTGCGACCATGGCTGGTTTTTTTCTGCGTTTTTTGGATGATCGAGATGAAAAATTCATAGCTCTGGGGAATTAGTCTATTTTTTCTCTCTAGAGAATAGTACGAAGTGTTAGGCTTCCATTCGGATAGAAATCGGTTATTGTAACGATTTGGGCCTATACTATTAGAAGTTTTGATTTTCGTAAATTTGAAGAAAAAAAAAATCGAAATTCGAAATACCCGAGCGGCACACTCGATCGATAATATCGGAAGATGTAACGTATCGATAAAAAATCGTTTGAAAATCTATAAATGTTCTCACGATATTATAAAGATTTATCGGTACAACTTCATAGGCAAAAAATTTAAAAACTATCGAATACGATAATATTAAGATTTTATGACGATATTCGTCAACGATACTATCGACAAAGAATATTAAATTTATCGATTCCGATTTTCCACCGATTTTGTGCAGATATTTGAAACTACATTATCGACAAAGAATATTAAATTTATCGAATCCGATTTTTTAACGATTTTGTAAAGATATTTAAAACTATATTATCGACAGATTATATGAAATTTCTCGACTTCGATATTTTACCGATTTTCTGACGATATTTGAAACTATATTATCGACAGATTATATTAAATTTATCGAATCCGATTTTTTACCGATTTTGTAAAGATATTTGAAACTATATTATCGACACATAATATGCAATTTCTCGAATTCGATTTTCTAACGATTGCGTGAAGATATTTGAAACTATATTATCGACACGTAATATGAAATTTCTCGATTTCGATTTTTTAACGATTTTGTGAAGATATTTAAAACTTTATTATCGACACGTAATCTGAAATTTCTCGAATTCGATTTTTCAACGATTTTATAACGATATTTGAAACTATATTATCGACACGTAATATGAAATTCCTGGAATTCGATTTTTCAACGATTTTGTGGCGATATTTGAAATTACATTATCGACAAATAATCTGAAATTTGTCGAACGATTTTTCAACGATTTTGTTACGATATTTGAAATTATTTCCAAATTGGTGAAAATTTTTCTAAGTCCAACTAGTCTGGAAGTACTAAACTGCCTATTATAAGCGTTTTATTGCTAATTCCTCAACGATAAGGTATTGCATAGTGGTTAAGGAAGAGGATTACAATGCAGGAGGTAGATGGTTCAAGCCCCACGGGTGGCAGATTTTTTATAATTTTTTTTTGACTTTTTCTGAAATGATCCTCTTACCGTAACATGAATAATGTGTTAAGGCATAGTTTAATGTATTAATTATGCTAATTAATGATTTTTAATTATAGAAAAAAGCTAGTAAAAGACAAAAAATCGGAATAAAAAATCGATAAAAAATCGACAGAATATCGAATTCGATAAAGTGTCGTGAAAGTTCCGCCTAAATCGTGAAATTATCTTTCGATATTATAGATAGATTATCGATAAAATATCTTACTATAATCTCGAAATTTTTATTAACTATAATTCGTCGATAATCTATCTATATATCGAAAGATAATTTCACGATTTATGCGGAACTAACGCGACACTTTATCGAATTCGATATTCTGTTGATTTTTTATTTCGATAATTTGTCGAGTGTGCTGCTCGGGTAGCTACCTATTCGAGTGAAAAAAGTAATAACTTGAATGATACCCTACGAAATAGGTAAGGTACCTACGTATTTCCAAAAATAAATAAAATGGAAAGAAAATTCGTTTGAATTATGACAAATATTTTGCGTAGGTAGTTCAAAAGGGATATTTCAAGAGGCAGATAATATTGTATACTTTTTGTAGAAGAAACTCGCGAAAAAAAAATATAAAATTGAAAACGAAACAAAATGACAAAGAAACACGAGGCCGAGGCACAATCGTTTTGATACTTTTCAAACATCAATTTAAATTTTTTCTTTATTGTAATAAAAAACGAATCAAAGAAGCAGAAAAAAATCTAGCTCAATATTGTTATGAAAAAAAAAAAAAAAAAGTTTAAAGCATACCTACTTATTGATGGCACGAGAAAGATAATATTCATGGAAAGGCTGATATCAGTGATATCTATTTCTATACTTACCCTTTTTTAAAAAAATTTCAATTCGTTTTATCTGCGGAGAAAATTTATCAACATTTTTATAATTTTATTGCCTTCAAAAGGGCATATAGATATCGTAAGAAGTTTTTAGAATAGCACAAATTTTCAATTTCTTCTATTTCTCGAACACCCCACCCCGCTTAAGTGGAATTCAATCATAAAAAAAATTAAAGATGAAAAACTTTTTTGCGAAATAATTTTATTTAACGACTATATTCATCACATAAAATTTTTAAAAAAATTCGTTAGACAAAAATATCTGAACCATTTAAAAAGAAACTTCAAAAATAGGCCTATATTATTTCGCAGAAAATTGTAAAAATAAATTTTTGAAGAAAATCTCATTCAGAAAAAAATTAGAAATCATTTTACAGATTTTTTTTTCTTTTAAATTAATAAAACTTTTTTAAGAATATACCTATTTTTTTAATGTTCAGAAAAAAAAAATGTTTAAAAACAATTTAACGAAGTGAAAAGGGTTATCGAAATTTAAAAAATCTGTTCTCAATGGGAAATTTCAAAAATGTGCTTCAGAAAATAAATTAAAATGATATTTGAAAAATCATATAAATATTTTGTTATTTGTAGAATATTTTTAAAAAATCAATAAAATTTATTTTAGAAAAACATTTCAAAAAGTTGTTTCTGAAAAAATTGTCCAAGCAACAAATTGCTGCAATAAAAAATTTTGAACGACTATATTCATCACATAAAATTTTTAAAAAAATTCGTTAGACAAAAATATCTGAACCATTTAAAAAGAAACTTCAAAAATAGGCCTATATTATTTCGCAGAAAATTGTAAAAATAAATTTTTGAAGAAAATCTCATTCAGAAAAAAATTAGAAATCATTTTACAGATTTTTTTTTCTTTTAAATTAATAAAACTTTTTTAAGAATATACCTATTTTTTTAATGTTCAGAAAAAAAAAATGTTTAAAAACAATTTAACGAAGTGAAAAGGGTTATCGAAATTTAAAAAATCTGTTCTCAATGGGAAATTTCAAAAATGTGCTTCAGAAAATAAATTAAAATGATATTTGAAAAATCATATAAATATTTTGTTATTTGTAGAATATTTTTAAAAAATCAATAAAATTTATTTTAGAAAAACATTTCAAAAAGTTGTTTCTGAAAAAATTGTCCAAGCAACAAATTGCTGCAATAAAAAATTTTGAACGACTATATTCATCACATAAAATTTTTAAAAAAATTCGTTAGACAAAAATATCTGAACCATTTAAAAAGAAACTTCAAAAATAGGCCTATATTATTTCGCAGAAAATTGTAAAAATAAATTTTTGAAGAAAATCTCATTCAGAAAAAAATTAGAAATCATTTTACAGATTTTTTTTTCTTTTAAATTAATAAAACTTTTTTGAGAATATACCTATTTGTTTAATGTTCAGAAAAAAAAAATGTTTAAAAACAATTTAACGAAGTGAAAAGGGTTATCGAAATTTAAAAAATCTGTTCTCAATGGGAAATTTTAAAAATGTGCTTCAGAAAATAAATTAAAATGATATTTGAAAAATCATATAAATATTTTGTTATTTGTAGAATATTTTTAAAAAATCAATAAAATTTATTTTAGAAAAACATTTCAAAAAGTTTTTCAGAAACAACTTTTTGAAATGTTTTTCTAAAATAAATTTTATTGATTTTTTAATTTTAGAAAATTTATTTTAGGAAAAAACCTAAAAAATTATCCCAGGCGAAAATGAAAAAATAAGATATTATAATTATTTTACGAAAAAAGAAATGAAAATAATTTCGAAGAAACACAGAAAAATATTTGTTTTACCTATGAATAAACTTCTATTTTTTACAATTTCTGGAAAACAAAATTAAAAATAAATTGTTTCAAGAAAAAAATTTACGTAATTAGAAAAAATTAAAAAAGAATTAAAGAAAAAGTCAAAAAATTGTTTTAGAAAAAAAATTGAAAAATTGTTTAGCAAAAAATATTGTAGGAAGAAATATTTTAAAAAGTGGTTGTTGTTGTTGCATTTTTTAAAGAAAAGTTTGTTTCCTAAACAAAGTGAAAAAAGGATCGTTTCAAAAGGAACTTTAGAAAAATTTCCTCGTTAAAAATTTACAATAATTTGGTTTATTTATGAAAAAAAAAAACATTTTGGCGGGAAATTAAAATAAAACAAGAATGAAAAATTGTTTTTGGAAAAAATCTTCAAAAAATTGTGTATGAAAGAATGGTGTATAAATAAAGAAAGAAATAATCGTTTCAAAAAAAAAAAGTATTGAAAATTCAATTTTTGAAGAAATGAGAAATTTTCAAAAAAACCGGTGCAGAAAAAATTGTTTTACAGATGAAGGATTCAATAAAATCAAAAAAATTTGTAGCTATTAGAGGATTATGAAGGAATTTAAAAAAAGTAGATATTTTTTTAATACAAAAAATTTGAATCGCTTGAACAAAATTGAAAAAAAAATTCAAAAAATTTTTACCTTCGAAGAAAATTGGGAAAATATATTATGAGGGGTCGTTTGTAAAAACAAACTATAGTCAAAAATTTGAAAAAAAAATCATTTCATTTCCTAAACTAAAATTTTATGAGTAAGACGATACCACAGTCGACATTTTCAAAGGGAAAGTCGGAAAATTTTTCAAGATTTGAATAAAAAATTATTACATTTTTCTTGGCATTATGAAAAATTTGGTGAACAATCAACACCCCCTGAATCAAATTTTTTCCCCCCCAAACATGATTTAAGTACTTACGTTATTTTGGTCTCCTGATTTGATTTTTTGACTATGGTTGCTTTCACAACGGACCCCTCATATGTGTATTTAAGTATTTAAAAAAAATGTTTTAGGAAAACAAAATGAAATTATTTTTGATAAAAATTCAATATATTTTTTTTAAATATAATTTTTTTAAATTGTTTTGAAACGTAATTTGAGAATTAATTTTTAAACAAAATGAAAATTGAAATGTATTATGCAACTTTCAAATTTTCAAATTTCAGAAAATTTGATTTAATTTTTTTTAAATTAAGAAAATTGTTTTATTAAATAAAAATAACTGTGTTTTTAATTAAAAACATTTTTTTTTTTAAATAACCCGGTATAGACGATTTAAGAAAGAGATTTTCTTAAAAACTTTTCAAAAAGTTGCTTCGAAAATTTAAAAAAAAATGTTTACGAGAAAGAACTTGGTCATAGAAAAAGGAGAGATGAAAATTGAGTTTCAAGTGAAATTTCAAAAAAATGTTTTAAAATCTTATTTTTGAATTTGAAAGAAAAATGTCGTTCATATTGAAATGTACTTATTTCTTTTTTATTGTCATTTTAGAAAACGTATCGTTCACAAAGTTTTGAAAAATTATTCTGAAAGATTAAGATTTGATTTGTGAAGATTGGTTTCTGGAAAACAGTTTTAAAAAATTGGGTTGCTAGGACTTGCTACTTCCGAATAAAAATTTTCAACATGAATCTTTTTGAATGTACGAAATTGAAAAAAAAAATGTCCTTCAAATTCAAAATGAAGTATTCAAAAAAAAATTTCCAAACACTTCATGATTTTCACGACATCTTCAGGGTGAGGATATAGCAAATTTTCGAAGCTGAATGAACTGCCTATCGAATTGTTTCAAAAAATAATTTCAACATTTTCGTCACGTTCAGCATTTTTTTTTTTGTAATTTATTTTTCATTTGTGTGTAAATGAATTTAAATTTCCGGATTCTTCCCTCCCTTCTGATATTTCACACTGCTGCATTCACAATCGTAAAGCGAATAGGCGAGTTTTATATGATATTCAAAAACACACGAACACACGAAAAAGCTTCTAAACCACCTCGTAAAATTTTTTAATTTTACATTATGAAAAAAGCACACTCTTTCAGCGTAAATCGTGGTGAAAAAGGGGAAAAACTCTCCCAATGTACCTATAGTATACCTCTCACAACACACATCGTGTAAAAACATCCTAGTGAAAATTTTTCTACGGTCGAGAGAAGAAAAAATGATACGTTATAATTGCGGCATGGCAGCCAGCAGCGTAGGATTTGGCTCGTAGCGCATTTTATTACCGGTCATATGGTCAGCAGAGGAGAGAAAACGTATACCATTCGCTTGGGGATATACTTTAGTGAAGTTGTATACGAAACAAATGCTCGGATTTAGTTCGTTGACATATTTTAAATGGACTTTACGACTAAAGCGCAATATACGAGTAAAGTACACGTTTGCGCGTGGATTTTCTATGAGATTTTCAAAACGTATTACGTACCGATTTAAAGCTATTTTCGAAATATGACTTTGCATTATCCTATAGATACCCACCTACGTAGATGTAGATAGATATATACGGTGTGGATTTTTGAAAACACATTTTTAATACATTTATGTACAGGGTGCTTCGTAGCTGATGCAGTTCCTTCCACCAACTGAATAGGCAACCCATAAGGAACAAAAAATGTTATAAAAACATTTGCCCATCTTGAAAATTGAAGGGGTAAGGGAAATGAAATTGAGAAAAAGTAATTTTTGATTTGGTACATGGGTAGTACTAAACAAAATAAACTTTTTTTGTTCTTGACATTTTCCCCCTATCTTCGAAAACGAAGGCACAAGGGAGCTCTAAACTTTGAAAAAACCGGTTTTTCGATTTTCAAAGCTCTGTAGCTCCTTTATTTTCGAAGATAGGCAATTACAACACATGAAGTTTTTCGTTTCTTCAAAGAGTTACATCTGTTTCATGTATCATCTTGAGGAAATTTTGAATTTTTTATATCCCCCTGGAACGAGACGTGAAAATTTGCAAAATTATGTTATGACAATGCATGGAATGATTGTTACATTTTGAGAGAAGCAAAAAAAGTTATGTGATGAATTTGCCTATGTTCGAAAATGAAGGAGATACAGAGATTTTGAAATCAGAAAACCGGTTTTCTCAATGTTTAAAGCTTTCCTACGCCTTCATTTTCAAAGCTGGGCAAAAAATGTCAAGAACAAAAAACGTTTAGTTTTTGTAGTACTATCCAAATACCCAACCAAAAATTACTTTTTCTCAATTTCATTTTCATTTGCCCCTTCAATTTTCAAGATAGGCAAATGTTTTTATAACATTTTTCGTTCCTTATGGGTTGCCTATTTACCTGGTGGAAGGAACTACATCAGTTATGAGACACTCTGCAGACTTTCGTTTATTTTTGTATCCATACTCGAATAGTCGAATGCATTTACCAATCTAGATATTTTTTCTGTGAACAGGTTTGGTTTCAAAATCGCAGAGCCAAGTGGAAAAAACGTAAGAAAACCACGAACGTTTTTAGGACTCCGGGTGCTCTATTACCATCTCATGGGTTACCGCCTTTTGGTTCTATGTCCGATAGTTTATGTCCTACTGGTATGTTTAGTAGTTCTGAACCAAGATGGAGTGTGACTGGTATGTCAACGGGTAAGTTTTGAATTAATATTTCCACCCTTATCAAATTATCCAGCACTTTTAATAAAATTTCCACGTATAAATTGCAGGTCAATTTTTTCCTTCAAAAAGCTTAAGCCAGCTAAGTCAAAGTAGCATGTCGATGAGTAGTTTCTCTCAACTTTCGTCCCATCAGAATTCATCGCTAGCTTCATCTTTGCCAATTACGTCGTCAATGTCATCGACTAGTTCATCAGTTTATCAAACACCTTATGGTCTAAATTCGCTAGGTATGTACTCTCCAAACATTCTGAGCTAATATTGCAGTCAAAGCGTGATTCTGTTACGACTATACATATCTGTTTCCTCCGCCCATGCATTTTTGCTGTTTGTAATAAACAGACGTGATTTCAGATCCTGTTTTTTATGGCCAGCATGAATCGGCCATGAACAGCGATGCGTTGAATTAGCACGAAGATATGTTCGACTTTGACAATACTAATGATTATCTTAATTTTTAATAGCGTTTAAACATACATTAGGTTACCAAAGATCTTAATTTTATTATTATTTTCATTTTCAATTTTTTTCCCCTCTATTTTTTTGTAATTATAAAGCGTTATTTATGTAGGCTTCATTTACGATGATAAATTGTACAGTTTTTTGTGTATCGTATGATTTGTGTTGGGAAGATTTTTATATGGTAGGTATTAAAAATAAAAAAATCTTTTGAAATTGATATAAATAGAGTATCTAAGGAGCATTCTGTCAAACTAGAAATTTTAATAAAACTAGTCACCACTAATAAAAATGTTTAATAAAAAATTGGAAAAAAATTGAAAAATATTGACAGACTTCTTCTCCAAAAAAAATTAAAGATTTCTTTCATTCAAAAAAAAAAACAAAAAAAAACCCAGATAGGTAAGTACTTACCCAAGTATTTTCTCCGAAAAATTGATAGATTTTTGTCTTCGAGAAAAATGGTAGATGTTTCTAATAATTTTTTTTTTTTTTTTTAAATAAAGATAGGAGTACCTACTTAGTTTTTATTTCAAGAAAATTCAGAATTTTTTTGACAAAAAATTGAGAGCTTTCTTTTTCTAAAAAAATATTGAAAATTTTTTATACGAAAAATTGAGAAACATTTTTATTTAAAAAAATTATTGAAATTATTATACCTACTCCCCAAAAAATTCAAAAATATTATTCTCCAGATTTTTTTTTGAAAAAAGAAATCCTCAAAAAACTGAGAAATTTTTTATTCAAAAAATGAGATTTTTCTACTTAAAATTATGAAAAATTTCTCATTAGGTACATACTTACAAAAAAAAATTTAAAAAAAAAATTGGAATAAGTTGTAATACCTACTTAATTATGTTTTTGCTCGGGAAATTTTCTACTCCAAAAAAATTTAAATGACCCAATAAGATTTTTTCAAAAAAATTCAAACATTATTTGCTTCAAAAAATTAAGATTTTTTTAATACAGAAAAATCGAGATTTATTTTCTATTCCCAAGGAAATTTACGTTTACTCCAAAAAATTGGATTCTCCGTTCCAAAAAATCTGAAAATATTTCATCCCAAAAAATTTTTTAATTGAAAAAACTTTTACCTTTTCTAAAAAAATTAAAAATTTAAAGTAAGACAAACATGCTTTTTTTAATCGTTGAAAATTTTTTTCTCCAAAAATTTGTAGATTGTTTGCTTCAAAAAATAAATAATACCTACTTATCTACCTACTATAATAGGTATGTTTTTTACTCCAAAAAACTGAGCAATTTATTCTCAAAAAGTTGAAATGGTTTATTTACTTTCAAAAAATTGTTCTTTTACATTGAGACAAATTGAATTGAATTTTGCTCTAGAAAATTGACATTTTTTTTACTCCAAAAACTTTTCACAAATTTTTTATTCTAAAAATTTTAATTTTTTAAGAAACCAAGACAAGATAATGGTATTTTCCCCCAAAATGTTTAGAAATTTTTTTCTCTGAAGAAGTTGAAAGATTTTGTACCTACCTACTCCTTTTTCTTACTCCAAAACATTGAAAGTTTTTATTTTATTTTTTTTAAATTGATACGAATAGGTAAGTAAGACTTTTTTTTCTCCAAAAATTTGTTTTTTTAATCACGAAAAAATTCTTATCTCCAAAGAAAGATTGAAACATCTTTTCTACTTTAAAAAAATGAAAGATTTTTCCACAAAACATTAAGAAGAAAAACTGAGATTTTTCGCAAAAAAATTAACAGATTTTTTATTTCAAAAAAATTGAGACAAAATTTTAGATTTTCTTTTCAAAAAAATGAAATATTTTTCACTCATAAAAAACTGAACGATTTTTTTTCTCCAAAAAGAAGAGGATGCCTCAAAAAAAAAAAAAATTGTACACAAAAATTGATGAATTTTTACACACAAAAAAAATGGGAAAAAATATCCCAAACAAATTATGAATTTTTTTCTCCATAAAATGAATTGATACATTTTTTGGAAGAAATTGAAAGTTTTTTTCTCCGAAACAATTAAGAACTTTTTTTCACTACAAAATAATTGAGAAATATTTTAATTCCAGGAAAACGAGAATTTTTTACTCCAAAAAAAATTGAGGAGTTTAGTCATTTTTGAAAAAAATTGGCATTTTTTTATTAGTGCTAAGTACGTTGTAACAAAATTACAAGTTTGGCGATGTGCTCTCGAAGATCATAGTGTTTTTTTCTCTCTCTAAATTTTCAATGACGAAGAAAAATATTTTTCAATTTGCCCAACACTGATTATTTTGTACATACAATCTCTGTTCGATGTTACGAAGTAAATTTGTTAAATTTGTAAATATTTACGCGAATTTATATAAATTATATACGAACGAACGCGTTCTACTTTTATACAAAAAGTCGTGTAATTTTAAAATTTTGAAAAAAAAACTTTCACAAAAACACTTACTTACCAATCTGAACTTGACAGAATTCACTAGTCATCTTGTGAAAAATGTATTTACTTATCTACTTGCAATATTATAATTTAGACTGTTCCAAAAAGTCCCTAAAATATACTTTTTTAAACATAGAATCGTATACTCGTAAATAGACTAATTTTATCATACCTATACCTACTTATTTGAAATGAGAAACTTCTGAAATAAGCGTAACGACACGACTCATCTATGGGATCTCATTATAAAAACGCTAACAAATATAAATCAAACACGAGTTCGTCGATCGATCTTGAAAAAAATGCTGTTACAGGTTCAACCAATTAAAACTTCGCTTTAGTTGTTATGGAAAAAATTTCACAGGAATATCCATAAGTTTCTTCGTTGTTTGTTTTTTCTTCAATTTGACAAAAAAATAAAAAATTGTGGTAAAAATGGCTTATTTTAAACATATTATTTTTCATTATGAATTTGTAGTAATATACTTAGTATGTTGTAATTACCGGTTTGTGATAATGTAAAAATATAAATTAAAGAGGATTTTAGATAATAAAATTTGATGGAAATGTTTTACAAGGTGTTAGTATTTTTATTTCATTTAATTTTTTATACTTGGGTGTTTCTATTTTTTTCTCGTGAAAACATATCTCGAAAAATTATTTTAAAAGTTAGTTATTTTCAAGCAAAATGAGAAGATTTTTTTTTTAATTGAGGAAATTTGAGAAGATAAATTTAAAAAATTATTCTGAATGAATAAAAATTTGTTTGAATCATTTTTTTTTCAAATTTCAAGTGAAAAAATTCAAAAAATTTGTTGTAGAAAAAAATGGTTTTAAAAGAATTTATAGGTAGTTTTTTAAATTTTGAAGAAAAAAGTTGCCCCATTTAAAAAAATTTCTTTCTAAACAAACAGTGCAAAATTTATTTCTAAAAAAAAATTGATCAAGTAGGTATTTTTTTATAAGAAAAATTAGTTTTACCAGTTTTTTAAAATGTTTTCAAAAAAAAAAAAATACAAAAATGAATTCAAAAGAAGATGGTTTTAGAAAAAAAAAGAAAATGCTAAAAATTATTTTGTATGATACGATGCCTATGAAAATTCATTTTTATAAACAAAATGAAAAGAAACCCTTATATTTGAGCTTTAAAAATTTAGAAATTGTGCTAATTATAAAAATATTGTATGAAAAAAATTGGAAAAATCCTCAAAGAAGATTTTGAGAGTTCTTCTCAAAAAATAAAAAGAAAAATGTTTTATTTAAAAATTGGTTTTAGAAAAAAAAGTCGTTTCAAGTAAACAAAACTCTCAAAAATTTATATCGTGAGCATACCAAAAAAATTGAAAAAATTTGTATTAATTTGCTTTCTTAACAAAAATAAAAAAAAATCTTTTCAATAACAATTTTCATTACCGCAAAAATCATACAGGTATATTTAGCACCTTAAATTTCTGGTTAGGCAACTTATTCAACACCATCATTCAGAAAACGTGGATTTTCAAATTAGCAACAGATTCGCTCCCAAGAACGTCCAATTACTCTGAAAAATCGCAAAAAAACGTGAATAAACCCCTTAGGATTATTTTTGCTCAAAAATTTTTTTGTTCGATTTTCACTCGCGACACATGTAGATGGGGGTATTGGGACCTGGCGAATCGATTGGCGCCATCGGTTCGACCGTACGACCCATACTTTCGCTGCGTACACACATTTTTTGAGTCATTTTTTGAGCAAAATTTTTTTTACTCAAAAAATTGAAACAGGTGTGCATTTTGACTAATTTTGGGTCGTTCTGCTCAAATTTCTAGTCGGTTTTCTTCTTCGCTCATTTTTGAATTTTTGACCAATTTTGAAGGCGAATATCTTTACAACACGGATGGCCGGATGTGCAAAACAGACATCGGATCTGAGATTATGAGAACTCGACTTATGCGAGATCAAAATTTGATTCAAAAGAGCAATTAGAAAATCACCTCAAGGATCATCGAAAATCAGAGTTTGGAACACCAAAAATTCGAATTTGCTATTGAGTGAGTGTAAGGTGAAATTCCAGTGACCCTTTTGTATTGAAACTTTTCTTTATGCCTTGACGAATATTGCTGTAGGCAACTTTTACTGCATCTTTTTTTATTCAACTTATTTCTTGCATTAAAGATCGATTCATAAATTTTATATTGATTTTTTGATATTTTTTTTTAAAACAATAAAAATTAAAATAATTAAAAAAATTGTTAATTTTTTCAACTCGTCTATAATGTATTTAATATTTCAAATCATTGCATGGAACATAGAATACATGTCATTTGACTTAAAATAAAGTAAAAAAACATAAGCGAAGCATAAAATCTAAAAAAAAAGAAAATACTATAAAATAAAATAGTAATAAAAATGCAATACTTGAAAGAGCAATAATTAATTCTAGATTACTGGGTCTGAATGAAGATCTTACGAGCTTATTTGTATATTATTACTAAACGAAGTACTATTTGTCGAGCTATGATAAAAGCTATAACATGAGACGCAGCACAAGCCTTGATAATATTTATAGTTGCAGAGACGAGCTTGCGCAACCAGATGACAATTGGGGAACTTATCTTGACATTCTGAATTACCTAGATTAAACATTTCAAAAATCGTTAAAATTTCGAATGATAAATTCCAGAGTGGATACCGATCAAAGTAGAATTATCAACGAGTACTTACTAATTCCGGAATATTTTTTTTGAAATGTGTTTTCGGTCGTTGATTCGATTATGTTATCGGGTTCTTGGTCTGTGCAGGTAAAATGAAGAGGAAAAATAGAATTTATTTATTAATTTTATGAGAAAGTTACGAGTAGGTACCTAATAAGATATTTTTCTTACTTAAGTATATGGGGCATTTTTGAGTATTGCAGATTCGTCTAGTTGTGGGCTTATCTGCCTCTGGACAATCAGGAACTGGTTGCAGGTCTTCGTTTAAGCATCTTACCTCTCTTCTTTGAATACCAGAATCGCAAGATCGTGAACACTAAACGATAAAACGAATTGATAAATTTTTAAAATTGAGCTAGGTACAGTTATTAAATATTATTACGAGTAAGTATTTGTACGAAAATAAAAATAAGTAGGTTCACATACAGACGACCAAGCTCCTGAGAACCACTGAGAATTACACGGTTTAAGAAAGCAAGCTTGTTCCTCGACTGGTTTATCTTTTTCCTTGCAGTTGAAATTGGAGACAATTGTGTAATTATTGGTCTCCATCGAAAATGCCAAGCACACCGATGTTCTGTACTGTTTGCCCCACCCACAATCAGCCGAACACTGGAAAAAACAACAACAAGTGGTACATAAACCATTAAACCTCGCCTCTTAAAATGTCAATCAAGGCAATACACTGAACTGAAATATAACTTGCCTGCGACCAAGGACTAGAAAACCATCTACCACCGCATTGCTCGTTATTCGAGCAATTTCTTGTATTTTCTGGTTTCGTATTTTTGTCGCAATATGACTCTAATTGCGCTCCAGCCGAGCAATAAATTCTTCGAGTTTGGGTACCTACACCACAGCTTTCAGAACACTGCAAAAAATGAGCAAAGCTATAAAAGGAAATAATAAATTTTTGAAATTTCATACTTTTATTTACCATTTTTGAGATTTCAGTAAAACTATACTTACCTAACTATTTAATTTTTCCAAAAAAGTTGCAAAAATGAAAATTTATTTATTTAGACCTATTATTTTATTTATTTATTTCTTGTAAAAATGTTCAATTTTTATAAAATTTCCTACCACTTTTATTTTTAATTTTTTGACAATTTATTTACAATTTTAATTTTATTCCATTTTTTTTTGCAAATTTTCGAAAAGTTGGATTTTTAAAATCAGTAATATTCTTAAAAATTTACCCACGAGGAAAATTGAATAATTTTTTCTGAAATCAATACATTTAATACCTATACTTGATTTGTATTATTTATTTATTTTTTTAAAATTTTTTTTTGCAATAATGAATCCTACAATAATTGTAGGTACATATTAGGTATGAGCAATAAATTCGAGAAGAAATTAATTTTGTGGAAATCTGTTAATTCATCAAATTTTGAAATTGATGCATTTTTTCTGAGATCCTTTTTTTTCAATTTTTATTACAATTGACAATTTTTTTCGCAATATTCAACCCTACAAATGTAGGGCATTTCTTGTAATAACTTCAAGAAGAAATTAATTTTGTGGAAATCTGATATTCATAAAATTGAAAAATGGAAGAATTTTTTCTAAGAACAATTTATTTAAATTTTTATTGAAATTGACTATTTTTGGAAAATCTTTGAGCCTAAAATTTATGTAAAAGATACATTGTAATAAATTCGATAAGAAATTAATCAATTTTGTGGAAATGTGATAAGTATAGGTACTTGTAACAAATTTTGAAAATGAAGATTTTTTTGAAATCAATTTTTTCAATTTTTATTCGAATTGGTAATTTTAATTTTGTGGAAATTCAAAATTCATACGTAAAGTTTTTAAAAATAGAAGGTTTTTCCCCATATTTTATATTGCAAAATGTAGGTAAGAACTAAGAAATCCATAAATTTCATAGAAATTTGATATTCATCAAATTTAAAAATCGAAGCATTTTTTCTGGGATAATTTTTTTATCTTATTGCAAGTTGCAATTTTTTCGCAATATCATTTAATTTTTTTTATCAATTTTTTTCACAAAATGGTGAAAACAGGACAAAGTTTAGTCACATAAGACTTTTGATTAGTTTGTCAAACATTATAAAACTCTGTATTGACGTTTGGATCATTTTTTTATTTTTATTTTTAAGTCTAAGTATAATTTTATTTTTTCCAGTTTTTCGTGATTTTTTTTTTGGTAATGTTACTAATATTGAAATTTTTGAAATGCAATACTGACCCGCAGGCACGAACTGAAGTCAGAATATTAGAGGGACAAAATCTCGAAATTTCCAACTCGTTTTTAAAAATTCCAACTTCATTTTTTCGTTTGACCTTTTTTTAGCGAACGAATTTTTTACCCAACATGGGCAAAACTAAAATTTTCCAACTCAAACAGATAATTTCCAATTAGAACACAAAATTTTCAAATAATGGGGGGGGGGCAGGCTGCTCCCTTTAAGAGCGGTCCTGCTGACCCGGAGACAAATACATTGGTGACGAATTTTGGGCTACTTTTTAAATTATTTTTTTTTAATTTCAAATTGTAAAGTACGTACCTAGGTACTTACTTGGTATAAAATCTATAATTTTTTCAAAAATTTTGAATTTTTTCAAACCCCTTAATTTAAAAAAGTTTCCATTTTTGTTTCACACTTTAAATTATGGGAAATTTTCAAGTTTACAATCTTTAGGTAATTTCTTAATCTTGATTTTTGCTAAAAAAAAATTTAAACTGACACCTTTTCAAAGTAATTTTATTTTCAATTTTTTTTTTAAATTTTGATTTTCAACAATTTTTTCATAATCTTAAATTTTTTTAATTACTTAAAACGTCTTATCTGTTTAATAATTTTTTCCACATCTTTCAATTTTCATTTCTCCAAATAAGTATTTTAGGTAATTTGTAGAAAAGCTGTACTCTTATTTCTTTTACCTATTTTTTTACTTTTTCACTTTAATGAAGCTTCAATTTTTAAATTAAATTTTCTTTAAGTTTTTGCAAAATTTTAATTTTTTTATTTACATTTTCAAGTCCGCATTTTTTTTTCAATATTTGCTTATGTTTCAACTTTTCAAAAAAATTGTCATTTTTTGTAATTTTAATGTTTTTTACTGAATTGATTTTTTAATTTTTATGATTTTTTTTAGAAATACGTCTTAACTTATTCAAATTCTCGAGTTTTTGTTACAATTTTTCTATTTTCACTTTTTAAAATATTTTAATTTGAAGGAAAGCATGATTTTAATTTTTTTCCCTTAACTTTTCAAATTTTAATGTTTTTTAAATTTTTAAAAAAAATTTAAACTTCTTAGAAATTTCCAAATTTTTTATTTACGTTTTTTCAATGTTTGCTCGATTCTCATCTTTTTGGGAAAATTTTCCCACTTACTCATGATTTCCATTTTTTTTTTTTTTTTTTTTTGCTAAATTAGTTTGTAATTTTTTTATATTTAATAGGTAGTTTATCTAAATTTTTTAATTTTTTTTCAATTATTTCTTCCAAAATTTTCAATTTTTAATTTCTAACAAATTTTTAGAAATATTTTTTCATATTACCTACCTACAACTTTTTTTAAATTTTGAATTTATTAAAAATATGTTGTTTTTTTATTTAATTTTTTAATTTATTAAAATTCTAAAAACTTTTTTTTTTTTTTTTCAAATATAAACTATTTTATAATCTAACTTCAATCAATATTTCACAAAAATCATTGACAAAACTAAGAATAAGAAATCAATATTCATTAGGTATACCTGCTCCATCCATTCTGTGGTGTACCACGAATACGAGCCTTGGGCATTACAAGAACCCATATCGCAAATCATCTCATCCAAAGGTCTCTCATCTTCATTGCAATCGTCGCCTTCATCAGACACACACTGAACAGAACGAGTTTTTACACCAGTCCCACACTTTGTCGAGCACTGAAAATAGACCAATCAAAATAAGTACAACTCATAAAACTGAAACAGGTAAGGAAAATGAAGCCACTGACTATACTCCAAGGTCCCGTTTTCCAATACGCTTTAAATGTCGAGGAACTTTCTTCACACATTTTCCTAAAACATGGTCTGGTTCTGAGTAAATTAGGCGATGGAGTGGTCAAGCAAGCTTCTTCGGCTACTGTAATCGTTAACGTAGGAGAGATCTCTTGTTTGCAAATAATCTCTCTGGTTTCGACACCTTCGCCGCAAGAAACCGAGCATTCGCTCCAGTTGCTCACGACCCATCTGCAAATACGAGGGAAAAAATAATCTTGAAAATTTTCAAATCAACACCTCATTTGATGGGCGAAAGTGAGCTTACTCAGCAGCACAAGGTTTGGGATTGCAGCGTAATACTTGTTTTTCAGGTTTCTCAATTCCAGCACATCTTTTTTCAGCGACTGCTTGTTGAGCGTTGTTTTCTTTAACGCAAGAATAAATGGCCGTTTGAATGCCTAAAAATTTATGAATTATGATTAAATTAACAATGAGAAAACATACGTACCTATTAATCATGAATATTCTAAACTCACCCATGCCACAAGTCTTCGAACATGGCGTGTATCCAGTAATCTTCCAGGCGAATTTTTTCTTCTTATTCTTGCCCTTCGGTTTCACTTCTTCGTCGCGAATCAAACCTTGAGATTCGGCGCTAACGCCTCCATATCCTGATACCTCGCCAGTTACGAATTTTTTATACCTACACAGACCAAAATAGATTAAAAATCGTTCTAAAAATACAAATAGATATAATGGTAGGTATAATGGCATGTGCACAACTTTTCAATATTCGCATAAAGTACGAATACATAAAAGCGAAATTATGTAATATATAAATATCGCATCGCTTAAAATTCAACCAAATCTATTTTTATCGCCATAAAAATAGTCAGAAATATTTTTTTCAATATTTAAGTCAACCCATGACGCCATCAAATTATCCATAAAAAAGAGCTTATCGCGAATTCTTCATTATTTCAGAGGAACTTTGTGGTAAACATTTCTAGCTGGCATGGCACGCCCTCTAACGATACTAAATAGAACATAAATCTAGCTTACCTTTCTTGTTCTTCACTTTTCTTCTTCTCAGCCACTTCATTGTAGTCTGAAATAAGAAAAGATTCAGTTAACGTGCTGGAATTGCTGAATTAATCCTATTTAAAGGTAAGATGAATATAATGTAGGTTTTTGCATGTTTAATAGGTACTAGAGATAATACCTGAGAATGTTAATAAGATTTTTAAAAATTATGAATCGAAACCAAGGTACTATTTGTCACTCTATTATAAGTTGAGTAATTTATGAAGTGGCTAAATATTGTATTGTGTAAATTGATCCGACATTAAAACTTATTTATGGGAAAAGAATAAATACCAAAATGATTATCTTGCATTAGTATTCTAAATGAAAGTAGGCTTCATGATTTTGTACCGAAATACATTATAGGGGATTGAGGTAACTAACAAAGAACGCCATCTATTTAAAATGAGGAACATCGAATTCAATTGGTATTTAGGTATCTCACACGTCGCGCCCCCACAATAACATATAACAGTATCACTTCCAAAGTGTTACGTAATTTTAAGTTTTTCATGATGCAATAGAGGGCGTTAGTGATATTGAAAATGAACAGCGTATCTTAAAACTAAACCTCAGAACATTTTTCATGAAAAAGAACATTCCCAGATCCCAGATAACTTTTCACAAAACTCAAAAAAAAATTCACGAAATCTCAGAAAATTTTTGTAAAAATTTTGAGTATTTTCCACAAAACCCAGAAAGTATTTTTCCTTTTTTCCTTTTTAACACAAAATTTTGAAGAATTGTTGTAATAAGATATTTCAGAAAATTTTTTCACCTAATCTCAGAAGAATGTTTACAAAACCTCAGCCAATTTTTCACAAAATATGAGTGAATTATTTTCAAAATCTCAAAAAAACTTTTTACAAAAATGTGGAGAATTTTTTCAAAATTTTCAAAAGAGAAACTCCCATTAAGTTTTTCGCAACATTTTTACAAATTCTAGAGAATTGTTCAAAAAGCTTGAAAAAATTATTTATGGAATTTCAGACTAATTAACACAGAATCCCAAAAAATATTTACAAAACATCATAGAATTTAGATGAAAACCCACAGCATTTTTGCACAAATCCCAAAAAATTTTCAACTGAGAAATCATAATTTTTTTTTCAAAATCCCAGAGGACTTCATACTAATGTAGAGTTTATTTTCAATGTCTCAAAAAAAAATCACAAAATTCCAGAAACTGTTATACAAAATATTATTGAACATATCTATTTATAAAATTCCAGATAATTTCTCATAAATTATACTTTCGGTAGGTATATTTTTACAAAATCCTAGAAAATATTTACAAAATATTACAGAAACGTTTGCAAAATTCAAAAAGATTTTTGAATAGCCCTGAAACTTTTTTATCTCATTCTAAATCTTGGAAATTTTTCAAAACAAAAAAAAAATGTTGGAATTCCAGAATTTTTTATAGAATTGTGTTAAAAAATTCTAGAATGTTTCACACGAACTTCCAAAAAACTTTTTATAGAATCTCATGAAAATATTGGAAATTTTTTTGAAACATTCAGTTTTATCACGGCTCCCAAAGAATATTTTGAAAAATTCTAGAAAATTCAATTTTTAGACACAAATTTTCAGGTAACTTTTCACAAAATTCCAGATAATATTTACAAAATATTAGGGAATTACTTAGAAAATTCCAGAAAATTTCTCAAAATCCCCTAAAAAATTTTCACCTCATTATTTATGTAGTACGCAGTTCAAGTTTTTTGCGCTTTTTTGAGTCTGCAAATTTTTCAAGAGAATTAATAAAAAATTGAAAATCTCTCACAAGTTCAGAAAAATTTTAACACTCAAATCACAGAAAATTTCCACAAAATTTTATAAAAATTTTGACCAAATCCCCCAAAAATTTCACACTTTCCAGATATTTTTTCCAAAATTTTTAAATAATCATTTTGAAATTTTAGAAAATTTCTCACAAGGCATACATAAAGTTCGAAAAACCATTTACAAAATCTAAAAAATATTTTGTAAGAAATTATCTGGATTTTTGAGCGAAATTATCCAGGATTTAATTTTGAGAAACAAAGTTTTTCAAATTTTCAAATAAAGTTATTTTTCTTGAAAAAAAAACTTCTAAATTTCCAAGTAATCAATTTTTTGAAGAAAACCTCAATTTATGTTTTGGTTTTTTTTTTAAATCTTTCAATTTTTTGTTACAAAATTTCTGAATTTCCTCAAAAATCAATTTTTCTTGAACCAAGCTAAAAAAAATACTTAATTTGTTTGAAAAGATCTCTAATAAAGTATAATTAGGTACCTAGTTTTTTTCCTTTTTTTTTGAAAAAAAAAACTATACCTATGCGTTTATTAATAATTAGTTTGAAAAATATCAATTTTTGGTTTTTCTTGTTAATTTAAAATTTTTTGGAGAAGAAAATCTCTTAATTTCTTCTGAATTATTAATGATTTCTCTATTTTTTTTGGAGTAAATAATTTTTTTTGCAATAAGAATTTTTTTCACTTAATTTTTGGAGAAAAAATAAATAAATTCTTTGCAAAAAATATTTGAAAAAAAAACAAAACAGAATTGGCCTTTATAATTTTTTTTGAGCCAGTCTAATTTTTAAATAAATCTCATAGAGCAAATTGCACTCGCAACAACCAAATTTAACCAAACAAACAAAAAAAAGAAAAGATTTTGGATTTTAATTCCTTTTGAAAACATGAAAAAATTCGAAATCTTTTCTATTCCAATATTTACGTAAAATGTAAAATCCAAATCCGGATTTTGAGGATTTTGTGTATTTAAAAATTAAAATCCTTCATAAAATTTTTCACAAACATCCAGAGAACTTTTTTTACAAAACTCTAAAAAATGTTTATAAAATTTTAGATAATTTTTCACAAAATCTCAGAAAATTTTTCAAAAATTTTGAGAGATTTGTTCGTACAATCTGAGGAAAAAATGAAAAATTTTTGGGAAATACAAATTTTTGGAAAATAATTTCTAGTTTGTAGTTTTACCTTTTGGATTTTTTGTCATTTTTTTCAAGTTGAAAATTTTCGTGATTGAAAGTGACAATTAATTTAATTTTTTTTATCAGCATTTTGACTAAACTACACCGAATTTATATAAAAATTTATAGCAACGTGAGTAACTCTTAGTACTTACAATTATAACCGTCTTGAGAATTCGGAGACGTCTCTCTTAATGGATTCTGTAAAGACATCACATACTCATACTTGATACCAGGATTAATCTGTCTGTACAACAACTGTAAAAAAAATAGAAAAAGAACACATAAACATATACAAATAAAATATAAATACCTATGAAATTACAATCACCACTTCAACTTTTTTCTGTCACTCTCTTAAAACAATATCACATATCTCGTACCTTTTGAAAAAAAAATCTCAACGATGACTAAGATCTTAGAAAAAAACACGTTCGCTACAATCTTTTGTTTATACGATAGAGAATTAGACTGGTTACAAATTTACATAGCAGTTGGAAATCATTTAAGAATTTCATTCAAAAGAGTATTTAAAATATTCTAGTCATGAACTAATTAATGTCACGTCGTCCACAAAACTAATACCTGTTGCCAGTCGAATATAAATAATCAAATGCGTGAACGCAGCTTCTCTAAGTTTTTTTTAATAAACACGTTCAATTAGTATATTCGACGATTGCTCTTTCTCTCTTCATCAAAGGTATAATCATTCGTTTGATTATGTCAATGTATGTAAATAAAAAGCACTTACCATTAATTCGAGTGGTTGTGATAAAGGTCCTGTGGCTGTGATCGAATCTCCTAAATTATTGGAACCTCGTACGTAGGTAAATTTAGCACCAACAGCTTCGAAACTTCCGGCAGTACTTTGAAGCCATTCGCCATTCAATACGTATGTACCATTTTTATACTTCAAAGCTAAAAAAAATGTTAATTTTATTCGGTAGGTAAATTAGCATGTCAAAGGTTAC